>JAGWCC010000119.1:0-1200000 GCA_022651775.1 Drusus annulatus | reverse complement strand
TTGAATATAAAAATCTCCTTCGTGGAACTTTTCTGGTACCAGGAACCGGTTCCAAAAAGAACTGGATAAATAACCGGTTCCTCGCCGGTCACTGGTAACTGGAACCACTGGTACACCCGATTCTGATATCAACCGTCCCTAACAAATATATTGCTCTCTGGTACCTTTGTTATCCTGTTTCCATGACAATTTGGCTCTTCTCACTTGACAAACTACTCCTGTCTTTAAGGGAACGAATCGACATATTATTTAGATATTTGTCAACTCTGTCTATGTTGATGTCGAATGAAAAAAATGAAACATTTAAATTATCATCAATTTGTGTAAAACGTGAGCCTTGGACTTGATTTTTCTTTTTTTCCAATGCCAAATTATTTATTATTAAGTTGGTATTTTGAACACGATTCTCAACTCTCAAGGAAGGTTACCACTAAGTCGTAATTGTGATTAAAAAAACGAATTATTTGCGACCATGGACTTTGTTTATGTTTCGGATTGGATGGAATGGTATTGTGTGATTTTTATTTGGAAATGTTTATTTTACCGAGTCTTACAAGTAATTATAGGAAGGAAAAATGTAATAATAATTTAAACGAAAAATGGAAAATACAAAGCAGATTTTTATTATGACCATATTATACAAAAAACCTTTAATTTTCCTACCACTAGATGGAAACAAAGTTGCAATAAAAATATGACAATTATATCAAGTTGATATTGTAATAATGCCCTTTATTTATAAACTAGTTATATGAAGTACCAAACGGCTAATAGGCATCTCTTTACTGCAGGTGCAAATAATCCATGTATTTATGTTCTTGTTTTTTTTTTTGTTTTTTTATTTGGACGTATGCAAATATTTTTTTCACACATCTAGTAAGAAAAACATTTTTACATTTCACAATTATAGAACAAAGCATATAATCATAGGTTTTTTTTTTATATTCAGCACAAATCTTCCGAAAAGTGCCAAGGCTTGAGGCTTCTTTTAAGGCATTTGGAAGATTATTAAAAAGTTTTTGGCCTTCATAAAACACGCTATTTTGAGTACACACAAGATTCGTTTTGGGAAGCCTAAAATCATGACAACTTTTCGTAGGATAATTGTGAATATTTACATTATATATAATATTATTTTGTAGATATTTAGGGAGCATGTTATTTTTGAGCTTGTAAATCATCGTTAAAGTATTATGTATTATATGTTGTTTAGGTGTCATCATATTTAAATTTCGTAACAACTTTTTGTACTGTTGTATTCCTACCTTGTATAATATTATTCATTTGCTTTTGTCATAGACATAAAATACAAGACCCATCATATTCATACAAATCTTACTAAAAATGTGGCACCACTGGTGACGTCTTGTATTTCGTTTCACCCGCTTATGAAAAGGATAGCCATTCAAAGAATAAGTGTGTACGGATGAGATAGCTATATGAACGTCCCACGTTACTGTTGTAATTAGGCGCCACTAGCCGTGGTTGTCTTCACACACTTATGAATTTCCGCCTTATCTCAGATCGTTTTCGAGTTGCTAAAAACCTTTGTTAATAATTGTAATTATTGAATTGAAATAATAAGTAATTTGTGGGTAATTATGAATGGAAAGATACTCCATGAGATATGATTTTTGCTTCCGAATGATTTGTACACATCTCAAGGCATTTTTTTGTCAGAAAGAAGCCTACAGCGACGCGTTTGTGACAGTTGGTGACAGTTTGTCTGTCGAACGAATGTTTGTGTGATACTAAACGCAGTAAATCTCAGGTATGTCTCGCGGACTCGGTTTGCTGCATTCACGCGCGTTGTCTCAGTAACGTATCTACATTATTTAATTCATCTAAGGCTTTTGTTTAACTTTTACTTATTTATCTATGTGCTATTGTTGTAAAATAAACTTACAAAATAATCACTCATGTATGTTTTTGGCATCATGCCTGTTATATGTAATTTAAAAAAAGCATTGATTCGAGTAGAAGCACTTTGGGGAGGCCTTCATCCAGCAGTGGATAGAATATAGACCAATGATGACGTTTATTCATTATTCTTCGAAATTTCCATCAATATTTGATCCCAAGTAACGATTATTCAAATAATCTTAACGAAATCGCTAAAATATTAAAACAGAAACTTTTATACTTCAGAATTATAATAATGTTGAATAAACATTTGATTTGAATATAAAGCAGATAAGACAAAAATCTCCTAAAAGGTTCCTCTGGTAAACCCTGAATAAAGGCTCTGCGGCGAGAAGGAAAGGCGCGGTGCGGGGAAGGGAAAGTGAGGGAGACATAAAATTTTCCATCTGATGGTAAGTAAGAATAAATTGAAATGATAATATAAAAAATGGGGTGATCTACCACTCCACCTACCCCAAGCGGAGAGAAAAACCAGTCCAAATATACACAGGACAAAATAATATATCTTCAAAGACTAAGGACACCACGTAAAAAAAACTCTCTTCTTCCTATAATCGCAGTGTAATTCAACAAGACCTTGTTATACAAGCATTTATTTCGTTTGCTGCTTTTTTAGAGCTTTGTAATCTTGGGATTATGTTTACATTTCGTTCAGACGAATCTGAGTACTAAGTTAAGTTCTGTGCCCCCATATTAAAGGAGTGTTATTATGACTTACGCTCGATTCATATTCCATTTAAAATAAAAAGTATATTTTGTATTAAACCACTTTATTATTAAACATATACATGTGTCAACTGGTTTCGGTTGGAGCCAACTCTCTTCAAGACAATTTAATGTAAACTAACCTATGTACAGATAATCACACTTAAGCAGAGGCGTGATACGATATATTGGCACATTAGCACTGCCTACCGCCGCGAGCGCCACACCGACTGTCCTACTACGTGTCAAAACGTGTAACTTAGTAACTTGATTAAGTACATCGAAACTGGCAACATTTTGTTTTAAGTATGTATCTTGCATTATAACAATCAACTAGTCTGTAGGAAAAAAAAAAAAGAAACAATTCGAATAGGCTGGAATTAGTAGAATAGGGATGCTAAATGAGAATGTTCTTTGGAATGGGTTCAGAACAATATTATATATGGAGAGACAGCTAAACATTTTTACCCAACCTATACAAATTTACGATAAATCACTTTCTCCGGGATTTTACGTCGTAAACCGTGAGAGAGAAAGATATAAGACAAGTTCTCACATAATATGTAGCTCCGCGTTTAGGAATGTAAGCATGTTCTCCGTCTCTCGCGTCTTCGGCGTCTCCGCCAACTACGTTTTGTTGTGCGACATAACAGGACAGAACTCAACGGTTTTTCAGGTTGTATTCTACATTTTTTTTATAACAATACTGTGAAAAAGTGGTTATACAAATAAACAAAAACATAAAAAAGAAGGACAAACATTCCCGGGTTACGAATAACTTGACAATATTTGAAAAACTCCTACTGCCATCATAATAAGCGGAAGATATTGCTTGTGCAATGGTGTAGGACTTGAACTCCAGCAGAGGAATTGAACGCACGTCGCCCGGGTGGGAATCCGACGCGTTTGTCCACTCAGCTACCGACCGGTCCATGTGTGCTATGTCAACATGTGCTAGGACGGGATGTACTAGCCACGCCCCAATCAGGAAAAAATCATCAATACTGACTACACTAACGCTCTCTCCTGGTATATTATTGCTCTAAGGGAATAGGACACACTTAGTGCTGCACTAGAAATAAAAATAAGAGTCAAAGTTTTCAAACTCATTTACAAGGGAACAAAACAAACAGATGTCAGAGGAAAATTTCATATGCTATGTAGTCGAATGTACAAGATGTCTTGCAATCAATTATCAGCACAGCGGGTGAACTTACAAACTCTGCTCAGCTGCGACAAGATTCACTTTGAATTGGCACGAAAGATCATCCCTGAAAAGTGTAAAGTCCCTAACATAACGACGTGCTACTTGCAGATTGTAGAGTGGCATCACCATCATTGCATTTGTTTCATCTTTAACTCTATCACCTTGATCCAGATGTGTCGATGGAAAGTCAAAAAGGCTTGAGTGACACTTTGGTAAGAAATGAGTTAAATATGCACTTTTGATCAATTCTTTTTTCTGCATCGAATGTTTTGAATCTCGTTTGATTCTGAAGACTTTTGTGGCGCCTCAGTCATCTAAAGTATATTTAATGTGGGAGAAAGCTTGACTCAATCGAAACTGGTTTGGTACTTTTTTAGCATTTTGTCGCTTCAGGTAACTCAATGAGAGCATTGAGTTATCATTTTTTCAAAAATCTAACCAGGTGCTGAAGATTTATGAATTTTTTATTGTAAAACAATAAAAAAAACTTTGAAGTGCTCTGGTGTAAGCTTCCTGAAATGGCGCTTTAGCCCTTTTACTCTTCTGGCGAAGATATGTACCGCTTCTAGTTGTTAATGCAGCTTTCATGGAGACTAACTTCTTAAAAGCGTTGGCCGATGTGACGTCACAGAAGCCTTTCGAACGAATAAATTGTTTGGCCATTCAAAATACACATAATTTAAACCGTTGTCGAAAATATAATCACTAACCCAAAAGTAAAATACAAATACAATTATTTTCGAAGTTTATTTCAAGAATATAATAGAACCGTTAATATATACCTTTAATGGCATTATTAAAAAAGGGTATATTTTAACTATATAATATTAATATATTCAGATATTTAAAAAGATACATGAAAGTGGTACGAATACGGCCCTGACTTATGACCAATTCTTCTCAGTAAATATATTATGTTTGTGAATACACGTGTAACGGAAATGATTAACGATCGTAAAAAACTTATGAACTGCGAATTGAATACATTTTTTCAAATGGGTTTTCTGATGTTTAGTATTCAATTTTGTTATTCATTTTATCATGCAATGTACAACTTCCACCTCCTAACAAAGTAACATTTATCTATAAAAACAATATGAATCCGAATTAAGTTGTACTTTGTGACGAAGGTTTTTAATTTATTTATTTTCAGCATTGACGGAGTAAAATCAGCTGTCGATGAGAATGAAAAAAAAGGAAATATAATAATAAAACAACATTTAATTGCCATAAAATTTGTATTTATTTATTTATTTCTACAATTTAATCACATTTTGATGGCTTAATGCTAAATACAGTATACAATAATTCAACGATTTTTTTCTTGTATAACGACAGAGAACAAAAAAGGTTTCAAATTATCTAAAATAGAGCAATGAGAATTATACTTAGGCGACATATATACTTTATATATATTTTTAATATTTACTATAAGTAACTAACATGTCAGAGGAACTAAATTGGCTAACAGTAAAACAGATGCTAACATTAAATACATAAAATGAAGAACAACTTGTTACCAAAATATTTTTCTGACAAAATTATCTACAATGTTGATATTCACAAATATAATACAAGGGCATGCAAAGAAATTAGACTACCAGAAAAGAATAAAGCCAACACACAAAATAACTTACCATATAAAGGGATGAAATCATATAAATAATAATAATTTTCACTTTTTTCATATAAAAAAATACAGTAAATACCGCACAAGAGTCCCAATAGTTTGGAGCCAGTGAGACTATGGCATCCCCAATCGGGGATATTTTGCGAGGCTGAAGTGAGTGGTGAGGAGGGGAAGAAGATGGGGAAGAAGAAGGTTGGGAAGTATTTGGCCATTCAAATCTGGTCACCAAACACGGCTAAAGCCATTTCAAACAACGTTTTGATTCTGAATGGTGGTCTTTCACCAGGGCGCTACTTAAAGTATCTAACATACTCGTACTAGTCTCTGGAAGGTGCCGGATATATACCATACAAATTTTCCTTTTTTCTTCTTATTCTACAAGCCTTGTGTTATTATTATTTACCAACCTTTATTACCATAACTAATTTTACACAAATACTTAGTATTTTATCTGTTGTATTGTAAAAACTGAATACTATTTTATTATTTGAGTGAAATTCCCTCAACAAACACAAGAACCTTGTTCTTTATGGTGTGGAACAGCTTATTTTATAATACACTGTGCAAAAATTTGAATCAATTATCTTACATCTAATTGTAAAAAAAAAAAATTATAATTTTTTTTTTTCAATTAATATTTGATAACACATTTCTTCAATTTTTTATGTTGCTCAAATATTTAAATATTCGTTCAAATTTTCAAATTAAATTAGATATTAGCCAACTTCAAAGACATGCTGTAATCAAATTCACTTTAATGTACATTATACATAGCTATGAATAATAATATACTGTATGATTATTTGATGAGAAGGCACTAGAAATAAATTTAGTTTGAAACGTTTGAATGTAGCTTTACGTTAAAGAGCGGAAATAAGAGGCTGTGAGAAGGGGTGGGTGGCCTTGGGGGTGGTGGAGGGAAGATGGTAGGAGAGGGAGCGGAGAGTAATTCGATTTGATGTGAAATGAAATTTTATTCAAGTAGTTTGTTGCGATGGGGCTTCTTTGGTTTTATATGAAATGAAAAAAGTGTACTGAAGAAATATCACTGTTTTTTTTATTATTGTGTGTTCTTATATTAAAAATTAGTCTTACTTCCTTTATTAAAAATTAGTCCTCTTTCAAAAGTTGGATGAACTTTATTTTAAATCAGATGGATTTAAATAAGAATACTTTACTTGAAATTTATGATTGATTTAGTATACTGAAGAAAAAATACAACAAATCAACGACGTATAACACTCTCCCTTTCGAACTAAAAATTCTTGCCAATTTTGCTTATTCCAAAAAAACATTCGAAGACATAGATTGTGGAGACAGGAAGAAGTACATACCATAGAAGCCATGCTAAAACCAAACACAGATTAATGTTCTTTCTTTCTGTTTTGTTCACCATTTTCTATATCTTTTGACCTTGAACTTTTTTTCCAATCATCTTTCTCTTTTTGATGAACATATTTCTTTTGAAGTATTTTTCTTGTTTTTCAGTTAATTTTTATATGTTCTATTAAAAACATGTTTAACCAAAGTGCCAAATATTTTATTTAAATATGCAATAAAGCGCCAAATAAAATTCTGCTTTTAAATGCCACTTAAAAAAAAATGTTTCTTCAAAAAATTGACCGATTTTCATAAAAATTTCAAACTTCTTTTCACCAAGCTTCGAATTATGATAATAAAATATAAACGTAGAACACAGTAGTGTATTTAAAATGAAAATCAAGAAACAAAATGATAAATTATACTTGACAAAAATGATTATTTATTTTTATTTTTAAGAGAGAAAAACATTCCGGGGTTACGAAATAACCTGACGATATTTGAAAAATTCGTTCTACGAGTACCATCATAATAAGCGGAAGATGTTGCTTGTGTCACGATGTAGGACTTAGCTAGACAGAGGGAATCCGCCGACGCGTTTGTCCACTCAGCTACTAACCGGTCTTCCCACATCTTCCAACTCCATGCAGTCCCTTTTTACACTGTAGGAAAATCAAATTTGGATTTTTACTTTACTGCGCTGCCATCCTTATTGCTGCATACCACGCATCGTCGTAAATTACGCTCTGGTAATTTTTTTCCAACCAAAATTTATCCTCGCTGTTGATGACACAGGCTCCACACACACAACTGTGACTACCTCTGCAATAATTATGTTAAAATGCATACTAGAATGTCCATTTAATATGGAATGATTGTTTGCATATCTGAAGTTGACTAGGGAAGCTGAATATTTTATTATTATTGGTTTTTGAGTTAGATATGTAGAAATCCAAATCAATTTTTTTAAATTTAATTTTATAAAATTTTACATTATTATTATTAAGTTATGCTGGTTAAAAAAAAAATAGATTTTATCAACACAATTTACTCATACTAATATGAGCGAACTCTAATTTGAGCATTTTTCTGTTATTATTTAAAAAAATGCTACTCTTAAATTATTTCAAACAGCGTCACCGAACGAGCAACATTGCATAATATATTGAAATATTCAAATAACCGGGGTGAAGCCGAAAGACGTCAGATTTAAAATTCAAAGCAAATGTGAAAGATAAATGACATGTGACAAAATCGAACGTGATGAATATCTCGTAAGAATCTAATACGTTAACATATATATTCTATATGTCGTGAACCTGTTTGTCAGTTTCTCCAACCCTATTGATTTAAAGAAAATATGTAAACAGTTTTATTTTGTTTAACGACTACCAACATAAAAAAAACATGTGGCAATTTACTTTGTAGTAAATAAAACATGCTCCCTCTTTAATTTCAATCTGAAAACTGTCAGTGTCAAACCAAATACCTCTAGTAATCTATGCGTTTTGTAGCTGCGCGACGTGTTTTTAAACGCTACAAAGTATGTCTTATTTTTTGCTAATGTCGATAGAAATTTACTACAATGTTTCTGAAAATAATGTTAACTCTGTTAAAGAGAGTGGTAAAAAATGTAAAAGTTGTGCAATAAATAAATGTTTTGGTGAAATAATCAACGATTTTGTCTGGACTGATATTGTCGCAGTTTAGTGTGGTGAAATGGCAAATAATAACCTCTAGAAAAGTGTAAAAACCTTAGTGTTCCAGCAATATCTATCAAATTTGTCATAAAACTACTACCTAATAAAACCTAAGTGTTTAGTGTATTTGAGGTGATGTTTTTACTAAACGGCGCTTTATAAAATTAACCTATTAATGTTTTATCTTTGAGCATAAATTTGACAATGGTGAAAGTGATCATTTAAAATACAAAAACTTCAAATACGCCCACAAACCTTGAATGCCAAATCCAAATTCGATGTTAAATTAATGCAGATCTTCACTGGCTTCTGTTTCAAGTCTTTTTTCGGTTTTCTGGCCTTTTCATTAACTATGAAGACGTCCATTCACTTCCAAGCAGTCGGTTAACCTCTTTTTTAGTCTGTTATTTCCAGGAGTTTCAAAGTTTCCAATGGAGTGCAAATTAGTCAAGGTTTTTGGTGCAGTGTATTTTGCCTTATTATAATCAGTGGCATCCTGAGGCATCCCTTACTTCGTGGAATGGAATCACCCAACTTTCAAGTCAGCAAATCAGGTTAGTGATATTTTTTATTTCAATTAATCATTTGGGTTTCAGTCACGTATGTAATAAAAAGGATTTAATATATATATTTTTCAGAATTAAATTTTATCGTTATTCGTAAACAGCAAAAATTAATGAAATAGCTTATAAATATAAAAATTTAGATTCCATGGCTCGTGCAAAACCGGATATTAATGCTAGATGCATAAAATATTTTTCGCAAACATTCTGGCGTATTTTTTCCATTTGCGAGGCCAATTTCGTTTTTTTTTTCGGAAATGATTTTTCCAAATTATTTCGTTTTAAAATTATTATTTCTTTGGCTACGTTTGACATTTTAGAAAAAAATACCGTACTTTTATCTGAAAAAACAGCATGTTCAAATATATCGGAAATTTTATTGGGATTTTTCCTTGTTTAATTTGATGATAGTCAAATGCCTTCCGTAGTAATGGCAAAATTCAAATGAAAGAATTGCGCAACATTATTCAATCGAAGCTATGAATCACAAAATAATCAAGTGAAACTTTACTAACCTAACATGAATATACTTTCATATCGATTCATATATTCTAATTTATATTTGGTAAACACCTTATAATGAACATAGTGGCCGACTAAAATAGGACAATATTAAGATAGTCATTATTTATTTTATCGAATACGCCCGAGTGGACATAAAAAGGTTTACATTAAACAGTGAAAAAAAAAAAAATAATTGTTCAACCAAAATAAAGAATAGTTGTGAAATAGTGTTTGATTACATAAAATTAACATTGGTTGAAGATGTATGATATTATCGCCCTTTGTATTTACATTCCGTGCAGTTAAATGCATCAGCCACCTCTGCGTACGTATTGCCAACTACATGCAATCTAGGTACCAGCGAGTATCTGAAAGACTCAGTCCTGATGTTATTGTTACAGCTAAAAAGAATTTTGGGTCGAGTAGTTCTCGTTGGTATGTGAAAGGAAATAATGTTCACTAAAACAGGGCTGCTAAAAGAAGCGAAGCTAGCAGTCCACAATGGAGTACTTTTACCAACCCTGATGTATGGCAGTGAGGCATGGAACTGGCAGAGGAAGGATGAAAGTAGACTGAATGCTGTGGAAATGAGATCTTTGAGACGGATGTGCGGTAAAACCATGTATGACCGTATTAAAAATGTGGATATCCGGAAAGAATGCAAGGCTGATATAAGCGTAATGGATAGGATCAAGAAAGGGACGCTTAGATGGTTTGGGCATGTAGAGCGAATGAACGAAAAAAGGAGTGTGAAAAGAATATATGATGCGAAAGTGAATGGAAGAAGAAGTCGAGGACGCCCGAGAAAGACATGGCACGATCAAGTAAATCAAATACTTGAATCGGGTCATGTGAAGAGTCAGAATAACAGAAGAGTATGTATGAGACGATGTATGAATGTAAATGAAGCAAGAAGTGTGTGCCAAGACAGAGTTGTATGGCGGTCCGTCCTCTCTGCCTACCCCTGCGGGGAAACGGCGTGATGGTTAGTTAGTTAGTTAAAACAGGACTGTCTGTATAATACCATTGAAAATTTTATAGATAAAAGTCAAATTAGAAATAATAACATGGAAATCGACACGAACAACTCTTCTATTTGTCATATCATAATTTGTGACCAATGTGTTGAAGTTGTAATGATATTCACATCTAGAAATTTTTTTCGCAGTTATTTGACATTTGACGAAAAACTTCTAAGTCAGCTTCTTTCCGCCCAGGACATTTTTAACAAGGTCCTTTGTATTCATATTTAAACAGCTTTTCTCTTTTACTGCTTCTTGATAGTCCTTAAATTTAAAGAGTCGCAACTGCTCCCAAACGTCTGGAGCCAGTGAGACTATGACATACCCAATTAGGGTATGCTCTAAGGCAGAAGGTAGTGGAGAGGAGAAGGAGATAAGGAAGAGGAACGTGAATATACATGAATACCGCACTAGAGTCTCAACTGCACTCAACCGTCTAGAGCCAGTGAGACTATGGCATCCCCAAATAGGAGGCTGAAGGTACTGGGGAGGGGAAGGAGATTGGGAAGAGGAAGGTAGGGAAATACCTGGCCATTCAGTTTTGGTCACTAAACACGGCTAAAGTCACGTCAAGCAACGTTCCGATTCTGAATGGTGGTCTTTCATCAGGCGATACTTAGAGTATCTATCCGGAACGTGTAGCAAAAATACAATTATATGTTTTTTTTAATTATTTTTTTTATGTGAAACAGCACATACAAATTAAATCAAATTTATTTTCGCAAGCCGGGATTCAAACCCGCCACCTCTGATTTTTTCTTTTTTTAAAAGTAAGACAAATATTCCCGGGTTACGAATAACCTGATAATATTTGAAAAACTTCTAATGCCATCATAAAAAGCGGAAGATGTTGCTTGTGCAACGATGGAGGACTTAGCCAGCAGAGGAATTGAACGCACGACGCCCGGGTGGGAATCCGACGCGTTCTCCACTCAGCTACCGACCTGTCAGTCGAGTGTCTTTCTTAAAAACCGTCAGTGGTAATGATATTCACATTAGAACAATTATTATGAAGTTATTAGGTTTTCTTTGCGCCCAGGACATTTTAACAAGGTCCTACTGATTCTATTTCAATAACTTTTCTCTTTTACTGCTTGAAATCAACAAGTCGTGAATCTTTGAAATATTCATACATTCGTACGTCTATTATGAATCATTTGTAGATTTTAATGATACCCTTAAATTCGCGAATCTAATAAAACCACCGAAGTTAAGAGATTTCTACCTCGAAAAAAATATGGCAAGAGCACGTTGGCGCAAAGCAGATATTAATTCTGGAAAATATACAAATTTATGAAAATACGCCTAAAGCCTTTCAAGTGCCCGGGTATTCTAAATTCTTACAGTTCGATTGGCGCAGCCTCCCCGGGAAGCTTGTTCCCGAAAATAGGTCACATCAAACTTGCCAAAGAGATTTAATACATCTGCAAAAAAATATTTGTAGAGTTTCCGCGGTGGGGAATGAATCTATGTAGAAAATGTAAAGCTCTGTATGTAGGTACCTTGAAGTAACAATATATGGAGAGAGAGCTAATTCTTTTTACCCAACCTAAACAAATTTAGGATAAATCATTTTCTCCGGGTTTTTACGTCGTACACCATGAGAAAGAAAGAGACAAAAATCTCCAAAATTATCACACCGCTTTAAAGTATTGTTAGAATGTTCTTCGTGTCCCGCCATATTTTTGTTCCGAACAATACTGTGAAAAAGTGGTTATACGAATAAACAAAAACTTTATGTCGACATGTGCTATGAATGGATGTATAAATACCCTAGCCCTAGTTCTAGCCACGCCCAGGTCTATCCGAGTCCGGCAATCCTCATAAAAAACTGACTACAGCAGCGCTCTCTCTTGTATATTATTGCTCTGGGGTAGGTACCTACCAATAATAATAATAATAACAGTGAACTTATATAGAGCAGTTTTGTGATATTTCATCTCAAGTGCGCTTCATGGTAAATTAATTATGCTGATAAGACTAACGAGGAGAAAATAATATGTATACAAATTTAAACTATCTAAAATCATGATCGTTATCATAAATCACGAGACAAAAAAGGTAATTATATTTTACATTGAAAGCGTATAAATTTGACGGTCTTCGTTGTCGAATGATTAAGACGCTCGACCATGAATCCAGTGGTCACGGGTTAAAATCTCGGCGTGCGCAAATAAAGTAAATTTAATTAATATGAATGTGTGATAATTCACATTAAATGTTACTTTTCTGCGAAAACCGAAATAAAGTGAATAGTAAATAAAAATCGATGGTAAATAATAAAATAAAAAGCATAGATAATAAAATTACACATTTTGTATAAATCATTTTCTTATGAATATTTCAACGTTCTGAAACGAATAATTCTAGGTTTAATTATTTCTCGAGGAACTTTGCATTAATATACGAGTGTTTTAGTTTACAAAAACATTTCCCGAATGAATTATGCTCGTAAACTGAGATTCCACTGGATATCAGAAGTTGATGCATGGCATTTAGAGAGGATGGTTTACAATGCGTAATTCGGTAATTGCATGTTTATAATTGCTATGAAAAACCTTTATGATGCGCCAACACTCGGGTTAATTTTCTTTTTGAACGAATTCGAATCCAAAATCATTATTTTGTCCAAACCAATTGAATACTGGAATTAATTAAGGCTCTAAGTACCATATACTAGAACTGCTTGTCGTAACAAAATACTGATTTGCCTTGTAAAATTATAAAAAGCATACCTTTTAAAAAATGTTACTTTATAGTTTGGAGCAATCTCGACAGCTTCCATAATTTTAAAACTTAAATTTATTTTACATTTCTATAAAATAAATTTTTAAAACAGACAACGACGGTTACGGTGTAAGTACCACGGCTAGTAACTTAATTAAGGCTCTAAGTGCCAACTCAGGGACGCTGGTATATACATCACATGGGGAGTAAGGATGTGCATGTTAACAAAACAAAAAAACATTTCTTCTTGAATTTAACTGAAAATATTTTTTAAATAATGTAAATAATAAAAAAAATATATTACAAAATATCACGTAACCTTTCACAAAACCGAAAAAAATATTTTAAAGGTAATAAAACGTTTTACAAGTACTTTTTTTTTAAAATTAATATTAAATTGAAAAAAAAAAATGTTTTAAAGTAATCACTTTTCTGTTCACGATACAAAGTGAAAGCAAAATTAATAAACAAATTAAATAAAAGTGTCGAGAACTTTTGGATAGCGATATATTACTGGTCGTTTAGTGAGATCTTTGTAAAATTTCATATTTTGGTCTTCATGTAGATAGGGAATCGTGTTTCTTATGTTAATGATTATCATTAAAAGAAGTACATTTAAACTAAATAACATTTTATTTTTTTTAGATATTGGTGGTGTTTTAAATTAATTGAATAAAAGGTAGCTCAAAGGAAAAAAAAATAGTAAAATTTAAGTAATGTGAGCGCATGGAACAGTTTCCAGAGTTAAAAAAGCAGTGTCACCCAACGATCTTTTAATAACATCTACAAGATGCGATCAAAATACGCCAAACCTCGGAGCGCTTCTGTAGTCAGTATTGATGATTTTTGCCTGAGCTCAGGCGTGGCTAGGACAAGGGCTAGGGTATTTATACATCCATTCATAGTACATGTCAATATATATTTTTTATTTCTATAACCACTTTTTCACTGTATTGTTATTAACAAAAATATAGGATATAACCTAAAAAACCGTTATGTTATGTTATGTTCTGTTATGTTCTGTTATGTTATGTTGTGTGTAGAGCGGAGTCGCCGGAGACGCGGGAGATGGAAAACATGCTTGCTCTGAGCGCCGAACAATAGCTTTTACGTGGAAAAATATATAGAGGTGTAGATTTACAAACGAACTTAATTCGTTGACATTGGTCTGACTCTAAACTAGGATTTCAGGTTGACATGTAATAAATAGTGCGCGTCTCTTTCTAACATAATGATATCCTTGCTCGATTAAGAACATAGAAAGAGACAGAGATATATTTAGGGAGGCGATTGTTTGTTAAATAGTCTACTTTGTATCGTTTGGACAATTTTTAATAAAAAATATTTTTATCATTACAAAACAATATTATAAACACCATTGAAATTATTTATTAAGTCCGTTTATCACACACGTGATAATAAAATAAGTTTTTTTTTAAATAAAGATGGAAGCTTCTTTGTTGATATTATGTATTTTATCATTAAAAAAATACAAATCTCCAAACGCACTATCAAACAAATAAATATTTGTGAAAAGTAGTCATTTTTATTGTTGTGTCCTTTTATTTGTCCTACTTATCCTATTATTACATCCACGCATGTAACATATCGCCATAATGTTTTTTTCTAGGATAGAACTACAGCAAATATTTCAACAAACGAAAAAATAGGGAATACCCTCCAAAACTGTCTGAATGTGGTTCCGATGAATGATGTGAAGTTTGCGCGTAAGCCGGACATGGTTACACGTGTCAACGCGGTGCAATATTTATGTGACTACCTGTTTTGCCTCTCGCTTTCATTATCTCATAAGAAATAAAAATGGCGACGAATGATAGTAATAATTGCATACTGCTTTTAAAAATATATATTTAATTAATTAACGTAGTATAATAAAAAAATACCTCTAAGGGGTTTGGAGGTATATAGGCACATTTTTATAAATATTATTATTGTTGTCAACATCGCCACACCCAATTTATTCAGAAAGGAGTATTGAAACATAACGGCAAATTGTTTACACAACGTACATAATTTAGTAAAATTATTATTTTCATAGAATCACTAGGTATGTAATTTTAAAATGTACATAAGTAAAACAGTAAAAATAAGAGAATTACCTAAATACAAAAACATGGTTTTTTTATTGCATATGAATATTACGATAGGCATGCACATCACTTGCGCATCACTGTCAAAACTAACAACATTTATAGAAAAATTTTAAAATGCAAATACCTCAGAATTTGGCGGTTTTTTGCCAGGAAACACTTTACTATTTATTGTGGAATACTCTTTGCCACTTGTTTTTAGCTTGTTTTTTGCATTTTGCATACTTACTTCACCTTTTTAAGGACGTTTTCTAAGCGATCTCGCGAATGTCAATACACCGTCGCCAGCCATTTTATATGGAATATCGCTGGGAACTACAGTGGTACTTAGAGCCTTTTAATGGATTATACACCAATAGACTTAGAACTTTGCCAGATTTAATTAATTTTTCATATTTTTTTGGACTGCTTTAGACACTTAAATCATATTTAACGCTATTGGCATCAGTACATAAAATACAATTCTACAAAAAAATCAGTTTTTAATTTTTTGGTACTTAAAGCCTTAATTAATTCCAGTATTCAATTAGCAACGGAACAGATTGGTATTAAGGATATTTTGCACCACTGTTTAATTTGTTTTTTTAGTTGATCCCATATATTTATGACAATTACATGAGAACGGGTCGTTTTTACGACTTGTTCTTATGTTCACCAGCTCGGTTGTGAAATGATCTGCCAGCGTCTGTATTTCCTCCCTTCTTCAATATGGGCCTTTTTAAAACAAAAGTTCACTCCTTTCTTTCCTCAAAAAGATCCTCCACACAGCATCCTCAAAGACGACATAGGCCCTGAAGAAAATTGTTTCCCTCAAGGCCTCCTGGGTAGAATTGATGTAAAAAAAATAGCATAAATAAATGCACATTTGTTGCAATGTCTTTCTGAAACAACTCTATAGCAAAAAAACCGAGGTTTTCAGGAGAGCCAAAACAAAAAAAATAGTTTTTTTCATGTCTTATGTCCTTTTTTTAAAAAAATAATCGCACATTTTGTATTGTGTGACTCATCTCCTTTTTCTTTGCTAGATTTGTATCTAAGGAACAATTCTGCATACTTAACTCAAAAGTTTATTTTTAAAAATTCACTGCGTTCTTCCTTTCGGACACAGAATTGGTCTAAGTTTTGTTTCCAGTTTGACGTTTCGAATGAAATGATTACCTAATTAATTTACTTATTAAAATATTCAAGAAGCAGACGTTAAATTCAGTTTTTTATCACTGGTAGACAAAATAAGAAAACACACCATGTGTTAAATACATCATACTTAAATTTTTCCATAAAATATTTTATTTACCTTGGAAAACTTTTCTCAGACCGGATAAAAACCTTTTAAAGCAAAATTATTTTACCTACACGGAATTTTAAAAGGTTTATAAAAAAGCGAGGAAAGCTATCATACTGCTTGAGTACTATAATATAAACACCTTCTTACAGTGGCTTAGATAACAAGGTAATATAATACAATTTTTATTAATAATATTTATGGGATCTTATAATTTTAAAAATTCATTTTATTAAAATGAGTATAAAATCACCGTGACCCAAATTTTTTTATTTACTTTATTTGTGCAGAAAAACTTTAAGTTTCTTAATATCTCTCAAATTAAACTATCTAACAAACTAACTAATCATCACGCCGTTCTCCGCAGGGGTAGGCAGAGAGGACAGACCGCCATACAACTCTGTCTTGACACACACTCCTTCATACACCGTCTCATACATACTCTTCTGTTATTCTGACTTTTGACATGGCCCGATTCAAGTATTTGATTCACTTGATCGTGCCATGTCTTCTTCGGGCGTCTCCGACTTCTTCTTCCATTCACTTTCGCATCATATATTCTTTTCACATTCCTTTCTTCGTTTTGTTCGCTCTGCATGCACATATCATCTAAGCGTCCTTTTCTTGATCCTGTTCATTGCGCTCACATCAGCCTTGCATTATTTCCGGATTTCCACATTTTTAACACGGTCATACATGGTTTAATCGCCCATACGCCTCAGTGATCTCATTTTCTCAGGATTCAGTCTAGTTTCATCCTTCCTTTGCCAGTTCCATGCCTCACTGCCATACATCAGGGTTGGTATAAGCACTTCATTGTGGACTACTACCTTCGTTTCTTTGGACATTTTTTTATTTGCGCCAACAGCGTTCAGTCCTCCATTAATGGAGTTTCCTGTATTGACCCTTCTTTCAATATCCTCATCAGCCTTTCCATCTCTCGTGAACATACTCTCTGATTTTAGTTTTGGTAAAATAAATATGTCTTTTACCAATATAATTAATTCCTTACTTTATTTCGCAGATGATATTTAACCAATTTTTGTGTAACACAATATAATACTATGGGTTATGGTTTGATTCAATTTAATTAAATAAATCATAAAGCTTGTTAAATAGTTTAGAATAAAAAAAACTGATCCTTTACTACCACGATTAAATTATGTTTTAACTTGTTTATGTTTTTGTAGAAAGAAATCACTTTGTGGTTTGACATTTTCAAAGAAATTAAAAAATAACTTTGTAAACACCACGGATTTTATTTTAATTTTTATGACCGATCGGTTTCGCTTAGCCTAAGCATCAACAGGGTACAAAATTAAACTAAACAAAAATACTAAGTGTGCGTTTAATATATACATACAGATGGAGAACACAACATAAAATAATAGAACAATGAGAAAACAATAGAATAACATTTAAATTATAACGAAGGAACAGAGAGAATGAAACAGAAAATATGAATTTGAAAGAGACAACTGAGAAGGTGATTAAAGAACAATTAAAAATTTTATGAGTTTACAGGAAATATACCTAATATTGGATTACTGGAAAAAATTACTCGATTATTAAGAATATTTGTTTGTTTTGTTTTGTTTTTTTTTTTTATTTAGATGTATGCAAATATTTTTTTCACACATCTAGTAAGAAAAAACATTTTTACATTACACAATTATAGAACAAAGCAAATAATTATAGGTTTTTTTTTTACATATTCAGCACAAATCCTCCGAAAAGTGGCGTGGCTTGAGGCTTCTTTTAAGGCATTTGGAAGACTATTAAAAAGTCTTTGGCCTTTATAAAACACGCTATTTTGAGTACACACAAGATTCGTTTTGGGAAGCCTAAAATCATGACAACTTTTCGTAGGATAATTGTGAATATTTACATTATATATAATATTATTTTGCAGATATTTAGGGAGCATGTTATTTTTAAGCTTGTAAATCATCGTTAAAGTATTATGTTTTATATGTTGTTTAGGTGTCATCATATTTAAATTTCGTAACATTATTTGAACTCTAGTAAAAATATTACATTTCAAAATCGTCCTCATCCCCCTATTTTGTATAACCTGCAGTTTATTATTTTGGGCTTCGTAACATTAGAATAAAACACTAGAACAATAATTTAAATGCGGAGTTGCAATAAAATTGTATACAAGGCGGGTTATCTTGAGATCCAAGTTGTTTCTGATCCTTTTTAAGAATCCAACCTTTCAGTTATATATTCTAAGTGTTTGTCAAATTTTAACTTATCACCTATTATTACACCTAAATATTTTATACTGCTAACCCTTTCTATATTTGTGCTATCAATGTTTAGTGATGTCTGCACGTTACCACATTGGCTATCCACTATCAGAAACTTTGTTTTCATAACATTTAATTTCAGTTTATTTCGGTTTAACCAAATCGTAACATAATTTAAATCAACTTACTGGCTATGTATAATAATGTATCATCTGCAAATAATTGTATAAAGCAATGATTTAAAACTTAAACAATATCATTCATATATATAATGAACAACAGTGGACCCAAGACCGAGCCCTGTGGAACACTTTTAGTAGGAAGTGGTTCAGATGTTAACACCATATTTGGTTACTTGTGTTCTTTCAGATAATTATCAAAACCACTTATTTTCTTTACCGTTAATTCCAATTTTTCTTAATTTTATAATTATCTCTATCGATTGTTTCAAACGCTCTTTTTAAGTCTAAAAACAATTTCATGTAATTAGTTAATAGCGGTTTCAAGAAAATTTATTCCTAAACCAGATTGTTGTCGAACAAATATCTGTTTGGCGTCGAGATATTCCGTAAGTTGCTCTTTTACAATGTATTCAAGTATTTGTTCATATTTGGGTAAACAATTTATAGGTCTAAAGTCGTCAAATTTTTTGGGTTGTCAATTTTCGAAGGTGTTATCACAGATGTCTTCCAAGTTTTGGGAAATACTCCACTATTCAATGATTCATTGATAATTTGGACCATCGAATCACCAATAACATGTCGAGTCTTTGATCAAATTTGTTATACCAGAGATTCCTTTTAGATTTCATGTTACTAAGCACTTTTTTAGGTATGGTAAATCTATATTTTTGAACTTAAATTCTTCATCGGACTATTAATTTAACACGAAAACCTTGTTTTTTTATGGTGTAGAACAGTTCATATGTTTATTTTGTAATACGCTGTGGAAAAATTGAAACAATTATCCTATACCTTATTGTAAAAAAAACTTATATTAAATAATTTAAAAATTATCTAATTTTTTGACACTTAAATTGATTCACAATTCCAATGTTCAGGAGAGAAATGACATAGCTAGCTAAAAATAAATGCGTTGATCTAGAACATCGAGATAGGATAAAAAAAAAACTCTTGTTATGAAAGAGTTTTTTTATTTGCTTGGAAAATAAATGTCTACTTTTGAAAAAAAAATAGTTCGATAAGTAGTGAAGTTGAGATAATGTTTCCTTCAAAGTCTGGAAATATTAAAAGTTTAAAGTTATGAAACAATGAGTTTCTAAGAATTTATTGAATGTTATTAAGCGGATTCAACGAGATTATAAAATCAAGCACACAGTTAGAATTATTTCATAATTAATTTTAGGCAAACATTTATTTAGTAATGTTTAAGAATATTTATCTACTTTAAATCCAATTATGTTCGCCGTAATTAAATCAAAGCAGAGATACAAAGACAAACACACATTGTTGAAAGTCTCGAATCTGGGAAATGTTATTATATAAAACAGGGTGTCCCATTATACTCGGAAAATGAGAAATATTTTTTATCATTAAAAATCATAGGCATTGAAAATCTTGTTTTATTATGTTATTTTCGGAGTAGGTACCCAAATCACGTATTATATTATTTATTTTGAACTCTTAATTGGACGTAGTTATGCAGATAACCACCAACCCACAATATGCAAAAATCGAGATTTACATATTTTCCTAGAGATAAATACGAGATTTCTATCTGCTGAAAACATCCAAGTTCCAAATGCAATAGATTTTTGGTAATTAAACTTTTTACTAACTTACATTGCAGATCTTAGACGAAAATTGAAGGTTAAAAACATCAAAATGTAGTCTAACATGGGAAATACAATTATTTTTTTTTAATAACTACAAATTACCTAATTATAACAAATCTCATAAATAAAAAAAAAACACTGAACACTTTACAAATACCGTATTATGCTTTTGTATCGTCATGTTTACAAACGCTTTTTTTTCTCAGTTTCATCTTTTTTGTGGTTGGATCCTTTTTGCATAACTACGTCCAATTGTGTCTGTGATATTTGATCAGTCCGACGTATCAATGGTCTTCCTCTGCTTCTCCTGTCTTCCACTTGGCAGTGACCAGGACATTCTCCAGTTTCTCAGTTTGGCAAACAAGATGTCCAAAATATCTTAAATATTATAGGGAAGCAGATTCGCGACGTTGCACTCTTCTCACCTAAACAATCTCTATAAAAACACACTCTAACCACTAACCAAACCATTTAATAAACAAACTGTTCACCAAACAGACGTCTTGTCATTTTTTTTTCTTTCGGTTCAGTTTTTATCAATCTTATAGCTTTGGAAAGCACATTGTCAATGATGTTTCCTGAAAATTGCGCTACATAATTAATACGACTATTTTCATTTAAAAAAAAACGATAATCGAATGTACACAGCCCGCGAAAATTCAAAATTCACCTTTTCTTTTGAACAGGCCTCGTACTCGTATAACTTATGGTTTTGCTCTCAGAGCAACAATATACAAGAAGAGGCGCTTCTGTGGTCAGTATTGATGATTTTTGCCTGACTCGGGCGTGGCTAGGCCTAGAGTTAGGGTATTTATACATCCATTCATGGCACATGTCGACTTAATATTTTTGATTATTTGTGTAACCACTTTTTCGCAGTATTTTTAAATATATATATAGGATATAACCTAAAGTTGTTATGTCCTGTTATGTCGCATAACAAAACGTAGTGGGCGGAGTCGCCGGAGACGCGGGAGACGGAAAACATGCTTACACACCGAATGATGGTGCTATATTATGTGAGAACTTGTCTTGTCTTTTTCTCTCTCACGGTTTACGACGTAAACACCCAGAGAAAGTGATTTATCGTTAATTTGTGTAGTTTGGGTAAAAAATATTAAGCTCTCCCTCCATATATTTTCTTGCTCTGGGGTTTTGCCCAATCCAACAGACATAATTTTCCTTTTCAGAAATATCAAGAATTTAATTCCTTTGCAAAAGTGTAAACATATTCAACTGCACTGAATATATTTATAGTTTTTGTGTTTAATTTGTAGAACTCCATTTTATTTGCTTTTTAAGTTTTTTTTTTTTTTTTTAGTGACAGCTGTTTCGGCGTTTAAGGCCATTGTCAAACTGTGGTTAGGCCACATGGAAAACTTATTTATACGATTTTGGCAATTACTGTTTAAACCTAGCTATCAATTTGGTTTTTACCATTACCTCACATTCCAAAAAAATCCCATTGGCCAATTTTGACAATGGCCTTAAACGCCGAAACAGCTGTCACTAAAAACTAAAATAAAAAACTTAAAATAGCAGAACTCAATAATAATATTAAATTGAATATAGATGCAACAAGGCTATAATAGCATACCTCTTCCAAAAAATCCATTGTCAATTTATTCCATTGCAATATCTCTAGTAAGTTACTTATGATTTTTTGTGCTACTCATTTACTTTTTGTTATTTCTATGTAAGTATTATTTTATATTATTTATTGCACAGTTATGTATGAGCCCATAAGGGCGTATTTAATAAAAAAAAATAAAATGATTTTCTTGTACGAATCCAAAAATACTTCGCGTCAAAAACACTGTAAAGCTTCCAACAAGTGTATTAAGAATGTAATTATTTTAGTTATCGTGATTTTCAATAAAATGCAATTGAGATAACCTCAAACCAGAGGAGTCGTTGCAAGTTGCTGAAGATGGCATTTACTAGTCCAAAGAGTAGAGTAGAAGTTTTATATTTAACATAATAATAATATTTGGATAATTTGAATAGCGCCGTTTTTGTGAAACATTACCTACATTTAAGTAAATTATATTTTACAGTTCTACTTTCACATTCAGAAAAAGGACATCTTTTATAAAAAAAATACAAAAATTGTGCGGTTCAAATGAGACACCCGTTTCATACACAAGTATCTACACTCACATCTGCACAACGTGAATCAGCCAGTTAGTTCGGCAAACGAATATGGGTCTTATTGCTTCAAATTTAAGGGATACAATAGCTCAGGCTACGTGTGAAGTACTTGGGAGTATTTTGCTGTAACAAGGTTTAATTAATAAGGCAATCGTAGCGCCGTGTTTGAGTAGCAGATTAGGGCCTTGGGGAGTAAAGGGAATTGGGGAGGGGGGAAATTACTTGAGATTTTAACGTTGTTTGTGGGAGATTAAGTTAGAACTGGGGTTGGTTGTTTTAAAAAGAATTAACAGAGACACTGGTAATTGCGACGGAGTGATGGTTTATTCGTATAAGTAAGGAGTTATAAAATTAGGTACAAATTTGATTAATATTTTAGTTAATAAATAATAATAGTATTTGGACAATTTGTACAGCGCCGTTTTTGTGAAAAATCACCTCAAGGGCGCTGTACAGTTATTTTCTATTATTAAAAATTAATTCCTAGTTAAAATAAGAAAATATACAGGAACATACTTGCCTGGCAGGTCCCATCAGATAGACACACTTATTAACTTAAAATTATAATTATGATTTTTAAAAAAAAAATTTTTAATATATTTTTTCCGATTAAGGGTATGGGAGCGAAATAAAAAAAATGGACTTTCTGAATTTATCGTATAGTACTGGATTTGGTTAAAACTTGAATATCTAAAATTAATTAGTCGAGAGACAGATTATGTTGAGATTCTTTTAATAAATTTAAAAATATGAGAGTTGCTTAAAATGATTGATGAATGATGTTGCTAAATTATTATAATACCGAATTTTTAATTTTGTTCCACTATTATTTTTATTTAAACCTAACTGGTTTCACCTTATGACGGGCATCTTCAGACTGGTACAATTTTACTAGTGTACATATTATTACTATTTTAAGATATTTTACCAAACCACCTATGTAAATATGCCTTCCATAAAATACACGCGAAAATAAAAGACCAAATTTTTTTAAAATAGCCAACTGTTAAAAATAAAGCTGACAACTATAGATATTATTTAATTTAAAATAAAACACAAACGCATACAACGCATCCCATGTAACTCATTTGGTACTAAAACTAGCTGAATGTATTTTTGAATGTTATTATGAAGCTGCCTCTGTCAGCAATAAAACAAAACCCAAACTCATTTTATTTTATTTGGGAGACTAACAGTTTACATACAAACTAGGTAGAATATTACATAGGAAGTATTAATATGACCATTTATAGGTTTCCACTTAGGTATTTGTATATAAGTAAATGAATCTAATTTCAAAAATTAAACAAGAAATTAAGATATAATTTCAAAGAAATACAAATCAAATAAAATAGAAAAAATAGAAATTCAACAAATAAAAAAAAATAAAAAAAGTATCATAAATTTAAAATTTTCATAGCAGTATGTTTAAAGGGTTGAGGAAAAGGAATGACATGATGGGGGATCGATCTAGATGAAGTTAATGTGTATAATGATATGTGTGATTACAATTTTTTTTTATTTATTATTATAAATTAATATATTTTTTAATATGTAAATAAAGAAATTCAAGGTTAAAAGATTGGTGGTACCGTGGGATGAGTAGTTATCTGTAGTTATAAAGGCTCGAGAGATCGTCGGTGTGATTTTATGGAGTGAGGTGCAGAGTTAAAAACGTCAAATTGTGAGTAGTGTGTGAGGCCCGATAGATGAAAGGAGTTTTGTTTAGAATTAGTGTTGCATCGAGGGAGGCTAATAAATTGGTCAGATGTATACTATGAGACTCAATAATTGTACCAGTCTGATCTAAAGATGCCCGTCATAAGGTGAAACCGATCAGGTCTTAAATAATAAAAAAAAATAGTGGAATCAAGTTAAAAATTTGGTTTACTAAAAATCATTGCTTCTAAATATTTTTTCTCACTAACAGTATAGTTCAGAGTCTCGGGTATTTTAAAAATTCATTTAAAAATCAATCTTTGGATTAACATAGACCGATAATAGGTTTTTTTATGTACAATGTACCTGTAATGACACCCGGTTTGGCGAAGCTGAGAATCGGGATAAGAGAGGAAATTTTCAAAGAGATTTGTTAATGCGAGTTTTGAAAAGACTCTGATCAAATGTGAGTGGATATATGGATGCCAGTAACCTGTTCCAAAAAGGTACCGTTTTATACAAGATCGAGTCGGAGAAACGTCTCGTTCTCATGCAGCCGACATCAACTATAAACGTTTGTTTAGCTATAGTCCACCAAATTTCTGGCATATACAACAGTGTACAATGGATCAATGTTGCAAGCATATTCCATTAAAAAACCTGCACCAACACTATGTCTTTGTATCCTTGTGTTTCGTTCGTGTAACGGGTTGTTACTCAAACGAACCAGCCTCCTCGACAGAGAGTTAGGTCAATCACTTAGTTTAGAGCTCCAGCCTAGAGGTGGCTTTTACAAATTCGATTATCAGATGTAATTGAGATTTGTAAAGGGTTAGTTAAGGGCGCCTACCACTGCCCAGAACCGTTTTGAAGACCAGATCGGTTTCTTTATCTGTTCTCTACTTTTTTAATTAAACGAAGTAACTAAAAAAATATTCTTAACCCCTCCAAAAGCAAAGGGTTAGTAATTATTACTAACCCTTCACAGTCGGGATTATAATAATAGTTTAATTATTAAGTTCGTTATTTTATGTCATTAAACTGTTTTCCTGTTTCGATTAGAATTTAATTCCGAGATGAATATTACTATACGTAGCTCTCCCATCCAACAGAAATTACAATTATGTTTGTTTTATTTATTAAAATGATAATATAGTACAAATAAAATACATTGCTCAATATATTTCGCAATGAGTTTAAATAAAAACTCTTCCGGGAAAGACGAAATTATAAAACACAAAGGAATAATATTTTTACAAAGACATACAAATTTTAAAAGGTAGAACAAAAGAAAATGGAACACACGCGTAAATACATTAAAAAGAAACTCATAAGAGTAGAGATTAATTATACATTAGGAAAGATATTCACAAACATAAAGGTTTTTGCAAAAGGATATATCGCTGGTTTATAAAATTGTTGAGAAAATATCTTTTAAGTGCTTTTGCCAATATTTTTTTGTTCGCTACTGGGAGTTTTGATCTATTAGGTAATGCGTTGTATTGTGTATATACGATGTATTGTAAGGAGTTTATTCCAAATTTATAATACGGCCTCCGCGGTAAGACGCTCGACTACGAATCCAAAGGTCGCGGGTTCAAACCCGGCGTGCGCCAATAGCTTTTATTTAATTAATATATGTCATAACACATTTAATTCATATAAAAATGATAAAAAGCATATTTGCGGCACGTCCCAGAGTGGTAGATACTCTAAGTATCGCCTTGGTGAAAGACCACCATTCAGAATTGAAACGTTGCTTGAAATGGCTTTAGCCGTGTTTGGTGATTAGATCTGAATAGCCAGGTACTTCTCAACCTTCCTTTTACCAATCTACTTCCCCTCCCCACTACCTTCATGCAATAGTCTCACTGGCTCTAGACGGTTGGGAGCAGTTGAGACTCTTGTGCGGTATTCATATAAAAAAATAAAAATATATTATGTGCGAGTAGATGACGATAAGTGAATTTGATTTTGTGCTCGTGTATGTCTGAATCAAAGGCTGCTTTAATGTCGGTGTGTGTTCATAAAATAATTTAAGGCTGTACTGAAGGTGCTCGAACGTTTCATGTACCCCTCAATATCGTCATTGATTCGTAAAGTCAATCAACTTGTTGTTATTGAGTTCGATATTAGAAACAGGGTGTTTCAGATCTCATACAACGGACTATAAACCAGCGATTCCTGAGCTTATTTGGAGTAAGAGTGTAGTTGGCATTTTGGTCTCCGGTGACATTTTTGCGATTTTTGCTTAAAAGTAGGGGTCGGGGGCGGGGTGGGAGATGGTGGGCGGTCATTCGGATGAGTAAGCAGTGACGATAAGTGATGGAAATATATATATAAAAAAATAATGTTGATTTTGATGTTTTTCAAATGAATATAAATGCGAAATTTGTAAATGGAAATCAATAGAAATTATACTGACGATTTAAATTATTTTGATGGCTTCCGTGGTCGAGTGGTCAAGATGCTCGACTACGGTCACGGGCCGGAATCCCGGCATGCCCAAATAAATATTATTCAAATAATTATATTAATAATCTAAAACACAATTATGAAACAGAAAAAGTCAGAAAATAAAGAGACAATGGTAACAACCGAGACTCGAACTCGGAACCTCTACTCTGTACGGGTGTAAAAGTAGAGGATCTTTTATATTTTATGCCTTTTTTTGTTTCATATTTGTTTTAGATTATTGGTATTATTTAAATATAAAATAAAAACATAAGCATTAATGATTTAATGTTATTTCAAATTTCAATATATTTTATTATATTAAAATGGGTTTTTTCACATTTTAATTTATATAAAATAATGTATAGTTTATTTGCACGTACCAGAGTGTTACTATCAGTATCGCCATGGTGAAGGACCATCATTCAGAAACGAAACGTGTCTTTAACCGTGTTTGCTGATCAGATCTGAATAGCCAGGTACTTATCAACCTTCCTCTTCCCCATCTCCATCCCCCTTACTATCTTCAGCCTCACAACATACCCCGCTCGGGTATGTCATAGTTCCACTGGCTCCAGACGGTTGGGAGCAGTTGGGACTCTTGTGCGGTATTAACTATTTAAAAACCGTAATCTTTAATCTGAAATAATTAAATGAATTTAGTCGCTAGCGCGGAGAGTTGTTGTAAAGAAGATTAACAAGTAGAAAGTAGGTTGTAAGCTTGTACGAAAGCTACCAGCTACAGGGTTAATATTTCGCAGGGGAGGGGCGGGGTAGGAACAACCCTTTCCTGTTCTGTAATTTAACGCTTAAATCGTTTTAATTGCTCCAATTAGGATAATCGCTTTTTCTCAGAATGTACATCAATTGTTTTAATTAAGCCAAAGGGTACTTGAAATAAAAGTGGGGTCTTGGTAGTAAATATCACCCAATGACGTAGTTTTCCTAAATGTTGCCATATAAATTAAATTGAATTACACGTGATATTACTTGAAGTATGAACGGTATGTTTTAAAATGATTAAGTACTTTAAAAAAAATATATGACAGATTACATGTTTAACATTTTAATTTGATCATGAATTTAGATAGTTTTAATTTGTATACCTTTTGTATTCTCCTTGTTAATTTTATTTTTTTATTTTTTATTTATTAATGAAGAAAATACAGATACAGACAGCAAATTAATAACAAGTATATAAATACACACACTGGATAATTAGCCTGTATCACAACCATTTCTCACTGATTTACATATTGTAGCTGATAAATGAATCTCTACCGAATATTTGTATACAAATTTAAAGGGAAATAAAAGTAAATCGATTAATTAAGGGTTACAGAGAGAGAAGAAAAATAAAGAAAAAATAAAGAAAAAGCAGTGTCTAAGAAAAAATTAAATTAAAAATAATAAGTACACTAAGTGAACAGTAGCCTTATTAGATTAATTAATTTAGTATGAAGTGCACTTGAGGTGAAATATCACAAAACTGCGCTATAAAAGTTCACTGTTATAATAATTATTAAAATATTTCATATTCGAAAAATGCATTTACTTTGTGGCTTGCCTTATTTATAAATAAAACTGATAAACTTTGTTTATAACCACTTTATTATTCAATTTTATGTCTACCGGTTTCGGAAGTATTCTTCCATCATCAGGACACTATTAAAATTATTTTATGTATTTCAATATTGTCCTAATGATGGAAGGTTACTTCCGAAACTGGTAGACAAAATATTGAATAATAAAGTGGTTATAAACAAAGTTTATCAGTTTTATTTATTAAAATATTTATTTATTTTATTTTTGAACCGCTGTCCCTGTTGTTCAAGATGTATTCCGTTAGTTTTGTATTGCATTTCGACGGTCTCCATGGTCGAGTGGTAAGACACCCGGCTACGAATCTAGAGGTTGCGAGTTCAAAGTTCGGCGAACGCAAATAACTTTTATTTAATTAACATGTGTCAAAACACATTCAATTAATTTAAAATAATATTAAATATATTTACGGCACGTTCCAGAGTGGTAGATACTCTAAGTGTCACCCTGGTGAAAGACCACCATTCAAAATTGAATTGTTGCTTATTTGAAATGACTTTAGCCGTATTTGGTGACCAGATCTGAATAGCCAGGAACTTCTTCACCTTCCTCTTTCCCATCTCCTTACCCCCCCCACTATCTTCTGCCCCACAACATGCCCCAATTGGGGATGTCGGTTGGGTGCAGTTAGGGACTCTTGTGTGGTATTCACTATAAACAAAAAGAGCTCCCATTTTGGCTTGTAAGTTGATAAACTTCGGTTTATAAAGACGATTCTTCATTATGATTTTTATAATGAACATCTGAACTTGTATTCAACAGACAGTTCATTAATCGGTTAGTAGCTGAGTGGACAAACGCGTCGGTTTCCCACCCGGGCGTCGAGAGTTCAATTCCTCCCCAATTAAGTCCCCTATCATTGCATAAGCAACATCTTCCGCTTATAATCATGGCAGTAGGAGTTTTTCAATTTTATTTATTCTTGCTAAAATATAAAAAAAAATACATGGGTTTGGTTCATGTCTGTCTCACTAAGAGATTCCTGTGTTGAGACAGACGTAGTGTACATAAACTATATAATATTTAATGTAAAAATTGATAAAGATAAACTAAAAAGGAGAAAGAAGAAAAGAAATGAAAGATGAAATTAAATGAAAATTAGAACAAAGTTATAACATGAAGGGTGCATTTTATAGATATTTTTTAGGTTGTGCACAATAATAAAAAAGCAATAAAAAAGAAAAAGAAATAAAAGGGAAAAGAAGAGAAAGATCGAATTAAATAAATATAAGAATAAAGTTATTACGTGGAGGTAACATTTTATAGATATTGTTAAGGAGTATAGAAGTTGTGCATAAGGTACATTTATTATTGTCAGGCTTTTCGTAACCTGGAAATGTTTGTTTTTCGTAAAAAAAACAATGATTCGTGTGAACCAGGGTTAGCTGCCTTTGTAATTTTCGTCATTTCGGATAACACTAAAAACAAATATGAATCAACTTAGGTATTTACTGAAATATTCTTAGTTACACCAGCAAATCGATAAAGCTAGTTTTAAACCACACTAATAAACACTGTGGATAAAGTGGTGCCAAGAACTTGGCAATTCTATGACCTTATTTTAAAGAAGCGATTAAAAAAAAGTTTATGGAACACATTAACTGCTTTGCAAAAGCAATTTTCCCATACTTTTCTACAAATTTGTAGCAAGTAATAAATTTATAATGGAAGTACTTAACGGAGGTCGTAGCTCGCAGATAAATAACATTTTGTTTTATTTTCGTTTTTTAACGTGTTTCAAAAAGTTGCGATTAAAATTTAAGTAACGAAATAGCTTACAGAGTTTTATGGGGGAGGGGAGAAATACAGCATCTCTTACAACTTTAAATCTTCTTTGAAGACGAAAGAATTTTAATTAACACGTTCGCAAATAATTCAGCTTTTCACGAGCCTGTTCCCAGCTTTTTTCGTTTTTTCAATTTTCGGTAATATTTTTAGGCAATTTATGTGTTTTTTTTTTCGCAAACCAAATTCCTAGATACGTTATTAAATTAAGCATAACAAAAACTTTAGAATATGTAGCAACTTACTTGCGAGAAATACTAATAATTTTGAAAGTTAACTTAACAAAGTATTATATTTGATTGACAATTGGGCGTAGTTATGCAGAAAGCGCCCAACCCACAAATTTACAAAATCGAGTTTTACATGTTTTTCTTTACGAAATTTCTATCTTCTGAAAACATTAAGGCTCCAAATGAAATAGAATTTTCTTAATTCAATATTTTACTAACGCATAATATAGATATTTGTATTATTATTTCGTATAATTCTCATTTTTTCACTGTCCATTGTAAACCTTTAATATAAAAGCGCTTACGGGCGTAAACAATAAGACAAAAAAATATTTACCTTAAACTGAATATTAAAAACATTAAAATCTAGGATAACACAGGAAATACAATATTACTTTTTTTATAAATACATTGATAGATTATAAATTACCTATTTATAATAATTCTTATAAATTTAAAAAATACCAAATTTCAAACTTTATCCCACAATTTTTGTATTAAAGACCTGACCGGTTTCACCTTATGATGGGTATCTTCGGACTGGTATAATTTAAAGTAAGTCTATGGCCAGAAGGTTTTAAAACTACCCGAATGTATTTTTGAGTGTTATGGTAAAGCCACCGCTGTCAGCAATAAAAAACCTAGTCACAGATGTTCATTATAAAACTCAATAAGCGTCCATTCCAGACCTAACAGTATAAGCCATAGACTTACCTAAAATTGTACCAGTCTGAAGATGCCCGTCAGAAGGTGAAACCGGTCAGGTCTTAAATAAAAAATAGTGGAAAAAGTTTAAATTTGGTATTATTAAAATTACTAAATATATCAACAATATCGGAGTATTTGTTTCCCAGATATTAAATTCGTCGCATAGAAGTATAATATTGTGAGGTCGAATTAGAATTATCACAATGATATGGTAGGTAGTGGTTTTGTGAAATACAATTAAATATATTAATATAAGGCTGTCAATCATTGAATTTATATTTTTTGAAAACAAATTGAGTCGGTAATTATTCTACGTTCAGATAATTTTAATAAATGAAGGTCACAAAGTAGATAATCGTAATTGATACATTCCCTTAATATGCTCATGTCCAAATTAGTAAATCTTAAGAATTTATTATGAACTCTTTCTATTGTTAAGGAATGAATAGCAAAACTTGGTGTCCACATTGTTGAGTTGTATTCAATTTGACTCCTATCTAGTATCATAATCTTATACTTAACTATTTATACATGTATTAAATAAGATTTTATAAAATAAATTACAACTGGTACATGCATTATTTACCAACTACATAAATATATTTTAATTTCCATTAATCCACAGATTTTATTCATTAATATGGGATATAATTTAATAACAACGTCAATTATGAACTCCCTACCCCTACTGTGCGTTATAGATCTAAGCCATGTTAATTATTTTTTCTGTATCTTATAAACATTATGTTTATTTATTTTATTTTGTTTGTATTCATCACTTGGCTTTCATTATTTTATGTTGTTTTATTTGTATATAGTTTACTCCCAATATGTTGTTTATTAAAATAGTGTTTTATTTTATTATTATTATTACTTAATTTTTTGACCGGTCGGTAGCTGAGTGGACAAACGCGTCGGATTCCCACCCGGGCGTCATGCGTTCAATTCTTCTGCGGGCTAAGTTCTCTATCATTGCACAAGCAACATCTTCCGCTTCTTATGATGGCAGTAGGAGTTTTTCAAATATTGTCAGGTTATTCGCAACCCGGGAATGTTTGTCTTTCTTTAAGAAAGAAAAAAAAACAAAAAACTCAAAAATATATTTTGGTTAGATATATATATATATATATATATATATATATATATATATATATATATATATATATTTATATATATATATATACTAGCGGAAACTTCACTGGTGAATGCAACATACTTATATCTTTATTAATAAAAACAATAAAAATATTGCTGGCACAATTGTGGGGATATCTTTTTCAGGCCTTCCCACAACGCTTGTTTTTAAACGGAATAAATTTAACTTAAATTTAATAAATTTTAAAACGAGAAAAGAAAATAAATAACGAGACTATTGTTAATCTTCGCCTTTTAAGCTCTTTGCATTATTCATTTGATCACAAGATTGGTGAAAAGTTTCATATCTGAATATAAAAATAAAAATGGTTGGACTCATTTAATCTAAGGAAGAAAACTTAAAAAATACGGGACTAACAACTGAAACTCGGAGGAAAATTAAAACATTGCTTCAATCATAATAATACAATAAATAGGGAAATCTCCGCACAAAGGGAGGGGGAAGGAAAAGCATTAAAAAGTTTTCCTTTTCATTTTTCACCGTGGCCTTTCTTGACTCCGTGATACTCGTTCAAACAAATCCAATATGAAATTACGATTACTAACCAGAAATACAAAGCTGGGCAAATCGTGGCTCATTGTTTTTTTGCGTTAATTGAGTTCTACTAAAAAAACTGTATTTTTTTGAATATATTTAAAAACTTTATATTATATTATTTACGAAATAAATCAGAAGATAAAAAGACAGAGAGAATTCTGCCATCCCAACCAATTCACTGTGCATCATTTTTTACAATCGATTTTTTAAATATATTTTTTAATTGTTAATTCCGCACAAGAGTCCCAACTGCTCCTAACCGCCTAGAGCCAGTGAGACTATGGCATCCCCAATTGAGGTATGTTTCGAGGCTGAAGGTAGTGGGGGGGGGAAGGAGCAGGAAAAGAGGAAGGTCGGGAAGTAACTGTTTATTCAGATCTGGTCACCAAACACGGTTAAAGCCATTTTAAGCAACGTTTCGATTCTGAATGGTTGTCTTTCACCAAGGCGATACTGAGAATATCTACCACTCTGGAACGTGCCGCAAATATACTATATATAATATTATATGAATTGAATGTGTAATGTTTGACTTGTGACACATATTAACTATACAAAAGTTATTTGCGCACGCCGGGTTTGAACTTGTGACCTCTGGATTCGCAGTCAAGCGTCTTACCACTCGACCACGGAGGCCATCAAATGTCAAAACAATTTTTTGGATTTGTTATAAAAATACGTCAATATTTGAATTGTTTCAATAAGTTCAGGGTCGTAGCTGTTTTAATGGTAGTTTTTTAAGTGTTTCTCTAGTATTTTACTGTCGTTAACTGTATTTTTACTCTAACGTTCCTTTAATCAAAGCGACTCTTGTGCTTTCGTTTAGAAAATTCAATAAAAGCACACATTCCCATATTGAACAATAACTCTGAAAAAGATACCTACCCAAATTTCATAACAATGTTATTAAATCTTTTTTATCTTGCTTATAAAGAAACTGAAATATTGTAATACCTTTTATAGAGAGGTACTCTGCCAAATCTCTCCGGGACTCTAAAAAATATATGTAATGACGTCATAATATCACAGTATATGCATGAGTTCATCTGAAACAGAATATGTTTGAATAACTAGACTATAGAATATGGAGAGAGAAAAATTATAATATTCCTATTTCAATGCATTTGAATTGGTCCTCCAGAGGTATTCAGACAAACATTTAATACTACTTTTAGTAACATTTTACTATTTTTATTGTTATCTCAAAAACATATATTTATACAAAATATATATTGCGTGTATTTTTATTTTATTCAATCAATAGAACTATATTTTTTTTACATATTAAGCTGCAAAAGTAAGTAACATACATTTAGAATTTTGAATAAATAATTATACATATAAAGTTCTTAAGGTATGATCTCTAATTTTAAGTTCTTAGCGGTAAGACGCTCGACTACGAATACCTAGGTCACGGGTTCAAACCTGGCTGGCACAAACATCTTTTAATTACTCAACATGTGTCATAAGTCATAACACATTTAATTTATATAAAATTATAAATGGTATATTTGCGAACGTACCGTTCCAGAGTGGTAGATACTCCAAGTATCGCCCTGATGAAAGACCGCCATTCAGAATCGAAACGTAGCTTGAAATGGCTTTAGCCGTGTATGGCGACCAGATCTGAGTAGTCAGGTAGTTTCCAACCTTCCTCTTCTCCATCTAATTTCCCTCCCACTACCTTCTGCCTCACAAGATACCCCATTTAGAGATGCCACTGTCTCACTTACTCTAGACGGTTGGGATCAGCTGAAACTCTTGTACAGTATTCACTAACAAAAAGTTATTTCTGTCCACAAAGCTCAATCTATTCAGGTTTGATGAATATACAGGAAAGTAATTAAACTTACTTTTGTAGTTGGAAATTGGACTTTTGAACGAAATTGTATCTTTAACCATTATTTTTCTGATTTTTAATTTTTTTTTTAATCATCAAGTTGTGTGAAACGGAATTTTTGTCAGACTTGATTAAGACCTCTCTCCTGACAATACTGTTGGTATATTCTGTTATCTTTCTATCTTAGAAAGCAAATGATGCAAACTATTTAGTTTGAATCTCTCTCCCCTAACACGTCCGTAAATATTTACTGTAATTTTCCAATCATCTTGCGGAAACCAAAGAGTTTTAAAAACAAACCAATTTGCTAAGGCAGGATTGAGTAAATGTTTCAATCAATATGCAATATCCCGTACTCTAATAAACGTGATAAGAAAATGATTTCACAAACACTCGGCAAGATTTAATTAAATGAAAATTCAAACCATTTGAAAGCGGTTCGCCATTTAACAACACATGAGCAACCTCATCCTTCGCCCTTTTCCTCACCGCCCCTCATATCGGTTGGGGTGGTTAACCAGTGGGAGTGGTAGGGAGAGGGTAGCTGCCTGAGAGGGTGGCTTGGGGGGTAGATAAAAGGAAATAAAGAGAATATAAAATGAGATTGGAATGAAAATATCCCTACCTCTTGTATAGAATATAGAAAGTTGAATGTTTAGTATGTAGTACAGGGCGGAAGCAAAAGTCGAAAGAAAATAATACATACCTGTACACGCGAGTATATGAGTGTTTTTCATACTGCGTTTAGAACGTAAAGCTTTTCTACTGTATTTCTTTTGTGTGATACATTCCATACAAAGGAATTCCCGTTTTATTAATGCGAAGTTTTATCGAGAGCGACTTTTAAATAAAATCATTTCTAGATATTCAGCACGTGAGGGAGGCCCGGAAGCAAGTGATTGTATTTATTTAGAAAATAATTTTAACGATATTTAAGTTACGTTAACATAACTTAGGCACTAGAAAATGTTTGCAAGAGAAAATAAATGAAAATGAAAAAATAACCTCGTATTAGACCACAGATTTAATTTTATTTTTTATGACCGACCGGTTTCGCTAAACCTTAGCATCATCAGAACACAAAATTAAACTAAACAAAAAACACATAGTGTGCGGTTATATGTATATAAAGAGGGAGAAAACAAAATAAAAATAAAATAAAAGAACAGTGAGAAAACCATAGAATAACATTGAAGTCATAACAAGAGGAACAGAGAAAAAGAGACAGATATAATGAATTGATAGAGACAAAATGTTAACTGAGAAGGAGATGTAAGAATAATGATATATTTTATGAGTTTACAGGAAATATACCTAATATTGGACTACTGGACAAATTTACCTGACTTTTAAGAATATGACTATCAATTTTAATGGCTTTTTTTAGAAAACGTTCAAAGTGTGTGGTTATATGTACATACGGAGGGAGAACACAATATAAAATAAAATTAGAGAACGGTGAAAAAACAATAGAAGAACACTTAAATTTTAACAAAGGTAAGAAATAAAAAGACAGACAATATGAAATGAAAGAGGCAAAACGTCAACTTAGGAGGTGATTAAAGAATAATGAGTAATTTTATGAGTTTAAATTTAAATAATATCCGTGGTCTTATAGAAAGTTATTATTTCATTTATATTAAATGTAAAGAGAAAATTAATATTGTTTTAAATTGATGTAAGATTCCTACGCGTGCCTTAAATAAATGTAATACTTATTTATAAACAAACACACTTTTTTCCATTAGAAAAAAAATACATAACGCGAAATGGGAAAAAAGAGCAACAGAGAAAGAACAGCACATACATAATATTAAATGAAGCAATGACAAAAATAAGACAAAATATTCACAAAAAAGAACATTTAAATCAAAGCCAAGATCAAGTCAAAATTTTGGTAGAGTAGTAAAGATTGACGAAAATCATTTAGACTGCTACCAAAAATCTCAAGACCACGGTTTGAGTTAACAAGTTTCGACAATCTGGATAATGGAGAATGATACGCATAATTAGTTTAATTCTTCCACTATATACATGTATAAGCACTAGATTTATTAATCAGGTAATAGTTCCTAACCTCCCCTACCCCCTTTTTGTAGCTTTTTATTTTATTTTGGGGTGTTGTAGTCCAGGCTACTAGCTCCTGGCAGTGGGACTCTATTATAGTATTCACATAACACGATAAGCCTTCCCGAAAATTGTGTACGATTTTTCGTTAATAACCTAACACGCTTTTGGTTATTTTTTAAATATTTTTATTATGCCCATAGCTAAAAAGCCAGTTTTGTAATGTCCATCAAATTTTGTGTGGAAAAATCCATGCCAGTATTTTTAGCGCTGTGCGTAACCTCTCGTGTGTTAATCAACTTTAAAAAATAGCGTTTGAGTTAACGACACATATATTTGACATATGCAAGCAAGCAAATATATGTATTTGAAATGTTGCATCATTCAATAAATCTATCTGCATAAAATCCGGGATATCGTTATTCCAACAATTAGTCGACAATTTCAACGAAATACGAAAGAAAAAAGACATAAAATAAAAATATTAGGTTGTGACTGATGCTCTCTAAAACTCTACTCAACCCTGAAATTACGTCTCTGCCAAAGCTACCGAAACCTTTATAGATACTGTCATTTAATCATTTTTTTACTCGACTTCTTCCGACATAAGCAGCCAAATTTGTATTGGTATGCAAAGCTCTACCCGATCACAGTTATATACCAAAATGAAGTCTTGGTTAAACTATCCATTGTTTAACGGATTTTTTTTTGACTTCTTACAAAGTCTAGAATTAATATTTAAATTAGAATTAACTTGAGAGCCTGCATGGTCAAGTGGTAAGATGCTCGACTGCGAATCCAGATATTGCGAGTTCAAACCAGGCTTGCGCAAATAATTACATTTAATTACTATGTGTCACAACACATTTAATTCATATAAAATAATATATAGTATATTTGCGGCACGTTCCAGAGTAGTAGATACACCAAGTATCGCCTTAGTGAAATACCACCATTCAGAATCGAAAGTATGCTTGAAATGGCATAAGCCGTGTTTGGTGACCAGTTCTGAATAGCCAGGTACTTCCCAACCTTCCTCTTTCCCATATCCTTCCTCTTTTCATTACCTTTAACCTTAAAACATGCCCCAATAAAACATGCCATAGTATTTCTGTCTCTAGACGGTTGTGATCAGTTAGAACTCTTGTGCGGTATTCAATATAAAAAAAAATATTTTAAAAAACTTAATTTTCTGCTTAGATACATTAAATAATGTAGATACGTTACTGAGACAACGCGCTTGGTTTCACTAAACCAAGTCAACAAGACATACCTTCGAATCACGCTTCATTTAGCTATCTCTTCCGCACACACATATTCTTTTAATGGCTATCCTTTTCATACGCGGGTGAAACACTTAGTGGTGCGACATTAGTGGTGCTGCATTTTTTGTAAGATTTGTATGAATATGACGTATATTGTATGTTATGTCTATGATTTTCTGTGTCTTTCTCTGTTTCATATTTTGTTGAAACCATTATTTTTTTTTCCAATAATTAATATAAAAATGAAGAATAAGAGTTTAATAAGTTATTTCTAATTTTAACATAATGTTTCAGTAGGATAACATTTTTTTCCCTTGCAAATACTTCCTAGGCTTGGAATATAATATGTCAATAATAAATGTTTTTTTCAATCGATTCATCATTGTGTTCAAACCTCTAGTTTAAATTTAAATCATAACCAACTGAATACGATTCCCAACATTTTAGCGAAATTCACATTCGTGAAAAATAAAAAGCGACTAGCAAAACCGAAATGGGTTTTATTAGATATGTTAATGTTATGTTAAATTATATTCTAAATTTCTTTGGAAAATACTCCTTTTGAAATTCAAATTCTACACACACATAACGTTATTTCATTCTTTGTGACACATTCCCAAATAAACTCTTGCTGTAGACCTGTAGACAGAGTTCCATTTACTTGCCAAGGAAAATTACCTTTCATTATGTGAATAAAGCGTACGTGTATTTTAGATTTAATTAAATAAATTATATCAGATCTTATTCTTTTTGATGAAATATTATTTCAAACAAATGCTGTGAATTATTATCTCCCGTGTTATATTATTATGAAGTATTAGTGAAATCTTACCACAAGCGCCCTACAGGTGAGATTTTGTGAAAATTCCGCTCTATGAATTATCCCAGTATTATTATCTCAGAGCAAGAATATATTGGAGAGAGAGCTTAATATTTGTACCTAACCTATACAAATTAACTATAAATCACTTTCTCCGGGTTTTCACGTCGTTAACCGTGAGAGAGAAAGAGATAAGACAAGTTCTCACATAACATAGCACCACTATTCGGTATGTAATCATGTTTCCCGTCTCCGGCGACTCCGCCCACTACGTTTTGTTAAACAACGTAACAGGACATAACTCAACGGCTTTTTAGGTTATGTCCTATATTTTTGAATATATTGGAGAGAGAGCTTAATATTTGTACCTGACCTATACAAATTAACGATAAATCACTTTCTCCGGGTTTTCACGTCGTAAACCGTGAGAGAGAAAGAGATAAGACAAGTTCTCACATAACATAGCACCACTATTCGGTATGTAATCATGTTTTCCGTCTCCGGCGACTCCGCCCACTACGTTTTGTTAAACAACGTAACAGGACATAACTCAACGGCTTTTTAGGTTATATCCTATATTTTTGATTGAAAAAATACTGCGAAAAAGTTGTAAATACTTTTTTAATACGTGCTATTTCACATTTGATCAACATAAAATAACATGTAGTATATTTGCGGTACGTTCCAGAATGGTTAATATTCTAAATATGGCCTTGGTGAACACCTCCATTTAGAATTAAAATATTTTAAAAAATGGAATATATATTAAATAAAAGTTAGTGAGAATGAAATAATCACTTTGTATAAGACCACAGATTTTATTAAAAATAATGACAACTTCCATGGTCGAGTGGAAAGACGCTCGACTACGAATCCAAAAGTTACAGGTTCAAACTTGACGTGAGCCAATAACTTTTATTTAATTGATATATGTCATAACACATTTGATTCATATGAAATAAGAAAATTTATATTTGCGGCACGTTCCAGAGTGGTAGATGCTCTAGGTCGCCCTGGCGAAATACCTCTATTGAGAATCGAAACGTTGCTTGAAATGGCTTTAGCCGTGTTTGGTGACCAGATCTGAATAGCCAGGTACTTTTTACTTCCCCATCTCCTTACCCTCCTCACCTTCATCTTCAAAATATACCATAATTGGGGATGCCATAGTCTCACTGGCTCTAGACGGTTGGGAGCAGTTGGGACTCTTGTGCAGTATTTACTATAAAAAAATATAAAAAATATGTTCTCAATACGTAGTCGAGCGTCTTACCGCTCGACCACGGAGGCCGCATATTGGTATAAAACACACTTCTGGTCACTTGAAGTTACAATACGCATGTCAAACGGAAGGCTTGTAGCGAAGATTGCTTCCGTTGAAAGAGACTAAATTGTCATTAAGATCCTTTTTAGTCGTAATCAGATATGATTTGGTCTTTGAAACCGGTTAGTAGCTGAGTGGAAAAACGCGTCGGATTCCAACCTGGATGTCGTGGGTTTAATTCTTCTGCTAGCTTAGTCCTTCATCGTTGCGCAACCAACATTTTCCGCTTATTATGATTGTAGTACGAGTTTTTCAAATATCTTCGGGTTATTCGTAGCCCGGAAATGTTTGTCTTTCTTTAAAAAAAAACATTGAATTCTACAATGTTATTCTTACCCCAAGAGGAAATTCTCCCGAGGTAATCGTCCATTATCTCCTTCAAAGCCTTCCGAGCGTTCGTTAGAGCTCTTGCGAAGGCTGTACAAAGCTTTAGCGAATAAGTTAGCACTACAATCAAACACCAAAAAACAAACAACGCATTCAACTAATTCTAAACCATTTAAAAACGATATTAATTATCTCGTTTAGTCTTCTAGCAGTTGGTTACAACACACTGCTCAGTGAGAGACGTGATTATTTGGTTTATCAAATCAATTCTGTTTTAAACTATTATGGTACTGGGTATTTTACCACTGTTAATAAAAAAAAACAGAATATTTCAATATGTGATCTGCAAGTACAATGGTGATATGTGACTTAGGCCGCATGCACACAAAGATACTCAAAACAAACTGAACTGGCTTGTGATTGAAATTACTAGCCGGTTACTGACTTTTTAATGACGCAGCTCCGCACACGCGGGCTACTCGCAATAGATCAAAATCGGTAGTTCTCTGTGGGGTGTGCAAGGTGGTGAAGTTATATAAAACGAGATACTTTTCCTACGTATTTTGTATTCATTTTTCGATCGTTCATTTTCGTGAACAAAAATAAAATTATTATAAAAATATATATTTCCAATGAAATGACATACAAATTATATAATAACATATATTTTATACAAAAAATAAATATTTGCGATGATATTATAAAATAAAATAAAGTGACATGTTCAATCGAATCAGTAAGTAGCTGAGTGGACAAACGCGTCAGATTCCTACCCGGGCGTAGTGGGTTCAATTCCTCTGATAAATAAATCCTCCATCATTGCACAAGCAAGATCTTCCGTTTATTATGATGGCAGTCAGAGTTTTTCAAATATCGTCAGGTTATTCGTGACCCGGGAATGTTTGACTTTCTTTATTAGAAAAAAAGAACCAAAAACTAGGCGACTCAAATCAAAAACGAGTCGACAGGTCGTGAGAAACGTTAGTGACTGTTTAGTGACGACAGCGCCGTGTGCGGTGCCTCATTTAATTACAAATGTTCAAATTCATCGTGGACTGGTTAGTCATTTGCGTAGTTTCTTTTGAGTATCTCCGTGTGCAGAGGGCCTAACAGTTGAGTGGTTACATGGTGGGCCGAAAGTTGAAGAGCGGTCTCCCGGCCACATTATTGCTCGTGAAGATGCAGATCCAGGTTGTAGAAGTACCAGAAACTTACGGGAAAGAAAAACAATAGCCATTTAATGGTGATTGGGGTATTACTGCATCATATTTATCCTTTTCAAATGATTAGTTTTAAACATAAGCATCGCCTTAGTTATGCATACATCAAAACAGAAGTTACTTTTTCATTAAAAAAAAAAAACAAGTTTTCTCATCTAGTCAATTCTCCCTTAAATTTTATAAGATTTACGAGGGTAAAAATGAATTTCAGATCCAATTTAAAAGTTTATAATAAGGAATCTCGTCTTATGAAATGAAAAATATTTTCTCATTTTTTATAAGAGTCTTCAAAGCATTAATTTACAAACATTGGTTAAGTTTTAATTAAAATAAATTTTCAGTTGATGAAATTGTGTTTTTAATATTATTTCTTTGAGATATTCCTTTCGGTTGAGATCGGGGACAGATATTTAAAAATAAATGCCAAATTAAAAGAAAATAATTATTCGCAATTATTAATACTATTCCGTTTTTATATTGAACAAATGCCCAAGCATTATTTTATCAATTTAATTAGTCTATTAGAATAAATTGTTGGCTCTGCTTCGAAAGCATTTATTCGTTATTATATTAATTAGATTATTATTTTATTTTTATTTACTGCGTACGAAGGTATATAAATAGTGAGATTTTTTTTGTGGATTTAATGGTAATTTAAATTTATATATTAGTTCAATGATTCCTAAACTTACTCATGCTCTTCTTTGCGTCTACTCTAAAATAACTATTCTTCTACGCTTTCGCTAGAAAAAAACCTGTAAAATCATTTGCTTTGTATTTAATTTTTATATTACTGCATTGATGTATTACCTAACCTAACCTAATCGTACTGATCATATGTTAAATGTGTAAAGCCTAAATTATGAATAAAAAAATGTACAGAATAATTTTCGTTAAAATATGGAGAAACATAAACAAAACAAGTTTAGACGCAAATCAATTCTTGAAAACTGATTATTAGAACCCGGATTCTAGTCGCGAAAAACAAGGCTTTACCTATTTTTGAAAACATTTTTTGTTGTTGTTAATTAGTACATGGCTTTTGACGAAAACTACACTTTAGAGAGTTTTTAAAAATTAAAAAAAGGCTATAAACACTAAGATTTACAGTACAAACTCTTCAAATTAGCTAAAATTAACATAAAAAACAAAACTCTCATGTATGTTTAATCTTTAGAGCAAAAACCTAATACTAATCTAAAATTAGTGTGTTACATATTATATTATATCGTTATTCATTATAAATTTAAAAACGTTTTTTTCTATTCTTCTTGACGTTGTTCCTTATTTTTGATACAATATTATGGTGATTACCTACTAAATCAAGTTAATAATAATAATAATATTTGGATAATTTGTAAAGCGCCATTCTTGTGAAAAATCACCTAAAAGGCGCTGTGCAAATCTTAATTTCTATTTAATATTAATTTCTAGTTATATATGTAATTGCTATTTTTTTTAGGGCATGAGAGCAAATTTAAAATACAGTATATCAGTGTTTTTGAATACAGTATATCGTAGTGAGGAACAGAATTTGATGAAAATCTTTTAATGAATTTTAAGAATGAGAGTCTGAAAAGTTTTCTTGGTTTGAACAGAGATTTGAGATTTTATTGGGCTTGTTAAATCTTGATTGTGGCTATGATTTTCTGAAAAAAAGGGTTTTGGGTTTGGCTCTGAACTCTGCCGAGTCTTTTATTACTCTCAGATCATGTGGTAGTCCATTCCAGGCTTTAGGACCTGACACTCCGAGGGCGCGCTCTCCGAACTTAGTATCTGGTGTGCGCTTTGGTTCCTTCAACCTTCCGATAGCCGATGACATTGCCGATCTAAGGGTTGACTGTCGCGAATTGGAATCTTCAGGAATACATAATTCCGATAAATAAGCCGGAGCCATTTCGTTAATTGATTTGAATACCATCCACAAAGCTTGAACTGGATTCTTTTGGGACATTTAAGCCAGTGAAGATTTTTGAGGTTCTCTGAGATTTGGGAATATTTTGATGAGCCGGTGATAAGTCTTGCCGCGGCGTTGAAGACTAGTTGTAGTTTTTTAATTTGATATTTAGGAAGACTGGCGTGTATTCCGTTGCAGTAATCTAAACGCGAAACAACGTACGAGCATACAAGTAATTTGGTTGCCTCCGTTGGGAGGTTTCTTCGCACTGATTTTATTTGTCTTAATTGAAAGAACCCTGTGCTCACAGTCCTGTTAATTTGAGATTTAAGGAAAAAATCAACGTCCAGATTAACACCCAGAAGTTTGATAGATATTTTTGGAATGATGTCACTTCCTGAGACAGCTATTGGGGAGTTATCGATTTTATGCTGACGTCTGCTTGTGGTGGTTCAGAGAAACTCTGTCTGTCAAATATAAGCTTGTAACAAATATTTTTTTAACGTAATCTTATCAAGAAACTATAAACTACCTATAATTAAAATATTTAGTGTTAATGTGCATATATCTTTTTGTTATATGTTATTTTAGTATTATTATTTTAGGTTAGGTTAAAAGTGCGCTTGGGGTGAACTTTCTAACTGAGATATTTAAATTCACTGCTATTATTATTAGTTACTTAAAATAAAAGTGATTACTAAAATCACTTTAGAACTGTAAGGGTCATCAGTCAAGAATGATGCTAAACGTTTCTTTGTAGCATTCTAATAGAAGCAATAAAACAAATGATTTAGCTGTATATTTTCTATGAGTAGTAAGAATAATGTCTAAGGATTCCAGTAAATACAATTTTTAACTGTAATCTTTTAAATTTTATGAAAAATGACAAAAAATTGCAGTTTGAAAACCAGCAAAGAGATTTTTGAACGTTTTATCTTTAATTCCAGTACTTGTGGATTTCATAAAGAATTTAAAATATTACTGTTTAAGAATTGTATTTGGAAACCTTAGACATTTTTTATGTATATAATTAACATATAAATAATTTGCAGTTTTGCTTGTACTAGAAAACCAAAAAGTTTGTATTTTAGGGTGTTGACCCTTAATGACACAATCCTAATGTTAATAAATAAGATATTTTTGTTACGTCAACTAATTTATCTCTTTGATGTATATCGTCAAATGCGAAATCAATTACGAAACAAATTGAAATTTGTCCACAGGATTTTTATTCATTTTCTTATATTATTTGCCATGTACGAGTATTATAGAATGCTTGTTTCGCAATGGAAATCTTTAAAGCAACGTTTAGACTAAGACATGAAAAAGCTTAAAAGCTTAAAGTGTAAGAAAAATGTTGGCAATTTACAAGTATAAATGGCAATTAACGGCTAAATTGTATTGCGATCCAAGTGTTTCGTTTCGAATTAACAAGACCTTTTGCACATCAAAGTTAATCGAATCTCTTCGTTTTACATGAAAGCTTAATACACTTTAGATAAAAGCTCTCATTTTCCCCGTCACTTTGTTTCCTGTCCTAAGTAACTTCATTACGGGTCTCATTAGCTGAGCTTTCACAAAAATTAAACGAATCAAGCAGTGTATTGATGTCGCTTGTAACGTTAGAGCTTAAAGCTTGCTGCAATCACCCTTATAAAACTTCAGGATTGTTTATACCGACGTATTTAAAAAAGGTGATTAATTTACTTATATTCTGGAATAAATAGTTCTTAAGGATATTTTTTTACTCGGGGGGTTTGCAATTTTTCTCTTTCCGGTTCCCCCGCCTTTCGGAGGTTAGCTAATATCAGCAAAATCTTTACCTTGCGGCCCTGAGAGTAGCGGAATTGTTCTTAAAGCAGTTACGTAAATAATGATGAAGCCAGTAGTTCTCTAGGAAAAAAGTGTGTGATATTTAACTTTATCGGCATGCTTCGTTATAGACACTTTTAGTATCGCCCTAGTTAAAATCGACCCTTTGAAATCAAAAAGTTTCTTGAAATTTCTTCAAACATGTTTGGTGATCAGGTCTTAACAGCCAGGTAGCTCCCAACCTTCTTCTTCTCCATCTCCTTCTATTCAGACTCCAAAATACCCCAGTTAAAAAAACTTTAGTAAATTTGAGACGTAGAAAATATCCTTTGGCCAAAAAGAAACATAAATCGATTACTATTTGTGGATGTGTGAATCTAATGGGAATAAAGTGTTTTGTTCCGCTGCCTTTGATACTAAAGGTTAAAGTCGCGAGTTTTATTTATCAATACTTTATGTTGTTCAAATCAAATCAAACAACGCACCATTTCGATCAATACAACATTCTTTCAACTCGCATTTTGACGGTAAAAAAATACTACAACATGGGTATAAAGGACCCACAATGAAAATCAAAGTGCTATTCACACGAGGGTAATGCAATTAACTACTTTTAGAGTGGGTAAACTTAGGGAAGCAAAAAGAGTTCGGTCTCCACGTTTTAAAAATATTCCGAATATTTTTATTTGTAGGGATATTCAAAAGAAGATGGTTTCTGACAGAGTTTTTGAATACATTAATGTATACAGTTAACGTATACCAACCGTACGTGATTAATTGAACCCTGAACCTCTGAGGTTTTTTGAACCACTAGACCACAGAGCCTATTCACATTTTTAGGGTCCATCTTTATGTAGTAGAAGCTTAAGACACTGTCTGGTTTAGTATTTGTAATTTTAATCAAAGATTTTCGGTATGCAAAAATGCCAGGGTAACAAAACCTGCCAGGTTAAGAAGAGAACACATTCAGATAAAGTGAAAATTTAAAAATTGACGAGGTCGAGCGCAGTGAAACAGATTGGTAACCGTTAAGTCGGGTGGCGGGGGGCGGGAGTAGGGGAGGCGAGGAGGGAGGCTAAGAGGGGAGAGAATGGCTGCTTGGTTGGGAAGATTGGAAAGGAAAACATCCCCGGAGGAAAATATCTCACAGTTTTATGCGGAGAAATCTCGAAATTTCCTTCAAATCCTCGTAAAAATTGCCGAGTTGAGTTGTTTGTCGGTCAAATCTTAAGCCTGATTGTGTTTCGAAGGTTTATCGTTTTGCTTAGTGGGAAACCATTTTTTGAGCCTGAAAAACTAATAAAAAATAGAACCTCCCTTTTTTTAAGCCATCTAACTTTACGAAATAAGAATACTGACAAAAGTAATCTCTTACGCATTTTTGATATCTACGTAATGAGAAAATTTTACCGAAATAATTTCACATAATCTTGTAAATAGGTTCACTGTTCAATGTTCAGTGATCCCTTTCGTATTATATTAAGAGTGCCTTACTGCAATAATTTCTTTCCGTTCGAATTGAAAAAAAACCTGTTTATTATAACAAAAAACAGTTGTTTCCGAGATAGAATGTGCCCGCTGCATGCTAGCCTCTACCTTTCTACGTTTGTAGGTCTCTACGCCGCGCCGTTATATACTGTAGAATTGTAGAACTGTAGAAGTGTATAACTGTAGACAGCCTCCAAGCCGCGGCTTGAAGGTGCTACGCTGCTAAGTGCTTACATACATTGCAAATAAACTACCACTTTTCTCGCAGCCCGCAGCCAGCAGCGGTAACATTCAGAACAACCCTTAAAGAAGTTGAATCGGAATTACTGCCAGGGCACGAGTGATGAAAGCAACATTTGTGGGAATTTATTTATGCATTTCAACGCTGCTTTTCAACAGGAATAGCAATGAGTGAACATTTGAATAGTTTGCCCTTTTGATAACCTAATGTGATTGAGTAAAATTATTGCACACTCTATCTGCTAAGGATATTTTATGAATTTCAGACGTTATTCGACCGATTAGTAGTTGAGTGCACAGACGCGTCGAATTTCCTTCCGGGTGTCGGTTTAATTCATCTGAAAGTTAGTTAAAAGTAAAAAGTTTTTTGTTGTTTTTTTTTTAAGTTAGCTAGTTAAATCCTACTTTACAAAACAAGCAACATCTTTCGCTTATTATAAAGGCAGTAAGACTTTTCCAAATATTTTTAGGTTATTCGTAACCCGGGAATGTTTATCTTTGAAAAAAAATCGCCGTTTATTTGTATATATTTATTTATTTATCTTGTTAGATCACATCATTGTGTATTCGAATATAAAAAAGATATTTATACATATACCGACACGATTATTGCAAACATAACAACAATAACGCAATAATAACATTTTATAAATTTAAAAAATATTGGATTACAAGCCATTTCTTTTGTTGAAGAATATCGTCTATTGCAGTAATTTCTGTTGGAATTTTATTGTATTGATTTTTCCTTGTAGGAAATCTAATCAATTTTACATTTCTCGTCCCGTGTTCGCGTATCTCGTAATTATAATTTATCCTTCACATCAATTCCTTGAGCATCCTCCCTGTAATAAGTTTATAAATAAACTTATTACAGGGTGCTTATTATGTAAAGTTTATATATAAATAAATATATAGTTTGCTTCCCCGTCATAATTTTTTTATCTCTTTTAACATATCTCCCATTCGTGTGTATGATTTGGCTCTATAGTCTCTGGCACGATATTATTACATGTTATTATTGTTTATTTATTTATTATTTTTTTACATTAAAAAAAGTGTCCTTACGTTTAATATTTTTTCCCTTTTTCCCCCGTTCTAAGGCCACGCTATACAAGTTTTATTTGTTATAATGTGAACATAAATTTATTCAATGAAAATTAAATAATAACTTTGTTTATGACCACAGATTTTACTATAAATTTTATGATCAACCGGTTTCGCTTAGCCTAAGCAGCATCAGGGCACAAAATTAAACATCATTCATAAAAAAATAAAAATAAATATGTGGTCTTATACATAGTTATTATTTCATTTTTATCAAATATGTCAAACCACCAAAGTGATTGCATTCTGCGAAAATATCAATTTAGTTGTTACAAGTAAAATTAAAAAATATTTTAACCAGAAGAATACAATATTAACATCAGTTGTAAAGCAAAAAAAATACTAATATAACTTTATATTCGTTCACTTACTTAGTGATGATTTAAGGGTATTTTTCAAATGGAAGATATAATGAGGATCTCCGTGACAGCGCGGTCAAGATCCTCGGCTTTGAATAAATTTAATTTAATTTTAGTTAGAAGTGTTATTTCAAATATAATTTTAAACTAAAACAATAAATATTATATTGACGGCAGGTTCCCGCGTGGTGAATACTCTCAGTATCGCCCTGGAGATATACCAAAATTTTCAATTGAAAAGTTGCCTGAAATGTTTTAATTTGTGTTAAGTGATTGGATCTGCACAGTCAGTTGTTTTCCAACCGTCATCTTCACATCTCATACACCATACGCCAAATACGGATATATCTTGTGCGGTATTTAAATTTGAATTTCTCGGAAAGTGATATGAAAATGCCTTTGGTATATAGATCTGAATATTCTTTAATATCACTAAGTTGAAAAAAATCCGTTGAGAATATAAACCTAACAAACTTGGCTGTGGCTTTGCTGTGTTCTCGACTGTGAAATTCACAAGAGAAAACAAACATATATTGAATGAAAATTCGTTTCAAATCCGTGGTAAAATACATCTACACGTTTAATTTAAACTTTTATCCTTCTGACTTCATTATGCATGGATACTCGTAAAATACTTGAAAATGTGGCTTTTAGGTTACAACCCATTGATTTTGCGAAGCTTTCTATCATTATTAAAGTGATACAGTCTAAATATCCACATTTTTCAGAATCATTGCGGTAGTTAGTCAAATATTGACTACTCAACTTTTTCTTAATTCCGGAGGTAAAATGAAGACTTTCGAAAGATACATTTTAACGCTATGAAGAATTTTCTGCTAATTTCAAAGACAACCCAATTGTTCTCGGGCCATATGGTAGATTTTACGAGCTTTGATAATCTTTTGAAGTTTCTTGAGGAGAAAAAATCTAGGTATGTTCATCAACTAAAAACAGAGTTGTATAATTTTGTACTTCCTGAAACGAGTTTTTTTTAAGCTCCTTGGGAATAGTATCTGAACATATATTTTTTTATACTTTGTTAACACACTAATACTAGTATATTAACATACTAACACTAATTCTCAACCTTCTTCTTCCTCTTCCCCATCTCCTCCACCTCCCCACTACCTTAACCCTCACAACATACCCCAATCGGGAATGCCACAGTGCCACTGGATCTAGATGGTTTGGAGCAGATGGGACTCTTGTGCGGTATTCGCTGTAAAAATAAAAATAAATTTAATAAATAAAAAAATCTCATTTCAAAAACTTGTTTAATTAAAAATATTGTGTTCCTTAGATGACGAAAAAATATTAGGAGCAAAAGCTGAGTGATGTCGGATAGAAGGTAAAAAAACGAAAGCTGTGTTGACAATTTTTTTCGACGTAGTTCTGTAGTTTCCAGGAAACGAAATAAACCTTAATTAATTTTGTATCTCAAAGAGAATTTGATACGGAAAGTCGAATGGTGATTGGCTAAGCGCAATTCATTGTGGGTGAATCGTGCACCACCCCCTCAGTTTGGGTACCGTTCCCCCCGACCGGGGGGTGGGGATATAAGGGGATGGCGGGGAGAACTGGGGAAAACGGCGGATTGGGGAGGGGGAGAGGCACCGGGGCTGGGGACTGCACAGTAAATAATATCTAAATACAATTTCCTGCAGAATCAATACGACGACTGACTGCGTAGTATCGTAGACTTGGGGTGCAGCGTGCAGTGGCAGTGCGCGGGGAGATCTGATTGTGCTAGGGCCAGAGTGTTCGACAAATCGAATCAAATCATTTCAATGCCATGTTGGGATTAATAAAATAAGATTATTATCGATGTCACTCTGACTTTACGTCATTGGATCGTTGGCTCTATCGCTTAGCAGATTAACCCGACGGTTTTGAGAGGAGATTATTGAATGCTAGGGGTTGGTCCGCCGTAAGTAGTTGAATGCAACAATTGCATTTGATATAAATTTCATTGAAAGTTTTCACTTTACTCCTATGTATACAGTTTCCAAAATAATTCTGGCTACATTTAAAATCATTATTCACATGTCAGAAATTAAGACTAAATTTAATTGAAATAAATTCTTTCTTGTAGAAATGAGATCCCTGAAACGTATGTGTGGTAAAACCATGTATGATCGTATTAAAAATATGGATATCCGGAAATAATGTAAGGCTAATTTTATTTTTCTAATTATTTATTTACTTATTAACTTTTTGTTTAAGACATGACACGATCAAATTAATCAAATACTTGAGTCGGGCCATGTGAAGAGTGAGAATAACAGAAGATTTTGAACGAGACGATGTATGAATGTGAATGAATCAAGGAGTGCGTGCCAAGACAGAGTTGTAAGGCGGTTCGTCCTCTCTGCCTACATCTGCGGAGAAGCTGCGAGATAGTTAGTTTATTAATTCTTTAACTAGCTCAAAAACGACGCGCTAATCTTTATTTTCAAAGAATAACAGTTGACGTAATTTACAAAGGTACGACTATAAAAGAGTTGTAAATTGTTCTCGTGAGATTTTTATTTTATTCGATTTAATTAATCTAAGCTACGATTGTAGGTTTGATAGAGCTTTTACAAATAGATTAAATCTGATAGTATTAATACCGTAAGCCGTCTTCTGCCACGTTCGATGGAAAAATTGCTCATACATACAAAAGTTTGAAATTTTCTTCCGATTACGGTCCTTCACGATTTACTCACTTTCTTCCTTTTGATGTGTGTTGTGACTAAACCACGCGGGAGCGGGTTTTTATCTGCTAGTTATCAATATTGTCCCAAAGAGAAAAATAAGTTTCCTTGCCCTTCGGCGGTGCTTATAAACGCAGCTTAGACTGCAAAATTTAGTAACTATGTTTGGAATTTTTTTACGTAAATACCGCACAAGAGACCCATGTGCTCCCAACTGTTTGGAGCCAGTGGGACTATGGCATCTCCAATCGGGGTATGTTGTGAGGCTAAAGTAAGTCTGGAGGGGACGGAGATGGGGAAGAGGAAAGTTGGGAAGTACCCGGCTATTCAGATCCGATCACCAAAAATACAGCTAAATCCATTTTAAGCAGCGTTTTGATTCTGAATGGTGGTCTTTCACCAGCGCAATGCTGAGAGTATCTACCACTCTGGAATGTGCCACAAATATACTACAAATTATTTTATATGAATGAAATGTGTTGAGACACATATTAATTAAATAAAATGTATTTGCGCACGTCGGGTTTGAACCCGCGACGTCTGGATTCGTAGTCACGCATCTTAACCACTCGACCGCGGAGGCCTTTAAATGTTCTACTATAAATAATTCTAACCTGGAATGTGTTTTATTTTAACTTCTTGGGAACAATATTTCAATAATGTATTTTTTGTTTTATAAAGTAACATTTTAATAAATAAAAAATAAAATTTAGAAACAGGGTGTCAAAACTCGGACAACGCGGAGCGTAATCTTGGAGTGAGAATATACATGGAGAGGGAAATAAATATTTTTACCCAACCTTTACAAATTTTCGATAAATCACTTTCTCCGGGTTTTCATATCGTATACCATGAGAGAGAAAGAGACAAGAAAAGTTTTCACACAATATTGCAGCACTTCTAAGTATGTCAGAATGTTCTCCGTCAGTGCTAACTTCACATCATCGAGTCGCATAACTTACGTCAACGGATTTTGAGGTTATTTTCTATATTTGTGTTGATTAAAAAACTTGCAGTGGTTATACAAATAAATCAAACATGATGGTGATATGTGCTATGCGTAAATGTTCAAATAGGACCAAACAAAGATTACAAAACATCACTTTTTAGAGACATTTCAACAGTTTTATATATTTTTGACCGAGATTCAGAATTAAAAATACATAAAATCAACAAAAAGCTTTCATCATTATTTAGGCAAACCTTCTGTTATTAGTGTTTGTGTGATATTTTGACTTTATAAATCATTTAAATGGATAAGATACGTGAGGTTATGTTTATTCGTCTCTGATCTGACAAATGTCTAAAGATTCTAAAGCCTCGCGCATTTCGGAAAACCTTCAAGTAAGTAATCAGTAAGTTAACCCTTTCATGCATTCTGATTTACATATTCTGAACTGGTGCCAATTACTGACTTCTGCCGACTTCTGCAGCCCACATCACATGCATTCACCAGCCACACGGCCACACGACGTGTTCTCGCGGCTGCAGTGGCGTCGCAACAAATCCGAACTCGTATAGAACAGGCTCTTAACCAGCAATAAATTAGATTAAAAAATCGGTCTTCTGGAATTCTGGAAGGGTCAAGCTGGACAATTAAAATGTTAAGTCTACACTATAGAAATATTAAACTCAAACTGTGAACCCTTTTCATGTGAATTTCACTTTTTGTTCAGCAATATGTATGCGTGTAAAACAGACCAAATTGCACGAAAAATGGTACCATCAAAGGTTTTGCTGCACTATTATATCTTAATTTAGGGGCTTAGAAGCAAAGGCAGCAATCTCCAAAAACGGTTCTGTAGCATTGTCAACTTTTGAATGATTATTATAAAGAAATGGAGAATGAAATGTACAAAAATGTTAGTGCACATTAAACTAGGAACAATTTGAAACAATTATCTCTAAATTTATCAACATATTGTGAACTCCTGCACCTTATCAACTTCAGAGTGCCTCAGCGAGCAACTCGGCAAAATATACTTTTCTGCAACAATAATGTCACTACCAACTACCACATACATGCACCCATTTCTCGCCTACATACACTCGGGAATGAATACACCTCAAATATTGATATCTTTTATATGAATTTGCCAAAATTTAAAAGACTTTTAAATGAAATATTCACTTATCATTAATGTATTGGAACTATTATTAATTATAATTTTTTGAATATTTTTTTTTTTTGCTATTCATTTCTCAAAACGTTTTACTGTATTATTTCATGTATATCCTTTTTAAAATGTACTCATGCACTTACTTATGTTAAATTACTATGTAAAAGCCCATCAGGGCGTTAATAATAATAAAAAGAAAAGTGCATTAAACGTTAAATCAACTTTCCAAGAAATAATTTAAAATGAAGGAGTTTGCAGCCTTTGCTTCTAAGCCCCTCAATTATTCAATGAAATATTTTTTCATGCTGCAATTTTGTATGCGACGCATTGTAAAAACAAGAATTTAGTTGTTTAAACAATTAGTCTCTTTCGATTTTGAGAATCCTGGGCGGAGAATATGTATATATCGGTCAGTAGCTGAGTGGAGAAACGCGTCGGATTCCCACCCGGGCGTCGTGAGTTCAATTCCTCTGCTGGCTAAGTCTTCCATCATTGCAAAAGAGACATTTTCCGCTTATTATTATGGTAGTAGGAGCTTTTCAAATATTGTCAGGTTATTCGTAACCCGGGAATGTTTGTCTTTCTTTTGCTTTAGAAAATATTTATTAAAAATACAGTCAACCTAGGTTTTAGAGTCTGGTACGAGAGGGAAAACACAAATGCCAACAGGTTTCACTACCCGTCCTCTTGAGCATATCTCCCAACTATGCACAGGTGTCGGCAGGAGTCCCAACTGAGACTATGGTATCCCCAATTGTTGTATGTTGTTAGGCTGAAGATAGTAGAGAGGCGAAGGATATGGGGAAGAAGAAGGTTGAGAAGTTATTCATATAATTAGGCTATTCAAATCTGGTCATCAAACACGGCTAAAGTCATTTCAAACGTTTCGATTCTGAATGGTGGTCTTTCACCATGGCAATACTTAGAGTACTTCTACCACCCTGGAAATTCCGCAAAAATAAGCACTTTGTATGATTTCACAGCAATTAGATGTGAAAAAATAGATACTGATTAAATCATTTTTTTGCGCACGTCGGGATCCATAGTCAAGCGTCTTAATTAGTCAACCATGGATGCTGTCATAAATTGAAACAGCTGTAAATCAGACTCAATGTTTCCAGATGTCATCTGTTTTCCAACGATTGCAATTTGTTTATGATATATGAATTTATTTTCAGAGTCGATGGTCTTTTCAAGAATCTAGAATCAAACTTATAAAAAAACGACAAATAATAATCAAAATCATGACCAAAGAAAGCAAATTTCATGAAGTAAAACAGATAAATATTTACGTAATTTTCTTACAATAAGATAACGTTTTTCTTGCTTGAAATACATACAGTTATCACGTGTGAATATTTTTATTTTTTTTTATTATCAAACATAATACATAGTAGTGTTATACAAGTGTTATATCAATATATATATATTTTTTTAAATGTAAACATTTCATTAAAAATTATAAATTACCCTCATAAAAAAGCAATGCTTGTGTGTATGAGGGGGTGTTGTTTATTTAGTTACTAATAATTTGCTGTAATGATTTTTCAAAGATATTTATTGTAAGTTTTCAGTGTAGTTTTTTAATTGTGTTTTGAATTCTTTAAGATCATCATTAATTAATCTTATTTTTTCCTGGTAAACTATTAAAGAATTTTATTCCTAGATATTTATAACTTTGCTGGCCCATTGTTTTTTTACATATCGGGATTGGTAATGTGCATTTTTGTCTAAGATTTTTTGTATTATTGAATGGTTCGGTTTTATTTAAAATGTCTTCTTTATATATTTGTAATGTGGCGTGGTACAAATAAAGGGTGTTATATATTATTATCAAGTGAACATTATAAACCGCGTTTTTAATTGTCCAAGATGGCTGCCGTCACAGCCCAAGTTACCCAAGTTGTAGGTACGCCACTGTTGCAGATAACGTTTTGTGAGCCATCCATAGACGAAGAGAATTCTACATGATTTTATGTGTGTTTGGTTAGTCTACATGTCTACTGAGTGTAGAATACAGATACTAGAAGCTACTAGAATACTCCGTAGTTTGTAGGCACTAAGCAAACTTAATATCAAATTGCAGTTCTTTATAATATTTAACGTCGAGTTGTTAGTGATTATATTCATTACAATAATTTTTCCAGTAGTCCAATATTAGGTATATTTCCCGTAAACTCATAAAATTTCTCATTATTCTTTTATCACCTTCTCAGTTGACGTTTCGCCTCTTTCATTTCATATTTTCTGTCTCTTTCTCACTGTTCCTTGGTTATAATTTAAATATTATTCTTTTTTCTTCTTACTGTTCTTTTGCTTTATTTAATATTGTGTTTTTCCTCTGTACGAATATATATCGCAAACTGTGTATTTTCGGTTTAGTTTAATGTTGTACCCTGATGATGCTTAGGCTAAGCTAAACCGGTCGGTCATAAAAGTTGACATAAAATCTGTAGTCATTTACAAAGTTATTATTTCATTTTCATTAAATTTGTCAAACCACAAAATGGTTAGCTTTCTACGAAAATATGTTAATTATTAATTCACCCTTTTTACGAAAATTGATACTTTAATTCAAAATCATTTTCTTTTCGAGTTTATTGCGATTGTTTGAAAATAATCAAATTCAGAAACAAAACGTAACATACCATTTTTTTATTTCAAATAAATTGTCATTTTACTTAGATATATGGTTCCTTTAAAAAAAATCCCACAGATGGCGTTCGACACAAAAAAAATCAAAGCTTTATACGTCATTTTTATCACGAAAATGTGTCACGAATTGACGAAAATCTCTACCTTTCTACCTCTTAATAATAACATTTCAATAATAAGATCGACTGTGTTTAGGTGAAGGCGTTATTCCACATTTTACAATAGCAAACTTGGGCCAAGTGGTTTGATCCAGTGTCAGATTAAACACTGTCGCAAATCAACGATTAGCGCCATTTTGAGTTTTTAACCATTACCACTTCAAATAATCGCCCCCGTTAACCACCGATTCTCAGCCCGTTTCAGCATTTGAGCAAATTATGATCAAGTGTCAAGCATAACAGCATGACCGTTATGTTATCACTAAGGCCTACATTTATTTGCACCCTTAAATAAATTTGCCTTAGAATAAATTCATAACATATTTTCTCAACTTAGTTTAAATTAAAATCTTTTTTTCTTATAATCAAACATCATTTTTTTGTAATTCGTCAAAAATCTCTACAGGTCCGTAAATGATTGAGTTTCATCTTTCTGACGTTTTTTTTTAAAGTTGCAATGTTGTTTTTAAAAAATATACAACTAAAATCAAAGGTTTTTCAACAAAAATATAACACACAAATTTTCAGTTTCAGAAAGAGATATTAATATTAAATATTGTTTTTATTCAATGTTTTTCATAATTTGAATGCATGTATAGTAAAGGAAATCTAATTTTAAACTACATCGACATACAATTGCAGAAGCCAAAGAGCCCAAGTGCCTCAATGTGATAATACACCATTCTATTGAAAGTGATGCCTCGATCAAAATTATTATTATCGTCAACATAACTCTTAGTCATCTAAGTTTCTGATTGACGATAAGATCTTTTCACGGATTCATGCTGCCAATAAAGCCTACAGCCAAGTGTGGCTTACAGAAATGGTAGATTCTCTCAGTATCGCCCTGGTGAAACTTTGACTGAAATGGCGATAACCGTGTTTAGTGACTAAATTTGAATAGCCAGAAACTTTCTTCTCCCTCCAGCCATTAATAATTGTTCATATCCACAAAAATAAAACATTTGAACTACCAAACTACACACGAAACCATCACTACATCTTTGTCAATCTAATGCACATACAACAAACAAAAACAGAAAACAGAAAATAGATTTATTCAAATTTTATCAGTCTGAAGATATTTAAAAAAAAAAAGTTTTATAGTGAATACCGCATGAGAGCACTGCCTTAGAGACTGACAAAGATACTAACACAAACAAGTCACTTGAACGTGCAACAGCTCACAGCATACATATTTTGTGTAGTCTAGTGAACATAGAATAATCTAGTCTGACGTTGGCGACGTTTGAGCATATATTTATTACACCAAGTTACTAATTTTGACACGTTGTAGTAGGAAGGTCGGTGGGGCGCTCGTGATGGTGCAATTAGCTAAATTTCGAGCGTATTTTAGAAAATGTTTCATATTATTTAATCCAATATTATACACCTGGTAGGCAGTGCTTATGTGCCTTTAGTTAACGCCTTTGTTCATGTTTTCATAGTTTTTTAAAGATTTTTTTATAGTACCGACCACAGTACAGAACCGAGTACAGAATACCGCACAAGAGTGCCAACTGCTCCCAACCATCTAAAGCCAGTGAGGCTATGGCAAGCCCGATTGGGGTATGTTGTGATGATGAAACTTGTAGGGAGGGGAAAGATATGGGGAAGAAGAAAGTGAGGAATTATCTAGCTATTCCGATATGGTCACTAAACACGGTTAAAGACATTTCAAACAACGTTTTGGTTTTGAATGGTGGTCTTTCACCAAGACGATACTTATCTATTATTTTATATGAATTACATTGTTATGACACATATTATATTAAATAAATTATATTTGCGCACGCCGTTTTGAACCCGCCACCTCTAGGTTCGTAGTCGAGCGTCTTACCACTCGACCACGGAAGCCGTCAAAAGATGGCCTTTAGAAGGTGAAACCGGTTCTATCATTTAATCATTGAAAATGAATTACACTACGAAAAAGCAGTATGTATAAATAACACTATGAAATAAGAAATAATAACCATTGAAGTTGTTACCAAACAATCAATCAAGACAGTTGAGAGTTCTCAATGCAAGTTGATTAATTTTTACTTTTATACACCCTGGTAAATAACACGAGGTTACTAATCCCTCATTCATATTATTGTCTCGGTTTGCGCATATAACTTTGGGTCGGCAGGTTACAGGTTTGTTTTCCGCGGAGTACAAACACATACGAAGAATAAAAACTAACTAACTAACAATCACGCCGTTTCATTAGGCAGAGAGGACGGACCGCCATATAACTCTGCTTTATCACACACTCCCTGCTTCATTTACATTCATACATCGTCTCATACACACTTTTCTGTTATTCTATCTCTTCACATGACCCGATTCAAGTATTTGATTTACTTGATCGTGCCATGTCTTTCTTGGGCGTCCTCGACTTCTTCTTCCATTCACTTTCGCATCAAATATTCTTTTCACACTCCTTTCTTCGTTCATTCGATTTATATTTGTTATTATATTATATCATTCTCTATATTCGCCACTCGAGGAATAACAAGCATTATTCATTTCACTATCCCCAACTAATACGTATTGTCTATGCAATGCCACATTATGCTTATCGTAAGATGAGTTCAAAGCACATTATAATTAATCAAGTTCACTTAGATGATAAAAATTATAATACAATATATTATTTTAATAAGAAAGACATAACATTCCCGGATTACGAATAACCTGTCAATATAATATAGATAGTAAAAACTTTCTCATTTACTGCACTTCAAGGTTTTAAAAAATTTATTTTTAAATATATATTAATACTAATTACCATTTTTTTTAATACTGTATTTCTTATTATGTTATATTGTATTATGTTGTTTGATTTATGTTAATTTGACTCAGTATTTTGTTGCAAATCATGTAGTCCTTTAATTTTCCTTGTCTCAGAGTGAGTTTTTATAACTCATCGGAATTGATAATAAAAATTGAATAGCTCCTACTGCCATAATAATAAGTGGGAAAATTTTGTAGTGCAATGATGGAGGACTTAGCTAGTAAAGGAGTTGAACCCACGACGCCTTGGTGGGAACCCGACGCGTTTATCCACTCAGCTACTAACCGGTCAAATTAAATTTACTAACCAGGTCCTCAAAAATGCATTTTTCATTATCAATTTTAAACTCAAGTTTTTACGAAGACCTCAGTACTTAAAATCCTATACCTTTGCTACTAAGACGGTAATAAGGGTTACCATTTCTAAAAAATCAATTACTCATTCTTTTTAGGTTTGGTGAGGGATCATTTATATGTACACATATCGTAAACGTACAGATATATTCTCAGTATTATAGTACTAGTTATTACCCCTGAACAATCAAGAGATGTAAATTGACGTACGAGGAAAAATTATGAGTTACTTTAATCAACCCATTTCAAATATAGAATAATGTTTATTAAAATATATAATATTATAGGAGGTACTTTATTAGTTGGGTAGGGATTTTTCATTCTTTACGACTCTCAAAACTTTGACTTGACCTTGGCTTTAACTTGAATATTCTTTCTAATGTATATTTGGTCCTATTTTTGTAATTGTTTCATTATGATATTATGTATGTGCTGTTTTTTCTCTGTTGTTTATTTTCCCCATTTTGTGTTATGTATTTTTTTTATGATTGGACAATAGTCTGTTAGTTTAAAAATAAATAAATTTGAATAGATTTAAAACAGTTGAAATACCATTGAAAATAATGTTTTATAACCCTTTTTTCATCTTATTTGACCATCCACGCATAGCACATTTCACCATCATGTTTGATTTATTTGTATAACCACCGCAAGTTTTTTAATCAACACAAATTTAGAAAATAACCTCAAAATCCGTTGACGTAAGTTATGCGACTCGATGATGTGAAGTTAGCACTGACGGGGAACATTCTGACATACTTAGAAGTGCTGCAATATTATGGGAAGACTTTTCTTGTCTCTTTCTCTCTCATGGTATACGATATGAAAACCGAAGAAAGCGATTTATCGCAAATTTGAATGGGTTGGGTAAAAATATTTAGCTCTTTCTCCATATATATTCTCATTCCAAGGATAATATCGATTAACATCAGTTCCAAATTTGAAAACGTCACACTGGTACATACTTACTCCTACGCACTCAAAAAGGAAATGGTTTTTTGTTAGTAATTCCCGCTTATCAAAAGGTAATAAATTATATTTAAATATTATATTAATAAATTTTATTTTCGCTAGTAAGCGTGTTAACTCCAATCAAAAATGAAACAAAAAAATATTATTTATGAATGTTCAAGAATTAAATACGTATTATTAATGTTTCGAACCCCTGATCCAGATCTTTCAAATAGCCTTACAGTTTCAAAAAGAAAAATATCAAATCCCTGACCTCTACAATGGCGAATATCTCGATAAACTTTTTCTCACGTTGAACTGACCCTCGCCCTCCCGGCGTCAGATGTCTTCTTAAAGCGTCTTGTAGCCAACTGACCCACCTGACCACGACCCCTACAACACCTGACCTCGGGGGCGCATGGGGCCCAGTGGGGGTGTTCCTGGAGTCTCACGCTGCAGCGTGCACTAAAGACAAGAAGCGCGGGAAGCGATATTGTCATAAAGTGCGATAAAGACGCACCAGCCGAACAGAGAGAGAGAAACCCACGTGGGATCGATACGTCATTTGAGCCGTCGCCATGGCAACAAGGGGTGCCCCCTCTCCCCCCACAATCCCCCTCCGTCCCCCTGGCACCCCTCGTGGAGGGAGGGGGGAGAGCACCCCTGCACCCCGTCTATTAAATTCGTAGACTGTTTTAAACCGAGCGAAATAATACGATATTGGCATTTATCAAGAAAGATTGTTTCCCTCGGGATTTGTGTGTGTTTATAAACGGTTGAGCTTTCTGGGCTTAGGAAATGTTCGGTGTTTATGTTTGACGAAAATTAAGATGAATAAATTATTGTTTGTACTTTGCAAAATTACTGAAGATTCCTGACAGAGTTATTTACATAATACGTTCAAAGTATTTCCACTTGAGCGATGATTATATCTGTGTACGTTTTGTTGATCTTTAAAATCTTAGTAAAAATGTGGAAAAATTAATGCAAAAAGCTAATTTTTTTATCAAATGATTGAATATGTTGATTAATCGTTTAATTACCCGGCTTCATTCGACGTTTTGTCACTCATCAGAAACCTTTTCAGACATCTTTTTTTTTTTTTTCATAAAAATAATTATTGAAAAATACGAAGAAACAAAATATAGCGGTTTATCTAATTATTTGAAGTGGAGTTTTTATTCATTCGCTCCGTTGCTCGTGATGAGAAAAATATGGCCAGCTGAACATGGTTGTAAGCTTTAAGCTATGAACTTTAAGCTTTGAGTTTAAGCTTTGATCTTAGAGCTTTAAGTTTTGAGCTTTAAACCTTGAGCTTTTAATTTTGAGCTTTAAGCTATGAGATTCAAGCTTTGAGATATAAGATTTGAGCTTTTAGTTTTGAGCTGCAAGCTTTGAGCTTTAAACTTTGAACTTTAAGCTTGTAACTTAAAGCTTCGAGCTTTGAGTTTTGAGTTTTTGTGATTTGAGGATTGAGGTATGAATTTATAGCTTACAGACATCGTTCTTGCGTTGAAACGGTTGATATACGAGGTAATAATAATAATAAAGTTTTATTCCGGAAGGTATGCAGGAGTAGTGCAATGCAATACCTTCCATAATCGATATCAATAAGCAATAACCAACTTGGGTAAATACTGTAATCCTAATTAACATCGTAGTAGAATTCAGTAAGATATAATTTAGTGTTCAATTTTCGTCTGGATCGAGCAGTGCGTACGAACGATATTCAGTCTTGCTTTCCGGTGGCTTGACTGTTTCTGAAGCTCGTGATGCCTTTTTATTTCGTGCTTTAAGTGTAGATCGACCAGTATCTTGTCATTTAGGTGTCATCATTGATTAGACAGCGAAAGTAATGCCCTTGACGACTATTACTATCTCTAAACAAAGAAACATTCACAAATAAAACAGATAAACTTTATTTGAAGTGGTTATAAACAAAGTTTATCTGTTTTATTTATAAATATGGCAAGTCACAAAGTAAATGCTTTTAACGAATATGTAAAGAAACATTCATTTGAAAATTGTATTTCATTCCATTATTAGGTATTTCATTATTAGGTACTAAACACCTAAATAGGTACCTAATTGAATTTACCATTTTGGAAATATTCTACTTAAAAAAACCCTTGTCTGTGGAATATGTAATTTGTAATATAGGCTAACTTCGATACAACATGGCGGGTTCAATGTTTTTCTTATTAATTTTAAAAAGTTTATAACTACTCTCTAAACCTTTACGTCACGAATAAAAAAATCAAACTATGCTATTTTCAGCGAAAACGGTCGAGTAATTTTCAAGAAAATCGAAAACAGACGGACACAAAGACAGACATTTATTTTTATATATAGAGAATAAGTAGATTACAAAATGTGTAATTTAGTCGAGCAACAAAAAAAAACTAATTTGATGCTTTAATAGAAAGAAAATGTCAGCTCCACCTCCACCTTATTACGTTATCGTTATTTTAAAATCAAGCTTTTCCAAGAATTTTCTACACTAATTTCCTGTTAACTGAAATCCAACTTAAATAAATAGTCAAATATTTATGAGCAAGGACGTGTGGAGTCGAATAACGAGAATTACTTTATTTAATCAAACTGAGTTTTCAAGGGAGCCGAGCTTCCCAGAAACTCCAAATTATATTTTGTTAAAAGAAGCGCCACTGTAAAAGAAAATGAGACTTTCGGAGTAACAAATTTACATAAGCTGATTGTGTATATATACACACGTGTGTACAGCATAAACGCACACGTGTCAAGTAGTACCGGCGCACACCAATACACCTCCGCATAAAAAAGCTCTCATTTTTTCTCTGAAATTGAATTTCAATATGAAATAAACATGTGACACACACAAGCGCGAATTTACATTTTTCATAACGCCCAGAAATGGGGCAATCTGAAAACACGATTCTCGTCCCCTTCTTCTATTTGCATTCCGAATGCGTTAGAAGGGGATGGATGTGTTTTAAATGTTTCCCATCGGAAGCGGAATGGTTCAATACAATCGTAGGTCTTCTGTGTAAGATGTTATGAAAGCAATAAATGTGATTTTTTATTTGTTTTCGCTGTTGTATGGGAACGGCGAGGAGTCAGTGTTGTACTAAATGGATTTTTGTTGTTTCACTCAAACGTCAAACACGGCTAAGCTTAAACAAATAGGGAGCTTTCCGCTCAGGCAATTGACTGAGCAAAGTTTGCGGGAAATAGCTTTTAATTGTAACTTGAATCGCTAAAATGAATGACACGAAAACACTCGACGCTACCGCGGTCCTAGCATATTCATACATTTATTTATTTTATTTTTTATATTAACGGACCATTGTCCAGTTACAAAAAATACATGAAACAAAATAAGAAAAAAAAAAGAGCAACAGAGAAAGAACAGCACAGCAGAGTGGTAGATACTCCAAGTATCGCCGTAATGAAAGACCACCATTCAGAATCGAAACGTTGCTTGATTGAAATGGCTTTAGCCGTTTGTGGCCAGATCTGAATAGCTAGGTACTTCCCAACCTTTTCTTTTCCCATCTCCTTCCCCTCCCCACTACCTCCAGCCTCACAACATACCCCAATCGGGGATGCCATAGTCTAACTGGCTCTAGACGGTTGGGAGCAGTTGAGACTCTTGTGCGGTAAAATATTTGAATGAGGCAGTGATAAAAATAGGACAAAAATATACATTTGATAGAACATTCAAGTCAAGGCCTGAAAAAGGTTTGGTAGAGTCAATAATGTTAGACATAATAAATTGCATTTTCGTAAAAAAGCAATCACTTTGTGGTTTAACATATTTTAAGAAATGAAAAAATAACTTTGTAAAAGACCACGGAGTTTATTTAAATTTTTCGAAGTTTATTTTAATTTTTTTTTTTTGACCGACCGTTTTCAAATGTTATTTTATTGTTTTCTCATTGTTCTATTATTTTATTTTATATTTTGTTCTCCCTCTGTATGTATATTGTGTATCCGCACACTTTTTATTTTTTGTTTAGTTTGATTTTGTACCCTGATGATGCTTAGGCTAAGCGAAACTGGTCGGTCATAAAAATTAAAATAGTATCATCTTTCCACGAAAATAAATAAATAATGTTATTTTTTTCATTTCTTCAAATAAAAATTGTATTCTTCGAAAATTATTATCGTAAAGAATGACAAAAATCATTTAGACTGGTACCAAAAAAAAGATCATGTGGCTTGAGTTAACAAGTCTCGACATTCTGGACCGTGGTAGTATTATTTAACCATAGGTAGTTCTACCATCTACTTACGTATTATTTAACGGATTTTAAACCACTTTGCATTAAGATTTATGGTAGAGGACTGCAATTAAATTTTAATTCATTCGTTCTAAGAACTCATTTTTTATTCAAAAAAAGAAAGGCAAACATTCTCGGGTTACGAATAAAAAAAAAAATAAAAAAAAAACAATACAACAAATAACCTGACAATATTTTAAAAACTCTTACTACTATCATTATAAGCGGAAAACGTTGCACTTCAATGATGGAGGACTTAGCAAAGGGTTGAACCTCCGACGCCTGGGTGGGAACACGACACATTTGTCAACTCGGCTACTAACCGGTCTGGAGAGGTCAGATAGATTGACAGTAACCTCGAGTTCCCTCTTATGGTAAAAATGACCTTCTCGAATTTAGTGTTTTAAAGACCCAATCATGTCTGATGACATCTATAAAGGAACCAAAATTTAAATTTAGTCTCCTTCAAAGGAGACAATCTTCCCAACAAGCTTTCCATTGATTTGCTTGATGTAACCTTAAGTGACCAGCTGAGGCACAAAGGCTCCATAAAGCCAGATTAAAGTTAGCCTCTCAGAAGCTGCTGACTTTGTAAAAATCGCAAATGCACCTTACTGTTGAATTTGGCAGCGACCTTTACTTAGGTGCTCCAAATACTTTTAAAAAACTTAACTGTGCTGAAACGGGCAGTCCGTTTGACAGATTCCCCCCATCTTAACTAACGGATTGCCATCTTTGGAGCACACACATGAAGTGTGAATGCTGTCCCTGTTCTATCGGTATTTCAATTGAAGATGCTTTGAGGAATCTGTGTCATTGATCCCTTCAGCAATCGTGCAAAACCTGGAAACTCGTTGAACGTGCTCAACATTTTAACACGGTTTGAATTTGACTTATGATAGCAGATTGCCTCTACGACTCGTCCTCGTGTTCAACAACTCAGCTGTGGAATGATTTACCTGCCTCTACGCTTCCTCCCCCCTGCAATACGGGTCACTTCATGACCCAGGTTCATTCATTCCTTTCCTCAAAAATACCCTCTCTACAGCATCCCTAAAGATGATATAAACCCCGAGGGAAAATATATCTCTCAGAAAGTCAGATCTTTAGGCAGTGGTATATAGACCGCTTGGACAGCGTGGACAATTTCTCTGTCGCAATGATACTTGACTTGCCGAGAAAAATTATTAGTTTCCACCATTAGTCACTTTAATCCACCCATTTCAAATATGGAATACTGTCTGCAGAAATACATTATATTGTCGCTGGAGACGCTTAAGTAAAAAAATATTTAAATATGCAGTTTTGGTCAGTTCTTTTTTCTGTATCGAATTTCTGACTCTCGTTTGATTCTGAAGGCTATTGTGGCGCTACAGCCATTCAAAACATATTTACCATATGGGAGAAGGCTTGACTCAAACGACACAAGTTATTTGGGACTTTTTTAAGCTTTTCGTCGCTTTGGGTAGCTAAGTGGGAGCATTGAATTACCTGAGTTCACTTTTTGTTCAAAATACAACCAGGTACTGAAGACTTATAAGGTTTATTGTAAAACAAACAATAAAAATAAAGTGCTCTTGTGTAAGCTTCCCAGAACGGTGTTTCAGCCCTTTTGCCTTTTCGGCGACGACGTATTATATTATTCCCCGTCTCGTTCCCCCTCGCTCACACTTCTAAGAGTTATCCGTTCAGTGCTCCACACCTTGTGCCGTGGAGTGAAATATGCATTTGGGTCAAAAGACGGTTAAGATTTCAACCGATTAGGCAATTCTCAAAACAAGCCACTGACCCGATCAGAATCTCAAATTAAGGTCACTTGGAAAATAAAAATTTATGTTAGTGTACAAAACATATATTTTATAAAAGAAGAGCAGTGTCAGTGCGTCTGATTCGCGCGATAAAATATTCTTTACAAATAAAATAAACTCAGCGCCATCTTGGAACATAACAACCGCTTCGTAGTTATTTAAAACGTAATATTTTCAAATGTTTTTCGTTTTCGCGGAAAGTTTGGTGGCAGGGAGGGGAGGGGGGAGGCAACGTTTAGGGGCTCGGGGACTGACGAATAATAATATGTGGAAGGGGGAAAGGGGTGTGAGGGAGGGAAATCTTCGAAAATTGAAATATAAATAATACAAAGCTACGCCCCTATTGCGATCCCGCTCCACCCCTGGCGCGGAGTTCGTACGGGAAGATTCAACGAATATGTTGGATCGTTGAATGTTTGAACTGGGATTCGTTGAATAGTTAATGTGTACAATCAGAGTTGGAAGAAAGTTGTATATACCAAGATACAGGTGTATAGCGTTTTATTTTCTCTGCCTATCCCTGTTGTAAAATAAGCGAGATGGTTTAACATGTTTAATATGTTTACAAGCGGCAAGACACTTGCTTTTGGAGTTAGAGGTCATTGATTAAATGATGAAAAGACAAATCATATGGCAATGACGTTGCTGCATCTATTTTCATAACAATTACAAGCTTTTTAAGATTGGTTGCAAACATGTTTTGTACGAGCATGTACGGAAATACAGTGGTAATTTGTAATATACATAGATAAATGGTACTTTAAATATTATTGATAAACAAAAATAATCCATTTTGGTAGGTGAAAATGAGGCTTTAGCTTGGAACGCACATTCCAAAATTAATGTCAGATTTTTTTTATCAGGCAATAAGCTCTAGTCTTAGATATATTGATTGTTAATCGACATATAAGCACCCTGAGGCGGTTTATTCACATAGAAGGTGCTATAAAAATTAACTAATTATTTGTATTGAGATTATTGTGATGCTTGTGATTTAAAATATATATACACACACAATATATTTGTGTGTAGAAGGAATAGATATATGACTCAACAGACGCAGATGTTCAGGAGAAATAATAAAATAATTGAGAATTTTAATTTTTGTATATAATTATGTCAAATGGCACATTTTTTTACGTGAATTCGCACAAGAATCTTACCTGCTCCCAACCGCCTAGAGCCAGTCAGACTATGGCATCCCTAATAGGAGTATGTTTTGTGAGTCTTAAAGTAGTGGGGAGGGGAAGGAGATGAGGAAGGGGAAGGTTGAAAAGTACTTGGCTATTCAGATCTGGTCACTAAACACGGCTAATTCCATTTCAAGCAACTTTTCAATTCTGAATGGTGGTCTTTCACCAGGGCGATACTTAAGAGTATCTACCACTTTGGAACATGTCACAAATATACTTTTCAATAATATACATGAATTGAATGTGTTATGACACATATTAATTAAATATAAGTTATTGGCGCACGCCGGGCTTAAACCCGCGACCTTTGGATTCGTAGTCGAGCGTCTTACCACTCGACTATTGAAGCCGTCAAAAAAATAGGACATTATGTAAAATTGTAGTTATAAATAAATTTTATCTGTTTTATTTATAAATATGTCAAGCCACAGAGTTAATGGTTTTTACAAATATGTAAGAGCACATTATTTTATTTTCTGACTCATCTAATTTTTCCTTGGTACATTATTATCTAAGAAACAACTCTGCATACTTAACTGAAAACTCATTTTATTGACTCATCCCTCTCTTCCTTTCGCACACCTGTTGTCGCTTAAGCCTTTTTGTCTTTCCAGCTACGATATATACTTAAATGTTTAATTTTAAATTGTATTTATTAAAAAAGAAAGATAAACATTCCCGGGTTGCGAATAACCTAACAATATTTAAAAAACTGCTACTGCCATCATAAAAGCGGAAGATTTTGTTTGTGCAATGATGGAGGACTTAGCCAGCAGAGGAAATGAACGCACGACGCCCGGGTGGGAATCCGACGCGTTTATCCACTCAGCTACCGACCGGTCAATTACAAATGCATAATTTTTAAAAAAATAAAAACATGTGTTGTAAACCCTTCTACATGTTTTTATAAATCCTTAAAAACGTTTTAACATTATATCAATGTAATTTTTTTTAAAGGAATAATTTAATTGAATTATAGCAATAGAAACTTGAAAAAAAAAATTCCGTATTTTGTATACAGTTCTAAGACACTAAGTTTGTATATTTACTTATTTTTACTTTGTATTTACAATTATGTTCAGTCAGAACTGACTTTACCCCTCGCAGGTGAACAGGGGCGCACAGTGCTCTATGTTTAGGGAAGGGGCTGTTTTTATTGAATCAATTTAAACCGACTGTGGAGGCTTTCATTGCAAAATTTCGCTTTTCTTTGGATTTATCAACTTTTATTATTCATGCATGCAATTCCGCTCATAAGGGCGCGGAGAGACCCTTGCCTACCGCCTACTATTGAAATTGGAGAGATGCTTTTATATTACATCATGGATTATGTATGTTTTGTGTATCATTTGCTCTATATGCCTATACAAAAATAACCAATTATTAAATTATTTCTAATTTTTAAGTGTCAGTCATTGCTGAGAATTATATCCCCTAAGTAAATTGTCCCGAAGAACCATATTTCTCCACTTAGGCATTGCTAAAAGTCCATAATCGAGTGGTAAGACGCTCGACTACGAATCCGAAGGTCGCTGGTTCAAACCCGGCGTGCGCCGATAACTTTTATTCAAATAACAATCGTGATATCACAATTAATTAATCTAAAATAAATAAAAAAAAGTATATTTGCGGTACGTTTAAGAGTGGTAGATTCTCTAAGTATCGCCCTGGTGAAAGACCACCATTCAGATTCGAAACGTTACTTAAAATGGCTCTAGCCGTGTTTGGTGACCGGATCTGAATAGCCAGGTACTTCCTAACCATCACTTCCATCGTCTCCTTCCCCTCCCCACTACCTACAGCCTCACAACATACCGCAATTAGGGACGCCATCGTCTCACTAGCTCCAAACGGTTGGGAGCAGTTTTATTCAATTCTATATTCAAGCAACCTTTCGAATCCGAATGGTGGTCTTCCACCAGGGCGATACTTAGAGTATCTACCACTCATGTTTGTGACAGTCATTTATTTTAACCAATCAAATTGAGCGACCGTTTAGTAAAACATGTTCCCAAAGTTAAGATCCTTTAAAGTGAAGCAGAAATGCTAAAGATTTTTAATGTAAATATATATAAATACATTTTTTTTTTAAAGACAAGCATTCCCGGGTTACGAAGAACCTGACAATATTTGGAAAACTCCTACTGCCATTATAATAAGCGTAAGATGTTGCTTGTGCAACGATGGAGGACTTAGCCAGCAGAGGAATTGAACGCACGACGCCCAAGGTGAGAATCCGACGCGTTTGTCCACTCAGCTACCGACCGGTCATTATATATACTGAGTTATTATACCGAGTTTACGTGAGAAAAATACATAATTATAAAAACTGAGTTTCCAGATACATTTTACAAAGAAAACGCATTAAAGATGAATAAAGTTATTAATGAAAAATAGAAACACATGAAAATACTATCAGAGAATACAAGCAAACAAAGGAAGATACAAGCATTTCAAACCAGTTGTTACCCGTGAAAAATCACGGGATGTAACTTGACTTACAATTTTTTTTTGCTTTAATCCACGATTTCAAATATAAAATAATGTCTGCTAAAATACATTGTATGTAGGTACTTTATTAGGTAGGTAAGGATTTGAAAATATTTTTTTATTATTTGATATTTTCAATTAACATCAGTTCCAAATTTGAAAAGTTCACACTCGTACGGTCGTACGTACTCACAAAGGTATTTTTTATAGTTGATTTTGAAGTTTAATATTCTTCAATTTCATAAAAAGTTATTACAAATTTAAATTGAAATGAATAAATAAATATATTTTAATTTTATACAAAACTAGACAGCATACTTCAGGGCCAAGATAATGTGATTTGAAATCTAATTATCCAATTTCATGTTTTACAAAAAACCGTCAGTATTTCGCTATCAAGTCGACATTTTAAATTAAATCTTGTCTGATGGCACTTATTAAATAATATTTCTATTAAAATACGTCTAAACAGATTGCCAGAATCTCGAAAGGTCAGATATGTGTAATTTGAGACTTGCTTGAAAGTGTCTGAACATGAAATTATTAAAATAAAAAAGTAGCGTCAGATTAATATCAAGTTACTGTAATAGTATACTATTGTTCAGTTTGTTATTATGCAAGTTAGTGAAGCCTTTTAAGTGGCGCTGACTATATAACTGTTACGATTGTACCAAAACTATTCCATTTTGTTGCTAACGCTGCTAATTTAAAGATGGCAGCTTTCATGAATACAATTTTCATATTAAATTAGAATTAACTTTAAAGCTTTTATGCTTAATATTTTTTTATATTGACAATTGGAATAATCTTCAACGTAAATATGATACAGAAAAAGATAAAACTCGCGACTGAGACTCGAACTCGGAACCTCTACTTTATCCGGGAGTAACGCTTCTGTCAGTTGAGCCATCGAGACCTTATAAGAAACCGGCATTTTAATCGATCGCATTCTTCATTTGAAAATTATTAATTTAATTTTTGTCATTTTTCTTTCGTATTGGCTGCCATATTTGTATGGTATTTATTTATTTAACACAGATCTCATAAAAACAGTTGTTCACCAAATACATTAATAAATGAATGATTAACAAAATATTGTAGATAGATGCATAGTGCAATAAAATAAACTAAAGATGTTTTTACACCCCACATATAGACAAGGTATTACATATCCGAAGGAGTTAAATAAATACAATCTGAAGTAGTGTGACGCTTTATATATGATATTATAACGCAAATAATGTGAGCAATGAAAAACAAAAGGATCAAGATATAAGAAAGGTTGAATAGGAAAGTGTAAAAATATATTTTATTTAAGAGTGTGTAGATCGTTATGTATCTAAAGGTATACAAAGCTTTACCCGAGCAAATATTATCTACACATATTATAGACACCATCTAGGTATATAATATGTGCTCGGGTAAAGTTTTGTATACAATACAAAAATGGCCACTATTAAACTTTCTTCAACATAATGTTAATTGAGAGAATCAATGTATTTATTTATCCCGTAATAAAATTCACATCATTAAACATAACATAACATACCCTCTGAATCTTCGTATTAGTTTTCCAACCTGTTTATTGATTGAACCAGACGTTTCGTTCTCCCACATCGCAAAAGATATTGCGTCTCTCCACAACTCACTTAGAAAGTCAATCCAGTTTAAATGATCGATGTATTGTGTAAATTTATCGATTGCATACTGGAGATTGCATTACGAATGCACCCATGAATAATACGCTCCAGACTCGAGTGGTAACATAATAGTCTTATTAATTATAATATTGAGAAACAGTTTAAGTGCAAAATCTCACCTCGTTGCAATTAATAATTAGATCTAAGTAAACCAACTGTCTAAAGGTATTTATGATACTATGATATCATTCATTCTAAAATTTTGGAGTTATAGGGGAACTAATGCCTCTTAATCCCCGTCATCTCAAGTAAGGTAACTGGTGAGAAGTTATTGACCGGTAGGCGAAAAAAATCAGATAAATGGTTGTGCGTGTGGAATTGGAAGTATACCTTTAAAAAAAAATATATATTTCTATTTTATTTCAGAAAAACGCACATTAATTTCAAACGCACGCCTAACATTTGTACACGGTTGACATTCAATTCATGAGAACGGGTCGCTTTTACGACTCGTTCTTATGTTCAACAGCTCGGCTATGGAACGATTTGCCGGCCTCTGTGTTTCCTCCCTCCTTCAACATGGGCCTCTTTAAGACCCAAGTTCACTCCTTCCTTTCCTCAAAAAAACCCTCCACACAGCATCCCCAAAGATGACATAGGCCCTGAGGGAAATCGTTTTCCTCAAGATCTCCTGTGTGGAGTTATTGTAAAAAAAAAAAAAAAGAAACGAAAAATACCATGATATAGGCACTTTAATTACAATGACGTTATAATTTTTTGCAATTAAACAATATAATTTCTTGTGAGTACGTATGTATTTAAGTGTGAACAGACAAGCGATAGAGTATCTACCAATTTTATTACGTATGTTTTCATTTGAAAAGTCAAGTTAAACGTGATTTTTCACAGGTAACAACTAGTTTCTTATTAATATTTTTATTGAACTAACTTATTGAGAAGAATAGAAGAGTTTATTGTTTCAAATTGTTCCTAGTAATGTACACAAACATGTGGACACACAAACTTCTCTGTTTCTTTATAATAATCATAAGTTGACAATGCTACAGAACCGTGTTTGTATATTGCTGCCTTTGTTTCTAAGCCCCTCAATTATCATTATATGATAAACCGTCATACAATTCTACCTTGACACACGCTTCTTGCTTCATTCACATTCATGCATACCTTCTGTTCGTAGAATATTTCATCAGGCCTTCCCGACTTCTTCTACTATTCCTTTCGAGTCACATATTCTCCTGGCGCTGCTTTATCTGTTCATCATCTCTGTCCAAACCATATAAACATTCTATGTTTAGCTATTTACCTATTCCCTTTCTTAATCTTACTAATTACGCTTACCTCAGCCTTGCATTCTTTCCGGATCTCCATATTTGTAATACGGTCAAACATAGTTCAACGATATTGCTGTTAAAAAACTCTCTTCTTATACTGCTTTATGATGATCCAGTAAATCCGTCTTCAGACTGGTGGCAAGGTCTTTCAGTGGCTTTTTATCGTCGCCTTTGAGTGTAGTCAGTGCTCTACAAACAACTTAACAATAATCGTAAATAGCAAAGAAGGACAAAGCTAGCACGTAAGCCAAATCTAAATACGATATCGATCTAGTAGTACGAAGAGATACCTGCATAGATTTTAACACCGTAAAATTGAGAAAAAATGAGAAAGGGTTACATTTGGGATGGGACAGTAAAATAAATATTTAATCCATCATTGTGTTGCACCAATGTCAAATAGGTCAACTTTTTCCCCACTCAAACTTGTACCTATGGTACAATGTACACGTTTACAATGGTTTGCAAGATTTGGTATAAGTAGTTATAAATGTCAGTTTTCAAATCAGTGAATTCTACTCATCTGCATTCCCCTTCCTGCCTTTAGAATTTAAGGAACTGAAAACCTATCTATCTGCGTATTACGTAAACTTTACAAATAAATACATTACTGAGCTAATTATGTAGTAAATAAAAAAATTATTAAACTATTAAGGATTGATGCTTTTGTGAAACAATATCAATAATTTTCAACGATGCACAAAAGAGAAGAAGGTTTCGACAACTTTATTGGTAGAGACGTTACTTGCGGATAGAGTAGAGGTTCCGAGTTCAAGTCCAGGTCGCGATCTGATTATTTTCATTTTCTGTGTCTTCGTGTTCCATATTTCGTTGAAAGTAATTGATATTGTTACAAAAATTACTATCACAATAAAGCAAATAGCTTTCATACGTTAATTCTATTTGAATATTAATTCTAGACCATATAAAAAGAAGAAAAAAAAATCCAATATAATTCTAGGTTTACAACTGTGTTCGCTTATAGCTTTGTATACGAATACAAAGATTTCTGGCTATATCGTAAGAACTTCAGAAAATAATTAATGATATTAAATTTATAAAAATGACGGTTTCTAAAACGGTTTCGGTAGTTTAATTGGCAGAGACGTTACTCCCGGATAGAATGGAATTTCCGAGTTCGAGTCTCAGTCGTAACCGTTTTTATATTTTTAGCCTTTTTCTGTTTCATATTTTGGTTGAACATTATTGATATTATTTAAGTAATTAATATCAAATTAAAGAATGCACATGTCCATTCGTTAACCGCACAGCTTTGCCGAAGCTGTTTGACAGGTAGACAATCCATACAACTGTGATTGAAGATGTCTTCCGGCTGACCTCGCCTCCCACCAAAATGCGTTTCTGCGCATCACCTGTCAGCCGCATTCTTTCGTTTGTCAGATTCCACTAGAACAGTTTCGTTGAGTTGTTCGGCCTGCAGGGGTGAAGACTACCCTGACGATAGCCAACCTTTAATATAAGAGGCCACCAGAAAAAGAAGAAAAATGTATCACATAAATGATTTGCACTTTTAATCGCAAGAGGAAGTGTAAAAAATAATATCACAATTTCATACAAAACATTGCTCTAGCATCTTAGCAAACAGAATACGGCAAAAGGCTTGAGAAATTGTTCTCTCTAGGAACTTGTTCTTTAGTTTGAAAAAGCAATAAAAGTTCGTTTGTTACCCGGAGAACAAATATGCTTCCATCCCACTTTATCTCATCCTGTTGAAATTTTTTATCTTGCTCATATTTCAGTCGGTTTACTCATGAAAAACTTCTCCCTAAACACTTTTGTATAAATATTTATTTTTATTAAACGTGGGGGGTTTGAAAATGGCGAGTTCTCCCAGCTGGTGAAAACTAAACAGTAAATGATTTTCAATTAATGCAAGGTCTTGTACCCGCAGTAAATATTTGTGATTATTTTGTCTGGGGAAAAACTCATTCTTTTCAATAAAACAAATAATCGTTTAAAACTATAAAAACAAGCACGAACGTGCAGACTTATCTGTACAGCTCGGAGCGACGCTACTGTAGATGTTGTGATTAATTGTATAGTGAAATGTTATTTATTTCGTCTTGTGGCTGCCTGCACGGATAAGTTTGGATATCTGAAATTGAGGCTTAAACATATATATCAGCGTAGACCTGCGATAAATACACAATATATTATAATTGAAGGATTTGTGAAACAGAATATTAAAATTTGTTCAGCAAGAATAATGAAAAAATAACAAAAACAAACGTAAAAATGAAAAGAAATGCATTTAAACAAAAAATGTATATTTAACAAATAATTGCACAGCTGAAAATCTAACCCCGATCAACTGCATGGAAGACAACTATGCTAATAATTACACCACCAAATTTTGTGAAAACGGTGGCATAAATTCATTATATGTAAATAAGAATTTTGAAGTTTTGAATGTTACGTGCTCACATCACAATCGAAACAATATAATTTTATTATAATTATATATATAATAATAATAATAAAGTTTTATTCCGGAAGGTATGCAGGAGTAGTGCAATGCAATACCTTCCATCATTGATATCAATACATACTAATAATAATAATAACAAATAGAAATGAACAGAAATTCATGAGAAAAAAAAAAAAAATATATATATATATAAATATATAAAAGTTCAATTTTATGGCCGGAAAGAAATAAAAAAAATCAGTAGAATAACAAGGAGTAATTAATTATAATAACAGTTATTATAATTACCCCGAAGAAGCTTGATCTAAGCATAACCGGTTGGCGTTAATACATAAATTCGTTATAGTATCTGCTAAGAAAAATGCAAGAAATAATCAAAAAGATTTGAAAAAATCGAATAGCAATAAAATCAAACACTTTAATTTTTTATTATATTTTCATGGACATTAGGTTGTTTTGATTTTTTAATTTGGAATGAAGAGAATGTATTTAAAAAAACATGCTTTGTACAATTGTGTCGTACTTTTTCCCCGCTTTCAGATAAACTACAATTTTACAATTCATTGCACGCATTTCTAGAAATATATCATAACAAGACGATAACTTTTGCATAACGCTCTCTAAATATTACTTTTCTTGCATGTAACACGTTTTTAAAATATTTTACCAACATCTGGGAGAACTAAACTTTTGCTATCATATTAAAAACGTTTCACACTTTATATACGAGTACCTTTACTTACCTACCTGACCTACCTCCTATTACACTCAACTTTCGTTAAGCATTATCATTTTATGAGGAAACAAGAAGCTTTTAGGTTTCAGCTCCGTAAAGCATAAACCATACCACGTGATGATAAACAGCTTTATTGTAAGATTTTTTATTTTTTTTACATTAACTCCACACAGGAGGCCCTCGAGGAAATTATTTACCTTAGGGAATGCGTTATTTTTGGGTATTGGAGCGGAGGATTGAGAATTGGGATGAGAGGGTGCGTTTTTTATTTGTTTGGATTTTTTCTTTATTAAATTTGGCTATTTCAAACTTTCGTCACATTTGAAATTGTCACAATTTAATTATTAGTTTAATTTCGTTTTTTTATTTAAAATTTTCCAAACATTGTTGACAGCCATGTGACCGGTATGCGCACAACGCCCCACGCGCATTGTGCACCCTCTTCGCTTTGAACCGAACTAAAACAGACGCAGTCATGTGGTTTGAGTCGTTCCACTGAACCCGTCACTTTTCGTCAGATTGAATTGATCCGTCATTCGTATGGCATCAATATGTTCGAGTTTTAGTTGGCAATGAACCTGTTAAACGCAGATTGTCGGTTCGTTTCGGCTTTTGAATTAATTGTGATACGTTAAAAAGCGCAACGGTTTTGTTGTTATGCTTGTCAGTTGATCAAAATTTGTTTAAAAGCTGATAGGGGCAGAGAATTTAAGTATAGCGGACACCATTTAAATTGAAAAAAATATATACGGCGCTAACCGTTGAATTGTGCCGATGTCAACTGTGACGTTAGTTTGAAACACTTATAACCTAAATATTTGGAATTATATCTCCTTATTGTATTTATTTGTAAACATATTTAACTAAAGATTGTTATTCCAACAAGACTGGGCAGCTATTTTGTTATTTGTCTTATTAAATGTATATATACATATTAAGGTCATTGCAAATAATCAACTTTTAAAAATGAAATAACAAATATTGTTTTTCATTGCGCAAGAGTTTAGAATTCCCGGAGCCAGTGGGACTATGGCATCCCCAATTGGGGTGTGTTGTGAGTCAGAAGGTAGTGGAGAGTGAAAGGAGATGTGGAAGAGAAAGGGGGAGAAGTACTTAGCTATTCAGATCTAGTCACCAAACACAGCTAATGCCATTTCAACGAAGTGAGACTATGGCATCTCCTAATAGGGTATGTTGTGAGGCTGAAGGTAGTGAGGAGAGGAAGGAGATTGGGAAGAGGAAGGTTGGGAAGTACCTGGCTATTCATATCTGGTCACCAAACACGGCTAAAGCCATTTCAAGCAAAGTTTCGATTCTGAATGGTGGTCTTTCACCAGGGCGATGCTTAGAGTATTTACCACTCTGTTATATCAATCAAACGTGTTATGAAACACAAATTAATTAAATAAAATTTAATTGCGCACGCCGGAATTCGATTCCGCGACCTCTGGATTCATAGTCGATCGTCCCAACCACTCAAACAAGTAGGCCGCCTACATCGATTATATTACACTCAAAATAAGTATAAATAAGGAATACTAATAGCATTTATTAAGGAACTTAGAACAAAAAAATCAAAACTCTTTTTTAATATTATTTTACTTTATAGAAATGCGAAATAAATTTATGTTTTTAAATAATGGAAACTATCGAAATTGCTTCGAACCATTAAAAACATTTTTTTCAATAGGCGTGCCACATTCATAGACATAAAATACAAGACACGTCATATTCATACGAATCTTACGAAAAATGTAGCACCACTAATGTTGCACCACTAAATGTTTCACCCACGTGTGAAAAGGATAGCCATTCAAAGAGTATGTGTGTGCGGAAGAGATAGCTATATGAAGCGTGTCTCGTTGACTTGGTTTAGTGCAACCAGGCGCGTTGTATCAGTAACGTGTCTACATTATTCAATTCATCTAAGGCTACATATAATTTAATTTGACAAATTAGTATTTTGTTACCACTACTACCGCATACCGCACAAGAGTCTCAACTGCTCCCAACCGTCTAGAGCCAGTGAGACTATGGTATCCCCAATAGGGGTATGTTGTGAGGCTGAAGGTAGAGGAAAGAGGAAGGAGATGAGGAAAGGGAAGGTTGGGAAGTACCTGGCTATTCAGATCTGGTCACCAAACACGGCTAGAGCCATTTCAAGCAACGTTTCAATTCTGAATGGTGGTCTTTCACCAGGGCGATACTTAAGAGTATCTACCACTCTGGAACGTGCCGCAAATATTTATGTATTATTTTAAATGAATTTTACATGAATAATAAATATTATTTTACATGAATTAAATGTGTTATGTACCCGTGACCTCTGGATTCGTAGTCCAGCGTCTTACCACTCGACTACGGAGGCCGTCAAAGTAAGTTTAGTTGTTGGTTCTTAGCGCCTAAGTTAATACAAGTATTCACATTTAAAACGCAATTAACTGTAAATATTTGTCGGCATCTGGTTTGCACATTATACTATTTCAAATTTTAAAAGAATCTACTGAAAAGTTTTCTTTGGGTTCACCAGTGAAAAATGCAATACAAACTAAACCACCACCCGGAAAGAAATCTTAAATTTTTCCCTCAGCGAATTTAAAACTTTCGAGAGAGAAGCATTTACAGTAGCTTCATTTCGGTTATGGTTAACGAATGCTTTTATCAGCATTGTGAAACTTTTCGCAATTATAGTTGCGGCTTCTGATCCATTACTATTCTGTTCCGCAGAATGTTAAAGTTGAAAAGAAAAGTCTTAAGGTTTCTTTTGAATTTCAAATCACTCCTCGTACAGCCTCCCACCCCGGGGTGCACACCCCTTCCCCTCCGTCCGCAATATAAATATGCTTGTTCAAGATATTGCTGCACCCAAGATTTATTCAGAACGCTTTTGTAATGTAAATGTAGCCGGGATGAAAATAGTTTATAATGTGTCGAGAATAAAGCGCTTTAATATTTTATCAAATCGGTTGGGTAGTTTTATAAATCCATTGAAGTTTTTTGTGGGCGTGTTCGCGTGCCAAAAGTAAGCGCATTTTTTCTTGTGGTGAAATTATAAAAACCTTTTCAAATATCGAAATTATTTGGTGAATGGCCTCCATGATCAACTGGTAAAGCGCTCGACTACGAATCCAAAGGTCACGGGTTAGAACCCGGCGTGTGCAAATAACTTTTATTTAATTAATATGTGTCAAAATACATTCAATTCATATAAAATCATATTATGTATATTTGCGGCAAGTTTCAGAGTGGTAGATACTCTAAGTATCGCCCTGGTAAAAGACCACCATTCAGAATCAAAACGTTGCTTGAAATGGCTTTAGCCGTGTTTGTTGACCAGATCTCAATAGCCAGGTACTTCTCAACCTTCCTCTTTCCCATATCCTTCCTCTCCCCACTACCTTCACCCTCACAACTTACCCCAATTGGGGATGCCATAGTTCCACTGGTTCTAAACAGTTGGGAGCAGATGGGACTCTAGTGAGGTATTCACTTTAAAAAAATAAATGAAAAAGAACATAATATAAATTTCATTAGCCTGTCTTGAACCTAGGAGAAGAAAGATCTTACGTAAGAGAACTTTTGATAGTATCTGTTATCTTTTCAATTTCACATCAAAATCTGGTACTTCTGGAAAATAGATACTCAAAAGTAGCTAAAATTTTAGAAAAACTCAATTGACTAACAGTAAAACAGATGCTAACATTAAACACATTGATGTTTATACATAAAATGAAGAACAACTTGTAACCAAAATATTTTTCTGACAAAATTATTTACAACGTGGATATTCACAGACATGCAAAGAAATCAGACTACAAAAAATAATATAGCCAATACACCAAAACAGCTTACTTTATAAAGGGATGACATTTTGTAATTCCCTGCCGGAAACCATCATAATTATGTCATTTGATAAATTTAAAATAGTCCGTAAGAACCATTTAAAATACATTAGTAGTATACAAGTGATAATATTGTTATTGAGTCGAAAAGAATACGAATTTTAATTAGATTCTTTGTAAACTTTGATGTACAAGCAACAAAAATAAATGAAAAAAAAAACTAAAACAATATTAATACATTTCGGAATAATACTCGAGATAAGTTTGTCCCGGAGACGAGTATCTGTTGACTTGTTTTTTTAAATATAAAATCATAAGCCCCATTATTGAGTGTCCTGATCTACTCAACCTGCCAAACTTTCACATTTCTACTAGAACCACTAGTGGCTAGGCAGTACATCCTATTTAACACTGCGGTTACAAGAACATCCTTTCAAATGCTCTTTACAATAAATAGACTCCTTATTAATGGTAATGAGTATTGACTACTTTAATATGCCCCTGGGTCAAGTAAAAACTAATATATCGAAGCATATTATGTTTAATGTGTGAAGAACTTTAATTATAATGTTTTTTCCTATGTTTTGTCTTGTAAGTTCCTATCTGCATGCTCTTCGCTCTGTTTTTGCTGGACAAAAATCACTGTTGTTGGATTTAAAAGTGATGATTTGTAGGGTTTTTACCTTCATGTTTTTCATCCAAATCCTTACCTAACCAACCATTCTACTTTATCACCGTTTCGAATATAAAACGGCGACTATTCGAAACAATTGACAATTGAACAGAGTAGTTTTTATAAATAGAACATATATACTTTGTTTTTAACCACTTTTTTATTTAATATTTTGTAATAAAATAAAAAAGTGGTTAAAAACAAAGTATATATGTTCTATTTATAAATATGGCAAGCCACAAAGTTAATGCTTTTTACGAATATAGAGTAGTTTTTCTTTGAAAAAACGTAGACGCTCGTTCGTTTCGCTAGTTCGTTGCTTTGTTTTTTGATCTTCTAAAAATATAAAAAAAATGTGGTGGTCCGTGAACTAGAAGACTAAATTAAGTGTATAATAATCTCAACTTACCTAATCATTTCACCGTATAGTAGTTATGAATAAAACGGCGATAATTCGTTATAATCCACAGTCGAACATGGGTTTTTTTTTTAAACTTTGTTGCTAGTTAATTGGTATGTTGTTTGATTTGCAAAAATTTAAAATAAGTGTGGTGTTCTCGTGGATTGTTTCGTATTCAACATTGTGCAAGAAAATTCAAGAACTTAAACTTTATCGGTGAGTGAATGGTTTCCTGTATCCTTCTCTAATTCCCTAGTTCTTTCCACACCTATAATTGAACATTTCCATTAAATTTATAATCCATTAATTTTATTGTTTCTACCCTTTTTTCAAATTCGTCTGAAGCTGGAAACACATTCGGTGTTTCCTTGCAGCTTCGTATCCAACGACACAACTCGATTAATTGATTCAACTGATCGTGTCATGTATTCTAGAGGCGTCTCCGATGTCTTTCTTATTTTTACGCTTTATATATTCTCCTAATACGCTTTTATCCGTCTATTCGCTCTACATGTAAAAACCATATCGGCTTGCGTATCTTCACATTCATTACGCATTATCTTCCTAGTATTATTTTCGATTTTTTTCATTCGCCATACAGTCTTACACGAACGTATATATTTACTTTCTAACTAACTAACCATCACGCCGTTTCTCCGCAGGGACGGCAGAGAGGATGGACCGCCATACGACTCTGTCTTAGCACACACTCCTTGCTTCATTCCCATTCATACATTGTCTCATACTATTCTGATATTCTGACTCTTGACATGGCCCGACTCAAATATTTGATTCGCTTGATCGTGCCATGTCTTATTCGGGCGTCCCCGACTTCTTCTTCCATTCACTTTTGCGTCATAACATATATTCTTCCACACTTCTTGCTTCGTTCATTTGCTCTACATGCCCAAACCATCTAAGCGTACATTTTTTAATCCTTTTCATTACGCTTGCATCAGCTTTGCATACTTTCCAGATATCCACATTTTTAACACGGCTATCCATGGTTTTATCGTACACCTCGGAGATCTCATTTCTACAGCACTCAGTCTGCTTTCATCCTTTCTGTCAGTTTCGAGCCTCACTGCCATACATAAGGATTGGTATACCTACTCCATTGTAGACTATTAGCTTCGATTCTTTGTTATTCGCGCCAACAGCGTTAAGTTATCCATTAATGAAATTTTCTGCATTCAACTTTCTGCCAATATCCTTATCAGCCTTTCCATCGTTTCAAAAATTCTAATACGGCCTTACGTAAACGTACACATTTATCTACGTACGAGTATTATCCGCTTAAAGCCCCGATTAATAAATAAGCACCATAATTCCACGTCCTATGAATAAATTTCATCAAAATAACACTCGGTTAAAATTTAGTAATCAATCACAGGCCTTATTAACTCCGTTATAATACAACAACAAAAAATAATAAATAAAAGAGCACGTTTACGTCAAAATCATTAATTAATTATTCCCGGAGCAATTACGAGCAACACTGCTTACAAATATAACCCATTAGAGCGATATTTAACAACGTAAACCATTTTTTAAATAAATATTTTAAATCTTGAAAAATTATAAAATCTCGAAAATTAATTGCTTTTTATTCTTAATCGAAAAGTTGAACATGTTTATATCCGGCCCCGGGGCATTTAGATTACACAAAACACCCGTAATTACACATCAACAACACAATAACTACGGCAACTTAAAATTATGGATTTTAGTAATGACTTTGTTGCGTGTCAGCCTACCCCGTACGAATGTACCGAGCCTCGTTGCCCTGCCAGAACTTAACAAGCGTTTTAAACTCTTCAAGCGAATTCAAACTTAAGCATTGAAAAGTTTTGATGGAAAAATAACTCAATTTTCCCTGGAAGCTTGCGAAGATCGACGCCGCTCTGCTTCTCGGACTGGCGGGTATTATTTGGCTGAGTGTTACAGTGTGTTTTGACTTTTTAATGACTTTCTGTGAGCACTTCTTTTGTACGCAGTTTGTACGGCCGGCGGTTTAACCGAGATTATGCTATTCTTTACTGGTTACGATAGTGGAACAAATAAGTTGCTGTGCATTTATTTAAATGTTTCAGTCAAATCGGCTCTTGGCGTATTGGCAAATTCCAAAACTAATTCAGCATTCGTAATTTATGAAAGTGTTTACACGCTCAAGTGGTTGGAGAGAATACACAATATATGTTACACAAACGGTTTTGTAGCATTGTCAACTTTTGACTGATTATTAAAAAGAAACAGAGATTTTGTACATCTATTTATTTATTTACGCCCTCGTGGGCTTTTGCAATGAAACCAGCAGACGAAAGGTGAAAGTAGATTGAATGCCTTAGAAATAAGAACCCGTATAGTCTCAACGTACGAGTATGATCGTAAAACTATGTGTGAACCTGTTATAAATGTGGATATTTGGAAATAATGCAAGGTTTATGTAAGCGTAATGAATAGGATTAATAAAGGGACGCTTGGATGGTTTGGGCATGTAGAGCGGACGAACGAAGAAAAGAGTGTGAGCAGAGTATACGACGCGAAAGAAAATGGTATAAGAAGGGGCGCACGAGGAAGACATGGCACGATCAAGTAAATCAAATGCTTGAGTCGGGCAATATCATGAGTGTGAGTATGTATGAGATGATGTATGGATGTGAATAATGCAAAATTTTATGATTGCCACAATAATCTCAGTTGCCAAAAGCTAGTAGTAGCATGATTTCTTTAATTTAGGGAATATTCAAAAGCTAATGGAAGGGGGTATTCAAAATGAGATGATCTAGGTGGTTGAGAAGTATCTGAAAGAATCATTAAAATAGCTAAAATCATTTCGTAATACATTTTATTTCTGAAGTCTTTCGCTATTATTTTTTTCACCATATTTCACACTCCGGAGCAAAGTGCAAATATTTAATTTTCCTTTGTTAACAACTGTCATTAAATATCTCTATTATTATTTATAGTTTTTGTGTTCAATTTGTAGAACTCCATTTTAATTTTTATATAATTTAATTGAATTAAATTTAATATTATTATTATTGAGTTCTGCTATTTTCAGTTTTTATTTTTAGTGACAGCTGTTTCGGCGTTTAAGGCCAGACAGGACAGCCAGGCAAGACAATTTGACAATGGCCTTAAACGCCGAAACAGCTGTCACTAAAAATAAAAACTGAAAATAGCAGAACTCAATAATAATAATATTAAATTTAATTCAATTAAATTATATAAAAATCTCTATTATTGTTATGATTTCATTCCAGAAGAGTGGTAGATACTCTAAGTTTGGCCCAGGTGAAAGACCACCGTTCAGATTTGTAACGTTGCTTGAAATAGGTTAAGCTGTGTTTGTTGACCAGATTTGATTTGTACCAGCCAGGTAATTCCCAACTTCCCCATTTATTTTCCCTATTCAAAACCTTTAGCCTTCCACCAAACCCGAACTAGGAAAACCATAGTTCCACTGGCTGTATCCACTCGTGTTATTATAAAATTCCTTGATGACCGTAATCCTACAAGGCAATGCAGCGAAAGAAATTGTTTGTGTGCATTTGTTTATTGACGATTATAAACTGTAAAGTAAAGAACGTATGTCGTGGTGGCATTTAATTTGCAATGAAAATATCATAAATAATGTGCTTATTGCTTTCGTAAACACGAAGGGAATGAATAAGTACTTTATATGGCCATATAAAATGCTTATGTGAATTAATAAAAAAAATTAACATATGATTGAGACACAATATAAATTCAAATATATATATTTTTTAAATACTTCACACACGTGAATAATGTAAATTTATATGATGTGCGTATTCATACTAAGCTGTTATTTATGTGCATTATTCAAAAAGTGTATTATTTAAATATTTGTATTGCTTTGATAATAGCAAAACTATTCAGTATTATTATAGCCATAACTGATTACATACATTTTTATTTATTTTCTAGTTGGAAATGGCTCACTTGTTTATGTTTATGACTTTCCTTAAATTAGAATTATACAAAAGTTGATTATGTCATAGTTGATATGCTAACATGCCGAAATCGTGTTATTTTCTTTTTCTAATATTTTATTTTGTTCATGGGCTTATTACCCAGGCAGGTTTTAATAAGGCACACACGTGATGTATTTAAAACACTATTAAAAAAATCAAGATTTTCGTGAGATTTTTTCTAATTCCAGTTTTTTTTAAATTTAGTAATTTAACAAACTATAATATGAGCACCATTGTTTTTAATAAGATTAACAATTGTCCGAATGATTCACTTTGTAATAATGGTGGACCTGATTTGCTTATATTACCTTAGTATATTAAACATTTTTTAAATATTATATTATATTATCATAGTCCTCACGTAGCATTTTGTAATAATTTTGCATCGATCATATGAAAAATATAATTTTTAATTTTCAATCGAAAAATAACAATATAATTGCGGAAAATACCACGATCGGTGGTATGATTTGCCAAATGTAATGAAAATATATCGTTCATGTTTTTGATAAAAAATTCTTATCTTTGGATGTAAACTGATTTTTTTCTGTCGACCTACATAGAAATTTGCTGCAGAACGATTTATAGGAAAAAATGTGGTTTTTTTCGCGTGATATTTAACAAAAAGCAGAACTTTTTAAATACGGTGTTTCAACTGTAATAATACTATGCATTGTTATTTACAAGAAGATAGTTTATAAGAAAATATGATGTATTTAACAGTAAACTGAAAACTAAATGTTAAATATTTTCGTAGAAAGCAACTACTTGGTGGTTTGACATATTTAATAAAATGAAAAAATAACTTTGAATAAGACCACATATTTTATTTTTATTTTTATGACGGACAGGTTTTGCTTAGCCTAAGCATCATTAGGGTACAAAATTAAATCAAACAAAAAATACATAGTGTGCGTTTTTTTTACACATACAGAGGGAGAACACAATATAAAATAACAACATAATGAGAAAACAATAGATTAAAATTTAAATTATAACAAAGGAACAGAGAGAAAGAGACGAATAATATGAATTGAAAGAGACGAAACGTCACTGAGAAGGTGATTAAAGAATAATGATTCATGAGTTTACAGGAAATATACCTAATATTGGACTACTAATAAAATAAGAGAACAGTGAGAAAACAATAGAATAACATTTAAATTGTAACAAAAGAACAGAAATAAAGAGATAGATAATGTGAATTGAAAGAGGCGAAATGTCAACTGAGAAAAGTGATTAAGTGAAAATTTTGTAAGTTTGCAGGAAATACATGGCCTGTTCAACTATCGTTTTTTTTGTTATGTTGGTAACATATGTTTATCATATATTATATTAGTATTATCAGCCATTTTGGATTAGTAGTTTGTTTTTGACAACTGGAAAGGTTAGTCACGTTTTTGTGTGTTCTTTGAGTTTTTACTTTCGAAAAAAAACGGATCAAAGAATATGTATTAAATTTTGCGTCAAAAATGGAATAAAGTGCTCCAACGCACTTAAAATGTTGACTGTGGCATTCGGCGAGTCTACTTTGTCTCAAAAAAGTGTTTTTAAGTGGTACAAGCGCTTTACAGAAGGCCGAGAAGATGTTAATGACGATGAAGATGTTAATGTCCTGGAGTTGTGGAAAAACAAATCATCGATTTTATTTTGAACAGGCCTCGCATACCTAATATTTGACTACTGGATAAATTTAACTGATTATTAAAAATATGACTATTTATTTTGATCGCTTTTTTTTAATTTCCAGGGCTTCTAAATTATTTAATCTGTTGCCACGACAATTTGGATAATGTTCTCATTCTGTATGTTTATATAACCGCACACTATGTATTTTTTGTTTGGTTTATTTTTTTACCCTGACGATGCTCTTGGGCTTAGCGAAACCGGCCGGTCATAAAAATAAATTAAAAATCTGTGGTCTTTTACAAAGTTATCTTTTTAATTTCATTAATATATAAATAATACTTCTCCAGCAACCCAACGAAATTAACGTGCGAGAAGATGACGCATTTTTTCAGCGGAAAGTTTTAAAGTCCCAACATTTGTTTATTATTATCCAATTCCAAGTTTTGATGGAAGCATGGTATAATACTATGGCGGTCGATCCTCGTGTGTCATTTTTCATCTTCAGCCTGTCAGCGAAACAAAACAGTGAAATATTGCCACAACTAATTTCCTTTCGCGTTTTGTTCGATCGATAATTCAATCAGGCGAGCGAGATGGACTGAAACAACACGAGAAGAATTGTAAATTTAAATTGAACGAGAATTTAATATTTATTTTAACATCGTCATTGTTGTGTTACTCCAACAATGAATAATGCACTTTTGTTTACATCGCGAACAAAGCTTTATTTTGAAATGGTTTAGTTTATTTAGACTGCCATTTCAGACTTGAGTAAATCGTTAAGTAACTACTTGTCAAGAAACTAATATCATAAATAATCGATAATTAACTAGAACTTTGCACAACTTGTCACTGCAAGATAAGTTTCATAGAGCAGGCATCTGCCTAGTTAAAGACTTATGTATTCACATGTGTATTGCAGCTTACTCTCGACACTCTTATGTATAAACCTTGTTTACATGTTATTAGTGGTAGATACTCCAAGTATAGCCCTGGTGAAAGACCGCCTTTCAGAATCGAAACGTTGCTTGACATGGCTTTTGGCGTATTTGGTGACTAGATCTGAATAGCCAGGTACTTCACAACCTTCCTCTTCCTCAGCTTCCCCTCCCCACTTCCTTTAACCTCACAACATACTCCCACTTGGGAATGCCATAGTCTCATTGGCTCCCAGACGGTTAGGGAGCAATTGAGACTCTTGTGAGGTATTCACTATGAAAACAAAAAAAATATATATGTGGATTATTTAAAAAAATGGTATTTTTGTGTATCATGTATTAAATGAATAAATAAAAATTACAAAATAGAGTTATGGTTGTAAAAACGAATACATACTTGACAGATAGCGTTACTCAGCAATAGTGAAACAGACAATATACGTTACTGGACGAGTAGTGCTAATCGGCAGTTCACTCAAAATTGGTGTAATGTCCCGTTAGAATACTTAGTAATGCTCGAGTATATAACGTTATAATAAATTTGGGTTTAACTGTTTATTTATTTAATCTGACTCATTCATTCATTCTAAATTTTTGGAATTATGGGGGAACCAATGCTTTATTTTCTCCTTCATCTCAAGTAAGGTAACTGGTGAGAATTTATTGACCGCCAGGCGGCAAAAATTGAAATTAATAGTTGTGTGTGTGGGTTGTATTTTTCAAATGGGAAGTATACCTTTGCATATAAAAAATATTTCCCTTTTATTTCAGCAACGAATATATGAAACGTGTTTTTTTTAATATTTTTGTAAATTACCTAACAAGGGGGGGGGGGTGGATTAAGCATTGCTATTGGTCTAAGTTTGTTGGGATTAATCTAAGTAAACCTCCCTAAGTGTAGCAAAATATTTGATTTTTTCAACTTAACGAGTGTGTGGTTCGATTTTCTTACGTAGGTAGATATTAAGCTATGCAGATGCGTTTGGTTGTTTGTATTACGTATTCTTCAGCGCAATTCCAATAACTGTTGAGAATTAACCCTATGTTAATTTGAATATTTTTTTCTTGTACTTTTGCTTATGTCTATAAGGTCCTTCAATATTTCGCATCATTTGCCAGTCACCCTGTAGATAAATAAAAAAAGAATGCACACACTTGGAACTGTGTATAAGGTTCCACAAAATGTGTTAATGGCAGGCACTAAATGAGAAGTAAGGAGTACGAGTTAGTATAAGTTAGTACAAAGTACGACTCATAAGGTAATTTATTTACGCTTCTGAAAGCATTAAAAGCAGAATCATATTTAAATTCCGCCGCTACAAATAATACAAGTGTGCGTGTGTGTATGTATGTGTGTATGTATGTGCGAGTGTATGTCAGTTCACTAATACTTATGCACGCTTTATCATAAGAGGAAAACACAAGTCTTAAAATTGTATTTTAAAAGGGTCGGTTTCCCGGTAACAGGAATGGAATAAAATTTTGCATTATGTACTTTTGCGAGGAATTAATTAAATTCAAAGCAAGAAGCCATAAACCGAAAGATTCATTTAACTGGGCATAATCATGTTTGAAAGTATAATCATTATTATTTAGTTTTAATATTATCCATTTCTTTATTTTTAAATACAATTATCTCTTCATTCGGTGGAAATTTTATAAATGGACGATTAAACTATTTGCTTTTAGTCTCTAAAAAACCTCACAGGCTTTTACCACTTCATTTTTCTATCGTGGTTTGTGTTTTATTTATCTTTATTAATCATGAATAATTTCCTTTGTGAGTACGCACGTTGGTACGAGTGTGAACTTTTCATATTTGGAACTGATGTTATTGAAATGATCAAATTCAAAAAATAATCTTCGAAAATTCTTACCTTCTTAATAAAGTTCCTACCTATAATGTATTTTAACAGACGTTATTCTATATTTGAAAGTAATAGTAGAAGTGTTGATTGTTCAGTTTAATCTTTAATTTTGCCCATTTTAAAAAAAAGTTTTGTTTTTATGGAGTTCTGTTTCATTTTATGCATTCTACTTTATTCGTGTTCAAATACATTCTGTTTTTATTGAGTTTCGTTCTGTTATATTCGAATCACATTTTTTTCCTTGTAATATTTCACCCAATTTTGCATTAATTACCATACTTCTCTCCCTTACGAAAACTACGATGCGCGACGTTGTGGAAAAGAAACTGTTTCATTTACCTACAAATTCTTTTGAAAAATCTAATCAAATTTCATGATGCCAGAGCTCAAAGTTTTTGGTACTGAATACAAACAGATTTTAAAGTTTTTACTAGAGATAATAATGAGCTAGAAAAAATAATAAATGAATACCCAAAACCGGTGTCGCGGAGTCATATTTACATAATACTGTCGAATAAACATGGCGGATGAGCGAGACGGGGCGCTCGCAAAGCCTTCGAGCGGGAGGGGGACGACTCACAGTTCGCAACAACCTCACAAACTTTGATGGAAAACAGTTTGTGAAGTTAAATGTGTTTGTTTTCATCAAAGTTTAATGTTCCTTGCATGGAAAATTTCTGCTTTCCTTGTGTTTTTCACCCGTGTAATTTATTATTTGATGCATTTCGTGTTATCTGGGAAGGGTGAAGCCATGGCGATGGAGACTAAGGATAAATGGGCTACAGTAAGACAGACAGAAAAAAAAACCTTTCGTATGCTCTTCGTTTTCTCCAGAGAGAAAAAAACGAGCTTTGCTTTAGTGAGGGATTATCACTCAAAATCCACACGTCGTTGGAAATAGCTTTAAACGTGTTGGCAGGATGCTTCCTCACCCTTATCTTGCCCATCTCTTCCCCTCTCTTCAAATAACTTCTGCCTTATCACATCATGAGAATGTTTGAAATTTGGGGTTGCTATAGTTTAACGACTTCTAGCAGTTAGTTCTTAGTGCGCAAATGCAATTAGTGCTCTGTTAAAATTAATGCTGTGTTTTACATGTATTTTTCATGGAAACGCTATCATTTATAGCGTGTTTGCACTACGTTTACTATATTTCCTTATAAAGTCTTTAAACGCTACCTTAATGTATAAGTTTTCCAAAACTGTACATATTTCAATGTGTTGGATTTCAAAGTGATAATTTTTTGGGTTCTTACCTTCATATTTTTCATCCAAATTCATACTTACCCAACCATTTCATCGTAACAATTCGAAAAAATTGAAAATCGAACAGAGTTTAAATTTTAAGACTAAAATAAGAGTTGCGTTTCATGGATTGTTTTGTAAATAAAATTCTACACGAAGAATCAAGAACTTCAATTTCATCGGTGAGTGAATGGTTTTTCTTTTTTCCTTCCCTATTTTTTTCCATAACTATAGTTAGACATTTCCATCAAGTATTATTTAGAAATGTTATCATTTACAGTCCACTATTTTTCAAATTCGTTTGAAGCTGGAAACACATTCGTTGTTTTATCGCAGCTTCAGATCCATGATTTTACTTGCCTTTGAATCGATTAATATCTTTTTTTATTAAAGCATGCGCAGCGTTAAAACTTTTATAGACTGCAGGTCCTGCGTGTTAGGATTCCCTTGCAAGATTAAAAAAAAAAAAACTAAAAAATAGATCAGGAGCAAGACAAAGGTAACAAAGATGACCTCCACAATCTCTACAATCAAGCGGAATTATGCTTGGCACGTCGACGACTAACAAATCACCCTTAGAATTCTTGATGGTGTCCTTGGCTGGGAAAGAGAAACATATGAATTATATTCAGTACAAGTGCTTACCATATTATACCATTAAACGCACAACACTATTATGCACTGAAATTTTCTGAAAGAAGTCTAAAGAAAGATAAATGTGTACTCTCGGAAAACGGATAGCTGAAGAATCGCAACTACGCCAGTATGCTCAAACTGACCGGCAATACCACCAGGGACAACAAGGCGACCAAGGTCATTCTCCGCCATACGCAGCGTGCCATACGCCATGATGAGGAGCCCTAAAAGTTGTAATACGTCATGTCCGTCGACACGAAGGTGTTCTGTCCAACATCCCAGCCATTTTTCATCGCTCCTGAGGACCGAAGATATAACGTAATCACCAAAACAAACATTTCCAATTTGTGAATTAGTGTTTCTCCCCACACATATAAAAAAACTAATTCCTGAATACTAGGTAATATATTTTGTGATTTTTATTTTTACTATTTACAACCAAAGACCGCCAAATACACCCACAAGTAAGTTGGATTGAAAATAATAAAAACTAAATTTGAGGGATGCCTTTTTTTCAAAGCTGGACGCAAAAAGGCTTATTGAGAAGAAAGAAACAAACAAGCATACTACGGTTCTTAAAGCTGTACGTAATTGGTTTATATAGTTTATGAGCATCTTGGTTCAGTGCAGATATTTTCTTCTACTAGTGGCACCACAACAAGGTAGATGTAATAACCTCCCCCTCTCATGGAGCAGAAGGCGGGGGTGGTTCGCCCCACCTTCCCCTAAGGACGGAGGGAGGAAATGTGTACCCTTGAAGAACTAAGCCAAATGAATGTTGACTCTACGTTTGCTTCTCTGCAAATCACAATATTTCAAATAAATCTTCTGTTAGACTTATAATTTACAATGGCAGAATGGAAATTGTTCAGTTGTACATGTACGTTTGTACATTTACAGAGAGTAAAAATTTGATTATACAGTGCCGGTTTATGTGAAACATTACATCCATTTTTTGTGTTTTTGTACATGATTTTAAATGATTGATTATGAAATTTTAATATTGTTTCAATCTTTAAAACGTAATGGCAGTGTTTTATGGTTTCTTAATTATTAGAGTTTGTAGTTTTTTTGGCGTTTTTTTCGTAGTTTTTAATGTAATATTTATACATGGAAACTATTTCTGCTTGATTTTTAAATGTATTTATGATATCGTCGCTGTAAAGGCAAAAGGGTTGAAGCGACACTTTGGTCGAAAATGAATTAAATATGCAGTTTTGATAAGTTTTTTTTCTGCATCAAATGCTCTGACTCTCGTTTGATAAGGCTTAACTCAACCGACACAAATTTGTGACTTTTTAAATATTTGGATAATTTGTATAACGCCGTTTTTGTGAAAAATCACTTTATTCAATTTTAAAAATCAAGCTTATTGTCGCTTCGTTGAGGTACCTAAGTTAACTTTTTTTTCAAAATCTAACCAGGTATAAAGGAATTATGAATTTTATTGCAAAACAAAAAAGCCTTTAAAGTGCTCTGGTGTAACTAAAAAAAAAATGTGCTTCAGCCCTTCTGATTTTCCGACGATGATATTGTCTTGTCCAATATTGGTAAATTGTAATTCATTACGAGTATGTTATGTTATGAATTGTCTCCGTATTTTAATCTATTACGTAAATTAAATTTGAAAAAAACATAACCATTTGACCATGAAAGTAGTAAAGGTTTCAATAAACTAGACACGGTTTTTTAATGAAACAGAACTTGTTAAAAAAATGATTTTTTTAATACTTTAATATCTTGGAATATCTTTGGCATGAAAAGATTCCTCTCAATAACCTAAATGAAAAGAATTCTATAAGCAGTTTATTCACTATTTTTTCGCAAATAAAACATCGTAAGATATCCTATTAATAGACTTCGATCAATCAATCAATGTTCGAAAATATTTGTACGAAGTATGCATATTCACCGTACTTGCAATATATTTCAATAGCTTCGTTCCGTATTGTGATCACGTATCCGACATAATCATGTTTGCTGCCAAATACAAACACTTGAGATATGTATGTGTAATAACGCATACTTATACTCGTACACTGTTTGTACATTGAACAATATAACGAGGTTTGTAACGAATTGACACTATGACTAACTAACCATCACGCCGTTTCCCCGCAGGAGTAGACAGAGAGGACGAACCGCCATACAACTCTGTCTTGGCACACACTCCTTGCTTCGTTCACATTCATACATTTTCTCATACGTACTCTTCTGTTATTCTGTCTCTTCACATGACCCGCTTCAAGTATTTGATATACTTAATCGTGCCATGTATTCCTCAGGCGTCCTCGACTTCTTCTTCCATTCACTTTCGCATCATACATTATTTTCATACTCCTTTCTTCGTTTATTCGCTCTACATGCCCAAACCATCTAAGTGTCCCTTTATTGATACTATTAATTACGCTTACATCAGCCTTACATTCTTTCCGGATATCCACATTTTTCATACGGTCATACATGGTTTTTCTGCACATACGTCTCAGGGATCTTATTTCCAAAGCATGACATACTATGACTATGATGAGATTAATAGATTAGAGATTAATATTAGACTTTATGTTGTAATTTTTAACAGATTTTTTAAACAAATTTGTTGAAGCAAGCGAGGTTGGTATGCACAAAAGAATTCTATGGCTAACTTTAATGTTTGGTAGTGAGGCATGGAACTAGCAAAGAAAAGACAAAACTATACTTACTGCAGTAGCTAGAACCATATGTGACCGAATTACGGATAAGGAGATTTGAAACAAGCTCTAAACTGATGTTAGCCCATAAGAAAGGAAATGTGATTTCGACACGTAGAGTAGATAGACGTTCAAATGGATGAAATAAGAAGTCAGAAACACCCCGAAAAGCCAATTGAGGTGGTTGCTGACAGTCTCGCCTCTTCCTCCCATTCGATAAATGCTGGCGTCCCACAGGGATCAGTTTTGTCTCCAACATTTTTTTTGTTGCACGAAAAATAGCCTTTGACGTATGTATTGCATATTATTATGCAGATGAGGGTACAGTTCATGATAGTTTTTTTGTTTGTTTGACAAAAACCTAAGACACAGAAACTGCAAAGGCTCAGAAAGCTTTGAAGAAAATAATAGTCCGTTACCTCGAAAGAATTTCCTCTTGGAGTAAGAGAGATTTGAAATGGGTGGGTATAGAACTAATATTTCTTATTGGCAAGTCAAAATACATCCCGTTATTTTTCAACAACTAGTATACAACATGTGTAAATAATGTACAATGGTAATTTTCGTAGAAAGCAATCACTTTGTGGTTTGACAAAATATAAAAAAAAAAATAATAAATAACTTTGTATAAGATCACGAATATTATTTTATTTTTTATGACCGGCTTCGCTTAGCCCAATCACTAGAAATGAAAATAATAAATAAAAAAACAATTCAAAATAATAGTCATTTTCTTAATAATCAGGTGAATTAGTCCAGTAGTCCAATATTCGGTATATTTTCTGTAAACTCATACAACTTATCATTATTCTTTGATCACCGTCTCAGTTGACGTTTTGTCTCTTTCAGTTTATATCATCCGTCTCTTTCTCTCTGTTCCTTTGTTATATTTTAAATTTTATTCTATTGTGTTCTCATTATGTTGTAATATTATTTTAATTTTATATGTTGTTCTCCCTCTGTATGTATACATGGTATAACCCCACACTTTGTATTTTTGTTTAGTTTAATTGTGAACCCTAATGAAGCTAAGCCTAGGCGGAACCGGTTGGTCATAAAAAATGAAATAACATTCGTGGTCTTAAACAATCTGACGGCCTCCATGTTCGGGGAATAAGACGCTCGACTAATCCAAAGGTCGCGGGTTAAAACTCGGCATGCGCATAACATATTTTAATTTATATAAAAAAAATATAAGCGCACTTGAGATGACATATCATAAAACTGCGCCATATAAGTTCACTAAGCATATTTGCGGCACGTTCCAGAGTGGTAGATACTCTAAGTATCGCCCTGGTGAAAGACCACCATTCAGAATTGAGACGTTGCTTGAAATGGCTTTGGCCATGTTTGGTGACCAGATCTGAATAGCCAAGAACTTCCCAACCTTTCTCTTCCACATCTATCATTTCCCTCCCTACTACCTTCAGCCTCAAAACATACCCCAATTGGGAATGCCATAGTCTCGCTGGTTCTAGACGGTTGGGAGCAGTTGGAACTCTTGAGCGGTATTCACTATAAAAAAACCAATTAAATAAGAATATATAATATATATATCTGTACTAATTTTAGTTTTAATAATATGTACATCGCGCCTCACACTTACAAAAAACTCCCAACACAGACTGTAGCCATCACTAATATGTATTCCTTTAATCAAAACATTAATAAATGGCTAATGAGTAAGAACCGCAAGGAAATTGAAGACCTCCTAAAATAGCACTTGAAATTCTTCACCATGACAAACTAGAACATTGTGTAACAAATATCATTTTTTTAAACTACTCTACTTGTACTCACTGTCACTTACCTCAAAACAAGTTCTTATGACCTAGTGAGGTAGGTAATGTAAAAAAAATAATGTAAGAAACAAAAAGTTAATAAAAAAATAATAATAATACTGGTTTTATAATGAAAAAACCTGCTTTCTTATTCCACTTGAATTGTTTTCGTAAAAGAGATGTGGAATGGATTTCTTATTTGACTTAACATGATTAAAACGTAATAATGAAAATGTTTTGTTACAAAATAATCTAAATGTCTTGTGTTTATGTAGCATCCCTAACGACCCGCCTCCCCTCCCTAAACAAATAAAACGTACTTTGAAAAATAAGACGGCAAATAGAATTAGGATTCCTGAAAGTGGAGGGAGGACCGAGTGCAGGGGTTGGGGGCACACCCCTTATAATAACACGAAGCAGTTTTCTTTTGTATATGGAAATAGAATAGATTGGTTTGTTCGTGCACAATATGTTGGCTATGAAAACCATCTAGCTATATCGTACAAAGGCAACGCGTTGCTAAGGACGAGATGATTGTATTTTTGCAACGATAAGGAAAAGATTTTTATATTTTAAAAGCCTTTTACTGGAAGTTTTTTTTTTTTTACGTGAATACCGCACAAGAGTCTCAACTGCTCCCAACCGTCTAGAGCCAGTGAGTCTATGGCATTACCAAATAGGATATGTTGTGAGGCTGAAGGTAGTGGGGAGGGGAAGGAGATTGGGAAGGGGAAGGTTGGGAAGTACCTGGCTATTCAGATCTGGTCACCAAACACGGCTAAAGCCATTTCAAGCAACGTTTCGATTCTGAATGGTGGTCTTTCACCAGGGCGATACTTAGAGTATCTACTACTCTGGAACGTGCCGCAAATATACTTTTTATTATTTTTACATGAATTAAATGTGTTATGACACATATTAATTAAATAAAAGTAATTGGCGCACGCCGGGTTTGAACCCGCGACCATTGGATTCGTAGTCGAGCGTCTTACCACTCGACCATGGAGGCCGTCAAATCGTGATCGAAGTGAAATCGCCGATCGGTTACGAGATTAAAATGCTATTGAATTTTGAAATTGAGCCTCTGTGGTCGAGTGGTAAGACACTCGACTACGAATCCAAAGGTCGCGGGTCGGAACCCGGCGTGCGCCAATAAACTTTTAAATTTAGTGCATATAAGAAATAAGATTGAATTTTTACAAAATAATCACAAATTATAGTAAAAAGAAAAAAACCCAAGAAAAATAAAATTAAAAAAAAATAAAATTTCAGGCAGTGGTGATCATGTCGATGAGGAGAAGCTCTTTCAAGAATCAATAGGATTTCACTTCGGAATCTCTCCTCACTGACATGAAATAAGTCGATATTGGAAGAGATTTTGTTCAGGAGCAAAATACTTCTCCCCACCGGCAGAACCATTGGCAAGTTGGTCCTGCAGCCAGGAAGATAGAATAAACTATGAAGACGCTGTCTTAGATAGTCATCAGAAACATAGAGACTTACGCGCTCCAAAATAGCAGGGTTTACAATATAGCCCCGCAGCAGTCTGTGTGAATGAAGCAAACAGTGTGTGCCAAGACAGAGTTGTGTGGCGGTGCATCGTGTCTGCATACCCTTACAGAGTAACGGCGTGATGGTTAGTTAAATGCTGCTTGTGAAACAATCCAGGCTAATTATACAAAATGTTTAGCCCTATCAGTAATGCATGTGTTTTCCTAGATAAAAGGACACAAAACCATAAAGTTCTTTCTGCTCGCAAAGCCTCCAATTAGCGACGGAAATCAAAAGCGCCTCTGGGACTTACCCTTGAATTCGACGCCGGTGAGGTCGGGTCGCTCCGGCGTCCGGCGTCGGACCCCCGCCCGTCCGCCTGCCCCATCTTGCCCCCTCTGGTGGCCCCGGCGGCGAGGGCGCCACAGGTGGCCGGCAAAACACCGCCGGACACTTAGGCGTGATGGGACCCCAGATATTGGGGCAGACTCAGACGGGGGGGGGGGGGGGGGGGGAAGAGTGGGTGTTTTGCGGCGACGGGCCGTTCTGTACCGACCGCCGCCGCGTCTAGAGCCGCCCTCGTGCGCTTTTGCACTGAATTGTTTTCTCTTTGAATTTCCTACCCATCGTTCACAAAACACACGTATAATTTTATGAACAAAGCGTATTTTAAGCGGATACCGCACAAGAGTGACTAAAATTAAACATTGATAAATGTAAAATTATGTCATTTCATAGAACTCATAAACCGATCCTCTTCAATTATAAATTAAATAGTGTCTCCTTATCTACCGTCAGATATATAAAAGATCTTGGTGTCACTATAGACTATAATCTTTCTTTTCGTGATCACATTAATAATGTAGTTAATAAATCATTAAAACTTCTTGGCTTCATCAATAGAATTGCATGTGACTTTAAGAATATAAAGACTCTAAAAACCCTTTACTGCTCATTAGTTCGCCCTCATTTAGAATATGCTAGTGTAATTTGGTCCCCTTTCTATACCGTTCATATTCATCATATTGAATCCGTACAACATCGCTTCTTACGCGGTATTGCATGGAGATTGGGGCGAGAAAGAGGCGATTATTCATATGATGAAATTGAACAATTATTGAAAATGTCTTCATTAGAAAAGCGCAGGAAAGACTTCGATTTAATTTTCATTTACAAAATTATTAATTGTTTTACTGACTCACCTTCTCTGTTGCAACTTATCCAGTTCAACATTCTTTGCCGTAGACTCAGAAACAATGAATTGCTGTTCCTCAATCATCACAATACTAATTACGGGTATAATTCTCCAATGTCCAGAATGTCAAGACTTGTTAACTCAAGCCATGGTCTTGAAATTTTTGGTAGCAGTCTAAATGATTTTCGTCATTCTTTACGACTCTACCAAAACTTTGTCTAAGACCATGGCTTGAATGTTCTCTCTTATGTTTATTTTGCCTTATTTTTGTCATCGCTTCATTTATCTCAATTTATATGCTATTTCTTCTCTGTTACTCTTTTTTATATTTCGTGTTTTATATGTATTTTTGTAATTGGATTTTAGTCCGTTAATTTATAAATAAATAAATAAATAAGAGTCTCAACTGCTCCCAATCAACCGTTTGGAGCCAGTGGGACTATGACATCTCACTTATATCTTACCATCACAGTATTTGGAGCCATTGAACACTTAGAGTACATATAGTGGTACCTATCCAAGGCAGTGTAGTCAGTTTTTTAATGATTTTTGCCGGACTCGGCAGACCTGGTCGTGGCTAGGACTAGGGCTAGGGTATTAATACATCCATTCATAGGACATGTCGACATAATATTTTTGTTTATTCGTATAACCACTTATTCACAGTATTTTGTTATCAAAAAAATATAGCATATAACATAAAAAACCGTTTAGTTGTGTCAAGTTTAGTCGCATATCAAAACATGTGGGCGGAGTCCCCGGATACGTGGGAGATGATTTGTTCAGGTAAAAACAAAAATAAAAACTCTTCTTCCCTGTACCCGCTCTACCTCTAATTAGTTGTCTACCTCTAAAATATTTATATATCTCTGTCTCCCTCTACCATATCTTGTATCTCTCTCTGCCATTCATTACTGTCTTTTATGTATCTCTCTATATGTAATCGTGTTTCTCTCTACTATATCTTGCATCTCTCTCTTTCGTCACTGTCTTATATTTATCCTGTCTGTATGTAATGTTATTTATTTGATGTAAAAACCCTGACAAAACCCCGATGAATTTGGAAAATAGTAGACTGTAAAAAATAAACTTTACTATATACTATGGAAGTTTCTAATTATGGATCTGGAAAGATTATGGAATGAAAAAAAAGGGAAACCATTCACTCACCGATGAAGTTGAAGTTATAAGATCTTGGGGTTTTCTTTAACAATTGTATTATTGACGAAGCGAATACACCAGCCTGATTTAAGTCTTCAATTTTCAAAACCACATTTATTTAATATTATTTTGAAAACAACAACAAAACCGACGAGCAAACGAAAAAACTAACGAGCAACCAATGACCTTACACACGTATTTTTACATTGAACTCTTCTGTTTCGATTGTCACTTGTTTCGAACACCATGTTGATCCATATGGAATTCGATATTGCAAAATGGTTGGATAAGGTAGAAACTGGATAAAAAACATAAAGAAACTAATAAAAAAAAATAACGCCCGTTATAGGCTTTTACACAAATGCCAAGATTTTTATTTAGTTTTTAAAAACAACAACCTCATAAGTAGTGCAAAAAATATTGTAAAATAAAATAAAAAGGAATATTGAATAACAATCTAAAAGTAATATTAAATATCAATAAAAAAATATCACCTGATATTCCAACAGCAGGAATATAATAAAAACGATTTAAAGTTAATTTTCCAATTTAAAAAAAACATTGGTCTACCAATATTTCATCGATGTTTAGGAATTCATGGATAATAAAGTTTTACATAAAACTAAACAACGTTTTCGGATATTAAGAATAGCAATTATATATTCACGTTGAATAATATTTACTTTTTTGGAACTTACTAATGTATTTTAATTACGTTGATGGTTTGTAACTGAGTGGACAATCGCGTCGGATTCCCGTCGTGAGTTTAATTTCTCTGCTAGCTGAGTCCTCCATCATTGCACAAACAACATATTTCGCTTATCATGATGGTAGTAGGAGTAAAATAAAAAATTGTAAGGTTATTCGTTACCCGGGAATGTTTGTTTTTCTTTTAAATAAAGTAGATTAGACAGAGTTATATGGCGGTCCGTCCTCTCTGCCTACCCCTGCGGAGAAACGGCGTGATGGTTAGTTAGTTAGTTTAGATTTCTTTAATAGTGATGATTATTTCACCTTGCTTTACCCAAATTAAAATTTACTGCATTTTCTTATCTGAAAAGATTAAAATTAAAAGCCCGTACAGATTTTAATGTTATAATTTGAAAAAACATACTTCATCCCATTCTTTATAAAAGATAAAAGTACCCATTACAATATAATTATTAAAATTCATTCATCAGAATGTGAGAACAGAAAAGAATGCGACGATATAAATTGTTTACGCATAACAGGCAAAAATAGTATTAAATATCTTAGTGTTATAGTTGACAAAAAATTAAAATGGAACGAACAAGTCAGAAATACAGTTACGAGACTAAGATAACTTATATATATTAATCAGATTGAGAAACATCTTATCATTAAATATGATCAAAACCATATATTTCTCACTTGCTCAATCTATTCTCCAATATGGTATTATCGGATGGGGAGGGACCTTCAAAACCAACCTCTCGCCTGTAGAAAAAGCACAAAGATTAATTATTAAAGTTATACTACGCAAACCATCTTTCTTTCCTACTATGGAACTGTTTAACAAATTTAAAGTCCTTAGTTAAAATAATATTTTCAAAAAGAATGCGTTGTTACAAACCCACAAAGACCATTTCAATTCAACAATTTCCACCAAAATTAGTGTCCGACCAAGATCAATTGGCAACATAGAAATCCCTTATTTTAAAACGAGTGCCTCACAACACCATTACTTTTATCAAGGTATATTTGACGGTATATTTGACGGTATATTTGACGGCCTCCATGGTCGAGTGGTAAGACGCTCGACTACGAATCCAAAGGTCGCGGGTCCAAACCCGGCGTGCGCCAATTACTTTTATTTAATTAATATGTGTCATAACACATTTAATTCATGTAAAAATAATAAAAAGTATATTTGCGGCACGTTCCAGAGTGGTAGATACTCTAAGTATCGCCCTGGTGAAAGACCACCATTCAGAATCGAAACGTTGCTTGAAATGGCTTTAGCCGTGTTTGGTGACCAGATCTGAATAGCCAGGTACTTCCAACCTTTCCCTTCCCAATCTCCTTCCCCTCCCTACTACCTTCAGCCTCACAACATATCCTATTTGGGAATGCCATAGTCTCACTGGCTCTAGACGGTTGGGAGCAGTTGAGACTCTTGTGCGGTATTCACGTAAAAAAAAAAAAAGGTATCAAATTTTTTAATGCTCTCCCGTTGAAAATTAAATTGGAAAAAAATTATGTAACTTTTAAATCAAATATCAAAAAAATATTGGAAAACTCCACCAGTAAACACGTTTTCTAAATAATTAAAAATGAAAATATGTATTTTTTATATATAATAATAATAATAATTAAAAAAATAAAAAAATTAATACAATTTAGACACAACCTCAAAATTTCATTAATCTTTTTTCGAAAATGAACCGAACTCTCTATTTGTACATTTCTTGATTTAAAATTGTATTGTATAATTTTGTGATCTACCTACATGTACGAGTATTTACAACATAATAACGTTGCTCCCCAACCCAAACACGAGAATTGATTTCTCTCCTGGGCTGGGTACTCTTGTTAAAAATGTATATATATAATAGTTTAGAAAACATTATATACTGCTTATTTTATATAAATAAAAATTATTAAAAAAAAAAATTGTGGCGGTTAATTAACTAACCTCTCTCTTTCTATTTAGCATACTAATGCCACCGCTTCTATGAAAACAATGTTGTAGCCAAGACGATATTTACCACTCCAACACTTGCAAATTGCTAAGAACCCTCAGAATGTTTTCGTTTTAATTAAAAAACACATCTTCTAAAGAGTAATAATAAATGTATTAAATGGTAGAATATTACTAAAAAGAATGATATTTCATTGCAGTTCTATATTCATTATTTGTTGTCAATATAAATATAATTAATTTACACAACTTTTCTTACTATTGATAAAAATTAATTTAACCTTCCTAAACATGTTCTGTTTCATTAGAACCAAATAGTAGGTAAATAATATTAAATTAAAGCATATTTCTAAGAAGTTTCTAAGTTTATTTCCTAATTCGCCTCCAGAGAAAGCTTTAAAAATAAGCTGTCTTTGAGTGAAATTTATTTTTTATTTTTTGCATGTTCAGAAACAAATTAAGGCTGTGTATTCAAATGGAAATCCAATTTTAATGAATCAGTTAAGAAAGGTTTAAATTTATCAACTGCCTGGTGGGTAGGACGCTCGACTAGCAGTTAGACGAATCGAGTTCAATACTTACGTAGGGTTTTTTACTCACTTTTTAGACTCATTGAAAAGGTTTCCCCGTTGTACAGTTTTTTTAGTAATCCCGAAATAAACCCATCAAATTTCTCTCAAATAAAAATAATACGTTACGTTAAACACAATTGACGGCCTGCGTGGTTGAGTGGTAAGACGCTCGACTTGGAATCCAGAGACCGCAGGTTTAAACCTGGCGTTCGCAAATAAATTAAATTTAATTGATATATGTCATAACATTTAATTCATATAAAACAATATATAGTATATTTCCGCACGTTCCGGAGTGATATAAACTTTAAGTATCGCCCTGGTGAAAGACCACTATTCAGAATTGAACCGTTGCTTAAAATGGCTTTAGCCGTGTTTCATGGTCGAGTCGTAAGACACTCGACTACGAATCCAAAGGTCGCGGGTTCAAACCCGGCGTGCGCCAATAACTTTTTATTTCATTGATATGCGTCATCACACATTTAATTCATATCAAATAAGAAAAAGTGTATTTGCGGCATGTTCCAGAGTGGAAGATACTCGTAAGTATTGCTCGGGTGAAAGACCTCCATTCAGAATAGAAACGTTGCTTGAAATGGCTTTAGCCCTGTTTGGTAACCAGATCGGAATAGCCAGATACTTCCCAACCTTTCTCTTCCCCATCTCCTTCTACTCCCCACTACTTTCAGCCTCACAACATACCAAAATCGGGGATGCCATAGTCTCATTAGCTCAAGACGGTTGGGAGCAGTTGGGACTCTTGTGCGGTATTCACTATAAAAAAAGTTTGATGACCAGATCTGAATAGCCAGATACTTCCCAACCTTCATCATTCCCATCTCCTTGCACTCTCCACTACCTCCAGCCTCACAACATACCCTGGTACGGGATGCCATAGTCTCACTGGCTCCAGACGATTGGGAGCAGTTGGGACTCTCGTGCGGTATTCACTGTAAAAAAACACACTCACAAAGTTGACAAAATGCAAGACAAAATGAAGTTGTGCTTAAAACCACTATCCCAAATTAGGCATAATAAAGAAAATAAAAATCCACCAAACTCGCGAAAAACGAACCCCGTAATAAAAGTCGCAAAAAACTGGCTAAATCAGATAGCCGGAAAATTCGGTACATTCGAGGGGAGAGAGAGGCGGGTGACACGGGTCAGTGGACAAAACGATTAGGCGGGCTCGCTGATTCGCTCTTTGTCAATTACTAACCCACTTTCCCCGGACGGGAAGTAGACGACAACAGTGTTATGTATATTTAGATGTAAAATGGTATTTAAATAGTTTTAAAAAATACGCTATAAAAAATTTTACAAAGCGATACTAAATTACTTCCTGCCATTTCATAATAATAATAACAATTATTTCTAATTTTGAAACTGTTAATTCGTTATGCAACTCCATCCTAATGATTTTAAGAATTTCAATTGTTTAACTTTATTCCACTATTTTTTTCTATTAATGACCTGACCGGTTTCACCCTATGACGGGCATCTTCAGACTGGAGACTCCAGAGACCTTACCTAACCTAACCGCAAGGAAATTGAAGACCTCCTAAAATAGCACTTGAAATTCTTCACGCATTCCATGACAAACTAGAGCAGCTTTGTAAAATGATCGACCCCAAAAAATTACATTCTTCTTATATAATAACACGATATAATATAAATATGGCATCATAATTCTATAATAATGAAATAAATAAAAAACACACGTTGTTTTAATCCACTTTATTTTTGTATATGTCTACTAGTTTCAATTCAGCTGAATTTTCATCGGGACTTAAAAATGTACTAAATAGTGTTTTTATTTAATTAATCATGCCAATCCACAAAGTGTTTGCTTGTTCTAATAATCTATAATAATTCTTTTTAGTCCACTATTATTATATACTACTTTAAAATTAGCATTTTTTTGTTTTTTTCTTTAGGTATAAAATGTAATGTGTTCACTATAAACAATTGTAGGATTGTTACGATGTAAAATGTATGTATCATTAATTATAGGATTTAGTGCCTTGCAACTTTACCTACTGTCAATGTATCTTATATGGTATCAAGTAGCGTTGTGACCGCTTTGAAAGAACTTTTTCAAAGAACTACTTCTTTTGGCAACAGTTTTTACTTCATTCATTGTTCATTAAACAAATACTTCAATTGAAGTTGGTAGTTCATTTTAGCGTTCATTCATTTCATTGAACAAATACTTCAATGGAAGTTAGATTACAAAGAACTACTTCAATTTGCAGCAGTACCGTTGTGAAGGCGAACTTCAAAGCCTATGAAGAAGTACTTCATTACAAGTACTTCAATTGAATTCCGACTTCAAATTGCTTTGATTTAAATGAACGTGATTTTTATTTTGGTGAGGAACCGGTTCCAGCTCTTTTCAATTTGAAATATCTACCGACTAGAACTTATGTTTTAGCGAGGAACCAGTTCCAGTTCTTTTTACTTTCAAATCTCTATCGACTAGTACGTGTTTTTCGGCGAGGAACCTGTTTCAGTTCTTTTCGTTTTCAAATCCCCACCGACTAGTACGTGCTTTTTGATTAAAGTGTTACGAAGGGTTCATTTTAAAGAACTAGCAATTCGTGAAGCATTCACAAAACATTGAAGTTTTCCCAACGCTAGTATCAAGTGAGTTTTACGGTCAGTATCTGTTGAATCATCTAACTTTGTGTAAAAAATATCATCATTTTTTTAAATATTATTCAACTTGTACTCACTGTCACTTACCTCAGAACAGGTTCTATTGACCTAGTGAAGTAGGTAATGTAAATAAAGAATGTAAGAAACAAAAAGTTAATAAATAAATAAACATTCTGAAGGCTGTCAGTTGTGTGCCACTAGTGCCACCAACTGTCAGTCCGTTCTGCATTAACATCACATAACTGCATCAGTTCGTTTTTTTTTAACAAAGATTTATTTTTTTCCAAGTACGCCTCTTCAACTACTTCCGATATAAGCTATACGTACAACAATTATCACCAATGTCAGCCGTCTGGTTTTTGTGTCGCACCTCAATATCTAAACTAACCTAACCCAACACATAGAATATATTGTATGTTCTTGCCAAATAAGTCCAGTCTGAAGATGCCCGTCATAAGGTGAAACCGGTCAGGTCTTAAATAAAAAATAGTGGAATAAAGTTGAAAATTTGGTATTATTAAAATCATTAATAATAATAATATTTTGATGGTAAGTATAGAGTGGTTTTTGTGAAAAATCACCTCAAAAGCGTTGTACAGATCTTATTTTCTAGTTGATGATGATTATTATTTATAAGAAAAAATATATAGAAACATAGAAATACATACTTATTAACTTAAAATAATATATATATATATATTTATTTTGATTTTTTTCCGATTTAAGGCATGAGGGCAAATTTATAGATGGACTTTCTGTATTTGTCGTATAGTAAAGGATTTGGTTAAATTTTGTGTATCTAAAGGTGATTCGTCGAGATGATGAACGTTTAAACTAGTGATAGGCATAATTACTAAACGCTTGTGTTAAGCTACAAATACCGAAATAATTTAATGAACTCAGTAACTGATTCTTAGTTAATAAAAAAAAAACGGCATCATAAAACATATTTTTTCAATGTTTACAATAAGAAAAAAATTACGGCCATACTGACAAAGGCACCACCCTTGGCCGTATTTTAAAGTCAGTGTTAAAAATGTGGGTGTACGGAAAGAATGCAAGGCTGATATAAGCGTAATGAATAGAATCCATAAAGAGATGCTTAGAGGGTTTGGGCATGTAGAGCAAATTTACGAATAAAGGCGTGTGAAAACAATATGTATGTCGCGAAAGTCAATGGAAGAAGAAGTCGGGACGCCCGAGGAAGACATGGCACGATCAAGTGAATCAAATACTTGAGTCGAGCCCCGTGAAGAGTCAGAATAACAGAAGAGTATGTATAAGACGATGCGTGAATGTAAATGAAGTAAGGGGTGTGTGCCACGACAAAGTTGTTTGGCGGTCCGTCCTCTATGCCTACCCCTGCGGGAAAACGGCGTGATGGTTAGTTAGTTGGTTTAAATCTTGGCGAATATTGGTTCATTTGGTTAATTGGTCGGATACAAAGATTCAATTAATTATGTACAAAAATGCTAAGAATTAATTTAAGACTAGTGTTCTTTAGAAATAAGGTCGATTATCATCGGAATCGAAACATTTTATCGATTTTTAATCGATTATGTTTATAATTGAATTATTTAGAAATTAAGTGACCATCAGTAGATATTAAAAATATGTAAATCGAAATGATGGCAATATGGTGTCGCTTGCGATAGTTAGTCAAATTGTGCTTTATATATCATTCTGCGAGAACCACTGGAACAGATAATTCATAGAAGTGTGATATATCGTCATCGGAAGGCAAAAGGGCTTAAGCACCATTTTGAAAAGCTTACACCAGAACGCTTTTAAGTTTTTTTTGTTTTAAATAAAATTCTTAAGTCTTCAGTACCCGGTTGGGTTTTGAAAAAAAGTTAATTTAGGTAAATTAATGATCTCACTGAGTTACCTGAAGCGACAAAAAAGGAAAAAAAAACGTCCCAAACTTGTGTCGCTTGACTCAATCCTTCTTCCAAATGGTAAATATATTTTAGCCAAAATACAGAAAAATCTTCAAAATCAAACGAAAGTCAGAGCATTCAATGTAGAAACAAAAACGATCAAAATTGCATACTTAACTCATTTTTTTTTACCAAAGTGTCTATGCAATCTCTATGTGTAATATGTGTATTTGGAATACAACTGAATAAATTGACATAAAACCTTTCGACTCTCAAGTCGCAAACAGGGTAACGAAATTGATAATCTCTTTAAGAAAGTAAGGGATAATTATTGACCTTTCTGTGGGCACACAAAAACGACCATAAAACGCATCTTTCTTTGGAGGTGAGAACCGATATGATAATCTGAAAACGGTTAATGTCAATGATAACACATATAACGAAAATGAAGCTAAAAATTCATTTTTTATTTATTTATTTACGCCCGTTTTAGGCTTTTACATACATTTTAATATATTTTATTTTTTTCAAAACAGTAACCTCATTAGTGCAAGAATTGTGTAAAATAGAAAAAATAGTATTGAATAGCAGATACAAAAATAACTAATAACTTGTTCAAAAATATTGTAAAAGAAAGGAAATAAATGATATTAAGTAATACGTCCAGCTATTAGTTTAGCTCTACCAGATAACAACAACTGTACTAAATTAAACTTATAGTTTGATATTGACGTGTTAAATATATCAGCGACATCGGAGTATATGTTTCCCAGATGCAACATTCGTCGCATAGGCGTGTTGAATTGTGAGATTGAAGCAGAATTGCTACAATAGTACGGTTGGTAATCGTCTAGTTAGGAACATGAAATGAAATCAATTTTATAGTTCAGGGCTGTCAATCATTGAATTTATAATTTTGTATAAGCAAGTCAAGTCGGTAATTATTCTCCGTTCAGACGATCTCAACAAATTAATATGACAGAGAAGATAATCGTAATTGATAGATACCCTTAATAAGCCCATTCTGAAGTTTAAATCTTAAGTATTTATTTTGAACTCTTTCTATTGTAAGGGAATGGATAGCATAACTTGGTGCCCACACTGTTGAGTTGTATTCAATTTGGCTCCTAACTAATGACATGTACAATTTTTTAAAGGTATGAATGTTTTTAAATTGATTACATATTCTTAATATAAAACCCAACATTTTTAAAGCTTTATTCGATGCGATTTCAATATGATTATTAAAGTTTAGTTTTTGGTCAAAGTATACTCCCAAATCATTTACCTCGGTTACATTTGTTAGCGAGGTATCGTTTATGGTATAGTCATAAATAAGTGTTTTTTTATTCTGTAAAATCACATAATTAGACATTTACTTATATTGAGTTGCAAAACATTATTTAGGCACCATATATTTTGGAGAAGTGTTTCTAAGTTAAGAAAAAAAAAACGAATTGCCCATTATAATTTAAACCTTTTATTTGAAATACTTCAAGCCTTTGCTTATTCCAGCCAGTCACTCACGTTGCGAATAAACAGCCTTCCGAAAAGAGTTATCGATCATGACGATCATAAATCTACAGGAATAATGAGCGCGTTGCCCTTATAAATATGGAAATAACATATTTAAAAATGTAATATTTTACTCTGTATGTAATCGTTAAGCCATTTTCATGTTTGTTCCGCTGCCATGAAAGTCGAACATTTTGAATGACATGGCTTGACGTATTCGTTCTGAATTTATTAGGGCAGCGATAAAGTTGAAATCTTTTTAAATAAGTAACATTTTTTTGCATTATCAATGTTATAAATGCATTGAATCAAAAGTGTTTCATACTAATATGTACGTGTGATATTGATAAACCTGCAATAATTCACGTACCCCACACAATATCTAAAAAGAACTTTAATATTATTAGATTATCATGCAAAATTATTATCTATTTTTTATTAAATTTCTCTTTCTTTTTAATGAAGAAAAAATTCAAAAAATACAAATACTGCAAAATAAAGCAATGAAAACAATACTAAAGCGTAACATATACACACGGATTAAAGATATGTTAAAAGAGTTTAATTTTATGACGGTGAAGCAAACAATATATTATCGAAGGAATAATAATAATAATAATAACAGTGAACTTATATAGCGCAGTTTTGTGATATTTCACCTCAAGTGCGAAGGAAGCAATCACTTTGTAGCTTGACATTATAATTTAAATAAAAAAAAATTTTGTTTTAAGCCACTTTATTTATACACATATAACAATTCGACCGGTTTCGGTTAAACTTAACCTTCTTCAGGAACGTATACATATAAACTTAGTTTATATGTATACGTTCCTGAAGAAGGTTAAGTTTAACCGAAACCGGTCGAATTGTTATATGTGTATAAATAAAGTGGCTTAAAACAAAATTATTTTTTACCAAACAATATATTTTAATGTTTATATTTTCATACATGAAATTATTATAGGGATGATGTCTAAGGAATTTAAACGTAGGATACATTATAATTATGAGATACGTGGACATGGGACAAGAAATGCAAAATTAATTACATTGTCGACAAGGAAAAAATCAAGTACATAAATCTCTCATGTACCGGGTCGTCCAACTATATAATAAAATTCAATCAGAAATCACTACAATAGACAATATTCGTCAATTTAAAAAAGAATTAAGAAAATTTGTTTTCCATAACCATTAATGTTGGTATATTGCATGTTCATTTTGTTGTAACCCGATATATATAAATATATTTTTTTTTAAATTTTAAGTTCATAAAATGTCATCAGAAAAATATGTTTGAAAAAAAATCATGTCTCTATGTACATTAAATATTTTATATTAGAACACACAATGATGTGATCTAACTTAAGATAAATAAATAAATAAAAATGATGATGGATCAGTTTATTTTCTGCATCGAATGCTCTAACTCTCGTTTGGTTCTGAAGACTTTTGTGGCCCTTCAGTCATCTAAAATATATTTACCATTTGGGAGAAGACTTGACTCAAGCGATACAAGTTTGGGACTTTTTTAGCTTTTTGTCGCTTCAGGTAACTCGGTGCTCTCACTAAGTAATTATTTTCTTTTCAAAATTCAAACAGGTACTGAAGACTTAAGAATTTTATTGTAAAACTAAAAAAACTTGCTCTGGTGTACACTTCCCAAAATGGCGCTTCAGCCCTTTTGCCTTTCTGGCAACGGTACACAAAACTTGTATTCTAGTTTTATCACGATCATGACATCCTCAGAGCTCTTTTAAGAAATACATTTTAAAATACATATTTAACACAACATTTAAATCTTAGCATTAATTTAATTTCGATTAAGTTCAATCTGGTTTCTATTTTTAAATCATATTGAGTATTTTGAACAAAGCATTTTGTGTTGATAGATTTTCATTATTTTCTGAAATTTCTTTCTGATAAAGTTGTCTATAAAACATATTTTCGATCATTAATTTTTTTACATACTGTATGTCCCGATGATGTAACAGATTCTGTCGAAATAGGTAGGCGTGTATAAACAATAATTTAATTTAAAAACAATAGTAAAATGCACAAAATAATTGGTTTGTCAGTAAAAATCTTTCATCACAAAGTTATAAATATCATTTAATTTTTTTTTTCATCTGGCGGATGCACGTCGAGTAAAAAAAAAGCAATCACCACAATATTTGGATTTCAAAGTGATGATATGTTAATTTCTTACCTTCGTGTTTTTTATTCAGTTCCTAACTAACCAACCATTTTCAAATTCAACAACACTGTTCGAATCAATTGACAACAAAACAGAAGAGTTTTGCCTGAAAAAACGTGTTGCTCGCTGGTTTTTCGCTTGTTCGTCGGTTTTGTTGTTGTTCTTAAAATAATATAAAATAAATGTGGTTTTGTGAATTAAAAATAGAAATTTTAGTGTTGTGATTCGTTTCGTCAAATACTTCAAGAACTTTCAACTTCGACTACATCGGTGAGTGAATGGTTCCCCGTTTTTCCTTTCATTCCATAATCTTTCCACAAGCTACAATGAGACACTTCCATTAAGTAGTATAATTTATCGTGTTACAGTTCTCTTTTTTTGTGTTTTTATCGCAGCTTCAGATCCAACAAGGATGAGAATAGTCATTCACGACATTGCTAGCGATAGAGTGACGGAGACTCCTATCCCGGTCCTGAAGGAACCTGATTTCACCAATCAAGACTGAGTGAGTGCAAGTTAACTATTTAAAAACATACCCCTGTCAATTTTTTAAATTATTTTTGTTGTATTAATAATATCGGAACATTCATTATATCAATTTTTCTGACATCCCTGTACTGAGTTATTGCGAACGTGGAATGTAGAACGAGAAATTCGTATGATAATTTATATCCACATGAGTTCACGTTTCTGAAAATATCAGATTACAATCATATATGCATATTTTTCAAAGGAAAGCATATTTTATGTTTAATAAAATGCTGAAGCAATCATTTAATAAAATTAAAAACTTTGTATCGTGAACGCGTTTTTGAGGGAGAAATGTTTTTTTCGAAATTCTGTACAATATTATTTGTGAATTTTCAAAAAAGCTCGTTATCCTAAATCTTTTTGAAAGGATTGAAAATGTAGATTCATAATAAAATTTTCATTTTGAATCCCTTAAAAAAATGAAGGCTTCTAAAATACTAACCATTAAGCCTTCAGAAGTAATAATCGATGTGAAATATATCACGCATTTGAAAACAAGTCATGCATAACAAATATAGACATTTAAAGAATATGGGTATATGGACGAAATAAATATAAAACAGAGCAACAAATAGGGAACGCCATATAAAACGACCTACTACCAGTCGGTTGTCCTTCTTTTACTTATGTGTTGCTACGTTTACCATTTCACTCTCTCTAATGACGTTTAATTTTTTCGGAAAACAGTGGATATAATTGTTTCATCAAAAATAATACGTTTTTGCGTGTACTTGCGATTGAAATGTTATTTCTTGGCTTTAAAAATTATAGTTTACACGAATCTCAACTGCAATAAATGGGGTATGTTATGAGGGAAGGAGATTGAGAAGACGGAAGTACCTGGCTATTCAGGTTTGGTTACCAAACACGGCCAAAGCCATTTCAAGCAACGTTTTGATTCTAAATAGCCGTATTTCACTAAGGCAATACTCAAAGTATTTACCACTCTGCCCTAGGTGCCGCAAATATACCATATATAATTTTAAATTAATAAAATGTGTTTAAATGACCTTAAAGTAAAAATGTATGAAGAGAGAGCTAATTATTTTTACCCAACCTATAAAAAGTTGGGATAAATCACTTTCTCCAGGTTTTCACGTCGTACACCATGAGAAAGAAAGAGACAAAAAAATCTCAAATTATCGCACCGCTTTAAAGTATTTTTAGAATGTTATTCATGTCCCGCGTCTCCGTCGACTCCGCCCACACGTGAATACGCGAAATAAATTAAGATAACTCTACGGTTTATTAGGTTACATGCTATATTTTTCTTTATAACAATACTGTGAAAATGTGGTTATACGAACAAAGAAAAACATTATGTCGACATTCTCTATGAACAAATGAATAAATACCCTAACCCTAGTCCAGCAAACCTCATAAAAACTGACCACAGCAGCGCTCTCTCTTGTATATTATTGCTGAGGTTATGACACATATTAATTGAAAAAAATGTATTTGAGCACGCCGGGTTTGAAACTGCGACCTTTGGGCTCGTAGTCGAGCGTCTTACCACTCGACTACGGAGGCCGTTTACTAGTGTTTGCAGTGTAATGAAAAAACTTTCTTATCACACACGAGGGCATTTTGGCGCCTATTTATGCAATTTGTTTAGATCTCAGAGCAAGAATACAATAAGAGAGAGCTAAATATTTTTACCCAACCTATACAAATTTACGATAAATCACTTTCCCCCGGGTTTTACGTCGTAAACCGTGAGAGAGAAAGAGATAAGACAAGTTCTCAGATAATATAGCACCACTTTTAGGTATGTTAGCATGTTTTCCGTCTTCCGCGTCTCCGGTGACTCCGCCCACTACGTTTTGCTATGCGACATAACAGGACATAACTCAACGGTTTTTTACGTTATATCCTACATTTTTGCTCATAACAATACTGTGAAAAAGTGGTTATACAAATAAACAAAAACATTATGTCGACATTTGCTATGAACAGATGTATAATTACCCTAGCCAGGCCCGAGTCAGGAAAAATCATCAATCCTGACCACACTAGCGCTCTCTCCTGGTATATTATTGCTCTGAGGTTTAGCATTTTGCTATAAAAATCATCCAAATTTTATTTTATTTATTTTATTGAATACGCCCGTGAGGGCTTTTACATTAAAGGTTTTCAATTGACAGTGAAAAATTGAGAATTATATGCACAAACAAAATAAGGAAAAGTTGTGGAGCGATAAACAATAGTAAAAAATATTATTGATTAAAGATAGTATATGATGTTATAGCCTTTTCGAATCTACATTCCATGCAGTTAAATACATCAGCCACATCTGCGTATGTATTACCAAATACATGCAATCTAGGTACAAGCGAGTATCTGAAAGACTCAGTCCTGATGTTATTGTTACAACTAAATACAATTTTGGATCGAGTAGTTCTCGTTGGTATGTTAAAGGAAATAAGGTTCCATAACTCAGGACTTTCCATAATACCATTGACAATTTTATAAATAAAAGTCAAGTCAAAAATAATCCTTCGATCTGAAAGTTTTAATAAATATAATTCTTTCATCGAGTAGTTATAGTTAATATTTTTAATGGGAAGATTAAGTTTATAGTTTATATATCTAAGAAATTTATTTTGGATTTTTTCGATGAAATCGGAGTGGATTTTATAATTAGTGGACCAAATAGAAGAATTATATTCTAATTATATTAAAGATAAATACAATATTTTGAGTGTAGAAATATTCCTAAAGACTCTGGGATATTTATTTTTGTATATTATACATTATTTTAGATATAGTATTCGACCTCAAGCGACACTTGACAGTACTAAATGCACTATAGTACGGTAACTACCGTATATTTTGCATGCTACTTTGAGAACTTCAAAACGTTTCTACGAGTTTGTAATTTCAATTCTAATATTGACGATAGTAAATTACGAAATACGACGAAAGTAAATAAATGTAGTATTTATTTAGTATTTACATCACCTAGCAATAATGTATTTCTCTACTTTCAACGATTCTGACAATTTCTTCCTCATTATTATACACATTAAAAGGTTCATTAGCTTTTCGCACAAGTTCCGTAACTCCATTTGAACAAATTATCCAGCTAAAATAATATCTCATGTAGAATAAATAAAACAACGACGAGTCATCGCGAAATAAGCTTCCAGAACTCCGCCGAACTTTCGGCAACTTTCAGCAACTTTAAACGATTTCGCTTTACATTTCAAAGTAATTAAAGTTGCGAATTTGCGTTAGACGTCAAACATTGTAATTTTATTATTTATTTTTAACAAAATTTGTGTCTTGTTTTTCTTAAATAACTTTGTAGATTACCCCTAAGAAAACATTCTGGAATAAATAAGCTTTTCTTTGGCATTTTAAAATGATTTTTTTACGAGGACGCTCAGAACTACGCGGTAAAACTGCAAAAAAAGGGTTAGCAATAGATTTTCTGGAGTCATGACTTTTGTGTGAACAAAAAAAACTGTTTTGCTTCCAAAGCTTACCACCGTCTTGTTTGTATTTTTTCATAACATAATCATCCTTAAATCTTCCTCTCCATCCTAGACTATCGTCACCGTGTGACAATTTTTTCACAGATAAATGAAAAAAAATTTAAAATTGATGCATATCGTCTTGTGGTGCCATAAATAAAAATATTATAAATTTGACCTGGGATCACAAATGAATGTTAAAATAGAAACTTCTCCACATTTTTTCTTTGGTTTTATTTTAACTCTTCCTAAACCATTTCATTTTTCTACAGAATAATATTCTTCGGTAGTTAAACCTACGTTGAAACTCCACACTGCCTCCATGGTGAAGTGATTGAACCACTTGACTTTTAATGCAGAGGTTGATTAGTTGTGGCAATTTTATTCAGCATTGTTTTTGCGTGTGTACATTTTTTTAATTGAATAGCGCACAAGAGTCCCAACCGTCTGGAGCCGGTGGGAGTATGGCATCTCCAATTAGGGTATGTTGCGAGGCTGAAGGCAGGAGAGCGGGGAACGGGATAGGGAAGAGGAAGGTTGGAAGGTACCTGGGTTTTCAGATCTGGTCAACAAACACGGCTAAAGCCACTCCATGTAACGCCTAGATTGTGAATGGTGGTATATTACCGGGGCGATACTGAGAGTATCTACCACTTTGTAACGTACCGCAAATATACTATATGTAAAACTATATCAATTGAATGTGAAATAAAATATATTTGTGATATAACAAAAAATGAACCTGTGACCTTTGGAGTCAAAGTCAAAGTGCAAAGTTCGGCCCTGAATTGTCAATAATAATAATTATAAATCATAAGCTAACGATTTTTTTATTTAAATTTCTTATTTATTGGTCAAAAATAAGTTGAATATGCAGTTTTGATCAGTTTTTTTTCTGCGTCCAAAGCTTCGGCTCTCGTTTGATTATCACACCGTTTTAAAGTATTGTTAGAATGTTTTTCGTGTCCCGCGTCTCCGTTGACTCCACCCACACGTGAATACGCGAAATAAATTAACATAACTCAACGGTTTATTAGGTTACATGCTATAGTTTTCTTCATAATTATGCTGTGAAAATGTGGTTGTACGAATAAACAAAAACATCATGTCTATACGCCATGAATAGATGTATAAATACCATTACCCTAGTCCTAGTCACGATCAGGTCTAGCCGAGTCCGGCAAACCTCATAACAACTGACTACAGCAGCGCTCTCTCTTGTATATTATTGCTCTGAGGTTATGACACATACTAATTGAATAAAATGTATTAGAGAATGACGTGTTTGAAACTGCAACCTTTGGGCTCGTAGTCGAGCGTCTTACCACTCGACTACGGAGGCCGTTCACTAGTGTTTGCAGTGTAATGGAAAAACTTTCTCGTCACACACGAGGGCATTTTGGCTCCTATTTATGCTATTTGCTTAAATCTCAGAGCAAGAATACATTTGAAAAGAGAGCTAACGACTCTCGTTTGATTCTGAAAAATTTTGTGACCCTTCAGCCATCTAAAATATATTCAGCATTCGGAAGAAGGCTTGACTCAAGCAACATAAGTTTGGGATTTTTTAAACTTTTTGTCGCTTCAGGTAACTTAGCGAAAGCATTGAGTTACCTGAGTTAACTTTTTTTAATCAAAATTCAACCAGGTACAGGTGACTTATAAATTTTATTGTTAAAAAATATAAAAGGGCTCTGATGTAAACTTGCCAAAATGGTGCATCAACCCTTTTGCATGTCCGGCAACGATATGTCATTTTTCAACTGTTATTATATTACATTTTTGCAGTAAGCATAACATTTATTTGTAAATACACTCATTCTTCCTTCAATTCTCACACTTTCAGACATCTCGTCATACATTTTCAGTACTCTGTACATTGGGCATTTCTGTAACTCTTTTTTTTGGCATGTGATAAACTAAAATGTTAATAATTTTCAATAGAAGTATGAGAACATTTAAAAATTCTGCTCTCTAATGAGATGATGGTGGCTTAATTGGCAGAGTGTTACTTTCAGATAGAGTAGAGGTTCCGAGTTCGAGTCTCATGGATGAGGTCATAACCATTGTTCTTTTTAGTTATTGGCTTTTTTCTGTTTCATATTTGTGTTTTTGATTATCAATAATATTAAAAAGTATATATATTTAATTAAATTTCAAGCCTCATATTTACGAGTATGTAAGCTTTTATAACAAACAATTTAATGTATAAAATATTTGGGCATTCGAAAATGAATGAATAATGACAATACCTAATGAATGAGTAATGACAATGAGTAATGAGAATTTTAGCCTTACAAACAAGCTTTTAACGTAAAGTTCAGGAAGTCACTCAAAAGCTGGCACAACATTACTTCAGTAAACGGCACAGCGGAAAGATAATTGGTTCTGGGTACAGAGGACACGGGTGGGAATCCCGAGAGGGATAATAAAATTGCATTATAATGATTTTAAAATACCGATTTTTTAACTTCATTCTACATTTTTTTTATTATGACTGGACTGGTTTCACCTTATAACAGGAATCTTCAGACTGGTATAAGTAAATAACATTAAAAAATTGTGTAATAATATTTAAAAAATATGATTTAATAAAACAAATTTATAACTTTATTCCACTTTTATTTTATGACTGGACCGATTTTATGCCTATGACGGAAATTTGTTTTATTAAATCATTAGAATGGAATTCCACCATGAATTAACAGTTTCTAAATTAGAAATAATAAAAAAATATATATTTTAAAATCACCAATTCCACCACCAATTAACAGTTTCAAAATTAAAAATAGTAAAATTGTATAATTTAAAGCTGAAATGTTTTTATTTTTATTTGAAGATTATAAATTTAGCAAATAGTAGTTGGTAGATTTATTTACATTACGTTCTAGAGTAAAACACACTCAAATATACCCTGGCGAGAGACTATCATTCAGAGGAGAAACGCTGCAGAGCGCTGTTTGAAACGGGCTTAGTTATTTTTAATGATTCTTTCACACGCGCATCTTTTCTCACCCTCTTTTTCTTATAACTTCTTCCCACTTTCTTCAGGTTCACAACATTCCCTTAATTAGTGGTGCCGTAACCTGGCTCTGAGCAGTTGAGCATCTCGTGCGATATCACAAAGAAAGAAAAAAATCATTGCTATGTAGCTGATCAAATATTTCGCACCTCATCCTTAAAATATCTCAAAATAGGTCAACATGTTCTTGGATATTAACCATGAATGCAAAAGTAGTTCAGCAATAAACATTGTTTGATATCAAATAAGTACTGAAATTTTCGATGTAACTGGGAAACTATTGTGGGCAAAGTCGGATACAACACCTAGTATACATTATGTTTTATCTCAGAGGAATAATATATAAAGAGAGAGAACTTAACATTTTTACCTAACACATATTGTGAAAAAAATGATTATACAAATAAACAAAAACATTATGTCGACATGCGCTATGAATGGATGTACAAATACCCTAGCCCTAGTCTTAACCACGCCCAGGTCTAGCCGAGTTAGGCGAAAATCAGAAATACTGACTACAGATAGTACAGAAGCGCTCCCTCCTGTACATTATTGCGGTGAGTAGTATACATTATGTCTAATCTCAGACCAAGTTATGTATGGAGAGAGAGCTAAACATTTTTACCCAACGTATACAAATCTGCGATAAATCATCTTCTCCGGGTTTTTACGCTGTTAACCGTGAGAGAGAAAGAGATAAGACAAGTTTTCAGATAATATAGCACCACTTTTAGGCATATTAGCATTTTTTCCGTCTCCCACGTCTCCGGTGACTCCGCCCACTATGTTTTGTTATGCGACCTAACAGGACAGAACTCAACGGTTTTTTAGGTTATATCCTCTATTTTTGTTATTAATAATACTGTGAAAAAGTGGTTACACAAATAAACAAAAAATTGTCGACGTGTGGACAATGGATGTAGGCAATATCAGCATCACCAATACTGACTACACGAGCACTCCCTCCTAATATATTATTGCTCTGAGTGTTTTGTGATATTATGTCCTACTCAAAATATTATTAATGCGACCAAATATATTTCTATTCCTAGACACAATATCGTAGGTGAAAATAGAATCCGAATGCACAAGTCGTGGCCATTGTGTGGACTGTAAATAAATCATAGCGCATCGTTCGGCTTCCGACAACAAGTTGAGAATAATCTGGAAACAATGGATAAACATAGAACAGAGCTGATACTGATATGCAATACACCTGCAGCGTATGCGCTCTCAACTAGTCAATAAATTGGATATTCAGAGAAAACTTTGATTCATTGAATTTGGCTTATTGGGTGTTTTGTAGCGTTGTGACCGCTCTGAAAGAACTACTTCTTTTGGCAGCAGTTCCTACTTCATTCATTGTTCATCGAAAAAATACTTCAATTGAAGTTGGTAGTTCATTTTAGCGTTCTGACTGCTCCGTGTGAACTAGCGTTGTGACCGCTTTGAAAAAACTACTTCAAAAAACTACTTCTTTTGGCAACAGTTCCTATTTCATTCATTGTTCATTGAACAAATACTTCAATTGAAGTCGGTAGTTCATTTTAGCGTTCATTCATTTCAATTACGGTGGTAGTTCATTTTAGCCTTCATTTCATTGGAAATGATTTTGTTGGCAAGGAACCAGTTCCAGTTCTTTTTGTTTTCAAATCTCTACCGACTAGTACGGTTTTTTCCGGTTAAACCGGTTCCAAAAAAAACTAAACAAATAAGCGGATACTTTAAAATCTCTTTCGTGCGAGTTCGACTTCAATTGAAGTGTTCACTTCGAAGGGTTCATTTTAAAGAACTAAAAATTCGTGAAGCATTTACAAAACATTTAAGTTTTTCCCAACGCTAGTGTGAACTATTTCATTTTGCGGCAGTTCAAACTTCATTCATTTTATTCCATTGAACAAATACTTCAACGGGAGTTAGATTACAAAGAACTACTTCAATTTGCAGGAGTTTAGTTGGGAAGTTGAACTTCAAAGCCTATAAAGAAAGACTTCATTACAAGTAATTCAATTGAAGTTCGATCTAAAGGAACGTCTTTTTTGTATTTTAGCAAAGAGCCAGTTCCAGTTCTTTTTAATTTCAAATCTCTACCGACTAGTAATTTTCACTGAACTGAACAAATGACCGGATAAATTCAAATATCTTTTTTGCGAGTTCGACTTCAATTGTAGTGTTCACTGCGAAGGGTTTATTTTAAAGAACTAGCAATTCGTGAAGCATTCACAAAACACTGTAGTTTTTCCCAACGCTAGTGTTTTGTGTGAGAAATGTATTTAAATCCTGCGATCATTGATGACAAAGAATTTGTAATATATGGAAGTCTTTGCATTCATTCACGCTCGAGGTGGTCTGTTTTTGATACCACCCACACTCATCTAAGTCTATTTTAATACTATATGCAGTCATTGTTATGAATTATTAATGACAGTTGATGAAGTATTTTGTTATTACCTACTAAACTCAAGAAAAAGTGGTTTCATACCATCCACACTCAAGGTGGAATGTTTTTAATACCATCTACACTATATGAAGTCTATTTTAAAATAGTATGCACTCAATGTAATAATTAATTAATGACAGTTTCACCTGACATGGTATTTGGTTGTTACCATTTACACTCAAGATAAACTGGTTTCATACCGTCAATGTTTAAGGCAGTGGGTTTTTGATACCATCTACAGTCAATGAAGTTTTAAAACAATATGCACTCAAAATATATAAAATTGTTGGTTTAGAAAAGAAAGACAAACATTCCCGGGCTACGAATAACCAGATTATATTTAAAAAAACTTCTACTGCCGTTATAATAAGCGGAAGATGTTGTTGTGCAATGATGGAGGACTTAGCTAGCAAAGAAATGTAATCCACAATGCCCGGGTTGAGTAGTTTGTCCACTCAGCTGTTAACCGGTCGATCGCTTTGATCGGAAAAGTTAATTTTTACACCCAGTGAGATGCTTATTCCATTTTTTTCGTAAACTAGCATCTGCAATTATTTTTAATTAATTATTTATGAAAAAACATTTAAAAAATGATTTCATATTTAGCCACCAACCGGTCATTAAATTATTCACATATATACTGTCGATATATATTTATATCGATTATTATATATTTATATTATTATCCCACATTTATATATATATATATATATATATATATATATATATATATATATATATATATATATATATATATATATATATATGTAGGATAACGCCTTTCACTTCAACAAAGTCGACATATATATATATATATATATATATATGTCGACTTTGTTGAAGTGAAAGGCGTTATCCCACTTTTTTTGGCAAGTAAATCTAGACCTTAATAATATTTGAATGATTTATTTTTTTTAGCGCCGTTTTTGTGAAAAATCACCTCAAGGGCGATTTGTTGAATGCGTGGTTCGTTCGCGTTCGGGAACAGTCGGTCAAGATCGGCACTTCCCCGCCCCCCTGCCGGTTCCCGGGCGGTCAAAGGGACACATCTGGACAAGGGTCAAAGCAAGAGGCCATTCTCGGGCTATTGCACTGCATTTAAAATACTGACTTAGTTATAAACGTAACGGTCATGCTGTTATGCTTGACACCTGATTATAATTTGATCTAATTCTAATACGGGCCGCGATCGGTGGTTAACGTGGATTTATTTTATTAATCGGTGGTTACTGTTAAAAAATCGTAATGGCGCTAATTTTCGTTGCGACAGGGTAAAAAGATGACTTGAAAATGTGAAGTGTGAAATATCGCCTTTAAACTAAACACAGCCATTATAATAATATCACTAAAAAACATAGCATTTATTTCCATTCACACTTGGCTATTTTTAATACGATCCTCCAACGAGATATAAAAGATAATTTTCAACATTCAATGCATTTGTACTTCTCGTATTTATCCGCGAATGTTATTTTGCACCAATTTAAAAGTTATCACAGCGAAGTAGATAAGTTATTTAATTACAAAAGATTTAATTAAATAAGAGCATACAAAAATACAGCCGAAATGATTACATCGAGCAATTCGCGAAACAGTAAAGCTCGGTACAATATCGCAATTAAAACTTCAGACCTTGCTTTTGAACTTACTAAAAAGTATAATTTAAAACTACAAATTACAAACTCTAAGTTGAGCAAAGTTTATGAAAGCTTTCGTAATGAAATTTATAGGAAGGTTAATTTATACATTCTACATAAACGAGAGAAAATAATATATTACACTCGTATTTCTTCATTTCGCCGTATTAATTCGCTTGACGATATCATGGATACGCCATGTGCTAGTATTTGCAATTATTTTCCATTTATGGGGCAATTAAATTGGAAGGTAGAGGAAGATATTTTTTATACCTCTAAGGTTACCTACGTCATAAAGCAGTTGTTACTAAGAATCTAAGAATCCGAGAACGCGACTAGAAATTCTTTTACAATTTAATTTTCTTATTAAAAATGTTTTGATGTTATTTTAGTAATTTAGTAATTTTGGCAAACAGAGCTCCGGGCCACTAAGGCCCCTTTCTCTTTCATCATGATGTTAAATTTATGGTTGTTGAAATGGTGATTTCGGTGAAGTTTTAAAAATAATTTATGCTTCAAATGACTGCATGTGGGAAAGGTTAATCCTACCGTAGAACTTGTTTTGGTGTTTTATGTTTTGTACGAATGTTTTCGTCGTTCTATGTTATGAAACAATTTGTTTTTGCAAATAACACCTATAAAATGTATATTTTCGTAGAAAGCTATCCCTTTGTGGTTCGACACAATAATGAAATAATGACTTTGTAAAAGACCACATATATATTTATATATATACTATTTTTTTTACGACTGACCGGTTTCGCTTAGCTTAAGCATCATCAGGGTACTTTGTTATAATTTAAATGTTTTTCTTTTGTTTTCTTACGGGTTTCTTTATTATGTTGTCCTTCTGTATGTGTGAATATATATAACCACACCTATGTGTTTTGTGTTTAGTTTAATTTTTGTATCCTGATGATGCCTAGGCTAAGCGAAACCGGTCGGTCATAAAGAATAAAATAAAATGTGTGGGCTTGTACAAAGTTAATATTTCATTTTCAATTATAAATTTGTTTTAACTTTATTAACAAAAAAACTCTTATTTTCTTCTACTCCTTTTTCTTCTGATGCCCTATCTTATCGGAGCGGAGGTTGGATATTATCAGGGTGCGGATTATTTTTCAGACTGCAAATGGGAGAGAGAATGTTGAGGTTCCGGGTTCACACCCAACGTGAGCAAATACATTTAATTTAATTAATTTGTGAAGAGTTGACGTTGTATGGCGGTCCGTCCTCTCTATCTACCCCTGCGGAGAACGGCGTGATGGTTAGTTAGTAAGTTAGTTTATCAAATACTAACATCAACCACACAACTTCTTCTAAATTAGGGGTGCTGGGTTACGATACAACTTCAGACAATATCGCAATGAAAACACCGATCATAAATTATTATATTATTATTTTTTCTACCTGTGAATTGATTCCATAAATTGGCGATGTTAATTATGTTGAAGTGTCATAAATAAACAATGTCTAATTGTTGTTTACTCGCACGTACTACAATCGCAAATTTCTAGATTGCATTAATTTATTATTCCACAACTCGTTACTTCGAAAGCTCGTTTTCCACACTGGATAAGCTGGTCATAAACTTGCGAAATAACGTTGTTTATTGCTTTATCGGGACCTGTTGGTAAGCACTTTTAATTTAATTCATTTTATTATTATTTGACGATATTTATTATGGCAGTTCTCGCTCGCTCAGTATCAAACGCAAAGCTTGTAATTTAATGTGAATATATACTTGTGTTGCTACAAAACTATACTGCAGTGAGGGAATGCATGGAAATATTGAATGATTTCATGTAGGAGAAAATTCTTAAGTAAAAAAAAATGTGAAAACATACGTGTTACAATAACAAAAAATGATATGAAAAAAACTAACTAACTAACCATCATGCCGTTTCCCCGCATGGGTAGGCAGAGAGGTGGGACTGCCATATAACTCTGTCTTGGCACAAACTCCTTGCTTCATTTACATTCATACATCGTCTCATACATACTCTTCTGTTATTCTGACTCGTCGCATGACCCGATTCAAGTATTTGATTTACTTGATCGTGCCAAGTCTTTCTCGGGCGTCCTCGACTTCTTCTTCTATTCACTTTCGCATCATATATTCTTTTCACACTCCTTTCTTCGTTCATTCACTCTACATGCCCAAACCATCTAAGCGTCCAAATACGTGAAAAAATATGTACCTACCAAATTGATTTGATTATATTGTTACCCACACGTATCGCTGCGGAATAAGTGGGGCCGGGGGCGGGGTCTTCCAAGGGTACTAGTCCGCCGGAAGAAATAAGAATTTTTATTTTAAATTTTAAACTGAATACAGCAGCTGCTGCCAACTGTCTGGAGCCAGTGAAACTACGTCATCCCCAATTGGGGTATGTTGTGAAGTTGAAACACGACTAAAGCAACGTTTCCACTTCAAGCAACGTTTCAATTCTGAATGGTGGTCTTTCCCAAGGCGATATTTAGAGTATCCACCCCTTTGGCACGTGTCGCAAATATACTATCCCTTTCCCCGCTACCTTCAATCTCATAACATACCCCAATTGGGGATGCCATAGTCTCCCTAGCTCTAGACGGTTGGGAGCAGTTGAGACTCTTGAGCGGTATTCAAAAAAGCCATAGCACAAGGTAGAATCAGGAATTCCAGTCAACTTAAATGTTTTTTTGTTTTGGAATTATCTAACCTTCCCTCAGCTAACTTTGTTGAAACTACTTCTTGTCAATTTAACTTCCAATTTTCAAAAAAATTGTAAGGAGCTTAAATTTTTTTATTATTTAAAAAAAAAAAAACACTTTGTTTTTTGAAAAAAGTAAACATAAATAAGAAAAATATCAGCGAAAGGGGAGAAGGAATGCATGAGATATATATACAATATATTTAATAGTTTTTTGTTGAATTCCTTTTTTTATGTTGAAATGTGAATTCTTCGCTTGAATTGCTTCTTTAATAGCGCCGAGATTTACTTTATGTAGCGTGATGCTATGACTTGGTCGGGGCTGGGTTAGAGACTGTAACTGTAGAGGATACTGTATAACGATGACAGAATGTGTAATAATAATTTTGCTCATTCAACGACATCTACAATACATTTTAGTCCCGATTGTGCTAACTTAAAAACTAAAAACTAACTAAAAAAAAACGATTGATTAGTGGTTAACCATGAACACTCAACAACGTAGGTAGGTACTGTTCATAAAATAATGATTTATATGTGTAACTCTAGGCTTAAAAAAATAAACAACAAGAAATTAGAGGAAATTAATTAATATGTAATGGAAATGAAATAATAACTTTCTATAAGACCACATATATATATATATATTTTTTTTAAATTACCGACCGGTTTCGCTTCGCCTAAGCATTATCAGGACACTAAATTAAACTTATCAAAAAATACATAGTGGGTGGTTTTAAATACTCATACATACAGAGGGAGAACACAATATAAAAAATATATTTAAAAAAGAGAACAGTAAGAAAACAAAAGAATAACATTCAAATTACAACAAAAGCCTGCATAGTCGAGTGGTAAGACGCTCGACTACGAATCTAAAGGTCGCGGGCTCATACCCGGCGTGCGTCAATAACTATTATTTAATTAATATATGTCATAACACATTTAATTCATATATAAATTATTAGAAAGTATATTTGCGACACGTTCCAGAGTGGTAGATACTCTAAGTATCGCCCTGGTGAAAGACCACCATTCAGAATAGAAATATTTCTTTTTTGAATGGATTTATCCGTATTTGGTGACTAGATCTGAATTGCCAGGTACTTCCCAACCTTCTTCTTCCTCATATCTCTCCCCTCGCCACTACCTCCAGCCCCAAAAACTACCCCTATCTGGGATGCCATAGTCTCACTGGCTGTAGACGGTTGGGAACAGTTGAGACTCTTGTGCGGTATTCAGTATAAAAAAGCCAACTATTATTATTCATCACAAAGAACTAAAGTACAAAACACAGCCTCTATTCGCTCTCCACCCCCGGGGTTGGAGGAAGAATATAAAAAGTCCTTCATACGTGGCACAATAAAATATTTCAATAATAGGAATTTCATTCAGCGGCACAATGGAGGCCGGCGGTACGCTACAGAATCTACATACAAACATGTTGGCATTGTTATACGGCGCAAATATTTTGAAAAATACACAGCGAAATTGAATAATAGATATTCCGATTGTAACGGGCCTTTGTTTTAATAAAACAAATAATGGGATCGGTGGGTTAGCGGATGGCGGGCAAGCTTTATTAATAAAATCATAATGTCGAAAAGTTTTCAGTGAACAATGGAACTTTTGTTTTCTACCGAAATTTGTGCCGAAAGCCTAAAGTAGGCCCAACGTTTACTAGATGAATAAAATATTTACGGTAAATAACTTATTTAACTTTACTAAACATGTTTACTATTCAAATTCACTCATAACCTTAAGTTATAATCTTGCTGGAACCAATTTAAACGTGACAAAAAAACTGATTTAAATTGCTAAACGAGAAAGAAGCGATTATTCATACGATAAAATTGAACAAACATTTAAAAATTCTTCATCAAAAAAGCGTAGAAAAGATTTTGATTTAAAATTATGAATTGTATTATAAAAATTATTAAGTGTATTACCAAAATTATTAATTGTATTATCAAAATTATTAATTGTATTATTGACTCACCTTCTTTGTTGCAACTCATCCAGTTCATCATTCCTTGCCTTAGACTGAGAAATAATGAATTGCTGTTCCTCAATCATCACTCTACTAATTATGGGTAGCATTCTCCACTGTCCAGAATATCGAGAATTGTTGAGAAAGAGACGATAAAAATGAACCGACATTAAAAAAATCTTTATTAGAAACGCCTAGATGAGACTTTGATTTAAGTTGCATTTTCAAAATTATTAATTGTATTATTGACTCACCTTCTTTGTTGCAACCCATCCAGTTCAACATTCCTTGCCGTAGACTCAGAAACAATGAATTGCTGTTCGTCAATTATCATTCTTCTAATTACGGGTATCAATCTCCACTGTCAAGAATGTCGAGACTTGTTAAGAAAGATGCGATTATTCAAATGATTCAGACTCATTGAATTGCTGTTCCTCAATCATTACTCTACTAATTATGGGTATCATTCTCCACTGTCAAGAATATCGAGACTTGTTGAGAAAGAGGCTATTATTCATATAATGGAATTGAAAAAACATAAAAATATCTTGATTAGAAAAGCGTAGGAAAGACTTTGATTTAATTTGCATTTTCAAAATTATTATTTGTATTATTGACTCACCTTCTTTGTTGCAACTCATTCAGTTCAACATTCCTTGCATATGAAACAATAAATGGCTGTTCCTTAATCATCACTCTACTAATTATGGGTATCATTCTTCACTGTCCAAAATTTCGAGACTTGTTAACTCAAGCCATTGTATGAGTCAATTTTTGTAGGAGTCTAAATGATTTTTGTCATTCTTTACGACTCTACCAAAACTTTGACTCGACCTTGGCTTTGGTTTTGGCTTTGACTTAAATGTCCTTTCTAACGTGTATTTTGTCCTATTTTTCTCATTTCTTTATTATAATATTATGTATGTGCTGTTTTTTCTCTGTTGCCCTTTTTTCCCATTTCGTGTTATGTATTTTTTTTTGTAGTTGGACAATAGTACGTTTGTTAATTAATAAACAAATATATTCACAGGGCTGGTGACAAGTTGCAGATTTACATGTTCATTTATGAAGGCGACAGAAAATCAATATTGGTCATAAGGTAAGCCTTATTTGAAATATTTTTAAGTAAAATTTATTTTTTATCCGCAGTAGCACTTTTCTCAACTTTGCAGATAAGATTTGTTTCTTCCTTAATAAATATGCAATATTTTCAAATAAACAGTTTGACATTTAATGTCGTGATGTTTTTTTTCCAACATTGCGTGCGGAAAAAATATCTCCTTTTTGAAAAAGAACTTAATCTGTGGATAACTTTTTTTCGATATGCCACATAATTGAAAATATTTATATTTTCGTAAAAACCAATCATTTTGTGGTTTGACATATTTAATGAAAACGAAATAATAACTTTGTAAAAGAACACAGATTTAATTTTATTTTTTTATGACCGATCGGTTTCGCTTAGTCTAAGCATCATCAGGGTACAAAATTAAACCAAACAAAAATACAAATTTCGCGGTGATATATACATACAAAAGAAGAATACAATATAACCAGCAGTCCAATATTAGTTAAATTTCCCGTAAACTCATAGAAAATCTCATTATTCTTTATTAACCTTCTCAGTTGACGTTTTGTCTCTTTCAATTCAAATCATCTGTCTTTTTCTCTTTGTTTCTTTGTTATAATTTAAATATTATTTAATTGTTTTCTCACTATTCTCTTATTTTCTTTTATATTGTGTTCTCCCTGGTATATTTACACCGACCTGAAAACTATATTATTCCACTGTAAAATGTGTTTAAATATGAAAATGTGGATATCCTAAAAGAATGCAACGCTGATGTAAACGTAATGAATAGGATCAAGAAAGAGATTCTAAGTTAGTTCCGGCATATAGAGCGAATGAACGAAGAAAGAAGTGTGTAAATAATATATGGCTCAAAAGTGAATGGAAGAAGTCGGGTACGCTCGAGGAAGAAGTGGCACGATCAAGTGAATAAAATACTTGAGTCGGGCCATGCCACAAGAGTCAGAATAACAGAAGAGTATGTATGAGACGATGTATGAATGTGAATGAAGCAAGGAGGGCGCCAAAACAAAGTTGTATGGCGGTCCGTCCTCTCTACCTACCCTTGTGGGGAAATGGCGTGATAATTAGTTAGTTTTAAATATAAATCTACGTACGTTGGTATTATTAGTTTTCCACCACTATTGTCTTATAAGTCTTTGTATTTTCACGGTTATACCTATGAACTATATTTGACTACCTCCGTAGGCGAGTGGTAAGATGCTCGGCTACGACTATAAAGGTCACGGGTTCAAACCCGGCTGCAAATAAATTTTATTCAATTAATGTGTGTCATAACACATTTAATTCATACAAAATAATTCAAACTAAATTTTTGGCATGTTCCAGAGTGGTAGTTACTCTAAGTATCGCCCCGGTAAAAGATCACCTTCATACACTCCAATAGATTTGGAGATGGTGACGAAACTGTTGCCGTGACAAAAGTCACTCGAGCGCCCTGGTGAACGACCACCATTCAGAATCGAAACTTTGCTTGAAATGGATTTAGACGTGTTTGGTGACGAGATCTGAATAGCCAGGTACTTCCCAACTTTCCTCTTCCGTATGTCTTTTCTCTCCCCACTAATTTAACCTTACAACATACCCCAGTTGAGGATGCCATAGTCTCACTGGCTCTAGAAGGTTGGGAGCAGTTGGGACTCTTGTACGGTATTCACTAAAAAAAAATCTTTAAAAACTATGAAAACATGAACAGAGGCGTTCACTCCATAAAGGCACATAAGCACTGCCTACCACGTGTATAATATTGGATTAAATAATATGAAATATTTTCCGAAATACGCGCGAAATTTAGCTAATTGCACCATCGCGAGCGCCCCACCGACCTTCCTACTAAAACGTGTCAAAACCAGTAACTAGGCACAATATATACGCTCAAACGTCGCCAACGTCAGATGAGTTTATTCTATGTTCACTAGACTACACAAAATATGTTTGCTGTGGGCTGTTTCCCGTTTAAGTGACTCGTTTGTGTAAGTATGTTTGTTAGTCTTTAAGGCAATGCTTTTATCGAACAAATCAAATGGCAATCAGTGATATTTGATGGTACCTATCGCTTTTATTAATTAATCTCCTGTTCCTACTGCTTACCTTGATTAAAAACTCTGTGCACGCTATTGAACAGGAAAATCTGTGATTTATAGCGCATCCTTTTAAAACCCTTTAATTATGTTCTTATTGAAAAACTACTCAAGGAATAAATAATACTTTTTGCTGGTACCTACCTAAGTTAAGTAATTTCATATCATGAGCCTTTCATAACACTATTAAATCCATCAATGGCTATCTCATTCAAACAGATTAAATATTGTCTGAATACATCCAAATCGGCTCACGTCATAACATCGATTGGAGTTTACTTGCACCCTTCCAGACTAGGTGGCCGGTGGGAAGGGGTGTTAGGGGGTGGTAGCTGGTGGCTGGGACCTGCTGAAGGGGTAGCCAGGGGGAGGGTGCAGGGCGATGACCCGGGAATATCAACCATCGTGGTTATTGCCTTATTTCAAACCCTCAAGTTACGATATTAACTCATTTGAGTTGGCTTTCTCGATAATATCAGCATGCACTCATCTATTGACAAAAATGTGGGGTTGAGAAGTAGATTTTCATTCAATTCAAATTCAAATTTTTTTAATGTTAAAGTTTCGGAATTTAAATGATTTTTTTTAGATTCTTATGCCAATGTTTTTATGTATAGCACGTTTTAAACTTACCTTATATTGTTGTTTTTTAAAACTGTTTTAGGTGTTATTGGGCAATTGACGGCCTACGTGGTTGATTGGTAAGACACTGGGCTACGAATCCAGAGGTCGCGGGTTCAATCCCGGCGTGCGCAAATAAATTTTATTTGAATGTTCGTAAAAAATATTACCCTTCTTGCTTGCCATATTAATAAAGAAAGCAGATAAAGTTTGTTAAAAACCACTTTATTATTTATATTTCTTAGACGGGTTTAGAATATTATACTTCAATATTATATTATAATAATTGTAATATTGTCCTGAAGATGAAAGGGTGCTTCCGAAACCGGTCAACAAAATATGAATCATAATGTGATTTTAAACTAATTTTATCTGTTTTCTTTTTACATTTTATTTAATTTATATTAGTCATAACACATTTATTAAATTCATATACAAATAATGTTTACTATATATATATAGTAAACATTAAAACGTAAAAATAATTACATAAATTACGTAAAAATAATTGTAAACGTAAAAATAATTACATCGCAGAGCTTTTAACTAAAAACTGTTTTTTAAAAATTAAAATAATAATAATTATTGTTTAAATAAAAGTAAAAAACCTAAAAATGTTTACTATATTTGCGGCACGTTTCAGAGTGGTAGATACTCCTATGGTAAGTGTCGCCCTGGTGAAATACCACCATTCTGAATAATAACGTTGCTTGAAATGACTTTACACCGTGTTTGGTGACCAGATCTGAATAGCCAGGTACTTTCTAACCTTACTCTTACCCATCTCCTTCCCTTCCTTCAGCCTCACAGCATTCCCCGATTAGGGATGCCATAGTATCACTGGCTCTAGACGGTTAAGAGCAGTTGAGACTCAGGTATTCACTATAATTATTATTTTTTAATGAAAGAGTACGAAGTATGATGCAATACGTACTTATTTGTAACAACGGACATGTGTGACAATTTTAAGAAAAACTGCTAAGTTATGTAGAACGGATGGATGGATAGAAGAGTGTTGACGAATATGTGATGAGCAAGATAATGAAATACATAGTAAGGGGTGTCCTATTTTTTAAAATTTACTTGTTTCAATAATACTCGTTCAAAGCTAATTATGAAAATTGGTATGATGTTAAAGTGATTAACTTTAGAGCATCACAAAGAAAAGATTTTATTTCACAATATCTCTATCCATATTTACGATATTTTAATTTTCTAGAGTTTTAATAATAATAATATTTGGATAATTTGTATAGCGCTGTTTTTGTAAAAAAAAACCACCCCAAGGGCGCTGTACAAATCTTAATATCTGCTTAATATTAATTCCTAGTTTATATAAATATACAGCAACATATTTACCTGGTAGGTACATTCTGGCAGGACACAATCACCGTATCATAATAACTTTTAAATTTTGCTGATTTTCACATATATATAAATATATATATTTTTTTTTTTGGGCATGATAGCAAATTTAAAATATTAAATATTGGAGGTATTTTTAAAATACACTTTTATTTTAACCCTGGTAAAATATTACCATTTAGAATCGAAACGTTGCTTGAAATTAAGTTGTGCTTAGTGACCGTATCTGAATAGCCAGGTACCCAGGAAACCAACTTCTTGCCCATCTGTTTCCCTTCCCTAACCCCTTCAGCCATACAACACGATAATATTATGATAATTTATGAAGCGCCATTTATGAGAAATATATCCTCAAGGGCGTGCATACACCTAATAGGGATGCCATAATCCCGCCGGCTCCGGGCAGTTAGTAATTTTGGGCGGAATTCATATAAAAATAAATATAATAACTCCTACATTATATCCAAATTCGTATATAAAATTCACGCTGGTCGAATACATTTTATTAAAATGATGAAATAGTAGGTACAGAAAATATACATCTTTTAAATACCTGTATTATTCACAACGAGTTTAAAAATAATATTTTTTACAATAACATACAATTTTTAAAAGATAGTGCAAAACAAAGAAGAACAAACTAGTAAATACATAATAGAGATATATAATTATACATTAAGAAAGATATTCACACAGACAAAAGGTTTACAGAAAGGAAATATCACCGATTTCTAAAATTGTTAGAAAAATATCTTTTAAGTTCTTTTGCCAATATATTTTTGTTCGGAACTGAGAATTTTGATACATTGAGTAATGCGTTGTATTGTATATATACGATGTATCGTAAGGAGTTAATTCCAAATTTAGTTGTGAGAGTAGATGACGACAAGTGAATTTGATTCTTTGGTCGTATTTTGTGCTGATGTGTGTCTGAATCAAAAACTGGTTTAATGTTGGTGTGCGACGAGTGTAATTTTTTTGTAATATGGCAGTTGTAATGTTATATTATAGCAGAATCGTAAAAGGATGAATTTTTGTATGTGAATATATATCTTTGACATGAGTATCCCTTGAAGAATGGTATATATTTATTATGACTCTTTTATATAGATAATTTGTGTATCTGATATTTGTTTATTGGTAATGGTGCCCCATATACTAACTAGATAACTCTGACGTGAGTGGATCATAGAATAATATGTGACGTGGAGTAAAGATGTAGAAAAAAGCATTAAAATTGAGAGCATGCACCAGTTATTGGAAAAAAATAGGATTTCACATGTTCAATATGAGAGTTCCATGAGAGTTTAAAGTTTATGAGTAACCTTAAGTCATATTCCTTAGCCGAGATAATTGTTTCCATCTGTTAGTGTCAAAAAAACAACGATACCATTATTTTTTCTTTCCAAAAACAGTGGAAATGACTATTGTTTGATTTTCTGAGTTGGTTTCAATAACTTTAAATTATGTTCTTTATTGTGATTTTTTTCTTCGTATTTTATATGTGGGCTAAAATTCAAAGTTATGATTTCGGTATTTAAGTTCAACGTACTCGTACCTTCGGCTGTACAGCCTTTGGGGTCGGAAGAAACATTTAAAAGATAAATACACCCCACAAAACAAAAATTTGACAGCAAACATAAATTATTCTACAAAAATGTCAACTCGGACGTTAATATCACCCAATAAACTTTTTCGTTCTCATATTTACCTTTACTTTGCATTATTAAACGAGTCAAAATAAAAATAAAACATGTATTTATTTACAAAATTGAAAAAGGAGTCGACCTCCTGAGCCCCCCTTCCCCCTCCCGCCCCCACACAGCCATCTCGATCCAGCTTTATGGCTGTATAACCAAACAAAAAACGAATAAAACACAAATAACTTCAGACATTTTGTATGAAACACAGGAAAATAGGAAAACGCCATATAACCTTCATAACTCAATTTTATTGCGAAATAAATTTATTACATAAAAATTCCTCGAAGGCTACCCCCCCACCCTCTTCTACCCCCTCCTCTTTCACCACATCCCTATCCATCCTACCCCTCGATAGACATACTCAACCGAAGGTTCTGAAACGAATAACCTGTTATTAATCCACGTTCCTGAGGTGTGATAGCATCCGCTTAGAAAAAAACTTTTCAGTGTTCATCCAACCGGAATAAATCTTTCAAATTCTTAATAACCGTATACAAACAACGTTAAGGTATTCTTTTATAAGAATTATATTAAAGAACAATAAATAAACAAAACTCAAGAAAATTTTGAAAGAGTTAAATATTTTTTATTCAAATAAATTATTTACTTCGACACTATGTTTTTGAACTACAAAATAATTAATGGCAATACAACACCTGAACATCTGAGAATAATTGTGAAAGTTTCCAGCACAAGCACAGACACGATACAAAGAATAGGAACTAAATAAGATTACCTTTCAGAAAAAAGTCAAATTTCATTAATGTACGGTGCTATAAAGATATTTGATGAATTACCAAATGATTCAAATTAGAAGATTTATTTTTAAATGAAGTTAAGAATATACGTAAGTAATTTATGCCAACTAATATTAATTTAAGGATTGTATTAGAACATATGTACTCTTATTTATGTACAAACCATTTAAAAATAAATAATAAAGACAGACAAGTAAAGGGAAGAACGAATGGAAACCGACCGAGTTAGAGCACCTCAAGCTCGTTCTTCTGAGACAGACGAGCAAAGAGCTGAGACAGAAGAGGAAAAAAATATTAAATGCGTGGCAAAAGTACATCTTCTTTTAATTACTTTTTTTTGCATCGATGATATTTTTAATTATACTTTTCAATAAAAGCCTGGTTCCGTTTCAAGGTCTTTTTGAATTTATTTTTCGGGAAGAATGATAGACAAGCTAATTTGGCAATTGCGGCATTGCAAAACATGCCGGGTACTCGCTGGTAAATAGTAAAACTTCTTCTCTCAAATGCAATAGTGAGATCTGTCAGTCTTCAATCTCTAAATGTGATTGCATCAAATATGACTTAAATATTACAAATATGACTTGAACTTACCTCTACAACAGTACTTGCCTGCAACGATGATTTTCGTTGTCTAGTCTACACATTTAGCTCTAACTAGTAAATTTACGGGTTTGATTCCCGCGCACTACTAACTAAAATAGTTGAACATTTTTTCAGATTTTTCACCGTCAGATCTGGTTTTTGGTGATACACGCATATTTTTAAGTTCGACGAATCTTACAAAAAACGGCTTTGTATCTGTCGTAAAGGAAAATACAGTCGAACTTGGTTATAACTACTACGGTAATAGCGAGGTCACAGTTATAATGAGATATTACTTAATGATATGTTGGTTCGGGCTTATTTTCATTCAATCGTGTGGGGTTATAACGAGATCGCTTCACTGATATAACGTCCAAATAATATTGTCAACTCAATGCGCTCGGGTATGAGAAAAAAACCCGATTCTCGAAACAATGTAAAAAAATGTCATAAACAAGACAAAGAAAGCCGCCCACCCAGCACGGCGTCAGATTTTCCGCAAATCACGTTAAGGAGGGTTTATAATCCCCGATAGTTGTCGCTCTAAGAAAAATTTATATCCAGTACTGTGCGCACAGTTTATTATTATTATTAGAGTAATCATAAATTAATTCATTTTGTAGTTAGTCAAGCATGATTTTCGTAACAAAAGAGTGTTGCTTTATAAAATGCAAGCTTTTCTACCCTGGTGCAAATATTGATATTAGTAGGTGGGTACTTTTTTTAACTACTTACGTTTATAACGAGTAATGGCTATAAAGAGCAAATTCGGTTAGCCCCTTCACGCTCGTTATAACCAAGTTTGACTGTTTACAATATTTATTTAACAGAGCAACGGTAAAGATCCGAAGAAATTATAAATAAGAATAAAATTGTAAATAAAAAGTTTAAAACTCGCTCAAAGCTAATATTATACCAATTAATTTTCACAATCGAAAAATTAACACAGTAAGATAAAAACTTCCGTTAATGTATATTTTTTTAAGGTTTCGTTTTCTTTTGGTGGTATCTTAATAAAATAAACCGATTGACAACCCCTGCGTCTCAGTACGTTCAACTTCTATCTGTTAGGTAGAATCACAGTTTTCCCGATATTAAATTTGATTCGAGATAACAATTTTACGTTTTCTCATTTAATTTCGGAAAACCTGGATTTATTTTGTAAACGGTCTATAGAGTTCGTTCAATGAGTCATAAATGCGTTTAGGCAGAAATTCGAATGTCTTTCTAAATGAGAAATGTGGCTAAATTAATGAAAAAAAGATATTACTTTAATGGGAATTTCCACCCTAAAGGAAAATTTTACAAAGTAATGAAAACAGTATTTCTTTGTAAATGACATTTGAAAAAAATCATAAAGATTTAATGATTTCTTTGATGTTGTTTTGAAATAATAAAAGGTTTCTTTGAACGAGCCCTTTGTTAAGTTAGTTATATTGTTTGCAAAATTGGGTTTTGGAATTTAAATTAATTACTTTTGGAACTCACTAACAACGATTTTCCGTGAATTTTTTTATTAAACAGTTCTTATACTTATGTACCTACTTCTGTATCATCATCGTTATTTTATTATAATATTATTCTCTTTGTGCTAAAAAAGTAATTACCATTTAAAAATAAATACTACAATTATTTTTTCAATTACTAATTCGAAAAATATTACATTTTATTGTTGAATATTGTAAAATGCATAACACAGTAGAATAAATTTATATTTTATTTTATTTTTTATATGAATACCGCACAAGAGTCTCAACTGCTCCCAATCCTCTAGAGACAGTGAGACTATGGCATCCCGAAACAGGGTATGTTGTGAGGCTGAAGGTAGTGGGGAGGAGAGGGAGATAGGGAAGAGGAAGGTTGGAAAAAATTGGCTATTCAGATCTGGTCATAAAGCCATTTCAAGCAAAGTTTCGATTCTGAATGGTGGTCTTTCACCAGGGCGATACTTGAGTATCTACCACTCTGGAACGTGCCGCAAACATACTTTTTATTATTTTAAATGTGTTATGACACATATTAATTTAAATAAAAGTTATTGGCGCACGCCGGGTTTGAACCCGCGACTTTTGGGAACTAGATATTATTGAGAACTTTTCAGATTTAAAGTCTACTCAGCCTTTCCATATGCCCAAAACAAGTATTATTTTCAAAAGGATATCATTAAAACAACTTAATTCATTTAGTTAAAATGACAATACAAAGAACCCATGCCCATTGAACCGAATTTATCATTTAAACAATTTCAACAATTATATCGCTTTGCTCACAGCAATAACACATACGGAGAGAGAACGCTAAACGTTTTTACCCAACCTATACAAATTTACAATAAATCGCTTTCTCCGGGTTTTCAAATCTTAAACCGTGAGAGAGAAAGAGATAAAACTAGTTCGCACATAATATAGCTCCGCTTTTAGGTATGTAAGAATGTTCTCCGTCTCCTGCGTCTCCGGAGACTCTGCCCACTACGATTTGTTATGCGACATAACAGGACAGAACTCAACGGTGTTTTCGGTTATATCCTACAAATGTCTTTATAACAATACCGTGAAAAGTGGTTATACAAATAAATAAAAAAACATTATGTCGACATGTACTTTAAATAGGTTCATGCTGTCCTTATTCAACAGGTATTTCAATGAAAGATGCTCCGAGAACTTGCGTCATTGATCTCTTCGTCACCGGTGCATAGTCAGGAAACTCGCCAAACGCGCGCCCAACCTTTGTAATTCAATACATGAGAACGGGTCGCTTTTACGGCTCGTTCTTATGTTCAACAGCTCGGCTATGGAACGATTTGCCGGCCTCTGTGTTTCCTCCCTCCTTCAACATGGGTCTCTTCAAGACCCAAGTTCACTCCTTCCTTTCCTCAAAAAGACCCCCCACACAGCATCCCCAAAGATGACATAGGCTCTGAGGGAAATTATTTCCCTCAAGGCCTCCTGTGTGGAGTTATTGTAAAAAAATACTCTAGCCCTGGCCTTAGCCACGCCCTCAGTCAGGCAAAACTCATCAATACTGACCACACCAGCCCTCCCTCCTATTGCTCTGAGTCGCTTTGTATTAGTGTCGTTTTCTTTTCATGAGACATATTATCATTATTTGGCCGAAAGTCATAAAGCGGGTGACATCAAATTTTACAAGAACTTATCGCGTGTTTCCAAGAATCTCAAAATATTATAAATGCACCCCGTCAATTTGATTTACTGTTGGAAAATATTCAAGCGTTCACAATATATTAAATGAATATTTAAGGTTTTATTATAAAATAAACTCCCCATATATATATATAGTTGTATAACAGTGGGCTTATTGCCAGGTGGAATTATCCCGTCTAATTCGAGGTTTAAAATAAAAACAATTTTTCCGCATACGTAGTGTTAATGTTTTATGAATAGTATAAATATGTTTATGTTTTTTCGAAGAAAGTAATTACTTTGTGGCTTGACATAATTAATGAATGTGAAATAACTTTGGATATGGAAATGTTTTATATAACTGAGAAAATGATTAAGTAGTAATGAGACGTTTTATGAGTTTACAGGAAATATACCTAATATTGAACCAGTGGACGAATTTAACTAGTTGTTGTGAATATGACTATTAATTATAATATCCTTCTTTATTCCTGGTGGTTTTACAAAGTTATTAATTCATTTTCACAAACTTTTATTTAATAAATATGTTTGGTGACCAGATCTGAATAGCCAGGTACTTCCCAACCTTCCTCTTCACATCTCCTTCCCTATCCTACTACAATCATCCTCACAACATACCCACACTAAAATAAAACTTGCTTAAATGTCAAAACAAAATGGCGCTAATCATTGAATTGCGGCGATGTAAACCTCAGATTTCTACATAGAAAACTGAACTTGTCGATGGTGTTTATTAATTACTTAATTAAAGAAATGAACAAAAATACTTTTTATAAGACCACGAATATTATTAAAATTTTTAATGATTGACCGGAGAACACACAAAAACGTGACTAACCTTTCCAGTTGTCAAAAACAAACCACTAATCCAAAATGGCTGATAATGCTAACATATGATAAACATATGTGTACCAACATAACAACAACAACAAAAAATCGATAATCGAATGTACACAGCCCGTGAAAATTCAAAATTCACCTTTTCTTTCGAACAGGCTTCGTAATTTTAACGTCTTTCTTTATTACGTCGTCTTTCATTGCCATGATCCTGCTTGTGAAGAATATGACCACCGGTGCTTTTATTAAAATTATGATCTTAATCAAAAAGATGATTAGCGAATTCTGAAAAAATACTTTTTTTGTTTTTGATTAGTTTAATTTTGTACTTTAGTTTAATTTTGTCGGAAATCGGTCGGTCATAAAAACTAAAATTATATTCGTGGTCTTATACAAAATGTTTTTTTTAAATTTCTTTAAATATTTGAAACCACAAAGTGATTGCTTTCTATGAAAATAAATAATTCGTCAGTCAGAAAACTTTAAGGTTAAAAGCTTTCAAGAGCAACATTCTTAAACCGTTAAAACATACTTCTAAGTGTGAAAATAAATATTTATTGGACTACTCACTTTTCTTTGATCCTTATTCCTAAGGTCAACACCGTCCTTCTTGTTAATGAAACAGCAGCACAGCCTCAGTTCGTTTGATAATAAATCTGCTGGCACCATTGTGTGCACAGCCTTAATTACCCAGATCCCGATAAGCGTGAAAGTTGCCGAAGGAAGCGCTTACTAATCACGTTTTATTATTCTATCGCAGCTATTCATTATTTTATTAACGCACGTGTGGTCTTTCTGCAAACCCACCTACTTATAACGTAGGAATCTGCCGGATTATAATTATCTTCTCTGGTGTTAATTAAAAAACTCGTTTTAAAACCAGAAGTAAGCAGATTTTTCATAATGAGCTATTTTGATAAGTGCCTACCTACTTTTCATTTTTCGTATTGCAACAGCTGATAGGAATATCGATTTTTAAAAAAGAATCAGAATTTTTTAAGTGGACGCGTAATATTTTCTACCCTTGTTTGTAACAATGATTATTAATTTTTTCCATATAAAATTCTTACACAAACAATCCTAACTTAAGCATGTATATCGAATTGATAATTTTCTTTGAAATCCAATATTTCCATGAGTAATAGTAATTTTTTAATTGATGTGAGAATATTTATTTCATTTTCGTAAAAAGCATTAACTTTACAAACTTTTCGTTTCCAAATAAATACATTGTTCAAAAGAGGGAGAGTAATTAAATCAATTGCAACAAACAATGGATATGACCATACTTTAATTGATAGAATCCTTGCAAAAAAATTACGACTTATATTCACAAAAAAAACCTTTATTACAGTGTACCTAGTATTCAACACATTCAATATAATCAAAACAATAGCTGGCGTAGAATTTTATATGTTAATAACTTTTCCTCTTTGAGTGTGTCTAAATTTTCATCAGAAATTAAAGCCGCTTTTTATACTAATAACAATTTAGGTAAACTGTTAACTAACTCGAAGGATACAGAAGATAACCTTACTCATTCAGGTAGTTAAAAACTTCAATGTAACGATTGCCCATCATTCTACGTAGGTAAAACTGCAAGAAATGTCAATACAAGGGTAACTGAACATCTGTTAATCAAGTGCCTGAATGGAGCGGGTTACTCTGAATTCGCTTTGCATCTAATTGATACGGATCGCTCTTTTCAAAAATCTTCTGGAATAGATGTACTCCATAGAAATGGGATAGATACGTCTAAATAATTTAGAAACCCTTAGAAATAAAAATCCCTAAAAATAAATAAAAGTAACTTACTTAATAAGCAACTGGATTTATCCAGCAGCCATTTAATTTTAAATTTGTTCCCCTTCCACCCCCCTACCCCGACTCCTACCACCTCTCCCGTTCTTAACCCCCACCTAAGTTGATGGGCCCATTTTATGGTATTGCATTGCACTACTCCTGCATACCTTCCGGAATAAAACTTTTATTATTATTATTATTATTATGTTTTCCCCAAGCATTATAATTCTGTTTTAATTAAATGCATATTTTTTCAACCCTGAGAAAGGTTTAGGTAGAGCCGAAACCGGTTGATATGTGTATGTTATAAAGTGGTGTCAAAACAAAGTTACTTTTATTTAAAAAAAACCATATACATAAATATATATTTATTTGTTTAATTGTATACGCCTTTGTAGGCTTTTACATAACTGTGTGATACATAATAGTGACATAGGAATAGCTCGGAGTAAATGATTAGCACACAAAAACATAAATAAGTTACTAGAAATATTACAATGCAATAAATGAACATTCGCATTTTTTGAAGATGTATGCTTTTATTAGGTAGGTATGTCTTCGTGTACCTAGATTCAGTCGATTCCGCCATCCCAACCAATGCATGATGTTTAATTTTCAACAATCACATCATTCTTGAAAACCTTAATATTTTTATTTCCATTATCGTATTTTGTAAAAAACCTGACCCCCTGACTACATATTTAAACGTTTATCAAAGTTTGGCAAAAAACGTAGGAAAAAAGGTTTACACTTGCCACGAATACCAGTTTCCACTTTTTAATAGTGCGAAAAAGGCTCCTCGTCAACAGTGACTTAAAATAAAAATAGAGAAGTCGTCTATTATCACTTGCAATTAATTTACTATGTGTGTTTCAGATGTCGATGCACGTATAAAAAAATCTTTTGAGTGAAATATAAACTCAACCGTCGCGTCAATAAATTAATGAACACATATTTGTTTATTCGTAAAAAGCATTTACTTTGTGGCTTGCAATATTTATAAATAAAACAGATTAACTTTGTTTATAACCACTTTTATTTTTCAATATTATGTCGACCGTTTTCGGAAGAACCTTTTTATTGTCCTGATGATGGAAGGGTGCTTCCGAAACCGGTCGACATGATATTAAAAAATAAAAATGGTTAAAAACAAAGTTAACTGTTTTATTTATACATATTTATTTATTAGGAAGCAGGTTTATGTAGCACTTTTATTGTAACTTGCAATTAATTAGTTTGACTGGTTAGTGGCTGAGTGGACTAACACGTCGAATTCCCATCCGGGCATCGTGGGTTTAATTTTTCTGCTAGCTGAGTCCTCCATCATTGCACAAGCAACATCTTCCGCGTATTATGTTGGCAGCAGGAGTTTTTCTAATAATGTCAGGTTTATTGTCTTTCTTGAAAAAAAAAAATAGATTGTTTATTAAAAAAAACATCGTAAAAGTGTCATTTTTTTTTCAGCGAACTCCCTCCCCCCCCGTATATTTGATCGCAACCTTCCGGTTGACAAACAATAACCTAGAGGGTAGTAATATATAATTATGCGTGGAAGAATGAAAAATAAACGCGTAATTTAAGAATGCAAAAAAACATTTTTTTTATATTTCTCCTCTTTTAAAAGTTCTTACATTTTTTTGTTTGATTAATTAAAATGCAAACGTAGTTGACTGAAGTAATTATCTGATGACTTGTAATGAAAGCTGTAATGAATTCAAGACAATTTTAAAAGCATCGCTTAATTATTGAAAATTTTCTCTCGTAAAAAGTTATTTTCCGGCGTGTTTTTTTTAAAGATATTATTTATAAATTTGAAAGATGCCCATTAAAATAAACACCGGGCACTTTGCCAATATTAAGGAAGAATTTTTATTGCGAAGCTTTGGTTCCCTGCCAAAAGCTTTACGATTTATAATGACGCAGCATAAAATAATGTTATTCAACGTGAATATTTTTAATTTACGTCCTTGAGGTCATTCCATGTTTTTTTATGGTGTAAATATATTCATCTGATCAAAGGGATCAACGAAAATATTTAAATGGATTAAAATAATAAAGTAATCTAAATAATATTTTGGTCATAAAACCTTTGTGGTTTTAAACTTAAGTGAAGTATTCGATGGCATAACTTAAAGACTTGAATAGCTCTATGCAAAAGACATATTGGTACATTAATACTATTTTTTTTAACCAAAAGTAGTTATTACAACAATTCCAAAAAACCCACTACAAATCAATCCAAACAGTTCGTGAGCCAAAAACCACGATCTACTGCAAAGGTATTTTGTTAAACTTCTTTTGAGCAAAGATGATTAATTTTTTGGTAAAAAGCAACCACTTGATGGTTTGACATATTTAAAGAAATGAAAAAAAAACCTTTGTTTAAGATATATATTTATACAAACAATTAAATTAGTTAAATTTTTCGTCAATTCCAAAGATGAAGATGACAAACCAAGTTGCTCGGTAATTTATAGATTGGTTTGTAATGATTGTTCTGCATTTTATATTGGTGAAAAAACCTGAAATAGTTGTTCTTGTTTCACGGTTTTTCTGAATTCACTAATCATCTTATTTATAAAGATAATACCTTTATAAAATTTATCATTTTTCTTGAATCACCTTCTCAGTTGACGTTTCGTTCAGAAAAATACTCCTCCCAGTGAGAGAAGCATAATAAACGTCATTGTTTTTTAATATTTTTATCTTTATTATCTTATTTATTACAGAAAAAAAACTACAGAATTTGTTTTATGAGGATTCTTTATGGCACCAAATTAAGGCTTTTATTGAAATAATTTAACTATATTTTTGAGTCTTTTGGAAATCGGATATTTTTATTGTTCCCGTCACTCACGTTGGTATCCAGAACCTGTAATAAAACATTCGTAACTACGGTTTTTTTTTTCACAAAAATAGAACTGAAAATATCAGGTTATTTATTTATTTTATTTAAAGAGTGTACATAATTTGAAAGTTGTCCAGTTCAATAAAATAAAACAGAAGCAATAATAGTAAGAGGTGTAAAAAATTGCAATTTATCAAAATTTTCCTATAATTTATTACTAACTGACAAAACGACCATGCGCCGCCCTGCTCGTTCAAAAGCATGAAGCTAAAAAATTTAGCATTAATTCTATATATAATAGAACAACTTGAGATTAAAACCCTTTCTAGGATCAGTAAAAGACGTATAAAGGACGATTTTGTGACTAAAAATATAACCTGTATATTATTAATATGTTGTTTAATCAATTAAATAAATGTATATTTTTTACACTTTCCTGTTCTATTTCAAATTTTTACAGTTGAAAAATTTCCTTTGTTTTCCATGAAAATGTTAAAAAAATATCATTAAGAATTTTTTTTTTCGTTATTTCTATTTCAAAATAAAGTTGACATTTCTCTCAAATTTATAACTATTAATTTCCTTTCATATTTGACTCTCCTTAACAAATACTGCGTTTGTTTCCACGAGATGACAGAATATTTTATATTATATTATTAATAATTTGTTTTCTATAATGGCGTGACGAGATATAATTAATCGATTTATTAAATAGCTTTCAAATATAATCCCCTAATCATTGTGTGAATGACGTAAATTGAATCACCAACCCTTATCAGCTGCCTTGATTGACACGTCCGATATCGCACCCTTCACAATAATTGGGTATCGCATTCCTGGGGGAGGCAAACAGGAAAAAGGTTATCGATCGTTCCAGGAAAGCACTCCTTAATCAAAAATGCTTTTATATTAATACACAATGAGTATTTATGGAAGTTAAATGTGAATCAAAGATGAATGATTTTATGTAAAAAATTCTAGTAAAAAAGTATTCTTTCGAAAAACAATTTTTTTTTTCTTTTTTTATTTGTTTTTTTTTATTAAGATGTATGCCAATTATGTTTTCACACATCTAGTAAGAAAAAGAATAATGCATTTCCAACTTTTTTAACTCTCCTTGCCAAAACCAAACCTTTCTCAATACCTGTTGAAAACTCTTATCAATATCTACTATATACCGGTTAGTAGCTGAGTGGACAAACGCGTCGGATACCCACCCGGGCATCGAGAATTCGATTAGTATGCTAGCTAAGTCCTCCATCATTGCACAAGCAACATCTTCCGATTATTATGATGGAAGCAGGAGTTTTTTAAAATATTGTTAGGTTTTTCGTAACCCTGGAATGTTTGTTTTTATTTTTTAATTTAAAAACAAATGTATTTTTACTGCTCTTGTATCTTTATATATATATTTTTGTATATTAGTGCGAATCTGTACATATAATAAAATATCTTCGCTAGAAAATCAAAATGGCTTAAGCGACATACTCAGTTTTATCAGTTTTTTTCTGTAGCGAATGCTCTGACTCTCGTTTGATTCTGAAGACTTTTGTAATGCTTCAGCCATTTAATATATATTCAGTATTTGAGAGAAGGCTCGACTCAAACGACCCAAATTTAAGTTTTTTGTCGCTTCAGGTAACTTGAACCATTGAGTTCTGAGCCAATTTTTTTTTTTAAATCCAACCAGGTACTGAAGACTTATACATTTTATTGTAAAAAAAATGTTAAATTCCCAAAATGGCGCTTCAACTCTTTTGTCTTTCCGGCGGCGATAGAATGAGAATGAAAATTCTTTGGTCCGTCTAGTTAATTTCCAGGAATTATTTTCGTTTCAATCTAACGTACGAGCTTGGTGTCCTGGGCGGGGATCCCATCACGACCTTCCGGTGGGCGACTGCGACCATTAGGGCGGGTGCGGTGGGCGGGGCGGACGGGTCCGGCTCAAGCCGCCCCGTGTTGCGCGGGTCAGGGTTGCTAGAGGCGGGCAGGGCGGCAGGGCGCTAGGGCGGGTGGCCCAGGGCGCCTATCTGTACTTACCCTAGTCTTGGAACATCTTTCATAAGTATCCGAACACGAAAAGGGATAAAAAGATTCAAAGGGTAGTTCTGAATTGAAGTATTTATTCAGACTTTTAAAACTAAATTTTGAAGTCTATAGAGATGTAAAAAATCAAAAATGTTTCAGCCTGTCATAGTTTTTAGAAGGATTTTACTTTTGCCAGAGAAGAGTTCCTATATTTATTCGTGTAGTCAAATTTCTTAGCAAGGTCATTTTAAAGATTATCCTAACGTAGATAAGTTTGATATAATCCTATTCCAAAGTTATGAGAGTTAAAGTCTAACCAGCGGACGGAGAACTATTTTGTTGTAATGTCATAAGTTCAAGAATCAGGATATATTATAAACGAGAAAATAAAACTCGCATGAATGTTGAAGGGTTTAATTACGCATTTAGGTAATTACACTTATAGCACGAATAGGTATAGTAATCTTATCAATATATGAACAATAATATCGTGGGTTCCGGTCTTTACGGGTGTAGAATCCAGACTGGTTAAGGGATGCTGTCCCCATCTGCACCGTCAAGTGCATTCCTCCGCCACTTGTCGATTTGCATTTTTGGGCGAGCCCATTTCAATTCACGCGTGTACAATATGTTTAAAAATAATGTCAACGTTTCAAAATTTTAGGCAAATATGTCGACTGGACACAGATCTTTTGAGAAACATAACTAATGCACCTTTGGCAATATATGTCGGTGATTTGATAATACTGTTGAAGTGTTGAATGACCTTTAATACTTGGAAGTAATTTAAATAGAACTATTTTTGTGAAATATCAACATAGGGATGTAATATGATGCCTGCAATTGACTAAAGACTCTTAATCAAGTATCTAATAATAATAATAAAGTTTTATTCCAGAAGGTATGCAGGAGTAGTGCAATGCAATACATTACATAACTGATAATAATACACTAAATAAAAGTGAAAGTTGTAATACATATTTACGCAATAATTAAGAAAAAACATTAATCTAAATATCATAATATTAGTCGCGTGGACTTTGTAAGGAATTACCATAAAATAATCGACAACCTGTATTCACACTATGCAGGTACAATTTTCATGGGTTTTAAAAGGTTCAAATTTGAGATAAACTGTCAAAATGGATAAGACCAAGTGAGTCAATTACTTAATCATATCATGTATGTATGGATCAAGCGCCCTTGAATTGATATTTCACAAAATCGGCGCTCTATAAATTATCCAAGTATTATTAATGTGTGATTGCTAACTGAAACATGGAATGTGTGTCAATACAGAGTTGTGTCAGTCAAGTTTCTCTGCCAGTTCCTGCTGAGAAACGGTGTGATGATTAGTTAGTAGCTATAAAAAAAATAAGATAAAAAAACTTTCCCCTGATGTCAAAATTTTCTTTGGAAATCTGCCTAATTGAATACTATGTAAATGTTTGTAAATTACTCATAAAACAATGAATAAATAAATTATAAACTGTTCAAAATCTTACAAATTACGACTTGCACAATTTGTTAATTCTTCCTCACAGAATCCATTTAAGGAACACAACATCCCTTACTTGACCATCTCCAATAAACTTGTAAAGCATTGGTTAACCCTACTCCTACATCCTCAAGTAGCCTTTGGGGTGTAAACATTCCACTGGTGTAAGGGGTTGTCGAACAACCCTCCGTGGGTAAACCGCTGCGGAGTGGATGCGGGTTTACCCCTAACACCGACAGCTTACGACCTACATACGTATAACATCCCCCGCCTTCCGCTCCCCAAACCCTCTACCCTACTGCCTTCCAACCCCGAGCCCGGGGCAGACAATCAAATCATTGAGAAACCCACGACGTGACTTTAGAGTTTCGTTTCGAGGAAGACGTAGACGAAGCATTTTAGGCTTATAATGTTTTACGGTTTGAACTTGAAATGTTAAAACATATTTTTAACATATTGATTTATGAATAAATGGTTTGATTTTATTGAATAGAGTGATAGGAGATCGACTAGATAATGGATTTTTTGTGTTATGATTAGTTACATATTCATTTAAATTAAATAACTTGCTGTTAGGATTAAGTTAGGGACACTTAGATCTAGGCTTCAAATAATGTTGATTATGGAAAGAGTATAAACAATCTTCAAAAACTAAATAAAACAGTCTATGGCAGACAAAACGGGCCCTGTACAGCACGCCCAGCTTCTGAGAGGTTGACTTTACTCGGGCTTCGATGGAGCCCCCCTGCTTCGGCTGGTCACTTAAGGTTATACCAAGCATGTCAATGGAAGGCATGTTTGATTGCTTTTTACAACTTTATATTTTGTGGTGTAGAAATGAGATCTCTGAGGCGTATGTGCGGTAAAACCATGTATGACTGTTAAAATGTGGATATCTGGAAAGAATGCAAGTCTGATATAAGCGTAGTGAATAGGATCAAGAAAAGGACGCTTGTATGGTTTGGGGATGTAGAGTGAATGAACAAAGAAAAAAGTGTAAAAATAATATATGATGTGAAAGTGAATGGAAAAATAAACTAGGGACGCCTGAGGAAGACATGGTACGATCATGTGCATCAAATACTTGAGTCGGCCCATGTGTCAGAATAACAGAAGAGAATGTATGAGGCGATGTAAATGAAGCAAGGAGTGTGTGCCAAGACAGAGTTGTATGGCGGTCCGTCCTCTCTTCCTACCCTTGCGGGGAAACGGCGTGAAGGTTAGCAAGTTCAACTTGCTGTTATTATTTGATGAGCACCTTAGTTATAAGCTTAAGTGATAAATTATAGGTTAGATAAATTAATTTGTAAAGCGCCCTTGAGGTGATTTTCCCACAAAAACGGCGCTATAAAAGTAATCCATTTATTATTATTTATTATTAACAGAGCTTTAGCTCTCAACACAGAGGTCGCGTGTTCAAATCCAAGTGCGATATTTTTACATTTCACTATTGGCAAAGCTTAAGAAAATAATAAATAATCAGAGTTATAGTGTACAAGAAAATGAGTCACGGTTATCCGGCTTTCAAAAAGGTTTCACCTACGTGCTCAGATATGGTTATAAAAAATATTTTCCCCTAGCTAAACCGTTATGGCTCCAAAGGTACTATAAAAATATCATCACCAGATTAGGTAAAGTTTTGAAACGCGTTGCGAGAATGACAGTGGGTTGGAATAACACGAAGGAGGAAAAACGTTTGCTGGCGCTAGTTCTATAAACGATGCTTTTATAAAAACAACGATTTGGGTAAAATACTCGTTTTCACGCTTATTAAACTGTGCATGGTGAGGTGAACAGTATTCCATTCTTATTCCCCGAGTTTATCAGAGAGCTTTCAAAATTAATGTTGATTTGATGAAAATTTATTCTTTCTATTTCACCATCGATAATTTTGCACAAATGGTATACATCAATGATACAATCCTAGAATTATAGAAAAAGATCAAATATCTGGGCTATATTTTCAGAGAAGATGAACAAAATAACCATGAAATTGAACGGCAGAGAAGAGATTGAACATGGGTAACAAACATGCTCCACTCAATGCAGTACGGAAATGAAAATTACCTTATTTCGATCCTTGTGTAGAAATATGCACACCTGCAAAATATGGTCCAAATAAAAGCAACTTCATACAATCAACTGCGAGAACCATTTGCGATAATAATGCATTCAGAATGCTGTTTGTCTACCACGCTACTGCAGCGCTTCAACGATGTTTGCGAAAGGCCGTATCCAAAACTTTACCTCCCTCAAGAGGGACCGAGTCGCTGGTCTCAAGGAAAGATAAACTAAAAATCATTAACTTCATTGTCCGAGTAACTTTTATCACGAGTAGCTTTATCAATAGGGAATGGGAGCGATTGCAGGATACTTTTGTCCACAGAACCTGATATCATCATTTAACATATAATTATTTTGTATTATTGACATGAATCATTGTTTACCATTATTAGTTTCACACGTTTTCACTTTGTTTGTACTTTATTGAATCATTAGGTTTGCGCTGGCCTTTCTAAATTCCGGAAGAAAAAATATAATAATAAAAGTAATTATTATAAAAGAAATGAAAAAATATCTTTGTATAAAACTATGAATTTTTTTTTGACTGACTGGTTTCGCTTAGCCTAAGTATCATCAGGGTACAAAATTAAACAACAACAAAAAATACAAAGCTTGCTTTCTATTTTTTACAATTTTATACAATTGACCATGACTTTCTCATTAAGAGACTAGAAGCGACATTTGGTTTGAATTCTAAGATCAAAAATTGGCTGCAATCCTATCTATCTAATCGTTTTCAAGCAGTGAAGGTTGGAAACAAACAATCCAACTTCATAAAAATTACTTCGGGGGTACCACAGGGATCAGTTTTGGGTCCACTTCTTTTTATCCTTTTCACAAATGATGTCGCAAAAATTATCGAGTCATTTGGTCTTTTATCCCACTGTTACGCTGACGATCAACAAATTTACTTCTACTGCAAACCAAATGAAATTGACGACAAAATTCATACAGCCGAGTGTCTAGAAGCAATCACTCTCTGGATGTCCTCAAACAAACTAAAGTTAAATCTATAAATAGAACATATATACTTTGTTTTTAACCAATTTTTTATTTAATATTTTGTCTACCGGTTTCGGAAGTACATTATATAATATAATATAATATAATATACATTCTCAATTGACTTCAAAACATACATTTTTTGATCGTGTACGAAATTTATCTCCACATATGTTTCTTCCAGAAGAGATGAGTTATTATCTAAAAGATTAATTTAATATTGTCCTGATGATGGAAGGGTACTTCCGAAATATTAAATAAAAGTGAATAAAAAACAAAGTATATATGTTCTATTTATAAATATGGCAAACCACAAAGTTAATGCTTTTTTTTACGAATATATAAAGTTAAATCCTTCGAAAATCAGAGTTTCTCTGGGCAGCCACGAATAGACGCCAACATTTAATTGACTATTCACCAATTTCAATTTCCGGCAGCGACTTAATTGCAAAAAACAACTGTGAAACTTCTGGGCGTTTATCTAGATTTAAGGACCTTTCGTTAAAAAGTCAAGTAAACAGGACTGTTAGCTTCGCTGGGTTCTTCCTATCTTAAGGCAACCGTCAGTTCGAAGGAATATCTTTCTGAGAGGCAACTAAACTGCTTTGTTAACTCATATATAGTGTCACGTCTTGAGTTACTGTAATGGCATCTTACGTAAGTCTTCCCAAGTACCAAGCTGATAAATTACAGTCGGTTTTTTCAACGCCGCAGCAAAGGCTGATCACTGGGATACCCAAGTTTTTCGCACCGAACACCTCCGAAATCTTCACTGGCTGAAGTTATCCTGAGGAGGATTCAGTGTTGCAAGGGAGATTATGTTGGTTGGTGTTTAAAGCTATAAACGAAATAGCCCCACCCTATATCTGAGCTGTGCGTTCCAGGAAAAACTTGGTCTAAGGCAGGCAACTCTTCGATCGGCGACATCATCTGCTATCGGAAGGTTGAAGGAACCTAAACGCAATCCGAACACTAAGTTTGGTGACCATGCATTTGGAGTATCCGGCCCTAAGGCTTGGAATAAACTTCTATGGAATTGAGATGCATAACTAGCCCGACAGAATTTAGATCCAAACTAAAAGACTCACTTTTCAGGCACTCATTTCCATAAATTTTTCCATTTTTACTTTATACTGACAAATGCTTCTTTTGAAATTACTTAGGTCATTAATTTTAAGTCACTCCGGTTCATAAGTTTTGGTTGTAAAGTCACTGGCGTTGAAGATGCTGATCGAGGGGAGTTGCTTGTCTCGTATCAGTATTGCTTGGAATGCACAGTTCTGAGAAGTATAAGAGCAACGCCATGCCATGTTTTGCTTTAAAAATCATTCAGCATGATTTGAATTGGATCCGTTTAGGACATTAGGCCTAAAGGTTCTTGGAGGCGCATGTTGCGATATATATGGGAGAACTTGGAAAACGCCGGTTGTCGGCCTTGCTGCGGCGTTCATGACTGACTGAAGTCTGTCAGTGTGATCGAGTTGTGACGCGTATGAGCTTACCAACATCTGGATTTAATTTGACGCAGGTTAAAGAGACTTGCGCTTACTTTTTTCGTTATCTGGGATCTGAGTGAAAGATCTGCATTTAGATAAACACCTAAGAGTTTCACGCCATTTCTAGAGACGATGTCACAACTAATGTAATATACTACTTGATATAACATACTCATGTATTTTATATAGGTCTTGCAGGCTATTTTTAATTTGTTGCTTAGTATAATTTTCATGGTTTCCGGAAGCGCGTTGTAAAAATTAATCTCTTTATAGAGTAAACTGTTTTGTTTATTGGATTTATTCTTTCTGATAGTCTGATTTCTTTGCATTTCCTTGTACTATGTCTGTGAATATCCACGTTGTAAATAATTTGGTAATAAGTTGGTTTTAAGTTTTATTTTTACTTTTATTGTATGTGTAAATATTAATGCTTTTAATGATGGCATCTATTTCACTGGTAGCCAATTTAGTTCGTCTGACATTTTTAAATGTCTGTAAACATTAATGTTTTTAATGTTAGCATCTATTTCACTGTTAGTTACAAGCTATAAGTCCTTATTGTAAGTCACTGGTTGAAATTATTAGGTGTAAGCCATTAGTAATAAATCTTGACTGTAAGTTATTAGTTATAAGCTTAAGTAATGAATTATAGGTTAGATAAATTAATTTGTAAAGCGCCCTTGAGGTGATTTTCCCACAAAAATGGCGCTATAAAAGTTATCCATTTATTATTATTATTACGAAAATATAAAAAAAAGTGTAATTATTGTTTTTACTAGTTGTTACCCGTGAAAATCGCAAGATCTAACTTGACTTGCCAAGAAAAAATATCAGCTGCTTTAATCCACCTATTACAAATTTGGAATAATTCCAGCTAAAATACATTATATGTAAACACTTCATTAGGTAGGTAAGGATTTAAAGAGATTATTTTTAGAAGTTAATAATTTTAATTAACATCAGTTTTAAATTTGGAAAACTCACACTCGTACGGTCGTACGTACTCAGAAAGAAAATTATTCATACTTTAATCATCATAGCGAAGTGTTTATCAAACCCTGAATCAGTTTTCAATTTCTTTATAAAAGTCTAACTTAAAATCGGCGTACAACTTTCTCCAACGACCCAGCAGATATTTGTCATCAATATGTTGGTGTAAAAAATGAACGTAAATAACGGTACGTTTTTATGAATAAACCAGAGGCAGATTGATCCCACTCTCCACAGGTGTTTCGCCCCGAGCGACGGTTCCGCTACGCCACCCGCTGACATCCACTACGGGGCGCTACGGGCTACGGCTACGGTCTACGAGCTACGGGCTACGAGAGACCGTAACGGCGGCCTGAGCCGTAACATGGCACGCCGCTACATGCAAGAAGCTCTGCGTGGTGAATTCGCCGTAAAGGTCCCGGACGGAAGAAACTAGGAGAACGAACTGTTGCGAATAATATTAAGGCGTTTTAAAAAAGTATACCACCATGAATACTAGAGCCTTAATTTATTTTTTTATAATCGCTTTTGACAATGGTGCATGAATGTTTCGCCTTTGTACAAGGTTTGCTTTTAAAACCCGGTTTCTTTTTCACAGAATTAAGGCAGAAATTAAATTAATTGACCACCCACATGGTCGAATGGTAAGGCGCTCGACTACGAATTCAAAGGTCGCGGTTTCAAACTCAGCGTGCGGAAAATACTTTAATTTTAATAAATGTGTGTCATGACACATTTTAATTCATATAAAAATATATTTGGTATATTTGCGGCACTTTCCAGAGTTGTAGGTACTCTAAGTATCGCCCTGGTGAAAGATCACGATTCAGAATCAAAACGTTGCTTGAAATGGATTTAGCCATGTTTGATGAGCAGATCTGAATAGCCAGGTACTTCTCTACCTTTCTTTTTCCCATCTCCTTCCTTTTCCCACTACCCTTGGCCTCACAAAATATGTTAATTGGTGATGCCATAGTCTCACTGGCTGTAGACGGTTGGGACTAAAACTATGTCGTTCTTCACCCATTTCATCCTTTGGAGGCTTTATTAAACTACTGTTCCCTGTCCACATGTATGTAATCGACATTTTTCGTATTTTTATTTGTATAATATTACTACTCTTTACACCACTGTTTGTATATTTATTGAGTTAATTCAGTAAAGCAATATCCAAAAAAAAATATTCTGAAACCAAGTGTGTAGTTATGATTTTAATATTAATTGGTCGATTCAAACCATTTTTTCCATGTCTTTAACATTATCAACCTCTTTAAAATAGAAAAATCCTCTTAATTGCCATATTATTGTATATTTACTACGTAATTTTCTTGAAAACTGTGATCAAAGCAGTTAATTAAATAAGTTTTATTATGATTATAATTATTATTTATACGTTCAGCCATTCGTGTGAGGAGTGATTACCAGCGTATTAGTTTGTATCGCTTATTTAAAAAGTTTTATTTTTATTTCTATTTATTAACAAATGTATGACAACCTTTTAAGTCACATTAAAGCGAAATTTTTTCGTCTTCACCAGTACATAATTAATCGAGGATATTCTCTGAAAATGGAACGAATTTGCTTAAAGTTTTAATAGATTTCGCTAGAATTTCTTAATATATTCAGTTGAAAATGTTTAAAACAGTACAACTAATTAGCATAGCAACATTACATATAATATATTAGTACGATACGCAAACTCTATTTCACTTTAGAGCGAAAAACCCAGACATAATTTGAGGGGATTTTTCACAACAACGGCGCTATACAAATTATTCAAATATTATGAATATGACTAAATAAGTTAGTGAGAAAAACAAAACAAATTGATAAATTCGTATTAGTACTTTAATAGGAATATTAATTATTGTAATATTTGCACTTCGCATGAGAGTGCAAGTTACTCAATCGATTAAAGAATGCAAAATCAGAATTGACCTTGAAGCGAACCATTGTTTGGTATGACTTTCTCTACTTAGCGACCATATCTGAAAAGCTAGGTACCACTTTATCCAGAAAATCTCAAAATAAGAGAGGCACAGTATTTTATAAGTTTTTCAAAACATGAAATGAAAAAGTTACTTTGTAAATAATTGAAGATTTTATTTTCATTTTTATGATCGACCGTTTTCGCTTAACCTAAGCATCATCAGGGTACAAAATTAAACTAAACAAAAACACATAGTCTGGTTATATGTACTCGTACATACAGAGGGAGAACGCAATACAAAATAAAATAAGATAACAGTGAGAAAACGAAATAATAATATTTTACTTATAACAAAGGAACAGAGAGAAATGAAAGAGGAAAAACGTCAACTGAGAAGGCGATTAAAGAATAGTGAGATTATTTTTGAGTTTACGCGTAATACACCGGTCTTAAAAATTAAAATAAAACTGTGGTCTTATACGAAGTTATTTTTTCAGTTCATTGACTAAGTCAAACCACAATGTAATTACTTTCTACGAAAATATATTCCTTTTCGTCCGCCATAACACAGGGACATCCCAAAATATACAAAAAAATATTGTTACATCCTTATTTTTCATGTATAATATAGACGGCCTCCATAGACTAGTGGTAGACACTTGACTATAAATCCAAAGGATTCAAACCCGGCGTGCGCCAATAACTTTTATTTAATTATAAAAATAATAGAAAGTATATTTGCGGCACGTTTCAGAGTGGTAGATACTCTAAGTATCGCCCTGGTGAAAGACCACCATTCAGAATCGAAACGTTGCTTGAAATGGCTTTTAGCCATGTTTGGTGACCAGATCTGAATAGCCAGGTACTTCCCAACCTTTCTCTTCCCCATATACTTCCCCTTTCCACTACCTTCAGCCTCACAACATCCCCAATTGGGGATGCCATAATCTCTCTGGCTCTAGACTGTTGGGAGCAGTTGGGACTCTTGTGCGGTATTCACTATAAAAAAATAAAATAAAAAAACTACAGTACGGTTAAAGTTAAGTGTTAGCATAATAATACGTTCGGTAACCTAGATCCAATATATTAATATACGATAAGCTATAAATAGGAAAACTAAAAATATATTTCCAACTGAAATCTTTTGACCCTAGTCCATTTACTAGACCTATATGTAGCCTTGGCAAGCCAGTAGCCAGTAGCGTTACAACTACAGCTTTAAGGAAGGCTGTAAAGCTACCCCTAGAGCCCCGAGGAAGAGACGTGGAGGGTACGCCGAGCGTGTCTCCTTCCCCCGGGAGACGTGTCAAGCGAGCGTTACGCCACTTGATGCTTCTTATGGTGATGTTTCTCGCCTTAATCTACAAAAAAACATCTTAACCGGGTGGATTTAGCCATTTCTCGGGTAGCATTGGAGGGATGTACGATTTTCTTTGCGAAAATACAACAATTTGTTTTTATTTCGGGACTCGTTATGTTCACACCGCACAGGAGTGTTGCCCATTGATCAGGGCTGATGGTGCTATAACACACCTATTTAAGAAAGTGTTTTGAGGCGGAAGGAAGTGTGAAAAGAATAAACAAGAGGAAAAAAACGAAATGTCATACTTATACTTTATGTAAATATTTTATTTTATTTTAAATATAATGATTTTTTAAAAGTTTTTTGAAACATTGTGCACGTATTACAATATTTTTCTTCACTGGAGATCTTTCCTATTGGATGTTGGCAATCATCAAAGGAATCTTCATCCTGCTGAATACGACCCTAAACAACTGTACATATATCAATCACGTAGATTTACATGAATATATAGCATCTTCCTTAACTACGTCTTCCCTTGATTTATTTTTTGCTTAAACCCGGCGTGCACAATTACCTTTTATTTAATTACTATGTGTCATAACACATTTAATTAATACAAAATAATATAAAATATGACCGGTCGGTAGCTGAGTGGACAATCCTGAGCTGGTCACTTACGGCTACACTAGCGTTGGGACCGCTTCGTAAGAACTACTTCTTTTGGCGGCAGTTCCCATTTCTTCATTGTTCATTGAAAAAATATTTTAATTGAAATTGGTAGTTCCGCTCATATGTTCATTTTAGTGTTGTGACCACTCCGTGTGAATTACTTCATTTTGACAGTTTCAAACTTCATTAATTTAATTTCATTGAAGAAATACTTCAACTGAAGTTAGATTACAAAGAATTTCGATTACAGTTACAACAGAAGGTCGACTTCAAAGTACTTCAATTTAAAGGAACCGGTTTCCAGTCGGTCACTGGAACGGTCGATATCCTTTGTCCGTTATTTTCGTGTTTTTTTTAAGCGCGGAACCGGTTCCAGTTCTTTTCGATTCAAATCTCTACCGACTAGTACTTTTTTTTGGCAAGTTAATTTAGAAGTACTTTTCGAAAAAATATCACGCAACCGGTTCCAAAAAGAACTGGACAAATAACCGGATAGATTCAAATCTCTTTTTTGCGAGTTCGACTTGAAGTGTTCACTGCGAAGGGTTCATTTTAAAGAACTAGCAATTCGTGAAGCATTCACAAAGTATTGAAGTTTTTCCCAACGCTAGGTTACACCAAGCACGTCATACGTACACGAGATACGTAATTTTGACGTATTCCTACGTTTTTTATTGATGTCCTTCCTCTTCGATAATCCAGATCATTCAATTGTTAATTTGATAAGCAAACTGTCATCTTAACAATGTTCATTGTTTAATTTGAAAGGGGAGAACGAATGGTGTTTATTTAATCTCCGCTACAATAATAAGCGATGTCATTATCCAATTACTGTTCCCTGTCCGACTCGTGTACTGTGCACTGAATAGGATATCTACTCTACGTAGATTTGTCCTGTTTCTACTTGGGCTTCTATCGTGAAATTTAAATATTCAAATAATGTTGTTGAAACCAACTTTTTCTCCATATATCGTCGCTGAAAAGGCAAAAGGGTTTTAAAGCGACACTTTGATCAAAAATGAGTTAAATATGCAGTTTTGATCACTTTTTATTTCTCCACCTAATGCTCTGACTCGTTTGGATCTGAAGACTTTAGTGAGCCATCTAAAATATATTTACCATTTGGGAAAAGGCTTGACTCAAGCGACATAAGTTTGGGGCGTTTTTTTTAGCTTTTTGTCGCTTCAGATAACTCAGTGAGAACATTGAATTACCCGAGTCAACTTTTTTTTACGAAACCCAACCAGATACCGAAAACTTATGAATTTTATTCTTAAACAAAAAAAACTTTTAAGTGCTCTGGTGTAAACTTCCTAAAATGGCACTTCAGCCATTTTGTCTCTCCGGCTATGATACGGTTCTCAAATAGATCTCTTTCAATGATTGTGATAGTTTTGTCGTATTATTCAAATTATCAATTTTTACAACCGACCGGTTTCGCTTTGGCCTTAGAATCATCAAGGTACAAAATTAAATAAAACAAAAAATACTAAAAATAAATGTGCGGTTATATATACATACAGAGGGAGAACACCATAAAAAATAAAATAATAGAACAGAGAGAAACACTTTGTATCTTTTGTTTTGTTTAATTTTGTACCCTGAGTATGCTTAGGCTAAGCGAAACCGGTCGGTCATAAAAAAAAAAATAAAATTTGTGATGTTGTATAAAGTTATTTTTTCATTTCATGAAATATGTCAAACCACAAAGCAATTGCTTTCTACGATTTTTTTTCTGCTTGGATCTGATAATGTGAAGAAAATATCCGACTAACGTATTTATGCAATCAAAAACTACTTACCAGGCTAGGAAACATGATATTTTACTGCGGCTTCCGGAACACGGCACATTTACTGAATATTTTCACTTGCGTAATGCTTTACGTTGTGTGTTTGATCGTTGGAACTAACATTAGCCTCTGACCCTGGTCAACGTAACCATGATACTCCTGTCACGTGGTGAGTCTGGTGACACCGGAAGCTGTCACTTGACTGTCATTAGAAAGGAAGCAACCGTAATTGTAATGAAAGCGCTGATGTTATATTTGGTCCAAGTATAAATGTCGACTAGTACAATAAAAGCATTGATGTTTACCTATTCGGACCACGTATAAACATTAATACAAAAACAAACAAAAAGTATTCTCGTTCATTAAATTTTAAAACCATTATGGATACAAATGATTCTTCGAAATTAAGATTTTTTTACGCGAATACCGCACAAGAGTCTCAACTGCTCCCAACCGTCTAAAGCCACTGAGACTATGGCATCCCCGAAAGGGGTATGTTATGAGTCTAAAGGTAATGGGAAGGGGAAAGATATGATAAAAGGGAAGGTTAGGAAGTACCTGGCTATTCAAATCTGGTCACCAAACACGGCTAAAGCCATTTCAATCAACGTTTCAATTCTGAATGGTGGTGTTTCACCAGGGCGATACTAAGAGTATCTACCAATCTGGAACGTGCCGCAAGTATACTATATTTTATTTTATATCAATTAAATTTGACATGACACATATTAATTAAATTAAATTTACTTGCGCACGCCGGGTTCGAGCCCGCGACCACTGGATTCGTAGTCGAGCGTCTTACCACTCCACCATGGAGGCCGTCTCAACTAATAATATTTAGACTCTAAAATATACAGGTAGATATTTGGAATGCAAAAGCCGTTCGAACACAATACATTAAAACAATAAATTTAATACTCTGTCATAAAATTCATGATTTACCATCGTTTAAATTTGTCAGTGAAATTCTTCTCATTCATAAACACTACCAAACACGCATGTTTTGGTACATTATTCATGCATTACGCCTCGATAACAGCTCCACTTAATTAATGACCATTCCCATCGCCCGTGCGGCGGCATTTAGTACCGGGCCGGTGCAGAGCGGCCGCCAAAGCCGCGGGAATATGCCACTAACAAAACATCGTTAAATCCTCGGTTACAATAAAACAACAGAGCGTTTATTGCCGGTTTCTCGAATATTACAGCGATATTTTATTGACTTTTTTGTCGATTGTTCCCACAAAAACCTCATCCCCCTAAAACCATTTTTGATGAAAATTAAATGTCCAAACAGTGATGGTCGTGAAACATATTTTTCTCTCAAGTCACCGAGTCTAGAATCTGCCAATTTTCGAATTCCACCACTTGCTAGAAAAGTAAGTTACCAATCATGAAAACCGAGAAAATAAGTATGTTAATCTGAAAGGAGCGTGAAAAGAATATATGATGCGAAAGTAAATGGAGGAAGAAGTCGGGGACGCCCGAAGAAGACATGGCACAATCAAGTGAATCAAATACTTGAATCGGGCCTTGTGAAGAGTCAGAATAACAAAAGAGTATGTATGAGACGATGTCTGAGTGTGAATGAAGGAAGGAGTGTGTGCCAAGACAGAGTCGTATGGCGGTCTGTCCTCTCTGCCTACCCATTTGGGGAAATGACGTGATAGTCAGTTGGTTTTTTTAAATCTGTTTTTTCTTTCTATTCGACTACGAATCCAGAAATTGCCCGTCCACATCCGGCTTGCGCAATTTAAAAAAATGTAATTAAAATATGTCATAACACATTTAATTCATATGAAAGAATACAATTCACACATTTAATTCATTTGAAATAATAGTATTTTTGCGGCACGTACCAGATACTCTTAGTGTCGCTCTGGTGAAAGACCACCATTCAGAATAGAAACATTGCTTGAAATGGCTTAACGCCGTGTTTGGTGACCAGATCTGAATATCCAGGTACTTTCTAACCTTCGTCTTATCCATCTCATTCCCTTCCCAATCTCCTTCCTTATCTCCTTCCACTCCTCACTACATTCAGCCTCACAACATACCCCAGTTGGGGGTGCCATACTATCACTGGCTCTAGACGGTTGGGAGCAGTTGGGACTCTGGTGCAAAAAAAGCAAAAATAAGTAATTTATTTATTTTAATCATCACGAAAAAGAACGAAAATAAAAAATAGCATAACAAGTAAAAATAATGTATGATATGAAGATTAAATATAATGTATTAATATGAAACAGGGCAAGTGTAAAAATATGATTAAAAAAGTATGTGGGTCGTTATATACCTTACAATAATTTTTGATTATTTATTTTTCCTTAATAATTAATAAATTAAATAAAAATATAAACTTTGTTTATAAACACTTTATTTTTCAATATTATGTCTAAAGGTTTCAAAAGTACCCTTCCATCATCAGGACAATATTAAAATTTTAATATTGTTCTGATTCAGAAGTACCCTTCCATCATCAGGTAAATATTAAAATTTACAATTTTAATTTTTTTCAAACATAGTTATAAACAAAGTTTATCTTTTTTATTTATAAATATGGCAAGCCACAAAGTAAAAGCTTTTTACGAATATGTAATAAATTAAAGTTTGGTTATCTCAAATATTGAAAACAACACAGTAATTGTGTATTCTATATCCTGCCGATACGTATATAAATTCAACTAAGTAATTACTTTACCCGGAATTAGCTATTGATAACATATTCATCCATCCCAAAATTATTTGAACAGTGTCAACAGTTTGACGTTTTAACCATCTGCGTTCATTTGATCAGAGCTTTTGTGATTGATTTCCCCTCGATATTCATTCACAAAACATTTGGTTTTTGCGAGAGGTAAATAATTTCAATTGTCAAACAATCCGGTAGCAGAGGATGAGTCCGTTGTTAATCTGTCAATGCAACAGGTGGATCATCATTTGTGCAAGCTTTAATCGAAAAATCATCAAAAGCTCACCCAATGTGAACTCTGTTTGATTCTATTTGAATTGCACGCAATACGCAGGTTTAACGTAAACGCGGTTCATAAATGATTTATCATAAAATGGTATTAACAATCATTTCATTGATACTGTTGGGAATATGAGTGTTAACTTAGAGAAAGCTTTAACATAAATATATTGTAAAATACGTTTTATAATAAATTGTCTATTAAGAACGATTGTTTGTACATAATATAAAAAAGCAACATAAAACTGAGGCTTTATTGTAAAAAAAAACTGGCTATTTATTTATGATTAAAGTATTGTCCATCGCTGGCCACTACTTTTTTTCATCTTTTGGGCAGCGTTAGAATTCTGCGTTGAAAAAACTGGTCATCCTTTGAAGCGGTCGACGAATCGATCCAATTTTTTACTTCTTCATAAGACCGAAAGTGCTGGTCAGCCAGGTCATGTGCCATTGATCAAACAAGTGATAGTCAGAGGAGGCAACGTCTGAAAAATACGGCGGGTGGGGTAGGACTTCCAATTTCAACGATTCCAAGTAAGTCTTGACCACTTTCGCAACATGGGGTCGAGCATTGTCATGCTGCAAAATCACTTCATCGTGTTTCTCGTTGTATTGCGGTCGTTTGTCTTTCAATGCTCGGCTCAAACACATTAATTGCGTTTGATAACGATTGCTTGTGATTGTTTTAGTCGGTTTTAACACTTCGTAATAGACTAAGTCGAGCTGGTCCCACCAAATACAGTGCAAGACCTTGGAGCCGTTAATATTCGGCTTGGCCGTCGACGTGCAAGTACACTTAGGAAATCTCCATGATTTTCTGTTCTTGGGGTTATCATAATGAACCCATTTTTCGTCCCCAGTCACAATGCAATGCAGAATTCTCTCTTCCGTCTTTGCATTTCAAGCAACTGTTCGCAAGTAACCAAACGCCGTTTAATATCTCTCGGTTTCAACTGGTACGGTACCCGATTCCCTTGCTTCTGATTCATTTCCATGGTCAGTTGTACAGTTTTACACCAATACATTGCAAAAGCGATAAAAAAATGGTATACATAATTAAACAAAGATAAAGGTAAAATAGCTAAAAAGTAGTTTTAAAACATAAAAATAACTTTCAAGTAAGTGCATAATTTGGTTAAAACTGAATAGCTAGTTCGTGCTGAAACTTGGAAGTCATGTGAAAATTATCCGCATTTCATTTTAAATAGTAATAAAACCAGTCATATTATTTTTCAGTTTTTTTATCCATTATTTGGTACGTGCCAAATTACACTAGCGAAATTGGCATTTAAATGTACGCCAGCCATAAAACTACAAAGATTACGTTTGAGTCTTGCTCGCATCAATAAATGAAAAATGATTACGAACATTACACTCACGCTAACCTGGCAACATTGCGACCACAATTTATTACCTTATAATAATAATTATTATTTCTTAAGCATGGTAATTCTTCACCCCATACATTATGCGCCATTGGAAACGCATCTATATAGCAATAAATATAATGAGATTCGCTGTAGACAAGATGGTTTATTTTTGAAATAGGTAGAATCTAATAGAAAGCCTTTAAAGATAAGCATGCGAAAGGTGACTAATTGAAGTCATCTATACATTATTTTAATCTTCTTGCTCAGCGTTATATGCATGAATATAGAATAATAATTTTCCTCGGGCTGTATGTTACTTTGGAGATGCTGTGCGGAGGGTCTTTTTGAGGAAAGGGAGGAGTGAACCTGGGTCTTGAAGAGGCCCGTTTTGTAGGAGGGACGAAAGACAGAGGCTGGTAAATCGTTCCACAGTTGAGCTATTGAATACAAGAACGAGTCGTAGAAGCGGACCGTTCTCATATATTGAATGTCAACCGTGTATAAAAGTGTGGCGCGCGTTTGGCGAGTTTCCCGACTATGCACCGGTGCCGAAGAAATCAATGACGCAAATTCCTCGGAGCATCTTCCATTGAAATAACGGTAAAACTTAGAGGTCTCGGGTTCAAACCCGGCGTGCGCAGATAATTGGTATTTAATTAATATGTGTCAATAAACATTTAATTCATACAAAATGATATAAAAGTATATTTGTGGCACGTTCCAGAGTGGTAGATGCTCTAAGTATCGCTCTGGTGAACCATCATTCACAATAAAAACGTTGCTTGAAATGGCTCTAGCCATGTTTGTTGATCAGATCTAAATAGTCAAGTACTGTTCAACCTTCCTCTCACCGCCTTCCTTCCCCACAACCTCTCAACATACCCTCATTGGGGATGCCATAGTCTCACTGGCTCTAGACGGTTGGGAACAGTTGGGACTCTTGTGCGGTATTCACTGTAAAAAAAAAAAAAAAGGAGCTATCAAACGGACCGCCCGTTTCTGCACACAATCAATGGGTTTCTTCAGGTATTTAAAAATTCTAGACCAGAGATGACTGCCTAATTCAACAGTGGGGCGCTTTTGCGATTTATGCGTGGTCAGCAGTTGTCTACTATTGAAGTATCTGCGTTTCCTGTACAGTACGCCTAACTTCTGAGAGGCTAACTTTACTCTGATTCGATGAAGTCCCCGCGCCTCGGCTGGTCACTTAAGGTTACACCAAGTGTGTCAATAGAAGGTTTGTTACACCACGTGAGAAATCACCAATTGAAAAGTCATCATATGTGAAGTAATCAACTCTTAAGTTATCTAAATGTGCGTCAACTGGAACATAGCCCTCATAACTGAAAGTGGCGATACAATTAGCTAGGTGGACCAGATTCTAAAAATCACTTTCCACTGGTGTGGTTTCATACTATTAAGGTTGCAAAGCCCACTGATATAGAACCTCTCAACTCTGACAGTCATCAGGTTCTAAGATTTAGGAGGATTAAAATTAAGTCAAAATATCCTAAATATTGCATGAAAGTAAAGGAGGCAATATACAAATTTGTTATATGACATTCATACCCACGCTGGTAATTTGTTCTTAGTTTCATCGGATCCTTCGACACATGACAATACGTAGGGGTTTTAAATGCTCCTCTCGTAGCATAAAATTTACCATGAAAACCACTTACCATTGATTTGTCTCGTTAAAATATGTTTTTTAATTCATAAAAAAGTTTTCCAACTCTCTAAATAAAGAAATTAATTCTCATAAATATTTTTGTTATGTAAATACCGAGCTAGAGTCCCAACTGCTGGAGCCAGTGGGACTATGGTATCCCCAACCAGAGTATGATGTGAGGCTGAAAATAATTGGGAGGGAAGAGTAGGGTCAGAAAGAACTTGGCCATTCAGATTTGGTCACCGAACCCGGCTATGGCCAATTTTAGTAACTTTTCAATTCTGGATGGTGGTCTTTCACCAGGGTGATCCTGAGAGTATCTACAAACTCTCTTTATTTTCTATTGAAAATTACAAAGGGTCCATACTGCTCCCAACCGTCTGAAGTCAGTGGAACTATCTCTAATTGGGGTATGTTATCAGGCTGAAGGTAACTGATAGGGGAAAGATGGGGAAGATCGGAAAGTACCCTGCTATTCAGATCAATCATCACTAAACACGGCTAAAGCCATTTTAAGCAACGTTTTGATTCTGAATGGTGTTATTTCACCAGGGCAATACTGCTGAGAGTATCTGTTATTTTCCAATAAAAATTCAAAGGGTTTGGCTAAGCAAATGACGTTGTCGCCTGAAAATATATCATTTACGGTTGTAGCTGAACGTTATCTATTTTTCCATGTTTTAATAGTTTTATTCCGTTTGTTTTAATATATTATTTAGTTAAAGTTTCGGTCCAGGGTAGCACTTTGCGAGCGCCCCTCCAATTCTAAGTTTTCAGTATCCACACCTGTTCGCCGATTTCTATCTCCACTCCCTTATACGGACCCTGCACCTAACGGGGGGCTTCCTAACACGTTTATTTGCAACTCTAAACCAGTTCCTTTACTCGGGTGCCCCCCAGGCAGGGCCGCATCGTTTTACAGGGTATCGATTAATTTAAAGTGAGTATATCGAGGCCTGTTCAAAAGAAAAGGTGAATTTTGAATTTTAGTGGGCTGTGTACATTCGATTATCGATTTTTTGTTGTTGTTATGTTGATACACATATGTTTATCATATGTTAGCATTATCAGCCATTTTGAATTAGTGGTTTGTTTTTGACAACTGGAAAGGTTAGTCACGTTTTTGTGTGTTCTTCGATTTTTTACTTTTGAAAAAAATGGATCAAAAAATATGTATTAAATTTTGCGTTAAAAATGGAATAAAGCGCTCCAACGCACTTTAAATGTTGACTGTGGCATTCGGCGAGTCTACTTTGTCTCAAAAAAGTGTTTATAAGTGGTACAAGCGCTTTTCAGAAGGCCGAGAAGATGTTAATGACAATGAGCGTCCTGGGGTTGTAGAAAAACAAATCATGGATTTTATTCTTTGATCCATTTTTTTCAAAAGTAATAAATCGAAGAACACACAAAAACGTGACTAACCTTTCCAGTTGTCAAAAACAAACCACTAATCCAAAATGGCTGATAATGCTAACATATGATAAACATACGTGTACCAACATAACAAAAAAACCGATAGTCGAATGTACACAGCCCGCGAAAATTCAAAATTCATTTTTTTCTTTTGAACGGGCCATGTACATGCACATATTTTTTTAAGTCATAATATTTTTCACTCCAACTTCCTTATTGGCCCTAGAAATTTTAAATTATATATTTTTCCTTTAATCATACCCTATTTTTGGTTGCTTGAATAATGCAGGAATACAATTGTTTTTAATCCTACAACTAAAATTGTTTACATGGTTTATACTAGCATTGTGACCGCTTTGAAAGAACTGCTTCTTTTGGCAACAGTTCTTACTTCATTCATTGTCCATTGAACAAATACTTCAATTGAAGTCGGTAGTCCATTTTAGCGTTTATTCATTTCAATAACTTCATTTTATTGAACAAATACTTTAATAGAAGTTGATAGTTCCTTTAAGCGTTCATTCATTTCATTTCATTTCATTTAACAAATATTTCAATTGAAGTTGGTAGTTCATTTCAGTCTTCATTCATTTCATTTACTTCATTTCATTGAACAAATACTTCAATTGAAGTTGGATGCATACATGCCATATCCCTGTCTTCAATTGGTCCCATTATTGGTACACATAGTTGGCCTTTGTAGGACTAATGTCAGACGTGTCAAACACACTTGTCTTGTTTGTACTGTTCGTTCAATGCTTTGTGTTGTACAGGGCGTTTCGAAATTACATTCGGAATCGAAACATTGCTTGAAATGCTAAGTCCTAGCTAGCTTTGTGACCGCTTTGAAAGAAAAACTTCTTTTGGCAGCAGCTCCTTCTTCATTCATTGTTCATTGAACAAATACTTTAATTGAAGTTGGTAGTTCATTTTAGCGTTCATTCATTTCATTGAAAGAACTACTTCAATTTGCAGCAGTACAGTTGCGAAGGTGAACTTTATTTTGGCGAGGAACCGGTTCCAGTTCTTTTCACTTTGAAATCTCTACCGACGTGCTTTTCGACAAGGAACCGGTTAAAAAAACTGAACAAATAACCAGATAAATTCAAATCTCTTTTTTGCGAGTTCGACATCAATTGAAGTGTTCACTTCGAAGGGTTTCATTTTAAAGAACTAGCAATTCGTGAAGCATTCACAGAACATTGAATTTTTCCCAACGCTAGTTTATACTAACTACATTGTTACATGTGTAGTATCAAAATCCGCCTCTTGTCCACAGCTGTGGAGTGATTGTTTATTCAGTGTGATCGTGAGCCATAACTCTGGTTACGATAGCGTCAATGCGTACAGAAAAGAAGATTGTGCATCTTTATATCAATAACAGTTGGGCGCTGAATATGTTCATTGCCATTATTGCCTAGTTTAATTCATTCGTTTCGCGTTGTGGAAATTTATCGCTCGTTGCAAAATGTTACTTCGGTTGAATTTAATGCTGAGGTATTAGTGGATTACTAGATTTAATAGCGGATTTATCGTCAGTCGATCAATTGGGGGCAGGAGCCGTTTGCGAGGAAAAGTGAATACACTTAAGTAATAACATGTTGAATCAGCTAATCTATTTAACAATGGTTATTTTTTAAAAACTTAATTACTTTTATTTTCTTAGCAAAGGTGTTATTTGGTACTTCAGCCGATTAAAATTATTTTTCATTCTTGTCATTTTTGTTTCATTTTAATTTGCTTGCGTGGATGCCTACTTTTAAAATAAACATTTTTTTTACGTGAATACCGCACAAAGAGTCTCAACTGCTCCCAACCGTCTAGAACCAGTGAGACTATGGCATCCCCAAATAAGGGTATGTTGTGAGGCTGAAGGTAGTGGGGAGGGGAAGGAGATTGGAAAGAGGAAGGTTGGGAAGTACCTGGCTATTCAGATCTGGTCATTAAACACGGCTAAAGCCATTTCAAGCAACGTTTCGATTCTGAATGGCGGTCTTTCACCAGGGTATCTACCACTCTGTAACGTGCTGCAAATATACTTTCTATTATTTTTACATGAAGTAAATGTGTAATGACACATATTAATTAAATAAAATTTATTAGCGCAAGCCGGGTTTGAACCCGCGACCTTTGGATTCGTAGTCGAGCGTCTTACCATTCGACCATGGAGGCCGTCCAAATTAACTTTATATTTTCGTAAAAAAGCAATCACTTTGTGTTCAGTAGTCCAATATTAGGTATATTTCCCGTAAACTTATATAATTTATCATTATTCTTTAATCACACTCTCAGTTGACGTTTTGTTTCTTTCAATTCATATTATCTGTCTCTTTCTCTCTGTTCCTTTGGTGCAACTTAAATGTTATTTTATTGTTTTCTCATTGTTCTGTTATTTTATTTTATATTTTCTTCTCCCTCTATGTGTATTTTATAACACTTTGTATTTTTCGTTTAGTTTAATTTTGTACCCTGATGATTCTTAGGCTAAGCAAAACCGGTGGATCATAAAAATTAAAATAATATCCGCGGTCTTGTACAAAGCTATTTTTTCATTTATTCAAATCAACTTTATTTTTGTATTCGCGTTTTTTCTAGTATATTTCATATGTTGTTTACGGACAAACTTTCAAACGTTATATATACAATAAAATCACTCATTTCACTTTCTTTCGTCGCAGAATCATCAAAGCTCAAAAACTTACGTTAAATATATCGAATAATTTACGAGCCAGAGTCGAGTTTAGAGCCTTTAAACACTGTTAATTTCAAGATAGCAAAAAAACTAAAATATTAATAACTAAAGTTACCGGTTAGTAGCTGAGTGGACAAACGCGTCGGATTCCCACCTGGGTGTGATGAGTTCAATCCCTCTGCTAGCCAAGTCCTCCATCATTGCACAAGTAAAATTTTCCGCTTATTATGATGGCAGTAGGAGTTTTTCAAGTATTGCCAAATTATTCGTAACCTAATGTTTGTCTTTCTTTTTAAATTGAGGGATAATTGAGAAATGTTCCTCAATTCAAATAATTGATAATTATATTAAATTAGAATTAACTGTGAAGCTTTTATACTTATTATTTTTATATTAATAATTGAAATAATATCAATAATAAAAGAATACTTTGTCTTAAAACCACAAAATTTATTATGACGAAGGCCAACTGGTTTCACTTGGATCAAGCTTCGTCAGGGCACATATAATAACTGATTCATCATAATAATTTTTGTGGTTTAAAAAAAAAAGTATTATTTTATTATCAATATAATGTCCAACCATCATGTGATTGCTTCCTACGATTTAAAAAAAAAATCATCAAAATGAAAATAATTATGTTATTTCAATTATTAGTATAATTTATAATTAATACATAATATTGCTGTTACATACAATTTATAAAGACAAGCGTAATTTTTTTTCAACAATAATGTGAAGTTATAATATAATGACCTCAAAGTTCCTAAATAAGAAATTAAATTAATAATTTTCCTAGTTTAATTGAGTATTTGAAAAGGGAGGCAATAATTTTTTAAAGTTTTAAAACAAAATGATGGAATAGTGCAGATCACTGGGATAGATTAAAATATTTTAGTGCCATTTTTTTTTTGTTACATAGTTTTCACTTAAGGTTTTAAAATAAAGTTTAATTAACAGCTCGTACTCAAGTAGCTGTATAATGAAGATTCTTTAGTCGCTAGTCATTCGCTAACAGGACAAGATGGTTACAATTGATTGTTAGCTTTTTTACAATACCAAAATACCCACTATCACCAACAACAACAAAAAAAAATGTCGGTTTTTCTTTATTCACATTTTCATTCCTACTTTTCATTTTCTTCATTCAGGAATGCTGATCTTTAAATAATTCACTTTGAAACAGTCGGGAATATCATGAATACAGTCATGAATACAGTTTTAAAATAAGGTAACCGATACGAGCCCTTTTCAGACCGAATGTTATGAATATGAAATTCTCATGTTCAACCTTAGTTGCGAATTCTCTGTATTAATGAAATAGGCAATGAACAGATATTTATGTGCAATGATATCAATAAAATTATACCAAAGGCAACACTGATCATAAATATCACTCTCACTAGATAAGCAGGGAGATCGTGTTCCAAGAATCACGATAAATGTTTAAACAGGATATCGGAGTGTACTGCACACTCTAACAGCAATCAAAAACACATTTGAGGCTCTACAATCTGGGTTAAAATCAATTGAAAATGAAGAATGTAATTCAGAACTCACGATTAATTCTCTTGGCTTCATTAAAGACCGAATTGCAACAGTTTCGAAGGAGAACGGTTGGCGTATGAACGTGCACTAAATATTTATCGACCAGGAACACAGCATCCAGTAGAAGAGTGCAATCTAATCGTGGGAACACAAACAGATGAAAGTAATGCAGAAGAAGTTAAGATCTACGGGGCTTTCGATGAAGATTTAATGGTTTTGTTGAATGCAAGGGTGCCAGGCGGATTGCCTTTTTGTTTCTTTGTTTTTGTAGAATTGTAACCATTTTGAATAGCCACGTAAACAAGTAAATAAAATAAATAAAACACATAAATTTGTTTATAACCACTTTATTATATATTTCTTTTCTTTGTTTATAAACTTTCTTGTAATAATTGTCCGTCATATTATACGAGTATAGGTAAGACATCTCCAAATGTTAATATTAGAATCAGTGAACATCTAAGATGCTTAAAAAACAATAATTTTTCAGAGTTCGCCAATCTCCTCATTGCTACGGACCATAATTTTAATAGGGATGCAAAAGGGTCAAACTTCTTCACCGTTGTAATAAAGGGGAAAAAAATAGATAATTTAGAAACATTAGAAATTAGAAAATCATTAAATAATAAATCTAATATTTTGAATAATCAAATTAATTTATCTTACAGTCCTATCCCAGATATATTTCCAGTAAGCCGCTCGGTTATTCTTATAATCCCCTCAATTACCCCTTCTCCTTCCCGTTCCAACTCCTAAATATGTATATATATCTCAGCATTTTATATTTTATGTTAATTTTAATATTTTCCTGATGATGGAAGGGTACTTTCGAAACCGGTAGACGTAATATTAAATAATAAAGTGGTTATAAACAAAGTTTATGTGTATGTTTATAATTATGGCAAGCCACAAAGTAAATGCTTTTTACGAATAAGTAAATAAAATGCTGAAAATATCGCGCTTATTTGTTCGACTTTTAACATTCTTGAATTGAACGTTATTCTGCAAAATTAAGCTAAAGAATCCGTTTATTGTGCATGTTTTTACTAGAGTTAATATTTAAATAACTCCAAGCTTCTAAAATTATATCAAAGTACCTCACGTTAGCAGATAAGCGAAGCGTTGAGACGAAATTACTGATTAAACTTTATTTATTATTAACTAAAAATTAAGAAAGTCCATTTATTTATTTCGCTCCCATGCACTTAATCGAAAAAAAAAAAAAAACTTAACAACACTGATCTCCAGAGTGGTAGAAACCAAGTATCGCCCTGGTAAAAGATCACCATTCAGAATCAAAACGTTGCTTGAAATTACTCTAGCCGTTTTAGTGACCAGATCTGAATAGCCAGGTACTTCCTAACCTTCCTTTCCCCTTCTCACTACCTTTAGCCTCACAAAATACTTCAATTGGGGATGCCATAGCCTCACTGTAAAAAAAATATTTTTTTGAGTAACTCATTGCAAAATTAAATTTTTGATTATTTTCTGAAAAATAATATTCTTTTTTCTTTGTACTGACTTAGTTTTAAAAACAAAGATTGATTAAACTATTTGATTTCATGCTTTGTTATATTAAACAATAAAGCTGTGCATAAAATTTCAATTATAATCGAGATTTAGTTGTATTAATTGCACGCATTACAACCATTTAGCAGCCACTCAGACGCATTTTCAATTAGGGATTAATGATTTTAATAAAACCAAATTTTAAACCATATTCCACAATTTTTTTTAAGACCTGACCGGTTTCACCTTATGACGGATATCTTCAGACTGGTACAATTTTAAGTAAGTCTTTGGAATATATACTATTAGGTCCGGAAGGGATGGATATTGATATTCATAGTGAATCATCTGTGACTTAAGGATTTTAGTTTTATGGCTGACAGAGGTGGCTTTTACCATACGTTCAAAAATACATTCGGGTAGTTTTATTACCTTCTAAGGAGACGGCTTACACGGGGTGCGTTAGATGCATTTATATATTTTTAAGATTATTTTATATCTATAGTTGTTAGCTTTAAAAAAATGGTATTTTTAAAATCATTAAAATTAAGTGTCACCACGATTTAACATTTTCAAAATTAGAAATAATAAAAAAGTAGGGATGGTTTTGCTTATTTATTTTAATTTTGTTGATAGTGTTTATTATTATTATTACTAGTTAAACTGCCTCTTCTGTATTTACTGTATTTATTATTTCACGAGTTTTTCGTGCTATCCTGAATTCTACTATGAAGACTTCCATTTGTACTTGTCTCAAAAAACCGCTTTAAAAATAAATAAATTTCAGCCCTGCATAATTTCTCTTTGTAAACATGTAAATAGTTGTTTATCGGTAAAAGAAGACATTTATAATAAGGTGGATAACAACCAACACGGATCAACACGGAACGTTCGGATTGAAGGTCTTTTTTGTTTCCGTCGCTTCAATTTATCTACCAGATCCGAATTTTTATGCTTTTGAGGAAGCCTCACGATTCTCTGTGCATTTTCTTTTTATGGCGAGACCTTTCCCATATGCTTACAATGTCTTTATTTATTGTGGACGAGTGGTATTTATATTGACTCACCTGACAACGCCGCACAATTTCCTTTCGAATATCTTAACAGTTACTGGATGAGGAAGAACTATTATTTTTTTAACAGTCCCGACTGCTCCCAACCATCTAGAGCCAGAAGGACTATATTATCTCCGATTGGGACATGTTGGGAAGCTAAAGGTATTAGGTAGGGGAAGGAGATGGGGAAAGGGAAGGTTGAGAAGTAGCCGGTTAATCAAATCTGGTCACCTAACTCCCCTTTTTCAGAAGATAAAGGAGAATGAAAGGCCCGAGAATGAATAAATTAATTAAATTAGATGGTTTAGGCATGTAGAGCGACTGAACAAAGAAAAGAGTGTAAAAATAATACATGACGAAAGTGAATGGAAGAAGAAGTCGGGGACGCCCGAAGGAAGACATGGCACGATTAAGTGAATCAAATACTTGAGTCGGACCATGTCAGGAGTCAGAATAAAATAATAGTATGTGTGAGACGATGTATGAATGTGAGTGAAGTAAGAAGTGTGTGCCAATACAGAGTTAGTTAGTCATTAAACATAGCTAAAGCCATTTTAAGCAATGTTTTTGTATTTATTTTGACTTTTACTAGTGTGAGACTTAAATTATCTACCACTCTGGACCGTGCCGCAAATATATTTTATATTATTGTATTTGAATTAAATGTGAAACAACACATATTTATTGATTTTCGCACGCCTGGATTTGAACCCGCGACCTCTGGGTTGCCAAACAAGCGTCCACTAAACACTCGATCACGGAGCCTGTCAAAATTATATTATATCAAAAACTTAGTACGAGTATATAAACTATTTGTGGAATTTTCTTAACTAAGACGGTATAGATATGGAAAATAGTAGAAACTTACGCTATAACCTCAATGTAGAACTAAAATATATAAGGTGTCCGGAAACCCGTGACACCCACGAATAACTGCTGAACTTTCATCACATTCGGAGTTGAATTTGCGGTATAACTTTTTATGATTTGAGCTTTTGTTGTCGAGTAAATCAGATCAGAAATTTTTTGGTCAAATTCAAAATATTCGTTCGCAACGAGGTTACTGGCTTTTAAAATGCGTCAAAGGCTAGATCCTGCTCGAATAGTTTTTTTAAATCTATTGTTTGTTTTTAGTGAAAATACTAAATTCTAAAAAAAAAAATATTTTTTAGTTTTCTATTGACTGCAGATTTCCATCTTATTCTTTCCATAACCTCGCTGAGTGGGCTTAAATTAAATATTGCCATGAGCACACAAAACACAGTCTAAAAATCTTCACTTTAAGAACTTGTATTTAAACATGTCTTCGCTGGAAAGGCAAAAGGGCGTAAGTGACACTTTGGTAAAAATGAGTTAAATATGCAGTTTTGATCAGTTTTCTGCATCATCATGTTTGGTTCTGAAGACTTTTGTGGCCTTTCAGCCATCTAAAATACTGAGTAATATTAAGATATTTAGCTTGACACAAGCTTGGGACTTTTTTTAGATTTTTGCCGCTTCAGGTAACTCAATGAAAGCATTGAGTTACCTTAGTTAACTTTTTTCAAAAATCCAACCAGGTACTGAATACATATGAATTTTATTTTACAAGAAAAAACTTTGAGTGCTCTGGTGTAAACTTCCCAAAATGGCGCTTCAGCCCTTTTGCCTTTCCAGCGACGATATACACACAAAAAAGCCCTACAGTAACAAAAGGCAGCCTGCTCACCGCCCACCGGGTAGAAAAGATCATCTCCTCATTAATGCACCTCTAACTACAGTTGACACAGGAAAAAGCACAAATATTCCCTGGCAATGCTCAAAATTTCTACAATACGATTTAACGATCATATGTGCTGCAGAAAATTTAATTTTTTTGCTGATCCGCCTGTTTTGAGACACCGTTAATATTTCCAATGTTCTGTACCCTTATCATTTCTAAATCAGTGCTTCTTCGTGTCTGCTAAATCATTTTAAGCTTCTATCCACATTAAATATTTATACGGTAAGGTAAAACATAACATAAAACGCAATCAGAATTATTCCTCCGATATCTGTTTGTATTATTGCTGCAGGAAACACTTGGTATGGTGAATTATTAGGATCGTGACTCCCGCGGGTCTTCTGGCTCCGTGGTGATATACGCGTTCATTCCCCCGGGAGATTTTTTACGTGAGCTTTTAGAACTCATTAAATGCGGCTTTGTGTCGTAAAATCACCGAAACAAAAGCAAAATAAGACTTTTTAAAAGACTGTTCTCTGCTGTGCCAGCGAAAATTTTATATCTAATCAATTTTAAATATGGTTTATGAAACATGAACAAAGGGCTTACATTTGTGTTTACTCGCGGTTATCTGGGGACTAAAATATCAAAGTACAATAATAATGGTGCCTTTATTATTTCCTTTTGTAATATTTATATTGTGTAATCAACTCGACGACAGAAATTTTCTAAGGAATTTTAATTTAATTGTAGTATCTGAAGAACATTTCAGAGAATCATTTCATGGAGAAAAGCTTAAAAAATACCAGAACTAAGGAAAGAGCTTTTGTCGTACACATTCTGATAATTATGACAAAGAACATGTAGACTGAATCATGGAGGATATTTTCACCACGATTCGGTTGTACTCACATAAAAATATGGGACGTTTTTTGAAAGTTCATAAATCGCTTACGTGTTTATTATGATCTCTGCTCAAGGAACCTATGTTATTTTTTGGAGATGCTGTGTGAAGGTTGTTTTTAACGAGAGAAAGGATGGCCCTCAAAAAAAACAACGTTGTAGGGGAGAGAAACTACAAAATTCTGCTACTTATTTCACGGAGTTATTAATCACAACGAACGAGTTCCAAACATTTTACTCTTTCTAATTCGGAAAAATTTCAACTATATACGAATGTTGGGCATGCATTTTATACCTGCTGTGCACGCACAGCTGCTAAATGGAACAATGACATTTATTCTTCTTTTTTATTAAGCTCCTGTTTCTTAGCTTTTAATGGATATATTTCTGGATAAGTTGCTGTTAAAGATTGTATTTGATTCACTTGATCATGTCTTCCTAGGGCGTCCCCGACTTCTTCTTCTATTCACTTGTGCTTCATATATTATTTTAACACTCCCTTCTTCATTCATTCGCTCTTTTTGTCCAAAACATCTAAGCGTCCGTTTCGTGATCCTATTTGTTGTGCTTTAACCAGCCTTGCATTTTTTCCGGATACCCATATTTTGACACTGTCATACATGGTTTTACCGCACATGCTCGTACGAGTACATCTCACTTCTACAGTACATAGTCATTTTTTAAATTTTATTTTATTTAAGGAAGAAAAAAAGATACAGACAGTCATTCATAAAATATACATAAACATTCACTGGAGAATTTGACTGTATCCCAACTATTTCTCACGGATTAACATATTAAGTAGCTGATTAACAGATAATTTTTAGCCATATTTAAAGGGAAAAAATAAATAAATAAAGTTTGGGTTATACATAAAAAAAAAACAAAGTAACAGCAAATAAATGATTGGGTTATACATTAAAAAAACCCAGTATCCAAACAAAGTAGCAGAAAATAAATGATCGGGTTATGTAGACAAAAAGAGTGCAGGGTCAAAACAAAGAGGCAGCAAATAAATGATTAGGTAATACAGAAAAAAAACCTAACAACTACTAACTGATTTTACCGCACATACGCAGTGGGGATCTCATTCCTACGGCATTCAGTCCATTTCCATCCTTCCTAATCGTCTGTATCACCAGAAATACTCCACAATCCATAGTTACAGCCGGCGAACTAATTTAATTAATGTTTACTATCCATTGCATAATGCAGTCACAATACATTCGTCTATTCCAATATTCAGTTTTCAAGTAGCCGTCAATAATGTATTGTATATTGATAAACTAACACAACTAACACGGTCGTTGTTTGATCTGCTCCAGGCTGTAGAATTCACAATGCCTTGGTACAAGGGCGAAACGTTTCGATTTCAAATATGAATAGATGCTGCGGTTTGTTGCATCAAATCAAATCAAAAGCTTTCAGGTAAACTGAGGTGTAGTTACAACAGAACCGGCGTAGAACGCGGCGGTCACCGCTGTGCATTATGGTGTCGAGGCGGAAAAACAGGATTTTCCCTAGTACTTTAATTTGAATATTTTGTACTAAAAATAATAATAATTGTCAGATCCGAAGCTGCGATAAAAACCGAATGTTTTTTCAGCTTCAGATGAATTTGAAAAATAGCGGACTGTAAACGATAAACTACGATAAACGATAACTGATTGTAACTTGTAGAAAGATTACGGAATGAAAGAAAAATGGAAACCATTCACTCACCGATGAAGTTGAACTTCAAAGTTCTTGAAGTCTTCTTACACAATCGTATAATATTAATAACAAAGTGAATACACCAAAATAATTTTATCTTCTTATTCACAAAACACCACATATATTTTATATTATTTGGATATCAAAACAAACACGACGACCTCCATGGTCGAGTGGTAAGACGCTCGACCACGAACCCAAAGGTCGCGGGTTCAAACCCAGCGTGCGACACTAACTTTTATTTTATTAATATGTGTCATAACACATTTAATCAATACAAAATAATGCAAAGTTTATTTGCTGCACGTTCCAGAGTGGTAGATACTTTATGTATCGCCCTGGTGAAAAACCACCATTCAGAATCGAAAGGTTACTTGAAATGGCTTTTGCCGTGTTTAGCAACCAGATCTGAATAGCCAGGTACTTTCTTACCTTCCACTTCCCCATCTCCTACTCCTCCCCACTACCTTCAGCCTCACAACATACCTCAATTGGGGATGCCATGGTCTCATCAGCTCTAGACGGTTGGGAGCAGTTGGGACTCTTTGCGGTATTCACTATAAAAAATAAACAAACCGACGAACAAGCAAAAAACTAACGAGCAACACGTTTTTTTTACATCAACCTCTTCTGTTTGGTATTCAATTGTTTCGAGCACGGTATTGTTGAATACGTAATTCAATATAGCAAAATGGTTGGTTAGGAGCTTGGGTTAAAAACATCAAGGTAAGAACCTAACAACTTATCACTATGAAATCCAAAAAAATATAATTTCTTTATTCCGAAATATTGGGAGGTTAGTGAAATCTCACATATCTAATAGATAATATACTTAAAAGTATTTTATTTTCAATGTATTTCCCAGCGCCCATATTCCCCCGACGGTTCTGGAACACAACTACACAATATTTACTCACTAACTAACCAATGCTTTGTTCCTATACAGGGTAGAAATACAGGCTGTAACGCCATACACATCTGTCCTCGTACACAACTCTTGCTTCATCTACATATTTATGTAAATAATCATTTTTTTCATCGACATAATGCAGAGATTTCGTGGTAGTATTTTTCCTCTCACAACATTTTTTAAAAATCATACTGAGTGGGTTATCGTTTGAAATTTTAAAGATGTAAGAATATGTTTTCATGTCGCAAAGGTTGAGGTGGGGGTGTACATGTACAGATTCCCCTTAAGAATTCAAAGCAGGAGTCTCTGGCACCTTCAGCGAAATGCAATTCACTTTGAGGCTGTACAACCAAAGCCTCAAGCCCTGTAAGCCGCCAGGTAACCTCCGGTAATCTTCGGCCATTGTCGGGATAAATCGACACTCGCGAACTCCCGCGATGCCTCTACACCTTGCACTCTACGGCGAAGGAGGATGCTTGTAATATGTAGACAAAAATACAGAAAACGATAACACTGAGAATTTAGTAATATCCGGTTAGTTTTTAAACCATTTAAATGCCTTCATTTTAATTTTATTATTTCATTAAAAACAAACTCACACATTCCCGGCTTACGAATAACCTGACGATATTTAATTTAAATTTAAAATAAAAGTATCTTGGTTTTAAGACCACTTTATTAGATACATACACCAACCGGTTTCGGCTCTACCTGAACCTTCTTCAGGGTTAAATAAATATGTATTGGGTTGAATAAATATATATTATCAATACGTATTTATTCAACCCTGAAGACAGTTCAGGTAGAGTCGAAACCAGTCAGTGTATTTATCCAATAAAGTGTTGTTAAAAACAAAGTCATTTTATTTCAAATTGCATTATGTCTTACCACAAAATTGAGTGCTTCATGTCAAAGTTTAATATTTAATTTATTTAACTACCATTATAATAAGCATTAAATGTTGCTTAAAAATGATGGAGGACTTAGCTAGGCTGAAGATTGAACCCTCTACACCTGGGTAAGAACCCGACGCTTTGAACCACTAGACCAAATAAGTGATAAAAAGACATGTATTAAATAAAACAATAAACTTTGTAAAACACCACTTTATTAGAGTTAATCACCAACCAGGTTTCGCTTTTCTCAAGCTTCTTCAGGGCTTTTACATCAACTTGATGATAATGCAAAAGCAATATTCATTATTTGGTATATTTGCAGCATGTTCCAGAGTAGTAGATACTCTCAGTATTGCCCTGGTTAAAGACTACCATTCTGAATAGAAACATTGCTTAGAAAAGCTTTAGCCGTGCTTGGTGACCGGATCTGAACAGCCATCTCCTTTCCATCTACACTACCTTCAGTCTCATAACTTATCCTAATTGGGGATACCATACTGTTTCCAGACCGTTGGGAGCATTTGGGACTATGCGGTATTCACATAGATAGTTACTTCAAATTTTACCAGTCTGAAATTGCCTGTCAAAAGGCGAAACCGATCTCGTCATAAATAAATAATTAATTCACAAATTCAGATGAAAATGGAATTTCACCACGAATTATCAGTTTAAAAATACGAAATAATAATAGGATCATCAATATGGTTTGTGTACGTTTCTTTCTTTACTCGTATTGTTTTTTTTTATCATTGAAACCCTTTCGGTAATATAAAAATCATGAACGGTCCTAAACCAAAACAACCTCTTATGCTTTAGCATTTGATTGCGATTTAAAAACCGCCTCAAAACAATATCCACAAAGCATTAAATATACAAACACTAATTTTCGCGTTGGATTAGAGTGAATCCGTTTAAAAAGTTGCCAAAACGTTCCGAACTCTTTAGCGAGGTTATCTCCATTTAAAATATGGATGAACTCAGTTAACCCGCAAAGGGGTTAACCAAATCTCAGGCTGTATCGGAGATTGCGGCGGAGGCTTTGTGCCTTGTAGAAGGTGACAGAAATAATATCAATTAGCGGTGAGAGGGAGGGGAGGTGCGCACCCTGCTAAACCCAATCATCCCCTGCACAGGGATCTTCAAACGGTTTGTGCAGTTTTTGGTTTATTTTAAACATAAATTTGATATTGGTGGCATTGCAATACCGTGATTATATTAACCGTTTGAATGCTGGATTCTCGCAAGGCACAATTTCTGTCGTACCTTGCTCACTGTAATTTCGTGATAACTTACTTGTGCTTTACAAAATGATGTTTTTGTCAATTATGCTATCTCTTTACATAATGTGCCTGCGTATTTTTTTAAATTGTATAATAATGATATGAGTGGTTTTTTTGGAATAGCTTATATTATGATCGTAGAATTTTTTTTTCCTCCTTTGCGTCACTAAAAAAAGTTTAATAAAGAACAGTGAAGATTTTTTGCTGTTTTTTTTTGTGTGACTAAATAAATTTCTTTCCAAAGAAAGATAAAATTGCATGAAGTTTTTTTATAATTACAAACAGTTGTATTACTTTGAAAGTCGATATTTTTCAGCCGTGCTAACGTAAGTAAACTTCAAATATTTATTACTCAACTTGTAGTGAACTTCACGCAAAGCAAAATATCTCTGTGAATTGATTATTTTGTTAAATAGCGATCACGGATTATTCAAATATGCAAACAACAAGTTTTAAAGGATAAAAACTCTGAAATGATAATTATGAATGCCCAGTGACTATTGGCCCCTCCAGCACACAAGAGGTTACATTTCTTATACATGACACACTGTTTGTTATTTTAATACATATAATAAATTAGATTCTTTATTTGAAAAATAATTATAAATTAAGGTGTAAGGTTAAGAATATGAAAAATTTACAAAAAAAACAGGAAATGGTAAACATCAGGTCAATAAAGAGAAATTATTTCAGGAATCAATAAGATTTTCCATTCGAATCTCTCCTCACGGACGTAGACTTATCGATATCGGAAGAGATTTTGTTCTGGAGAAATATGCTCCTTTCCACCGGTAGAGCCATTGGCATGTTAGTCCAGACAGAAAGAAAGAATATTCTATGATAAAAATACATGGCTAATTTATACAGCGCCATTTTTGTGAAATATCACCTCAAGGGCGCTTTAAATGATGTCGCTGTCTTAGACAGTTATCAGGAACATATAGACTTATTATGTGCATAAAAAAAAGCAAAAAAAACAACTTAGTGTACTTATTATTTTTAATTTAATTTTTTCTTAGACACTGCTTTTTCTCTATTTTTTCTTTATTTTTCTTCTCTCTCTATAACCCTTAATTAATCGATTTACTTTTATTTCCCTTTAAATTTGTATACAAATATTCGGTAGAGATTCATTTATCAGCTACAATATGTAAATCAGTGAGAAATGGTTGTGATACAGGCTAATTCTCCAGTGTATGTATTTATATACTTGTTATTAATTTACTGTCTGTATCTGTATTTTCTTCATTAATCAATTAAAAAAAAAATAAAAAAATAAAAAAAAATAATGTGTTGCAGGACAGAATTTGAACTTATCATTTATAAAAAAATCTATGTATGACCAAAAGCAACAACAATTAACTATGCATAATTTTTTTTTGTGAGTACGTGCGCACGAGTGTGAACTTTTCAAATTTGAAACTGATGTTAGTTGAAATGATCAAATATTTATATTTATAAATAGAACATATATACTTTGTTTTTAAACCGGTTTTAAAAGTTTCCATCATCAGGACAATATTAAATTTATCTGAAATACAAAATACTGAAAATGAGTTGGAAGGAGAAGGAGTAATTTATGAAATTATGGGAATAACAGACTATAAGATAAATTAATTTAAATACAAAATATTAAATAAAAAAGTGGTTAAAAACCACCTTTACGAATATAAAATATTTATATTTTTGAATCTCCACCTTCCTAATAAAGTATCTACTTATAGTTTAATTCAGCGGACATTGTTCTATATTTAAAATGGGAACTAAAATTGTTTCTTGGCAATTCAAGTATTTTTTTCCGTGATTTTACAGGGGTGTTGAAAAAATGGTAAAAATAAGGAGTTAAATATTTCTGAAACTTCATTTTGGGAAAAAAATTATGCTGTTGTAAAAATATTTAAATGGAGAAAAATTTGTGGAAAGTAAGTACTTAACAAGTACTTGTCTACATTTGTTTTTCCACCCTTCTCAAAGCCCTCTTCATCCCTTCCCTCTCAAAGTCTTCATCCGTTTTCCCCTCGAGATCTTGTGTATTGAGCCTGTTCTAAACTAGTGATGTTAATGGAACAAGATAATCAAAGGATTACTTATTAATCGGTGATTAGCTTAATCAGTTGTTAAGTGGCTTAAGTTAACTACGATTTTAAGGAAATTTTATCTGGAACTTAGGCCTAAGTTAAGGGCTAAAGGAAACGTTTAAAATGTCGGCCATAGTAGACTGTGCATGAAAACGAAAAGATATATTTTTTATAATTTTTTTTTTTTCGTAGAAAGCAATCACTTTGTGGTTTGACATTTTTTTTAATGAAAATGAATTAATAACTTTGTAAAAGACCACAGTTTTTTTTATGGCCGACTGGTTTCGCTTAGCTTTAGCATTATGAGAATCCAAAACTGAACTCAAATTTTGTATCCTGATGATGCTTATTATTTAATTTTCATTAGATAATTATTTGACTGCTAATTTAAAAGATTTAATTCATTTTTGCTTTATGCCACTAAATTATCTTCAAAACAAGTTTCAAATATCACTAAAAAAACAAATTAACGAAAACGTTGACAACCTTCAGGCTATTTTTAGACTCGTAGTCTAGAATTGAATATAAAAAAAAAATAGCCAAATAAATATGAATACGAAATTAATTTGGCATTTAAAATTTTATACTAACACATGGTAAGATACAGTAGTTACAGTTATTACCACGTAAGAGTCCCAACAGCTCCCAACCATCTAGAGCCAGTGAGACTATGGCATCCTCCATTAAGGTACATTGTGAGGATGAAGGTAGTGGAAAAGGAGATGGAAAAGAGGAAGGGGAATGTTGGTAAGTACCTGGCTATTCAGATCTGGTCACCAAACACGGCCAAAAGCTATTTCAAAGCAACGTTTCAATTCTTGGTGGTGGTCTTTCACTAGGGCGATACTTAGAGTATTTACCATATTTTATTTTATATTAATTAAATGTGTTGTGATACATGTTAAATAAATAAAATATTTTAGGGTACACTGGGCATGAACCCGTGACTTCTGGATTCGTGGCCGAGTGTCTAACTACGCGACCACGGAGGTCGTCAGATTAAATGAATGTTTCAGTTCTATACCAGATTTATATTCTTTCATTTCCCACTCTCATATCCGATTCACAACATTCCCTGAGCGGAGGTGACATAATCCGACTTGCTCTAGGTAGTGGAAATTTTGTGTAGCGTTCACAAAGTGCATGATTGTAGAAGTGGCATGTTTGCATCCATTCAGGACATGTATTGCTTTTACGTACCGACTACTTTACTATAAATTTGTCAGTTATGTTAACAACGGATTGTCAATCAGACGAATTGCCCTCATTTAATAATAATAATAATAATATTTGGATTATTTTTATAGCGCCGTTTTTGTGAAAAATCACCTCAAGGGCGCTGTACAGATCTTGTTAAATTGTAATGTTTATGTAAGATGGAATGCGGCCGCCCCAACAGATTTAGACCAACGTGGGCAAACGTCATCCGGCTGTCGTAAGGGTGTCACTTGGGTGATTTGTTGGATGCCTGGTTCGCTCGCGTTCAGGAACAGTCGGCCGAGATCGGCACTCCCCCGCCCCCCTGCCGGTTCTCGGGCCGGCGGTCGAAGGGACACATCTGGCCAAGGGTCAAAGCAAGTGACCATTTTGGGGTATGGCACTGCATTTAAAACACTGATATTTAAAGATTAAAATATTTTCTTAAAAATCTAAATTACGTCGAAACTAGTCACTTTAAAATTATTTAGAGTTTATTCACTTAACCTATACACAACAACGGTAATTTTAAAGAAGTAATTTTAAAAATATCCTACTTATTTGGCGAAAAATAACAAGAAAGACTAAAACACGTCAGGCAGCTGCAAAAGCGCCACGACATTTTTTTGCACAGAATCAAACAGTTTTATTGAGTATTTGGGGGCTTCAGCCCAGAAGTGGCTTCGAAATCCAACTTTCTGATGTACTTGAGAAGTGTGGTTATTTAATCGGCTTAGAAAAACCCTTTGTTATTTCTGTGTTTAATTATTCCATATTTTATAAAAAACAAAAGGATTCTAAATACATATATAAAAAATCTTTTTTTTTTTATATGTAAGCTATACAAATGTATTTTTTTAATATCCTTATATGTTGTACCTATTTAACAATGCGCATATGCTTGTGAATGGAAAATTATTAGAACCCAAGGCAGTCACATATAAAACCCTTTAATATCCCAGCCTATAAAACCGCTCATGGACAAAAAAGTTTTAAGTACGAACCATTAAACAATTCAACTCTCTACCCAGCACCATTAGAAACACAAAAATCAAAAGCTCTTTCAAAAATAAAATCATTACTCACCTTAAATGCCAAGTTTAAATTATTTCTTATCATGTGCGAGTATATGCAATATTTTCCAAATTTTCAAGTATTAGGTATCTAAAAAACTACTTTTACCTAGTGGGATGGGCAATATACCAACCAATTAAAAAATATGTTTGGTAAAATAAGTTAACGTTTCAAAGGAATTCTTTATTATTTAAATCTAGTTTATTTCGTTCGTAAAATCAATTTAACAAGTACTTGGTATAAATGCGAAGCATCACCAAAGTGCTAAAATTATGAAAGGTTAATTTTCAGAAAAAAATATTTAAATTTTGAATCTAATTAACATTTTAAAGCTTTAGTAAGAACTTTAACAGCATTTCGCATGCATCCCAATGAGCTTTTCTACACTTAAAGTCATAAGTGAAAAATATCGCTATCGTTGATAAGAGTGATTTAGCCGCGGCGGGTTTATTGATTTTTACTGCGCCCCCTAGCGGTGCCACCCTCCGCCCCCGCGCCCCCTAGCGCCCCCTAGCGCCCCCCCGGTGCTCCCCCCGCCACCCGGCCCATACAGGCCCCGGTAATGTATGTAGGCAACACGTAAGTGCTTGTTCCCCTGTTTCGCGTAGTGGTTCAGAATACAAGTCGGAAAATTCACAAATTTTCTTATACGATATAATTCTTACTATTTATTTGAATTTTTGTATTTTTAAACATAAAATTGTTATAAGGATGCTGTCTAAATAATTCAGAAGGATTAAATTACAATTACAAAATACCCAAACACGGGACGAGAAATGTTAAACTAATTAAATTACCAACAAGATAAAATCAATCAGAGCCGTCGTACAAAAAATACTGAACTAGACAATATTCTTAAATTCAAAAATAAAATAAGCTTGCCATAACCATCAATTCAGAATCAAAACGTTGCTTAAAATGGCCATAGCCGCGTTTAGTGACTAGATCTGGAAAGTCAGATACTAAACCTAACCTAACCTAACCTAACCTAACCTAACCCAACCTTTCTCTTCGCTTTCTCCTTCCCTTTCCCACTACTTTTTGCCTCACAACAAACCCTAATAATTGGGGGATGCTATAGTCTCACTGGCTCTAGACGGTTGGGAGCAGTTGGGACTGTTGTGCGGTATTAACTATGGAAAATAAATCAGTGTTAGTAATATTATACGCTTAATTTTATAGGAAAGATAAAATTTATTTCAATTTATAAAATGTAGTCAAAAAAATATTTTTGCAACATGTTTGCAATAACCGTGTCTGTAATCTCTCACATATATGTAATCCTTTACATTAGAATATACAAACGATTTGATCTAACTTAAGATTAATGAATAAATAAAGAAGAACATTTTTTTCAAAACTATAGTCCAATAATGCGAATGATCGCTTTAAATGTTCCATACGATTATGAGTAACTGGCTGTCTTCTTACTATCTTTAAAATAGTTAGTTAATGGTGAAAATCAGTTGAAATTTCATTATTCGACTGATTTATTTTAGACCAGACTGGTTTCGCTCTGCTACTGTATCAATCTGTAGATGTTCGTAGTGTCGTACGATTGACTGATCTATGAGTTTGTACCTCATTTTGTATTTTTGAACAGTCGTACATGTGAAAGAACTTGTTATTATTTTGTTTTTTTTTTCGTAAGAAGCAATCACAATCACAATTTTTTTTTCGTTATTATATGTGCCCTTATGAAGCTTGATCCAAGCGAAACCGGTTGGCCTTCATCATAATAAGTTTTGTGGTTTTAAAACAAAGTATTCTTTTGTTTTAAAACCACAAATTGTTATTGTTATTTCCGCAAACGTTCACAACGTTTTTATTTTATTTTTTAATTAAGGTTGTTAAACCTTCTGTGCGTATTTTTTTCCTGCCATGCTGTTCCTAAATTATGGCGGAAAATATAAAACGTTTTGTTACACCAAGCGTGCGACTGAATAAAAGTAAATAACTAATATGCTTCTAAAGATATGCGTCTTTCTAATAAATTATGAATTATATTTCCTACCTTTTTCATTAAATGTCAGCTCGTAATCAGAAGAGCTATATGCTAGTTTTGAATGCCTATTTTTTCAAACTTTACTAAAGAATAAAAAGATCGAAATCTTGAAATGTCAGACTAATCAATGTTTTAAATTTAAATATGACATTTAAAACTTGATTTTCTCCACAGGGGTTCACGATGTTCCCCCGTTTTCCCACTTCCCCGCGACCTCCCTCCACAACCCGCATCCCTCCTCCCCCCACAAACCAACCCCTTCCCTAAACCGAGTTCGTCTGTTTCTTTCCATATACATAGTCCGCCCTCACAATCCTCACCCAACCAAACCACCTTAAAAGGGCACATAACATAAAGACGCCACGAAAAAAGGGAAGCAGTGTTTGAAGGGGTGGGTTTTTTTCTTGGTGAATTGATAACGGTGTTTTTTTAAAGGTTCTAAATGGCTTGTCGAAAATCTGAAGGTTTTCTGCCGTAGGGAAACGTTGCAGTGTTGCCACACTTGGGACGTGGAAATTTTAAGCGGAAAATTGCGAAATTATATATGATAATCTCGTCTGCGATGAAATATTTATGAGTATTTAATCTAATAATGTTATCTCTATGCTAATTTTCAAGATGAAGGGGATTTTGGTTTTATTTATCCTTTCTTGCGTCGTTGTATTTCGTCAAAGCCATGGTGACATAAGGGTGTTTATTTAATTTATTTTGATGTGTAATGTTTAACGTTGGCTAGGAAATGATACCTGCCAAAAGAAATAATTAATATGAAAAGGTTGTAAGGCGGTATTTAAATGCTCTGCTTCTCGGTCAATTAAAGAAATGCAAATTGTTGTGTACCCTTCGTGAAGGCAATACGGAATCAGATATTTGATTTAATCATGTCAAGACATGCGGTATTCCATCCTCTAAACATCTAATAAGAAATAGCTGTGTGATTAATTATTTAAAGACAAAAATTCACTTGGTAATTACCATATTGACAGCCGCGTGGTCGAGTTGTAAGACGCTCGACCACGAATCCAGAGGTCGCGGGTTAAATATTTTTTTTTACCTAATAAATATGTGTCATAACACATTTAACTGATATAAAAATATAATATAGTATATTTGCGGCACGTTCCAGAGTGGTAGATAATATAAGTATCGCCCTGGTGAAAGACCACAATTCAGAATTGAAACGTTGCTTGAAATGGTTTTAGCCGTGTTTGGTGACCAGATCTGAATAGACAGGTACTTCCTAACCTTCCCCTTCCTCATCTCATTCCCCTCCTCAATACCTTCAGCCTCACAATATACCCCTATTGGGGATGCTATAGTCTCACTGGCTCTAGACGGTTAAGAGCAGTTTAGACTCTTGTGCGGTATTCACGTTATAATTTTATTTATTTTTTCTTGTATTCCAAGGACATTGTATGTAGGTTTATATATTTTAAGGCAAAAATATAAAATAATAATGTTTACTGGAATAATATTTATACAATGATTAGATTGTTGTCTCTGTCGTAACCTTATCTTTCTATTGTATGTGTCTTTTTTTATTTTCATATTCTTTGAAGATTGTAAATATTATTTCAGAAATTAATATTACGTTGAAGCGTAATGTTTTAAAGGGTACTTTTTAATCCAATATTATTTTTAGCCACATCTTATTCTTAAAATAGCAAGTGCACCTGTCATAATTTTGAGGTAAATTATATTGAGACTTTTTTGAACATGATTAAATTTACAAAAATAGTATTGATGTACGTCAATGTTAACAATCCAGTTAAAAATGTTTACAGCATCCAATATTCTTAGTTATAATTTTTTATTAGGTGAAGAAGCTTTATATTAAAGAAAATAAAACAAATATAGAAGAAAGAGTAGAAAAAAACATATTCTTAAATTTTAAAAACCACCTATCCACATGATATGATAAATTGCATAATATTACAATTTGACCAGTTGTAGCTGAGTGGATTAACGCGTCGGATTCCCATCCGGGCGTCGTTTGTTTCAATTCCTCTGCTAGGTAAGTCCTCCATCATGGCACAAGGAAAATTTTCCACTTATTATGGATGGCAGTAGAAGTTTTTCAAATATTGTAGGGTAATTCGTAACCCAGGAATGTTTGTCTTTTAAAAATTTTATATGAATGCTGCACAAGAGTCTCAACCGCTGCCAACCGTCTAGAGCCAGTGAGACTATGGCATCCCCAAATAGGGTATGTTGTGAGGCTGAAGGTAGTGAAAAGGGAAAGGAGATTGGGATGAGGAAGGTTGGGAACCACCTGGCTATTCAGATTTGGTCACCAAACACGGCTAAAGCCATTTCAAGCAACGTTTCGATTCAGAATGGTAATCTTTCACCAGGGCGATACTTCTACTTTCTACCACTCTGAACGTGCCGCAAATATACTTTTATTTATTTATATGAATTAAATGTGTGATGACACATATTAATTTGATAAAAGTTATTGGCGCACGCCGGGCTTGGATCCCGCGACTTTTGGATTCGCAGTCGAGCGTCTTACCACTCAACCATGGAGACAGTCTTTCTTTTAAAAAAATATAGATTACAGGGTATGTGCTTATAAAAATATGCAAGGCGGTTTATATATGTTAGATGTCTCCATCGTCACTTTCTATAGCATTGTTTTTTCTTTCTCATTATTGCGGTGCTATTGTTAAATATATAAATATTTTTATTTATTAACCAATTGATAACCCCTCATAAAAAAAATATAATATCTGCAAATGTGTTAAATGATAAACAGTTAGGCACCATCAGTAATAAATATATGCACGATTCATGTAGATTTATTCACATTCCTACGAAATATAGATTGAAATACAGTATTTTTGCATACAGTAAAAGTCTCAGTACCATCCTAGCGAGAGAGATCTGAATATCCAGGTGTTTCCCCTCCCCTATTTCCGTTTACTCTTAACTACCTTCGGCCTCATCACATTTCGCTCGAAAGTATCATCAAAAATTATAATTATAAATTTAATTTCGCTTGAGCATTTTTTGTCAATGTTAAAGCAATGCGGCATTAATTATTTTAAGGTAGGTATAAGAAGTTCGTCCATTTTCTAATAGGAGTATTTTTATTGAGCGTTGGTGCATAATCTCCTTTATTTCTATTTTAGGCACGTGGGAAATATTTTATTCGCACTAAGGAATGGAGAAGGATTTCTGGATTCTGGAAAACCTTCATTAAAATCTAAGAATACCACAGCGGAATTATTAGATCCAGAAACAAGAAGGGTTCATCCAGGTGATTCACGTAATTAATGGGATAAAAAGAAACTTTGGGAAATCAATCAATCTATATACTAGTTTTACTACACGGGTTCACTCGTAATTTTGTATGATTTCGGTCAGATTGGGTCAATTATTGTCAAATGTAATTCTTCTATCTGGTCCCCTAACTATTAAATCCACTACGACTCCATCGGAAAAATTCAACATAAATTTCTTAGATATATAAACTATAAACGTAATCTTCCCATTCAAAATATTAACTACAACTACTTGATGAAAGAATTACATTAACTAAAACTTTAAGATCAAAGAATTATTTTTGACTTAACTTTTATTTATAAAATTGTTAATGGTATTATAGACAGCCCTGATTTATTGACCCTTATTTTCTTTCACATACCAACGAGAACTACTCGATCCAAAATTTTATTTAGTTGTAACAATAACATCAGGACTGAGTCTTTCAGATGCTCGCTTGTACCTAGATTACACGTAGTTGGTAATACATACGCAGAGGTGGCTGATGTATTTAACTATACGGAATGTAGATACACTCACTGTAGTTTTAAACACCCTTTTTGACGAAGTTTTTATAATTATAATAACTGGCTGATTTCTATAGCGCCGTTTTAGTGAAAGAAATATCACCTCAAGGTCACTTTATAACTCAATTAACATAACCTACAACTTAATCACAAAGACTAATAACTAGTGGCGTATAAATTATAACTTTTAACTATGAACTTACAGAATTAGACTCATAACTAAAACTAGTGACTTAGAATTTAGACTAACAACTAAGACGTATTAATATTGACTTATGCCTGATACAAAGTATCATTTAAGTCTTATAACTGGTGACTTATAATGTACATATTTACATTTACGCCCTTATTAGCGCCTTTGAGGTGATTTTTTACAAAAACGGCGCTATACAAATTATCCAAATATTATTATACCTTATAATTGTCAAATTTTTTAAAAACGTAGATTTAACGAATTAAACACTTATAATTGACAGTATTATTGATAATAAGTAAATGATTCAATTAAAGTAACGTTTGTTAAGGTTAGAAAATTAGCAAAAAACATTTAAGTTGAATGAAATTGCTCATTCCCTGTATTTAGGAAGATTTGAAAGAATCGAACCCGTGTTACTTAGATGGGGTTCAAATGCTTGTAACCAACCACTCGGCCGCAAGCTAGTAGATGTACGAGTATTTCAGAATGCTTTCTATGTTGTGCTGACCTAATAAATTGGCAGAATAATATTACAGAAGTTAGTGGGCTATTCTCGCAGTGTTGCCAGTAAAACAGAATTAGATATGGAAAATGCATTTCTTGTTTACTTAATAATGTTTTCATGGTTTATTTTCCCTTGCTTGTTTTATTTGATATGTGGAACTACGCTTTTTCATATTTTTTTTATGTGAATACCTCACAAGTGTCCCAACTGCTCCCAACCGTCTGGAGCCGGTGAGACTATGGCATCCCCAATTGGGGTGTATTGTTTATTTATTTTAATTTTTTTTTTTTTTTTTTTTTACTTAACAAAACATTTTTTTGTTGGTTGGTATAATTGCCCATCCCACTAGGTATAAGCCTGTGTTAGGATGGCAATTTGGAAAGAAATGTATGTTTTTAGCTACAAAGTAACATGTTAATATCGAAAATATAGTACATACCATTGAAGATACAGATTCTACATATTAAGAACTAAATTAAACTTGGTTGTTAGGTGAGTAACGATGTTGCTTTTAAAGGGGATTTTGGTTTGTATGTTTCTGATGGTGCTGGGTGATTGCGATGCTTAAGGTAGGGGAGATGGGAAGAGGAAGGTCGGAAAGAACTTTTATAGTCAGATCTGGTCATCAAACATAGCTAAAGTCATTTCAAACAACGTTTCGATTCTTATTGATGATCTTTCACCAGGGCGATACTGAAAGTTCATAAAATTTAAAAAAAAATTGAATATTGACTCCACGTTGAAATAGCTCTGAATGAAATCATTTTTCCATGTCATCTTTGGGGATGCTGTGGGGGAGGTGTTTTAGAGGAAAGGGGGATTAAATCTGGTATTAAATAAACTTACAGTATAGAAGAAAGGAAACACAGAGGCTGGCAAATCATTCCAAAGTCGAGCTGATGAAAGCAAATAACGAATCGTAAAAATGACCTGTTCTCATGTCGCAAACAGTACACTACCCTTTTCCTGTCCTGTAATGAAGAAATATATTCAAGAAGAAATATATAGAGTTTGAGTCTCGGTCGCGACCGTTATTTTTTTTTGTTTCATATTTGCGTTGAATATTATTGATATTATTTCAAAAAGTAACATATAAATTAAAAGCAAAAAAAGCTTTAAAATAATAATAATCATAAAAAAATATTTTTTGCGATATTTATTTCAGCACCTTTGAGGTGATTTTTTTCACAAAAACCGTGCTATACAAATTATAAAAATGTTTTTATTATATTTTATGTTAAATACATAATCAGTGAGAATAACAACATTGAATTCGCTAATTTAAGAACCATAAGATGCTTAAAAAACACTCAGCCACGAGTATGATGCTTAAAGTTTATGAAATTTTGTTGCTAAAATAAAATCCTTTTTGGTATGAAGTTCTTTTCTCGAGCAAGCAAACTGTAAAATTTCATTCCTTATTTAACGGGAAAATCATCCAAATAACACTTAAGTAGTACGAACGATATTTGCATATACGTTGAATAAAATAGTTTTTTGACTAAAAGCCCGGTGCTTTTAAAAGTATTTGAATTCGTTTGAACACATTCAAATGAATATTTATTCAGGAGTCTCTTATCTCCTCCCCTTTCTCTGCCTCCCCTGGTCCCTCCCGAACCTCCCAACCCTCCGCGACATTCTCATTTGAACTTTATTGTACTATAAATACGACAAATGTTCACAAACAAACTATTCCTCGACACAAAAGGGTAATAATTTAGAGAAATACAAGTTGGCATTTATTCTCATTGTAATCCATGAAAATTAATGCCATGATTAAAAGCGATAATGTATTTGCTAGGTTGGTCAGAAGGAAAACTATTTGGTGTTACACTGTTAAGTAGAAAAACAGCTTGGTGTTACATTGGTCAGAAAGATAATTGTCGGGTGTTATATTAGGCAGATGGAAAAATGTGGTGTTTTACATTGGTAAGTAATAATATTGGCGATAACATCGGTATGTTGGAAAACTGTTGTTTGCTAGATTGGTGGGTAATAAAACTATATGTGTTACATTAATCAACATAAAGTCAGGACTGAATCTAAAAACTGACAGCTATACCATTGGTTCATAAAAAAAAAATGATCAGTGAGAAAACTGTTTAGTTGTGTTTTTATTATGCCTATATTGGTTAAAATTTGGAGAAAAACTATTCATAATTTTCAGGCAAATAATATTCATAATAATACATTGATAAAAATGACGGTTTCTAAAAAGGTTTGGCAGAGACGTTACTCCCGGATAGAGTAGAAGTTTCGAGTTTGAGTCTCGGTCTCGGCCTAATTCTTTTATTTTCTGAATTTTTTTCTGTTTCACATTTTATTAAAGATTGTTGATGTTATTTCAATAATTGAAAGTGTTTGGTGTTACATCGATCAGTGCGGAAACTTCGGGGTGTTACATTGAATTGAAAGAAAAATATTTTCTGTTTTAATATATGTTAATTTAACGGCAGATAAAATACCGGTGGTTAAAATGAATAGCATTAGTCCGCAGAAAACTTTCGAGCACTTGCTAGAATATCCTTGTTCCCTCATATTGCCAACGATTCAGCAAAGATTTGCAAACCTTCAAAACATCAGACTGTTTTAATCAAGGAGTGAAAGAAAATATACATATATTTGCAATAAATTTCAAATTTTACGTGAAGTAGGGCTGTTTTATCAGCAGAGCTTTAACCTGGGAGTGATCAACCATCGCAATAACTATATAATATGCCCTCGTGCAGAGTCCCAGTTTGATGAAAGCTCTCAGTGAATATCATTTCTAAGTGGTTCTACTGTGTAAACAAATTGCAACAGATCAACGCAAATACATCTTACGTACAACAGAATGAGAGAATTCACAAAGACATTTAATAATTTTATGAAATATAAATACTTGTAGACGAAACTTTAATTAATTGTAGCAACGCGTGGTATGTAATTCAACTTAAAAATTACTATTCAATTATGTTTATTTTCACTGGAATTTCAAAACATTCAAACAAGCAGTACGATCTATTTGTTTTTACTTTGATACAATTATTTGATTACACAAGTTTTTATTTTGTGCGAGTAGAAAATAAATATATTCTTGATTAAAATGGAAACTTTCTAATTCCTTCAAGAATGCAAATCAAATTTATTAATAATGTCAAAAATTACGGCAAGTTGGGCAAGGGGGAAAATCTTGAAGTAGAAAATCTTTTTCGTGACGAAATTTTTATAGTTTTTCCGTCTGAAAATAAAATAAGACGACATATTCCACACTCTAAAATTCTCAATTGTTCGATTTAAAAAAAAAACCCAAAAAGGAAATGTATTTCGAACAAAAATAATTATACACACAAACGATTTGAATAAGTTTTAAGTAGTGTTTTTTTTAAATGTTAGAGTTAATTTACTTTTTATTATCACTTTATCATTGACAAGACTAGAAACAATCATCAAATACGTTTTTAAAATAGAAATATGTTAGTTGTAAGTAATTATTTAGAAGAGAGAGTTGTACATCACTAATAATGAATCTTAGCTAGTTATAAGTCTAAATTGTAAGTCACTAGCCACAAGTCTTAGTTGAAATGCACTTATAATAAGTCTTAGCTGGAAGTTCAAAGTGATAAGCTATAATTTATAAGTCACCAGTTATTAGTTTTAGTTATAAGATGTATATTATGTAAATTGTGTTGTAAAGCGTCCTCGAGGTGATTTTCTTTCACGAAAACGACGCTATTAAAAATAACCTATACTATTTTTATTTTTGGGAGACGCTGCTTAATACCTAGATTGGCGATTTTTCAAATATTTTGAAAAAGGGTATATCTTAATTGATAAACTAGTATATGAGAGGATTCAAAATTTAAAAGCTCCCACCTCTAGTCCTAAAAAATATGTGCACATTTTCGAAGACGAATTCAACTTATCACATGTATGATAATTACTCAGTCTGGTTATTAATTAAAAATATCGTCGCTGGAAATGCAAAAGAGCTTAAGCGACACTTTGTTCAAAAATGAGTTAAATATGCTATTTTGATCAGTGTTTTTTTCTGCATCAAATGCTCTGACTCTCGTTTGATTCTGAAGACTTTTGTGGCGCTTCAGCCATCTAAAATAAATTAACCGTTTGGAAGAAGTCTTGACTTAAGTGACACAAGTTTGGGAGTATTGAGTTACCTGAGTCAATTTTTTTGAGTTCTTACCATCATGTTTTTCTTTCAGTTTCCAACTTATCCAACCATTACGCAATATCGAATTCCGTTTGAGACAACATGGTGTTCGAAGCAAGTGAAAATCGAAACAGATGAGTTTAATGTGAAAAACGTGTTTCGTGTTGTTTCGTTGGTCTCTAACTTGTTCGTCGGTTTGTTGTTGTTCTCCAAGTAATATAAAAATCAAGTGTGGTGTTTTATTGTGACTTATTTTGCTAACAACTGTGTAAGGATAATCAAGATATTCCATTTCAACTACATCGGGGAGTGATTGGTTTCCCATTTTTCATTCCAATAATCTTTCCACATCCATAATTAGACATTTCCATCAAGTAGTAAATATATATAAATATATATCGTTTATACTCTACTATTATCCAAATTCATCTAAAGCTGAAAACACATTCGGTGTTTTATCACAGTTTCAGATCCAACAGAAGTTTTATATAAACATACAGAGGGAGAACAAAATATAAAATAAAATAACAGAATAATGAGAAAACAAGGGAATGACATTTAAGTTATAACACAGGAACAGAGAGAAAGAGATATACGAGTACAATATGAATTGAAAGAGACATACGAGTATAATATGAATTGAAAGAGACAACATGTCAACTGAAAATGTGATTAAAGAATAATGACAAATTGTATGAGTTTACAGGAAATTTACCTAATATTGGAAAAATTTACTTGATAATTAAGAATATGACTTTTAATTTTGAAAATATAAAATATGTATGTTCATCAACTTTGTCTAAAAAGTGGAGTGCAGTACCATGTTTCATGGGATGGTGTTGATTTTGTAAAAAAACAACAAAAAAACTTTAAATTTCTTCTGTGTCACTTCCAGAAATGGCGCTTCAGCCCTTTTGGCTTTCCGGCGGCGATATGTGATTATTCTAATAAACCCCTACAAAACATTAGAAAAACCGTTCAAAAAATCTTTAAAAAATATTTTTACTGTTATTTCTTAAGAAATTATGTCAATAGAACTTTATTGATGTAAAATGAATAAATCATGACCCGACTTTGGAAATATTTTCGAATCAATATTGAACATGTCACGAGCGCTTTCATTTTTGAAAAAACAAGTAATTATTTCTATGAACCCATCATTTAATTCCGCCACAAATAAAATGATTTCAATTTGGGAATAACAACACGAAGAAAACATTTTCCTATTACTCAAGAAAGTTTGGAGTCGGAATGCCTCCGAAACCGTTTATTTTGTAAAAGCAATCTTTTCTTGTTTATTCAATATTAAGCTTACAATAATATTCAACTTTTGTAGAAGGGACAGTCGGCTGCGTTCATGAGTACACGGAAATCAAGAAAAAAAGAGTTTAAGGTTTTGGTAGTAAATATGATGCTATATTTCCGTAGAAAGCAATCACTAAGTTGGTCAGAAGAGGAGCTGCTTAGTGTTACACTGGTGCATAAGAATATATATTGGTGTTACGTTGGTCAGAAAGATAATTGTCGGGTGTTATATTGGGCAGTTCGAAAAATATTGTCATTATTATGGGTAAGTGGTAAAAATGTTGGCGATAACAGCTGTATGTTGGAAAACTGTTGTTTCCTAGATTGGCAGGTAATACAACTATAGTTCATTAAAATTAAATAATAGCTTTGTACAAGACCAAATATTTTATTTTATTTCTTATGACCGACCGGTTTCACTTAGTCTAAGCATCATCAGAATACAAAATTAAACTAAACAAAAAATACGTAGTATACATATTCGTACATACAAAGGGAGAACGCAATATAAAATGAAATAAGAGAACATTAATAAAACAAAAGAATAACAAATAAATATGATACTTTTGACGCCCTGCGTGGTCGAATGGTAAGACGCTAGACTAAGAATCCAGAGGTCACAGATTCGAACCCAGTGTGCGAAAATAAAATGTATTTAATTAATCTGTGTCGTAACACATTTAATTCATTAAAAACCATATAATATATATTTTCGGCACGTTCCAGAGTGGTAGATAGTAGATATTCTATGCATCGCTCTGGTGAAAGACCACCATTCAGAATCGAAACGTTGCCGTTGCTTAAAATGTCTTTAGCCGTGTTTGGTGACCAAATCTTAATAGCAATATGTTTACCAACCTTGGTTTTATAACACGATAAACCATTTAAAAAACGGTAATTTAAAATTTTTCACAACATCAAGGCAAAAACAAAGCAGTTTATTCGTGTCGCTATTGAATTTATGTTTTCGGAATAACAGAAACCGTGTTCCAATTTGCATCGATTGAATCAGCGCTCAAAAATATTTGCAGATCACTGTTATATCGGTGAGGGGGCAGAGGGAGTTGGGAGAGCGCGAAGAAAAGGAGGAGGGGTGAGTGGAAATATTTCAATTTCGTCTGTAGATAGAACAAGAAAAGTAAGATTGATGTAGCTTCACGCTGGTTTTCCATATGGAGAATAATATTTTTGTAAAATTTTGTATGTGTAATTCCAGGTATTTCATACGAAAAATTCATAACTCAAATACGTAGAATGAATTTCATTTATATGTAAAGCATTTTCCTCTGGATTTTCATTTATAAGGTTGCTTTTAAATAAAGGCCAAACTTTCAAACTCTCGTTTTTCCTTCCTAAAAAAATATTCCATTGAATTGCGTTTGCATTTTTAAAGACCCAAGTTTCGACAAGAAAACTAAAATATTTATTTTTCGCAAATATGGGAAAATGTTTTATGAGTTTTCGGGAACAAAAACACAATCTGAGTCGCACATAAATTGTTTTACAAAACGCAAGAGCACGGAAGGAAGGAGGTCCCGAATAAGTTTCTCAATATGGCTACAAAATGATCTAAAACGCTAGAAACTGAAGTTATATAATGCAATTTAGCAGAAGTTTCTTACGAGAAACCATTTAATTTGAGCCCAACCTCGATATACTATACATGAGATGGGCTGTGCTCACTGATTTTCAAAACATCTTTTTTAACGTGAAAAACGTTGGAAAAAAAAAAAAAAACTTATACCAACCCTGATGTATGGCAGAGAGGCATGGAACTGGCAGAGGAAGGATGAAAGTAGACTGAATGCTGTGGAAATGAGATCTTTGAGACGGATGTGCGGTAAAACCATGTACGACCGTATTACAAATGTGGATATCCGGAAAGAATGCAAGGCTGATATGAGCGTAATGGATAGGATCAACAAAGGGACGCTTAGATGGTTTGGGCATGTAGAGCAAATGAACGAAGGAAGGAGTGTGAAAAGAATATATATTGCGAAAGTGAATGGAAGAAGAAGTCGAGGACGCCCGAGAAAGACATGGCACGATCAAGTAAATCAAATACTTGAATCGGGTCATGTGAAGAGTCAGAATAACAGAATAATATGTATGAGACGATGTATGAATGTAAATGAAGCAAGAAGTGTGTGCCAAGACAGAGTTGTATGGCGGTCCGTCCTCTCTGCCTACCCCTGCGGGGAAACGGCGTGATGGTTAGTTAGTTAGTTAGTTAACGTTGGATGACTACTCAATAAAATTTAGGGATGGTCGATATTCCTGTCCCGGTTAAAAGGAGCCGGTTCCAAGCCGGTCACTCTGAGAAACCGGTTCCTTTTTTTGGCAAAAAAAATCGATATCATTTGACCGAGGAACCGATTTTTTTCTATTAAATAAAACAATAAACTTTGTAAAACACCACTTTAATTTGAGTTTACCGCCAACCAGGTTTCGCTTTTCTCAAGCTTCGTCAGGGCTTTTACATCAACTGGTAAAAGCTCTGACGAAGCTTGAGAAAAGCGAAACCTGGTTGGCGGTTGACCCAAATAAAGTGGTGTTTTACAAAGTTTAATGTTTTATTTAAAGTACAATGTCACACCCCCAAGTTTTTGCTTCCTTCTGAAAATACGATTTTTTTGTTGATTTGTTAGCACCTTTTTGGGGAAGAATTTTGTCGATTTGCTAGTACTTTTCGATTTCAAACCTCTACCGACTAGCAATTTTTTTTCTCTTTTGTCGATTTGCTAGTACTTTTCGATTTGAATATAAAAATCTCCTTCGTGGAACTTTTTTGGTACCAGGAACCGGTTCCAAAAATAACTGGATAAAGAACCGGTTCCTCGCCGGTCACCGGTAACTGGAACCGCAGGTACACCCGATTCTGATATCGACCAACAAAATTATTTTAATGTGATAATACACAGTAAGTACAATTGGCCGGAGCCAGTGAAATTATGGCATTCACATTTTTGGGGAATGTTATAAGGATAAAGGAAGTGGGGAGCAAACAGGAGAATGGTAAGAGGAAGATTTGAAAGTACTTGACAAACTATGGCATCCCTAGTTAGGGTATGTCATGAGGCTGAAGGTAGTAGAGAGGGGAAGGAGATGGATAAAAATAAGATTGAGAATTACCTGGATATAAAGATCACCAAACACTGCTAGAGTAATTTAAAGCAATTCCGAATGGTGGTTTGTCACCAGGGCAATATCATTAGTATCTACCACTCTGAAAAATTCACACTTAGTCACCAAAAAATGCCTTGTACCAGTGGCGGCTCGTGAGTTTTTAGTGTTCTAGAGTGGTAAGATTGAAAAAAAACGTCATCATTGATGGTGATGTAGCCGAAAAAAATTTTTTTTTTTTTTCGAAATTTCAACTTTGAAGATTTTTCAGAATTCCGAGCAGTGCACCACCAAAACTGAAAAATCGTCACAAAAAATAAAAAGTTTGAAAAAAATCATTTTTTGGCTACAACACTAACAATGTCGTATTTTTCAATCTTAGCACTCTAGCACACTAAAAACTCACGTACCTTGTACATGTAAAAGTCCACTTGGGCATATACAACTGCATAACGGCCTCTACATGACGGCCTCCACAAATCCAAAGGTCGCGGGTTCAAACCCGGCGTGCGCCAATAACTTTTATTTAATTAAATATGTGTCACAACACATTTAATTAATATAAAAATAATAAAAAAGTATATTTGCGGGCACATTCAAGAGTGGTAGGTACTCTAAGTACCGCCCTGGTGGAAATATCACAATTCAGAATCGAAACGTTGCTTGAAATGACTTTAGCCGTATTTGGTGACTAGATCTGAATATCCAGGTACTTTCCAACCTTCTTCTTACCCATCTCCTTCCCCTCACCGTTACCTTCAACCTATCAACATACCCCGATTGGGGATGCCATAGTCTGACTGGCTCTAGACGGTTGGGAAGCAGTTGGAACTCTTGTGCGGTATTCACAATATTAAAAATGTATCATTCTATCTTTTATATGAGTTAACATAATAATAATAATTTCCATACCAACTACCAAATACATGGACCCATTTCTCGCCTACATACACTTGTAAATGAATACACCTCAAATATTGACATCTTTTATAAAAAAATTGCCAAAATTTAAAAGACCTTTAAATGAAATATTTATTTGTCACTAATGTATGGGAACTATCATTATTTTTATTTTATTTTTTGTTTTTCATTTCTCAAAACGTTTCACTTTTTACTGTATTATTTCATGTATATCCCTTTTAAACTGTATTATTTCATGTAAACCCTTTTTAAACTGTGTTTATATGTTGAAGTATTATGTAAAAGCTTTCAGGACGTTATTAATTAAATTTAAAAAAAAACATTGCGAACTATTTAGATATCTTTCAACGTACAGCGTCAATCTTTTGGACTTTATATCAGTGGTGCTGTATTATAAAACGGTAGGTATAAAAGTACTCTGTACGTCGACTGCGTCACAACCTTAGAGGGAGCGAGATGTATTACATTACCCCTGTTCCCGTCTCCCTCCCTCGCAGCCCTGCCATTGGAGATAAGAAATTCAGGGTGTTTAGAAAATAATGTTTTACATTTAGGGTGTTTTCTTTGAAAATAATATTATATTCTCATGTCTCTTCCTGAATGCTGAGTTTCGTTACGTTTTTGTGGAGATACTAGGATTCATTAAAAATAAATTGAATTTTATATTTTTTACGAGTTCTAAGACGTCCGCTCTTTTAAATCTTTTCTTGGCGCGGGTCGTTTTAAACTTTCGTCGCGTTCGACAACTTCAGAGTGGTAGATTCTCTGAATATCTCCCTGGTAAAAGACCACCGTTCGAATCGTTAGAATAGAAACGTTGCTTGAAATGGATTTGGCCGTGTTTGGTGATCAGATCTGAATAGCCAGGTAGTTCCCGACTTTTCTCTCTTGCCTTTCCTTCCCCTCCATACTACCTTTCAGCCTCAAAACATACCCCAATTGGACGAAGTTATGCAGAAAGCGTCCGACCCACAAATTTTCAAAATTGATTTTCACATGTTTTCCCATAGATAAATACGAGATTTCTGTCTGCTGAAAACATCCAAGCTCAAAATGCAATAGATTTTTATTAATTTTTTTTATCAAACTACATTGCAGTGCGAATAAACTAAGAAAGGAGTGTGAAAAATATATATCATGCAAAAGTGAATGGAAGAAGAAGTCGAGGACGTCCTAGAAATACATCAATTAAATCAAATACTTGAATCGGGTCATGTGAAGAGTCAGAATAACAGAAGAGTATGTATGACACGATGTATGAATGTGAATGAAGCAAGGAGTGTGTGCCAAGATAGAGTTATATGGCGGTCCATCCTCTCTGCCTACCTCTTCGGGGAAACGGCGTGATGGTTAGTTAGTTAGTTAGTTACATTGCTGATATTTGACTTAAATTGAAGTTTGAAAAAAATTTAAATGTAGGATAACGTAACATGGGAAATACTTTTATTTTCTTATTAAATATATGAATAGATCATATAATACCTATTCGTAATAATTATCATGAAGACTAAAACACTGATATTCACTTTAAAAATGCCGTAATATGCTTTTGAATCGTCATATTTTCTCAGTTTTTATATTTTCGGATGTTGGATGCTTTCTGCATAACTACGTCCAATTAAAAATGCCATGATCCCACTGGCTCCTGACGGTTGGGACTCTTGTGCAATATTCTAATTTAGAAGAGAAGGAGAAATACACTATAGAAACGTGTCATTCCTGAAAATTTAAATCTCTACTCTTATCTGGAACGAGGTACATAATATTGTTATCATTCTAGGAATCACCAAGCTTCAGGCCAATAAACAGTTCACTTTGACTGGAATATCTAATACCTACATGGTACACCTCATGAGGTGAACATCATCATCACTCACAAATTATAAAATAACTTGTTGTTGCCCATGAAATACCATGGGATGTAACTTAACTTGCCGAGAAAAAATATTAGTTACATTATTCCACCCATTTCAAAAATAGAATAATTTATTAGGTGGGTGGTAATTTCAAAGGATTATTTTAAGAATTTCATAATTTGAATTCCGAATTTGAAAAGTTCACACTCGTACGTACTAGCGTTGTGACCGCTTTGAAAGAACTACTTCTTTTGGCAGCAGTTCCTACTTTATTCATTGTTCATTGAACAAATACTTCAATTGAAGTTGTAGTTTGTTTTAGCATTCATTCATTTCATTAACTTCATTTCATTGAACAAATACTTCAATGGAAGTTGGACTACAAAGAACTACTTCAATTTGCAGCAGTACAGTTGTGAAGGTGAACTTCAAAGCCTTTAAAGAAGTACTTCATTACAAGTACTTCAATTCAAGTCCGACTTCGATGTACTTCAATCTAAAGGAACGTGATTTTTATTTTACCCTACCGACTAGTACGTGTTTTTTCGGCGAAAAACCGGTTCCAAAACGAACTGAACAAATAACCGGATAAATTCAAATCTCTTTTTTGCGAGTACGACTTCAATGTAAGTGTTCAGTACGAAGGGTTCATTTTAAAGAACTAGCAATTCATGAAGCATTCACAAAACATTGAAGTTTTTCCAACGCTAGTATATACGTACTCAAAAGGGAAATTATTTTCAATTTTTTTTATTTTTTTATTGAAAACCGTTCCTCATAAATAAGTCAGTAATATACCAAAAGTGAGAATCAAGATTAAAAAATCCAATATTCGAAAAACTTGTAATCATTGAGATTTAAGAATTAAGATACATTTGAAAACAAAGCAGAATTTAATTATGGATTTCATTGTCAATTTGTGTGTGGGTTGTATTTTTTAAATGGGAAGTATACCTTTTTATATAAAAAATATTTCCACTTTGAAATATGGATCTGTTTTGTTTTTTATGTTTATTATCTATCGGGAGGGGGGGGGATCGAGTTATGATAACGGTTCAAGATTGTTGGGGTCTTCTTTTGGGAAGAACCACCCAAGACAATTGATGAACGGGTTAGGAATAAATGACAGTTTGTTATAAAATGATTTGGCTATGTCAAGAATGTGTTGAGGAAGGGTAAGCATGTTTGTGTCTCAATGTATGATGGTATTTCTGACAAACCATGAACTTTTTGTGACGTTGCGAAAAGTCTTCTTTTGGAAGCTTTCCAATGGTTTGGTATCACATGTTACACAGATGGGGGATGCCTATGTGAAGGTTGGCCTGATGGTGAAAGTGCACAGGAGAAGTTTATTTTTGTTGATGGTTAGCTTTATTTATTCGTGAGGGAGATTGACAATGTTTGAAAAATGTATTTCATTTCAATGAACATTAAAAACGAAAAATGCATATCGAACATCATTCTGTTATTTTTGAAACGTTTAAATTTAACATAACCTTACATTTGCACGACGGCCTGCATGGTCGAGTGGTAAGATGCACGACAACGAATTCAGAGGTTGCGGAATCGAACCCAAATAACTTTTATTCAATTATTATGTGTCATAACACATTTAATTGATATAAAATAATATATATTATATTCGCGGCACGTTCCAGAGTGGTAAATACTAGTATCGCCCTAGTGAAAGACCACCATTCAGAATTAAAACGTTGCTTGAAATAGGCTTTAGCCGTGTTTGCCAGGTACTTCCCAACCTTCTCCTTCTTCATCTCCTTCTCCTCCTCGCTTCCTTCAGCCTCACAACTTACCCCAATAGGGGATGCCATAGTCCCACTGGCTCTAGACGGTTGGGAGCGGTTAAGACTCTTGTGCGGTTCGATGCCAAGAATTTTAATAATATTTTTGCTTGTGATAATTTCACGTAATGGCCCAACTGAACTGGGAAGTTACTACATGGCTTGGAGTAAAAATATATGGAGAGGTACCTTTGCGATACAATGTAGTTAGGTCTGTTGCCTTTTATACTGGCTCGATAGAAAAAGAGAAAGATGTGTTAAACTATGTTTGATAGCTTATTAGTTACCGCCCACATGGATTTCGGGCATTTTTTAAAAATATATTTTTTTATTATCAAACATAATACATAGTAGATAATATAAAACAGTGATATATATATTTTTAAATCTAACATTTCATTATAAATTATAAAGGTGTACCCTCATAAAAAAGCTGTGCTTGTGTGTATGAGGGGGTGTTATTTATTTAGTTATTAATAATTTGCTGTAATGATTTTTCAAAAATATTTATTTTAAGTTTTCAGTGAAGTTTTTTAATTATATTTTGAATTCTTTGGGATTATCATTAATCAATCTTATTTTTTTCCGGTAAACTATTAAATAATATATTTGAATACACTAAACAAAACAATATCAATGCACTAATAAAATTATTTAAATATCAAAATATCACACAAACACTAATAACAGAAGGTTCGCCCAAATAATGATGGAAGCTTTTTGTTGATTTTACGTTAAAAAATTGAAAATTCTATAGTTCGTTCAAAATATTTAAAACTGTTGAAATACTTCTGAAAAGTGATGTTTTATAATCTTTGTTTGGCTTTATTTGAACATTCACGCATAGCACATATCACCATGATGTTTAATTTATTTGTAAAACCACTGCAATTTTTTAAATCAACACAAATATAAGAAATAACTTCAAAATCCGTTGACATAAGTAATACGACTCGACGATGTGAAATTAGCGTGGACGGAAAACATTCTTACATACTTAAAAAAGTGCGGCAATATTATGTGAAGACTTTTCTTGTATCTTTCTCTCTCATGGTATACGACGTGAAAACCCGGAGAAAGTGATTTATCGCAAATTTGTATTGGTTGGGTAAAATATTTAGCTCTCTCTCTGTGTATGTTCTTATTCCAAGCTCCAGCAGTAAATGGTGACTAACCAAATTCGAACAAATCTCCTACAATAAAATTTCATCGCAGTCTTTATTTTGCCATTATTGTCACAGGGGCTAATGCCTTATCCGCTACAATAACTACTGTTCATACAACTTCATGTTTGCTTAAACATATCCTCCAGTTTTATGATTGCGTCTTATCTCTGTTTCAATTAGTAAAGTTTGTGCCTTACCTAGCGACTTCCTCACTATCTGTCTGCCACTAATTTCACCATCTAAATATTTCCACAAAATTCCTCCTCTAATATCATCTACCAAGCTTTTGAGTGGTTGAACAGCGAAACCTCTCGAATTCTCAAACAGAATACCACTCAAGGAAGTGGAGCGAATATTACATCACGCGACACATGAGAAGGAATAGGATGGCGATATTTTGTGGCGTCCGCCTTCTGTGGTATAATAAATCTGGCATGTTGTCTGTGGACGTTTGCGAAAACACTCAAACTGAAATTCAGCTTGTGTTCGCGATTCTAAAACTTTATGTATTATTTTTCAAATAAAAGAAGCGTAAAATTTTATTATTTTACCGAAATAAGTAGGTAGTGGAAATATTTTTCAATTTATTATTTCCTTTCGAAATTAAGGGACTTAAATTTCTTTTGCGGTTTTATTTGCTTTCGACGTGAAAGACTAAATTTAAAATAAAACTTAATTTTTAAAAAGCTTGAAGAAATTATGTCGAATTGCAAATTTATTTTTGTTCTTTCTCGTCCTCATCTTTAAACATGGAACTCTCCAAAATGCCTCCACTATTTACGATTCTTCGTGGCTCTTATCATTGCGAAGCCACCAGTTCTTACTGAGTCGCCAACCCATCAATTTGTGAGTGACCTCTGTTTCTCTTTCTCGGCCAAGGACGCTAGTGGAAGGTGGTCATGGTGACGATCATCTCGGTTACCACTACCAATCCATTCGTTTATTGTTACAATGAGACCCCGTCATGATTATATAGAAGTCTATTTTTTCGCTCGTACACCATGAGAGAGAAAGAGACAGCAAATATTATACGCCGCTTCTACGTACTGTCACAATGATCTTGGGCTCCTGGGTCACCGCGGGACTCCGCCCACATTTTTTACTATGCCACTAAACTTGACACAACTTAACAATTTTTTAGGTTAGATGCTATATTTTTGTTGAAATCAATACTGTAAAAAAGTGGTTATACGAATAAACAAAAATATTATGTCGATATGTGATGTGAATGGATGTATAAATACCCTAGCCTTGGTCTTGGCCACGCCCAGGTCCGCCGAGTCAGGTAAAAATCATCAAAAACTGACTACACTGCCTTGAATTGATACCACTCTATATAATCTAAGCTTGAGGCGGCCATCTGAACGATCTTCTCTCAAATTTGCTAGTTTTTATTTTTTATTTATTATCCTGATATAGAATTTGTCTTTCTCAAAGCCATCAACAAACTTTGAAGGCCTTCGTGGTCGAGTGGTTAAAACGCTCGTCTACGACTTCTGAGGTCATGGGTTCAAATATAAAATAAATTAATATAAAGTGTCATTTCACATTTAAGTAATAAAAAAAAATATTATAAAATATATTTGCGACACGTGCACGGCAGTGGTAGAAAATCTAAGTACTGCCCCGTTGAAGGACCACCATTCAGAATCGAAATGTTGCTCGAAATGGCTTTAGCCGTGTTTGGCAACCTGATTTGAAAAGCCAGGTACTTTCCAATCTTCCTCTTTCCCATGTTCTTACTCTCCCACTATCTGCATAGCCTCACAACATACACATTTGGTGATTACATAGTCTCACTGACTCTAGACGATTGGGAACAGTTGAGACTCTTGTGCGGTATTCACTGTAAAAAAATCTCTAGCACATATTTGAAACGTAGTATTTTTTTTTAAATTTAAATCTTTCGTTAAATGTCAGACTAATCAATGTTTTTTGTGATTAGTTAAGATTTTCGTGGAAAGCAATCACTTTGTGGTTTGACATATTTAAAAAAAAGAAAAAACAACTTTGCATGAGACCACGAATATTATTTTAATTTGTTATAATTTAAAATGTTATTCTACTGTTTTCTCATTGTTCTGTTATTTTATTTTATATTTTGTTCTCCTTTTGTATGTTTATATAACCGCACGCTAAGAGAAACTAGTCGGTCATAAAAATTAAAACAATTTTCGGGGTCGAATGCAAAGCTATTTTTTTCATTTTTATAAATTTAGGAGTTTGTAGTGAATACAGTATTTTAAATATGGCTTAATTCATTAAAAACTCTCCACTGTTTGCAGCTAATGAATTTGCATATTTTAAAAATCGTTCTTCAATTTAATTTATATGTTAGTTTCAAGGTCATATTATATCCCACTAGGCCAGCTCTCACAATCTACATAGCAAATTAACACATCATTGAATCCACGAAAACATGAATTACTCCAACGTGAATGGTTTGAGAATAACAGAGAACTAAATAACAAAACTTTGGGGCATTATGAAACTAAGTCAATAAATATGATTTAGGTTTATCGACGAGAAATCCCCACACACAAGGGGCGTAATTGCTATCTCCTTCATATGACTGGCTCATCTTTAATTTACACTCCAACTTATTGAGCTTCTGTGTTTAAACTTTCGCCGAAAACAACTTAATACTTTGGCATTTATGTATGAGCGCTTTCCACCAAAAAACCTGCTTTCCTTTAAGGAATTTCGCAATTTAAACAAAAGTTTTCAGCGCTGTCTTTACTGAAAACTTGTAAGTTTACGCCCTTTTTCAATAATTCCTTGATATTTATGAAATAGATATACTTTAAAGACTCAAATCAGACGTGAAATTCAATATTGATAATAAAATTTATTTATTGAAGAAAGAAAACTTTTCACGATTCGGGGTAAGTAATTTAAAAAAATTGTAGAAAAACATTATTGTATTAAATCTTCCAAGCGCAAAAATCGTAAAGTGTTTGATAATTTTAAAAGTTAGTAGCTGAGTAATCAAACGCATTGGGTTTCCACCTGGGCGTCGTGGGTTTAATTCCTCTGCTAGCTAAGTCCTCCATCATTGGGAAAGTAACATTTTCCGGTTATTCATTAGACAAACGTAGGAAAGACTATGATTTCATTTGCATTTTTTCAAATTGTTAATTATATTGTTGACTCACTACTACAGTACTTCTGTGCTACAACTCATTCAGTTCAACATTCTTTGCCTTAACTTAGAAATTATGAATTGCTGTTCCTCAATCATCACTCTACTAATTATGGGAGTATCATTTTCCACTGCCCCAGAATGTCGAGAATTGTTAACTCAAGCCACGGTCTTGAAATTTTTTGTACCAGTCTAAATCATTTTTGTCATTCTTTACGACTCTACCCCAAAACTTTTTTCAGGCTTTGACTTGAATGTTCTTTAAAGTGTATATTTTTATCATTGCTTCATAAAATATTATGTATGTGCTATTTTTTTTCTGTTGCTCTTTTTTCCCATTTCGTGTTTTGTATTTTTGTTGTTGTAATTGGACAATGTTCCTTTAGTATAAAAATAAATTATGACGGCAGTAAGAGTTTTTCAAATGTATTATTGTTAGACTATTCGTAACCCGGGAATGTTTGTCTTTCTTTAAAAAAATTTAAAATAAAAAGTTTCGCTTAGATACCATATCAATAAGACATAGAGGGTTACACGTGAGCTGAATATTTTTTGTGAATCACGGAATGCCATGGTTACGATATTAGAACTTGCATCATTTATCGATTCTCTGTTGATTGGTAGTATGTATTATTAAAAAAAAAACTTTCTTCGTTGGCATACAACTTTGAAAGATAATGTATTAAGGTTCAGCACCCAAAAATGCACACTTTTTGGCTTTCTTGTACAAGCAAAACTACTGAATAATTATTGGTTAATTCTGTGTAGTTAAAAAAAATGTCTGTAAATTTTAGTAAATACAATTCTTAGAGAGTAATTTTTAAATTTTTCATTAAATACATACCGTAGAATTTTAGGTAAAACGTTGAAAAAATGCCTTTGCTGGTTTTCAAACTGCACCTTTTACTGACATTTGGTATATTTTTCACAGAATTTAAAGCATTACAGTTAAAAGAATATATTTATTGGAAACCTTAAACATTTTTCTAACTACCCATATAAATTTGTAGATAAATCGTTTGTTGTATTACTTGTACTCGTATTAAAATGCTACAAAGTGAAGTTTAATTTCATTCAAGAGTGCTGACCCTTTAATATGCCGTTTTTTTTTAAATTGCTAAGCTATTAAAATACTACTTTTTTAATTCTGACATCGTACTAGGCCGTTAAGGCCCTAGTTCTAAAGATTAATGTTAATTATAATTATTCCCTATAAGCATTTCAAAAATATTCATAAACTCTCTTCGAATATTATCTTCACACTCGATGAACTTAATTTTGATAATTTCTCCAAAAGTAATAACAATAATTACTATTGATTTAGAGGGGTTAAATTATTTGAGAGGGGAACGTATGACTGTATGTATGTAGGTACTGGCTGGCTGTAGAGGGCATGCGCAGTGCATTGAGGGGTAGCAAGTAGGGGTAGTTGGGGGTAGGTACTGACATATTTTCCCTTTAAGCCTTAAAAGTATAAACTCGACCCCGCGAAATTGGTTTCATGATTTATTATCAAACTTTGAAATGGGTTCCTTTTCAGGAGGAAGATATTGGGGAGATGGATTCAAGCCCTCCAAAAAACTGGGAATTTCATAGATGAAGAATAATATTTCTAAAAATAAAACATCTGGATGATACGTCATAAAAAGTAAACATTACGATTCTTCCTAAATGTATTTAGGATTATAGCCGTTTCGCTAACGTTTTAAAATATTAAGGTAATTCATTTACATAAAATAAAAATAAAAACATTGGTGGCTAAATGATTATGTACTCTCCTTCATCGTTTATAATTGGCTCCTGAAAGTTTGGGAATTTGAGGCATCTATGCTTCAAAAAATCAAGTGGTCTGGAGGTAAATAAGTTTTCGTAAGAATCGTCCTGCTGTAAGACGACCATTTAGAATCGAAACGTTGCTTAAAATGCCTTCAGCCGTGTTTAGTGACCAGATCTGAATAGTCAGGTACTTCCCAACCTTCCTCTTTCCCATCTCACTCCCTTCCCCACTATCATCAGCCTCACAACATTTCCCAATTAGGAGACCTCATAGTCTCACTGACTCTAGACGGCTGAGAAACAGTTGGGACTCATGTTTTTTTTTAATGTTATAAATGTTTTTTCGTTTTTATAAAATGTTAGGTTATTTAGTGTAAAGCGCACTAAAATTGAAATATTATAAAACTGCGGTATAAAATTGAATTTTATTTTTAATATTTTTTTACTGAATTTTAATTTTTGTTATTCAACAGCTTAAAAAATATAAAATTGCTACATATCGTCGCCGGAAAGGGAAAAGGACTGAAGCAACATTTTGGAATGTTACATTAATGTTTTTTTTATAATTAATCTGGTTTCAGCCGTGTTTGGTGACCAGATCTAAATAGCCAGGTACTTCCCAACCTTCCTCTTCCCAACCTCCTTCCCCTCCTCAGTACCTTCAGCCTCAAAACATACCCTGTTTGGGGATGCCATAATCTCACTGGCTCTAGACGGTTGAGAGCAGTTGAGACTCTTGTGCGGTATTCATATTAAAAAAAAACAATTGACGAGAAAATATAAGAAGAACTTTTTTTTTGTGAAACAGCTATCATGCGTAAAAATAAGTATACAGCAGAACTTTTTAAAATAAAATTTAAAATTCTTTAAAATAATCATTAATATAACAAACAAAAAAAGCGTTTGATAAAATAAAAATTGTCAGTAAAATGAAATTTACGTCTACGAAGAAAAAAATTCCATGGAAACAGTGCCTCAGAAAATAAGAAGTTTATGAACTCATGCTTTAGCTAACACATTTTTATTAGATTTTTCAATCTTCCCTTTCTTTCAGGCTGCAGTTTCAAGGGCTCAAGTCTCAAAGAAGTGCCCGACCTCCGATGCGAAGATGGAGACGAAGAATTCTTGTAAGTAATGTTTATTTTATAAGCGGTATTAAAAATTATTTGCGTACAATTTTTTCCCATGAGAAATCACGAACAGTTGAACTTACCGAATGGAATTAAAATGTCTGGGTTGATAAAGTGTACAGCCTTTAACGTTCCGGGGATTCGTTTTAAGACGTAGAACGTATATGAACGTACACGTTAATTCACATTTACGCTTTTCGAAAATTCGATTTACCTAAGCACTCCCAATTCAGTAACATAATTGTAACATTTATGTAACATATTAGAAAACTTAAGTTATTCTAATTTTTATAGTGAATACCGCACAAGAGGCGTAACTGCTCCCGACGGTCTAGAGCCAGTGAGGCCATAGCATCCCCAATTGGGGCATGTTTTTAGGTTGAAGGTAGTGAGCGGGGAAGAATACGGGTAAGAGGAAAGGTTGGGAAGTACCTGGCTATTCAGATCTGGTCACCAAACACGGCTAAAGTCATTTCAAGGAATGTTTCCATTCTAAATGGTCGTATTTTACCCGGGCGATACTTATTTAGTTTCTACCACTCTGTAACGTGCCGCAAATAAACTGTATATTAGTTTATATGAATTAAATGTTTAATGACACATATTGATTAAATAAAAGGTATTTGGGCACGCCGGGACTGAACCCGCGACCTCTGGATTCGTAGTCGAGCGTCTCACCACTCATACGAAGGTCGTCAAATTTATATTTAATATACAGACACAAAACTAAAGAGTAATTTAAACAAAAGACCGTCCAAAACCAGTGGGACTATGGCATCCCTAATTGGGATATGTTAATGTTATGAGGCTGAGTGTAGTAGGGAGCGGAAGTAAATGGGAAAGAGATAGGTCGGAAAGCGCCTAGTTGTTCAGATCTGGTCGCCAAACACGGCCAAAGCCATTTCAAATAACGTTTTTATTCTGAATGGTTTTTTACCAGGGCGATACTTACCTATCACTCCGGAAAGTACCGCAAATATACAATAATATATCGTTGCCGGAAAGGTAAAGTGTTTTTTTTTTTTTTTAATTTTATTTAAACAATAATTATTATTATCATAATTTTTTTTTTTTTTAAAACAATTTTTAGTTAAAAGCTCTGCGATGTAATTATTTTTACGCGTGACAGCTTGATAATGCCCTCAGAAGGCGAAACAGCAGAGTTCTACAAAATAAACATTAAAACCATAAATAGGCTGAAGGGTTATTTCAAGAAGTTTACACTGGAGCACTTTAAAATTTTTTTGTTTTACAATAAAATTCATCAAGTCTTTAGTACCTGGTGGGATTAAAAAAAAACCTAACCCAGGTAACTCAATGCTCTTCGTGAGTAAAAATAAAATAAATAAAAATCAAATTAAATACAAACATCTAATCTTCTCACTTATAGGCCGATTTTTTTTATGAACAAAAAATTGGTTTTCGCCAAAAAATTCTGTAAATTTGAATTGTGTAAGTAAATATGTATTTACGACAGTTCATCATTTCCTGTGTGCATCATAATGCATTATGTTTGTTTGTTCTCTTGCGATATTCAATCACAAGTAACAATCAAAAGGCCAGAGTAAAGTTTAATGCCATTCATGTAGCAGACATTAATGCGCTGATAGGGTGATATCGCGATGCAACAATCTGCAGTAGGTAGGTGGTAGTTGTACAGTTGTTTGTTCCGGACGAGTTTTGTGTCAACATTAATTATTTACAGATGGCTGTCACTAGGATGGGGTATTGACCTCTTTGCGAAAGGGGAACGACCTCAGAGCAAGAATATATATGGAGAGAGAGCTAAATATTTGTACCCAACCTACAAATTTACGATAAATCACTTTCTCCGGGTTTTTACGTCGTAAACCGTGAGAGACAAAGAGATAAGACAAGTTCTTGCACAATATAGCACCGTTTTTAAGTATGAAAGCATGTTCTCCGTCTCCGGTGACTGCCCCCACTACGTTTTGTCATACAGGACAGAACTCAATGGTTTTTTAGGTTATTTCCTACATTTTTGTTTACAACAATACTGTGAAAAAGTAATTGTACAAATAAACAAAAACATTATTTCGCATGTGCTATGATTGGATGTATAAATACCCTAGTTTTAGCCCTAGCTCTAAGCCCAGGTCTGCCGAGTCCGGCAAAAATCATCCATACTGACTATACTAGTGCTCCTTCCTGGTATATTATTGCTCTGAGGGAACGATTCTTAACAAAACCTCAGAACTAAACGTTGAAATGTCAAATGTAACGTTGGCGTCAAACGTAATCTAGCCTCTCTTTCTCATCTATGTCTCTGACATCTCGATCATATTGGAAGGATCCTTGGTTATAAAACAATAAATTATATTTATATCAATATATTTCTTTGTATTAACCTCTAGTGGGCAGGCGGTGCCTAAAGTCACCGGGCATTCATCACTATCATTTCAGACGTTTTTAACCCTTAAAACCTGTCCTTCGCAAATTTAAATGAACCCTTATCGTTTTTTAACAAAATAATAACTCGAAATATTTTGTATTGCGTTAAATTTAGTACAAGTCGAGTAATAAATATTTAATGTTTGCTTACGTCAGTACGGCTGAAAAAAAAACTGTGAATGCTCATTTTCACATTTATATTTGTATATACAGAAAACTTTATGCAATTTTATTTTTATTTGGAAGGAAATTTATTCCACGACATAAAAATCTTCACATTTTTCAATCAAACTTTTTTTAGTGACACGACGGAGAAAAAACCAACTCTCCGAATAAAAGTAGCTATTTAAGAAAAACCACTAATATACAATTTAAAAAAAATACACATTTTCTGAGAAAATAGCATGATTGAAAAAAAACACAATTCCTCTGCTGTTCGTTTTCCTGAGAAAACACATTTTTCCACACTTTCTTCCTCCGGGAAGTTTCGGAGTTCTGATCCACTAGATTGAACCCGTTAATATTTGTCCTCTCTCACCTGCGTGAAACCCTCAGCAAGCTGTTTTAAGTTATTTTTTCGGCAGGCTGCGTACCGACCAGATTTTGTCTTCTGCGCCGCTTCTCATTAGTGACGTCTGTGCATGATCAGAGTCGTGCATATAATAATGTAGTGCTTTAAGTACTTGTAAATTTTATTTGGGTAGTTGGGAAAATGTTAAGAGTTTTCATTGAATATTTTTTTAACTCTAATATTATTTATAACTCTCTCAAATGTTTGTAATAGGTGCAGTTGAAAACCAGCGAAGCCATTTGCGAACGTTTTATCTAAAATTCATACAAAATTATATTCACTGGAAACCTTAGATATTTTCCCAACCATCCGTATAAAATAAAAAGATAAAATCATTAGTGGTATTGCTTTTAGTATAAACCTTCAAAGTGTGTATTTTTTAACCCTGACCTTGAAGTAAATATATTATTATTTATCCTCATACTTGCTCTGTTTTAAGTCATTATAAATGTGAATTTACTGAGTATCGTAAAACTATTATTTTTGCCATCATAATATCGTCGCTAGAAAGGCAAAAAGGCTTAAGCGACACTTTGGTCAAAAATGAGTTAAATATGCAGTTTTGGCCAGTTTTCAAAATGCAATGTAAATCTCTGACTCTCGCTTTGATTCTGAAGGCTTTTGTGGCCTTCAGCCATCTAAAATATATTTACCATTTGGGAGAAGTCTTGACACAAACGACACAAGTTTCAGATTTTTTAAAGGCTTTTTGTCGCTTCAAATAACTCAGTGAAAGCATTGAGTTGCCTGTGTTAACTTTTTTTTTTTAAATACAACCAGGTACTGAAGACATATGAATTTTATTGTAAAAAATAAAAAATAAACTTTGAAATGGCGCTTCAGCCTCTTTTGCCTTTCCAGCGACTATATATCTGTTTGTAAACATATTTTATAAAAAGCATCCAATTATAAACGTTGTCAATATTTACCTGCTGACAATCCATCTACATAACAAGTTTAACAGGATTCAAATGTGAATGAATATTTCAAATTTAAAAAAAAAATATACACAAATATGGATAAAACAGGTAAACCTCATAATAACACAAAAACCGCTTACTTAAAAGCTTTCCGAATTTAAGTACTTTTTACTTTAATTTAATAACTCGTTAAAGAATTAAAATTATTTCCGTAGTCACGATAAATTAATTATATTATGGCAAAACCTATCGATTTTACAGCGGTGCATGTCGGAAGAAAAAAGAACGAAGGCAAACATAATTTTAAATTCAGACCACATAAGAAATTGACTGAATCAATAAGCGCTGCATACAATGTCGTCAGAAGTATTGTCGTATCCTTGACAAATTGGAAATTCTTCCATCAAAACGCACAACTCAAAAAAAGGATAATTTCATTTGCATAGATGTAAATTTTTATGCACAGTATGAGTCAGTTCTTTTTTGTTTATTTTGCGATACTGGAATGAGCTCTTCTAACCGCCAAGGCAAAGTGTATGAAGCGCCAATGAGCGACCGCCTCCCCTCTCCCTCCCTCACTCAAATAGTAATAACACGCGGAAAACAAACCTCCATACAACGGTCATGAAACTACCCCGGTAACTTATGCGGCCCGAGTAAAAGGGTTCCAACTGTTTGCATTAACTCATCCAGTAGGGAAGCATGTTTGAAAAAGGTATTTTTTTATATGGTGGTTGGTGGCTTTTCCGTTTCGTGGGCGGCGTATAGTTGGAAGGAAAATAAAATACGGACAAGATTGGAACCGACGCGGGACGGGCGAATTCGCGCTCCCCGTGCGCAGGCTTCACGGGACGAGTTGCGCGGGAAAAAAGGTCGGTCTAATTTGAAAATGGGACGAAAAGAAAACACGTGATGTTTTATGGGTTGCTCTGTCATTAAAATATGGTACAACAAATCATCGGCATTCAAATGAGCAACTGTTTTTATTTTGAGTATACATTCTTTTACAAAAAAGCAAAAAAAGTGTCTTATTTTATTATTGACCGCCTCCGTGGCCGAGTGGTAAGACGCTCGACTACGAATCCAGAGGTCGCGGGTTAAGCCCGGCGTGCGCAACTAACTCTTATTTAATGCTGGCTAAGTCCTCCATCATGGCACAAGCAACATCTTCCGCTTACTATGATGACAGTAGGAGTTTTTCAAATATTGTCAGGTTATTCGTAACCCGGGAATGTTTGTGTTTTTTATTTTTAAATTTGGACGAGGAACCAGTTCTAGTTCCAGTTCTTTTCATTTTCAAATCTCTACCGACTAGTACGTGTGTTTTTTGGCGAGGAACCGGTTCCAGTTCTTTTCACTTTCAATTCTCTACCGACTAGTACGTCTTTTTTCGGCTAGGAACCAGTTCCAGTTCCAGATCTTTTCGTTGTTAGTACTTTTGGTAGTTTTGTTCGAAAAAATATCAAGGAACCGGTTCCAAAAAGAACTGAACAAATAACCGGAAAAATTCAAATCTCTTTTTTGCGAGTTCGACTTCAATTGAAGTGTTCACTGCGAGGGTTCATTTTAAAGAACTAGCAAATCGTGAAGCATTCACAAAACATTGAAGTTCCTCCCAACGCCAGAGTGCATGCATTCGATTGGTCAATTTCAGAATTTATGTAATATGCGGCTTGTGCCATTCAACTGAAAGCGCCAAAAAACGTATTTTGAAATGATTGGCTCACACGCGGTATTGGACTTACACCGACACGTTCCACTTTTACGTTCCAGAGTGGTATTGGTGAACACCACCATTCGCCATCTCCTTCCCCTCTCCACTACCTTCAGCCCACAAAATGCTTCAATTGGGATGGCATAGTCATAAAATATGCGATAACATATTATATGCATATATATTAAAGATTGGAATGTTAATATCCGATTTTTTGGGTTTTTGTATTGAAAAGAATATATGACGCGAAAGTGAATGGAAGAAGAAGTCGGAGACAGAACAACAGAAAAGTATGTATGAGACGATGCATGAATGTGAACGAAGTAAGGAGTGTGTGTGTTTTTACAGTTATTTTTTAATGTGTCCTTTCTGGGGTACTCGGTTCTATGGGGTGGTAAGGTTAAGTTAGGTTAGGTTAGGTTACCAACCAATTTCTAGAAAAAGTTAACTTATTTTTAACTAGAAATTAAAACTGTATGTTAAACCTCTTCAAAAAATCACGTAAATATTTCTAACTGTTTCTGTATCTGTAACTGTTGACCTTTTTGAAACTGTTTTAACTATAATATTATCAATGTCTAAAAATATATTATCAATTTCTAAAAATATCATTTTTTTTTAAACTCCTACGCCAAGCTCAAGAGCTAGTTCTCTTATTTGGCGTGGTAATACAAAAAAAAAAGAAGTTATAAACATATCAAATGTACTATCAACCTTTATATCGCTAAATTACAATATGTGTTATGTTTAATATGTATATATATGCTTTTATTATTTAATCGAATTACTTTTCTTCAATATTATTTTTTATATATTTAAGTAACTATCCATATTGTGTAACATTGATATAATTTCTATATATATGTAAATTTTTTTTTTCTTATTTTGTAAATAAATAAATAAAAAATAAATAAAAAAAATGTAATGAAAAATAACTTTGTACAAGACCACAGATTTTACTTTAATTTTTTTGACCGACCGTTTAATTTTGTATCCTGGTGATGCTTGGGCTAAACGAAACCGGTCGGTCATATATTTCAAATCACAAAATAATTGGTTTCTACGAAAATATATATAATATTATTATTTCTTTACTTTAAAAATGTATAAATTGATATTTGACTGAACAATATTTTTATAAGAATCCAGACTGAGTTTGATAACTAGGTACCTTGATTATCGAAAAAATAAATGCTATTTTAAATTGAATCTACACTCTACCACCACTCTTAAAGAATATCTTTGAAAAATATGTATTTCAATGCACTCTTCAATAGTTCAAAATGCCCCTCCCTTTTCCAAAACCGTTCAATTTTTGAACTGCGTCACAATATTCTCCGCGCCATTTTCGTTGGCGCGCTTTTCTGTTCCGGCCGGGAGGGGGCATAAAGGGGGGGAGTTGGTAGAGACTGGGTGGGGGAATCGGGTGGGGGATGTACTCCCGTTCATTCCGCCGCGGGTCGCGCGACGGGCAGCACCTCCGACGCAAAACCGCAACCTCAGCCTTGCCGCGAGCTCAGACATAACCTCAAAGTTAAGTCAAAACAAACCCTCGCGACCGGTGCATGGCGCGAACGGTTACGGCGACTTGCGAATCGAACGATTTCAAATAAATTTGAATCCGACCGCAGCTTGATGAATGGTTCCAAATTTCAAATATTCTTGAGTTCGACCGCAGTTTGATGAATGGTTCCAAATTTCAAATATTCTTGAATCCGGCCGCAGTTTGATGACTGGTTCCAAATTTCAAATAATTTTGAATCCGGCCGCAGTTTGATGGCTGGTTCCAAATTCAAAATAAACTATGAATCTGCACCAAGGTTTTGAATACCAATAAACAATATTTGAATCCGTTCAGAGGTTTTCCAAAAACATGACTCGTTTAAATATCGTTTAATTTCTGCATTAAAACAATGTTCTAATTTTGAAATAACGATTTTCAGCGAGTGTTCCCAAAATGTATGACTGTTGTTTTTAATCCGTAAATTTCAGATATTAACCGTATAAATCCAAAAAACAAGTTCTTAAAAAGGAGAATAATATCATCTTATAATAATATTAAATATCTAATTTATTTAAGGATCATAACATATCTTTTGAATATAGATTAATATTACTAACATATATAATGAATATCATTATTTTTTTTCATTAAAATTCAGTATTTACTAATAACGTTAACGTATTTGTGGCTTTAGATGATTATATTACCATATTTAAATTTTAAAAACTAGTTTAAAACATCATAAACTAAATTGTCTTCATACATCATAAATTTTAAATAATTATCCATGGAATAGCGTGCTTATGCAAAACTAAACCTTAAAAACACCGTGATTACGGATCACTTTGGCTCTGCGCATGCTCCACTTGTGACCTTTCGCAGCGTTCTGCTCGGTCATAGTCTGTTTCACACGGCAACACATAACAGAACATAAAATTATCATCTGTTGAAAAGATTTCATCTTTGATGTGCAAAATCTAACAGTTCTTAAATAAAAAATGGTAAAACCAATAATAATTACTTCTGTGAATGAACTGAAATTCGATTGTTCAGATAAATATGCTAACGGTTATTCAGATGAACTCAGTGCAATAACTATTTTCGCAGAAACAATTCAAAGTGTGTGAATTTATTGAAAAACATTGTTGCAGTGAGCTATTTCAATTTCTCCCGCAAAATAATTGTGAAATAACTTTAGAAATAACGTTTTTTCGACGTTGTTTATTCGCACGAAATAAGCAAATATTATAACGCTTTTCCGAGCCTATTTCTATGCACATAGTTAGTGCTTAGTGAAGTGATTTAATGGTACCTACGTTCACCGTCAGATCCATCAATCATCGTCAATCTGGCAGCACTGTGCGTGTGAGCGGAGAAAAATTAAGTGATTCCTAATTTAACATTCGGGACCTTGTATCGACTTCCGCATACGAAAAATACGCGAAAAGTTCCATCTGTTACCATTTCAAGGTGAAAATACTAAACGACAAATTAATTTTTAAATATTACTCAATAAGCATTGTTATATGGGGTTATAAATGTGATTTAGCGAAAAACCAGGAATTTCCTTAAGTAAACTATTGAAACATAACCTCAAAACTTTAATAAAAACGTGTGAGCGTTATAATTCATATACCAATGACATTGAAGCAACCTTCATCAAAGTGAAAAAGTGCAACTAATTATTTTATAAATTTAAATTTAAATAACCGACATTTACGACGCAGAAGCGTTTACGCAAAACTCTTTTCAATCAAGAGATTAGCAAATCTAACGCCGGCTGCGTTTTCGCCTACTGCGCAGTTCGGTTTGGATGTTGACGTGAAATTGCGTGGATCGCGTTCGGTTTGGTCTGCCCCCGGTGCGCGGCTCGACTCGCTGGCCTCTGAGGCGGCCCCAGTTCTGCGCAGAAGGGCATGGACGCAACCTACAACCCGGCCACCGATGTAGACGTCTGCAGAATGTTCGACCAGTACTTGTACAAGGTGAGTGCTCACTTTGAACGACTGCATGCGCAGAATGCTGCTTTGGGGAGCTGAGGCCGGTGGTTGGTATAATCGGACATCCATACCAAGTTTAAATAATTGAATTTTTATAGTTCATACAACACAAGAGTCCCAACTTCTCCCTACCGTCTGACTAACTAACTAACTAACCATCACGCCTTTGCCCCGCAGGGGTAGGTAGAGAGGACGGACCTCCATACAAATCTGTATTGGCACACACTTCTTGTTTCATTCACATTCATACATCGTCTCATACATACTCTTCTGTTATGCTAACTCTTCACATGACCCGATTCAAGTATTTGATTTACTTGATCGTGCCATGTCTTTCTCCGGCGTCCTCGACTTCTTCTTCCATTCACTTTCACATCATATATTCTTTTCACACTTCTTTCTTCGTTCATTCGCTCTACATGCCCAAACCATATAAGCGTCCCTTTCTTGATACACTCACATCAGCCTTGCATTCTTTCCGGATATCCACATTTTTAATACGGCCATACATTGTTTTACCGCACATACGTCTCAAGGATCTCATTTCCACAGCATTCAGTCTACTTTCATCCTTCCTCTGGCAGTTCCATGCCTCACTGCATCAGGGTTGGTATAAGCAATCCATTGTGGACTGCTAGCTTCGCTTCTTCGGACAATTTCTTATTTGCGGCAACAGCGTTTAGTCCTCCATTAATGGAGTCCCTACCGTCTGGAGTCAGTGATACTATGGCACCCCCAATCGGGATATGTTGTTAGGTTAAATGTTGTGAAGAGGGAGGGAGATAGGGAAGGGAAAGTTGAGAAGTACCTGGCTATTCAGATCTGATCACCAAACACGGTTAAAGCCATTTCAAGCAACGTCTCGATTCTGAATGGTGGTTTTTCACCAGGGCGATACTTAGGAGTATCTATCACTTTAATTAAATACCGCACAAAGGTTCCAAACTGCTCAAAACTGTTTAAAGCCATTAGGACAATTGGGGTTTATTGTGGTGCTGTAGGTAGTGGGGAGGGGAAAAAGACGAGGAAGAGGAAGATTGAGAAGTATATGGCTATACAGGTGTGCTCACCAAACGCACCAAATATATCGTGTAAATGTCTCATTATATTTATATATGTCGTCATAAGTCAATTCATTAGTTTTTAGTACCTGGTTGGATTTTGAAAAAAAAAGTTAACTCCATGCTCTCACTGAGTTACCTGAAGCGACGCAAAGCTATAAAAAAGTCCCAAACTTGTGTCGCTTGAGTCAAGCCTTCTCTCAAACGGTAAATATATTTTAACATGTCTGGCCACAAAAGTCTTTAGAATCAAACGAGCGTCAGAGCGTTCGACGCAGAAAAAAAACTGATCAAAACTGCATATTTAACTCATTTTTGAACACTGTGTCGCCTAAGCCCTTTTGCTTTTCCAGCGACGATATTTTCTAATGACCTGTCACTTAAAACAAATTAATTGCTTAAAAACTTTACAATCGCAGAACCCAAGTGGTTAAAATTCGGCAGCGGATAATTAGATTTGCATTAAATTATATTTTGATTTTAAAATTCTCGCATTTAGCCTGATTGTGCTGCCGGCTTTTATTGAATCGCTGTAAGCGAGAAGTCTCGGAGTTTGGTTTAACTTCGAACAAAGCACTGTAGCCAACCTAATTGGATAAATAATGTAGCTGTCTTGTAGTTGGCGCTTTGCCGTTCCAGTGTGAGGTGGTACCAACAACGCCAACAAAACACGAGCGCAAATTCACCTGTTTTTGTTTGCTTATAATGGCTGCACTTTGGTCGGACTAGGAAGTGCAGGAGATTCACGCTAAAATTATGCATCAAATTGTATGTTTTTACGATATAGCTCGGGAAGCAATCTGGTTTAAGTTTTGAATTTAGTTACTTCTGTCAAAGGAGTACCTACATTGTCAGGAACAGTTGAGATCCCTGAGGGGTATATGTGTAAATCCATATTTAACCATCTAAAATATGTGGATATCGGGAAAGAATTCAAGTATCGCCCTGGTGAAAGACCACCATTCAGATTCGAAACGTTGCTTGAAATGACTTTAGCCGTATTTGGTGACCAGATTTGAATATCCAGGTACTTTCCAACCTTTCTCTTCCCCATCCTCTCCTTCTCCCCACTCCCTTAAAGCTCACAACATACCCCGATAAGGGATGCCATGGCACTGGCTCCAGACGGTTGGGAGCAGTTTGGACAATAGTTCAGTATTCACTTGAAAAGATAAAGAAGGGACAATTAGACGGTTTGGGCATGTAGAGCGGATGAACGAAGAAAGGAGTTTAAGTAGAATATTCTGTGAAGTGAATGTGAATGTTGAAACAAGTCGGGGATCCCCGAGAAAGACACGCCACGATCAAGAGAATCAAAACTTGAGTCGGCACCATGTCAAGAGTCAGAATAATAGAAGAGTATGTATGAGACGATATGGGTGTCAAGACGGAGTTGTGTGTACGGTCTGAACTTAAAAAAAGATCATTTTAATATTTTCGTGAAAAGCAATCACTTTGTGGTTTGACATATTTAATAAAAATAAATAATAACTTTGTATAAGACCACAGATTTCATTTTTTAAAATATGGCCGACCGGTTTCGCATAGCCTAAGCATCATCAGGATATAAAATGAAACTAAAAACTTTTTTTTTTCTCTTCTGTTTTTTTTTTTATCAAAGAAAGACAAACATTCCCGGGTTACGAATAACCTGACAGTATTTGAAAAACTCCTACCGCCATCATAAGAAGCGGAAGATGTTGCTTGTGCAATGTTGAAGGACTTTGTCAGCGGAGGAATTGAACGCACGACGCCCGGGTGGGAATCCGACGCGTTTGTCCACTCTAGCTACCGACAGGTCAACTATTTTATTTTATATTGTGTTCTCCCTCTGTATACACGAGTATATATAACCGTACACAGGCTTACATATATTCTTAGGCTAAGCGAAACCGGTCGGTCATAAAAATTAAAATAAAAATTGTGGTCTTTTACAAAGCTATTATTTTATTTTTATTATTATCTTTACAATTTTCTAAACAACCTTATAGATTCCAACATTGAAAAGTTCACACCCGTACGTACGTACTCACGAGGAAATTATGTTGCTTAATGTTAATTAATCTCGCTACACTGTCTTTATTTTCTATGTAATATTTACAGTTTCATGTAACTTACACTTGTTAACGCATATCCGGGTCAACCGGTCTTATAAATAATGTTGTTGTAATAATATTGTCGATCTCATTTTGAACATATAGAAAATACAACAATTTATACAGAAACACTCACTTGATTCTGTACTCATTCCTAACAAAATAGAGTCGCTTTTCTTATCAGTCTACTTGGGTTATGTTCAATTTTTTGTTTTTATTATTACATAGTTAGTTAACATTTTTACAGAAAAGAACATAATAATAATTACATTAAAAATAATAATCGTAAATATTTTTAAATGTGTACAAGTGTGTATGTCTTGTACAAATCGCAAGTACGCCCCACTGTTGAATTTGGCAGCCGCCTCTGGTCTGGAGCCCCTAAATACCTGAAAAAAAGCCTTGACTCAGACGCAGAAACAGGCGGTTTGTATGATAGATTTTCCTATCTTAATAAACGAATTGCGAACTTTGGAGCACAGGCGTCAGGTGGGAATGCTGTCCTTGTTCTACAGGTATTTCAATGGAAGATGCTCCGAGGAACTTGCATCATTGTTCCCTTTGGCGCCGGTGCATAGTAAGGAAAATCACCAAACGCGCATCCAACATTTGTACACGGTTGACATTCAATACATGAGAACGGGTCGCTTTTACGACTCGTTCTTATGTTCAACAGCTCGGCTATGGAACGATTTGCCGGCCTCTGTGTTTCCTCCCTCCTTCAACATGGGTCTCTTAGAGGCCCAAGTTCACTCCTTCCTTTCCTTAAAAAGACCCTCCACGCAGCATCCTCAAAGATGACATAGGCCCTGAGGGAAATTATTTCCCTCAAGGCCTCCTGTGTGGAGTTCGGTTAACTATGGTTTGTTCGGTCGATACTAGTTCCTAACTAGGCAAATTGCCTGTTCTAAATAACCAAATACATTTACTACGTGACGGGTTTATCTCGTATAATATTTCAGTAATATTTGTCCGAGATATCGCACAAAACTTTCGTTGGGGTTACAATAGAACCCGCTTCGGAACGGGAGTGTTAAGTTGTCATATAGCTTTTTTTCCTGACGAAGGAAAGGGGCCGAAATTAGTTTTTTATTTTTTTCAAATTTCTTCCACAGCGTATTAACATAGTATCAATAAGGTTATTACAAACAAATCTATATACAGTACTCAATGTTAATGACGGTCGATAGATATTACACAGTAAGAGGGCAGGGTAAATTTATTTTTTTATTTTTTTGACTAAAATGTTTAACATTTGTTTAGCTGCTTAGTTCCATTCCATTTGACGGCCTTCATGATCGAGTGGTAAGACGCTCGACTACGAATCCAAAGGTCGCGGGTTCAAACCCGGCGTGCGCCAGTAACTTTTATTTAATTAATATGTGTCGTAGCACATTTAATTCATATAAAATAATAAAAAGTATATTTGCGGCACGTTCCAGAGTGGTAGTAGTATCGCGTTGGTGAAAGACCACCATTTAGAATCGAAACGTTGCTTGAAATGGCGTTAGCCGTGTTTAGTGAGCAGATCTGAAGAGCCAGGTACCTCCTAAACTTCCTCTTCCCTTCATTCTCTCCCAACGACCTTCAGCCTCACAACCATATCCCAATTGGGGATGCCATAGTCTCTCACCTAGACGGTTGGGAGCAGTTGGGACTCTTGTGGGGTATTATTACAAAAAAAAACAAAGTTTTTGTACCCCTTTTATGCATATCCTTTACAAAAAACATAAAAGAAAATGTAAAAATTAAATTTTCTTGTATCCAGAATATGTTATCCTTTTCAATTAACGCTAAATCAACTCTCCCAATATCTTGCATAATTATTTTCCTCGCACAATATTATAAATTCCAGCCATTTCCATAATAGTATCATGCTCTTTGCATACAAAGATACATAATTTTCCAATCAAGCGCATTGCAATACCAACACGAGTCGTGTTGTGCGCACATAACACACGACACGGACAGCTAGTGCCATCTGTCGGCTGCCTGTATCACCAGTGTCCACGTCCGATCCTAATGGGTGACTAATGACAAGCAATAAATCTTAATTCAGCCAACTTTTTGGTCTATTCAATCTATGATTGTTTTCAATTAATGCTGATCACTATTCAAATGGATGTGTCCGTTTTTATTAGTGTTAATCATAATATGCTCCCAGAATTGCTACCTACCTACTCTACACAATAAAAAAAATTGTATTCTAGTTAGCGTGCATAACTCATTGTATATTATCTTTTATATTTGTAAAAAATACGTTCAAAGGATTTCATTCACTCTATTCAAAATTATTTCTTCGACACTTTTTTATGACTAAGCGTCAAAAGTAATTCATAAAACTATTTTTTCTAATTTTGTAATTGGTAATTCCTGATAGAATTCTAGGTTAACCCATTGATTTGTAAACATAGATTAAGCGGACATTCATAAACTGTACTGAGAATCATCTATTATTTATAATTTGGATATCTTTCTGATTTTCGTTTGGAACTTTCAGAAAACTCCTTATAAAAAAATCTCCCGGTACATATTTGTACCGTCAGTCAATAAGAAAAATATATTTTTTAATCTGTGAGTATAATTGTTTATTTTTTAATACCCTTAAATTTTGAAAGATACTGACACTATACATACAGATAATGACGACAAATAAAGACGGCCTCCGTGGTCGAGTGGTAAGACGCTCGACTACAAATCTAACGTTCAAACCCTGCGTGCGCGTGTCATAACTATTTTTTTTCATATAAAAATAATACTAAGTATTTTTGCGGCACGTTTCAGAGCAGTAGAAACTCTAAGTATCGTCCTGGTAAAAGACCACCATTCAGAATAGAAACGTTGCCTAAAAATGGCTTTAGCCGTGTTTGGTGACCAGATTTGAATATCCAGGTAGTTCTCAACCTTTCTCTTCCCCGTCTCCTTTCCCTTCTCACTACCCTCAGCCTCACAACATACCCCAATTGGGGATGCCAAAGTCTCACTGGCTCTAGACGGTTGGGAGCAGTTGGGACTTACATGCGGTATTAATTTTAAAAAATATATTATAATGTATTGGATGCCATTATTTTACTCATTAAAACAATAAAACATAAAAACACACATACCTGAATCTTTTATCACAATAATTATGTTACAATAACAAGTACTAAAATAAATCGACCAACCATGCGACAGCTCAATGTAAAACTGGTTCCCCTGGTATCAGTTTTTGTAAAAAAGCGTTTAACAAAATAACGTACAAAATAATGTCCAATTTTGTACGTACAGGAATAATACGTCAAAAATTGTTTTCGGTATAAAAGATTCAAGAAGTTTTATAGATGTGTACAAATTTGTACCGCCAGGGAGCAAAGGGCTACTTTTAATTTATGATTAAAAAAAGTTTTGTAACTTATTTCAATTTAAATTCGATCTAAAGATTTTTCTCAACTTTGATCGAACCACCCTCAGCGAAGAATTTTCCAATTCTATTCCGCCATTTTTTCATTGTACACACTACGCCAACGATCGATTTCTTCGGAAATGTGCATTTCGAGTCAAATTGAAGCCAAGTGGTCACACAGTTTGATTGATGAAAACGGCCGTCAGTGTTTCACAATGATTTTCTTTGCTCCACGAATATTTTTGAACCAGATGTAGTTGCATATTGATTGCTAAACACATTTTATATCAATATAATACCTATTCTGCAACATAAGTTTTCTTATATAATTGAGAATCTTTTCAGTTGGTAGGTATCTAAGTTTCACTAACTAACGTTTCTCCGCAGGGATAGGCAGATAGGACGGACCGCCATACAACTCTGTCTTGGCATACACTCCTTCCTTCATTCTCATTCATACATCGTCTCATACATAGAGTTGGTAGAGTAGTATCTATCCAAGTCAGTGAAGTCAGTTTTGGTCTTGTTTTTGATGATTTTAACATGACTCGGCGCACCTGGGCGTGGCTAAGACTAAGGCTACGGTATTTATACATCCATTCATATCACATATCGACATAATGTTTTTGTTTATTCGTATAGCCACTTTTTCACAGTATTTTTATCAACAAAAATATAGCATATAACCTAAAAAAACCGTTTAGTTGTGTCAAGTTTAGTGGCATAATAAAAAATGTGGGCGGAGTCCCGCCGTGAACCAGGACCATAAGATCATCCTTACAGTATATAGAAGCGGTCCATGAAATTTGTTGTCTCTTTCTCTCTCATGGTGTACGACGTAAAAGCCCGGAGAAAGTGATTTATCGCAAGTTTGTGTAGGTTGGGTAAAAATAATTAGCTCTCCCTCCATATATTGTTACTTCAAGGTCTCATACATACTTTTTTGTTAATCTGACTCTTGAAATTGCCTGACTTAAGTATTATATTTGATTCAATTGATTGTTCCACGTCTTCCTCGGACGTCCCCGACTTCTTGTTCCATTTAATTTCTCGTCATTTATTCTTTTCACACTCCTTTCTTTGTTCATTCGTTCTACATGCCCAAACCATCTCAGCGTCTGTCTCTTGATCCAATTCACTACGCTTACATCAGCCTTGCATTTTTTCCGGATATCCACATTTTTAACACGGTCACATATGGCTTTATGCCCATACGCCTCGGGGATCTCATTTCTACAGCATTCAGTCTACTTGCATCGTTCCTCTACCAGTTTCATGCCTCACGTCCATACATCGGGGTCGGTATTAGCACTCCGTTGTAGACTGCTAGCTTCGCTTCTTTGGACATGTTTTGTATTTGCGCCAACAGCGTTCAATCCTCCAATAATGGAGTTTCCTTCACTCAAATGCGACGCAACGCGTCTACCAAAGCCAGAAAATCCTTGAGTTTATTTAAAACACAAAAAAATGAATTAAAATGGATATTAAAATAGAACTTCTGTTTCAATTCTGGTTTCATTAAAAGTTTTGTTAACTCTATTCTGAATTGAACTGAAATGTATTTTAACGTTTCTCCCCATGCGCACAAGTCTTACTGAACATAAAGGGGAACAGGAACAATAGCCATTAAAAGCATTCCTTCAGCATATAATAATTTATGTTTCGTACAATACCCGTCGGAGTGTGTACACAGGGTACATGTGTACATGTAGTATGCAACTGGAATGGCATATTTATTATTATTTTCCGTATATTTATGGCTTTGACTTTACGCATTTATTTGAATTGGATAGAAACCGCATAAAGCTTATTTCTATTTTTATTCGTGAAAGCTCACCGGATTAATAACAAACTTTTTGCCTTTCAAAAGGGTAGATTGGGTGCTTTATCAATATCGTCACTGGAAAGACAAAAGCTCTTACGCGACACTTTGGTCAAAAATGAGTTTTTTTTTATTTATTTTTTTTATAATTTTTATTTATATAAAATAAACAGTATATAATGTTCTTTAAACTATTATATATATACATACATTTTTAACAAGAGTACCCAGCCCAGGAGAGAAATCAATTCTCGTGTTTGGGTTGGGGAGCAACGTTATTATGTTGTAAATACTCGTACATGTAGGTAGATCACAAAATTATACAATACAATTTTTAAATCAAGAAATGTACAAATAGAGAGTTCGGTTCATTTTCGAAAAAAGATTAATGAAATTTTGAGGTTGTGTCTAAATTGTATTAATTTTTTTTTTATTTTTTTTTATATATATATATATATATGTAAATATAAAAAATAAATATTTTTATTTTTAATTATTTAGAAAACGTGTTTCCTGGTGGAGTTTTCCAATATTTTTTTGATATTTGATTTAAAAGTTAGATATTTTTTTTCCAATTTAATTTTCAACGGGAGAGCATTAAAAAATTTGATACCTTGATAAGAGTAATGGTGTTGTGAGGCACTCGTTTTAAAATTAGGGATTTCTATGTTGCCAATTGATCTTGGTCGGACACTAATTTTGGTGGAAATTGTTGAATTGAAATGGTCTTTGTGGGTTTGTAACAACGCATTCTTTTTGAAAATATTATTTTAACTAAGGACTTTAAATTTGTTAAACAGTTCCATAGTAGGAAAGAACGATGGTTTGCGTAGTATAACTTAAATAATTATTCTTTAGTTAAATATGCAGTTTCGATCAGTTTTTTTTTCTGCATCGAATGCTGGTGGTTTGTTGTGTATTGTTGGTACCACCTCACGCTGGAACGGCAAAGCGCCAACTACAAGACAGCTACGTTATTTATCCAATTAAGTTGGCTACAGTGCTTTGTTCAAAGTTAAACCAAACTCTGAGACTTCTCGCTTACAGCGATTCAATAAAAGCCTCTATGCCGGCAGCCCAATCAGGCTAAATGCGAGAATTTTATAATCAAAATATAATTTGAAGCAAATATAATTATCCGTTGCCGAGTTTTAACCATTTTTGTTCGACGATTGAAAAGTTTTTAATCAACTAATTTGTTTTAAGTGAGAGGTCATCATAAAATATCGTCGATGGAAAGGCAAAAGGGCTTTTGCGACACTTTGGTCAAAAATGAGTTAAATATGCAGTTTTGATCAGTTTTTTTTCTGCGTCGAACGCTCTGACGCTCGTTTGATTCTGAAGACTTTTGTGGCCAGCCATGTAAAATATATTTACCGTTCGAAGAAAGGCTTGACTCGAGCGACATAAGCTTGGGACTTTTTGAGCTTTTGCCGCTTCAGGGAACTCAGTGAGAGCATTGAGTTAACTTTTTTCAATATCAGCCTAGGTTCTGAAACCTTATGAATTTCACTGTAAAATAAAAAAAAGCTTTAAGGCTGATTCACACCAACGTCCGGTTCCGCTCAGTGCCGATATTGTTCCGCAAGAAAACTTATTGATATGGTATGAATATCAATCAAGGAGTATATGCCAAGACAAATTTGTGGCAGTATCCTCTGCCCACCCTTGTGATATTTAACTACTTATTTAGTTAAATAATTATTTTGAAGTGTAAAAATACTTACAACGCAGATTTTTTTTTTAAACCATTTTTATATCACTAAATAATATTTTTAATAATTAATAATTAATCTAATTTAATAGTTAATAAGCCAAAATATTTATTTGTTTATTTTATTGCATACGCCCGAGTGGTCTTTAATATTTCAATGTAAGTAAATTAAACAGTAAAAAATTAAAAATATTTGCTCAAACAAATTTTAACTCAACTAGTAAAATAGTAAAAAAATAGTTTTTTCATAAGAAGCAATCACTTTGTGGTTTGACATTATTTTAAAATAAAAGAACACTTTTTGTTTTAAATTACGAAATTGTTAAAATGTTTTTTATTTTTTTATTTTAAAGTTATTACCACACAAAAGTCCCAACTGCTCCCAAACGTCTAGAGCCAGTGAGACTATGGCATCCCCGATTGGGATATGTTGTTGAGGCTGAAGGTCGTGGGGAGGGGAAGGAGATGGGGAAGAGGAAGAGAAAGTTTGGGAGTACCTGGCCATTCATATCTGGTCACCATACACGGCTAAAGCCATTTCAAGCAACGATTCGATTCTGAATGGTGGTCTTTCACCAGGGCGATACTTAGTGTATCTACCACTCTGAACCGCAAATTAATATATAATACATTTTTTTATATGAATTAAATGTGTTATGCCACATATTAATTAAATAAAATGAATTCACGCACGCCGGGCTTGAACCCGCGAACTCTGGATTCGTAGTCGAGCGTCTTACCACTCGACCATGAGGTTTATTTTTATTGTAAGGTTTTGTAGATCAATGCATGAGGAAAATACGACAAATTAATAATTTTATGAGTTAATTTACATGAACTCGGGTAGGTACTGCAGAATTTTATTTCAGGAATATCCTGTTGGTAAAGAACGTATTTCAGAATACATCGCACATCGACGAATAATTAACGTGATGTACCTATTCACAAGTTACAATTCTTGTAAAGTACTTTTCATTTGCATACAACTTTGTTGAATTATTTTATGTAAAAACAGTTCTATAAAATATTCCTCTTGTACAGTCATCTAGAGTTGGGTTTTGTGACTTCCAGACGAGATTGTAAAGTATGTCGTAAGACATAAATTTTGAATTCAGATAAGCAGAAGATCGATTTTTCAGTGCTTGATATTAAGAGCTTAAGTCAATTAGTGTCAATTTTAAGTTGAGCATTTACAAATATTGTTAATCCTTTTTCGAATATGTTGAAGTAACTATTTTAATCATTAAATAGCGTACCCGAAAACACTAAACTCAAACATATTTTTATATCAATTCGAAAACTTGCTTTACACAATTTAAAAAAAAAAAAGTTAAATAGTGTATTTTACACATTAACCTTTATGTGACTGAAAGGGTACCCCTTCGGTTTTCAACATATCTGATAGTATTAATACGCTAAGCTGTCTTCTGTACACGATTTGCAAAAACAATACTGGTAATTATTGTTCACACGAAAAAAAGTTTGAAATTTTATTCCAATTACGCTACTTTGCGATATACTCACCGTGTCCCTTTTGACGTGTGCATTAAGACCAAACTAGTATTTTTTTAATGTTCCACTAAGTATAACCGGCTGAAACTTCCTGACTTCTCCACAATAGTGAAAATGAACAATTGAACATAACCGTTAGATATGTGTAGGGTGGTATGTTAGTGAAAAACGAATAAGTATATTTTATAACTTGTGATGACTGAAAGAGTACCCTTATGTGTTTAATATGATTTTAGAAGCTTGTCCGTATTTATTAATCATTTTATCGTATTTCAAATTATAAATAAGATGTACTTTTGTGTTTAAAGTACATCACCTGTGTCCTTATCACCTATTTAATAATAAAAACCCAAGAAAAGATGATACTGGGTGAAATTCCTGTCCACTTTCCCAAGTATTGAGCTGAGTCGAAATAAATTACGTCATAAAAGTGGTCCAGCAAACTTAAGAAAATTATATACTGTAAAAGAAATCATCAAATCAATTTTAAAACCGTGGAATTTTTTTCAGTCACATAGGGGTTATGAATACTTGCAGGAAACTCCGTTGATGGACGAGTGAATGCTGTTGTAAATAAATAAAAATGTCCAAAAAAGTGAAGCTAGCAGTTCACAATAGAGTGCTTATACCAACCCTAATGTATGGATGGCAGTTAGACGTAGAACTGGCAAAGAAAAGATGACTAACTAACTAACTAACTAACCATCACGCCGTTTCCCCGCAAGGGTAGGCAGAGAGGACGGACCGCCATACAACTCTGTCTTGGCACACACTTCTTGCTTCATTTACATTCATACATCGTCTCATACATACTCTTCTGTTATTCTGACTCTTCACACGACCCGATTCAAGTATTTGATTTACTTGATCGTGCCATGTCTTTCTCGGGCGTCCTCGACTTCTTCTTCCATTCACTTTCGCATCATATATTCTTTTCACACTCCTTTCTTCGTTCATTCGCTCTACATGCCCAAACCATCTAAGCGTCCCTTTCTTAATCCTATCCATTACGCTCACATCAGCCTTGCATTCTTTCCGGATATCCACATTTGTAATACGGTCATACATGGTTTTACCGCACATCCGTCTCAAAGATCTCATTTCCACAGCATTCAGTCTACTTTCATCCTTCCTCTGCCAGTTCCATGCCTCACTGCCATACATCAGGGTTGGTATAAGCACTCCATTGTGGACTGCTAGCTTTGCTTCTTTGGACAATTTCTTATTTGCCCCAACAGCGTTCAGTCCTCCATTAATGGAGTTTCCTGCATTCACCCTTCTTTCAATATCCTTATCAGCCTTTCCGTCTCTTGTAAACATACTTCAAAAAAGATTAGAGTAGGCTAAATGCTGTAGAAATGAAATCTATTAGGCGTTTGTGCTGTAAAACCATGTATGACCGTGTTAAAAATGTGGGTATCCGGAAAGAATGCAAGACTGATGTAAGCGTAATGAAAAATATCAAGAAAGGGACGCTTAAATGGTTTGGGCATGTAGAGCGAACGAACGAGGAAAAGAATGCGAAAATAATATTTGATGCAAAAGTGAATGGAAGAAGAAGTCGGGGACGCCCGAGAAACGCATGGCACGATCAAGTGAATCAAATACTTGAGCCGACCCATGTAAAGAGTCAGAATAACACAAGAGTATGATTTTATTTTATTTTATATTAGATACTTGTACATCAAAGTTCACAAAATATATAATTAAAAAAAAAAGTTAAGTATCTATTATATGTATAAGACGATATATGAATGTGTCAGAAGCAAGGAGTGTGTACCAAGACAGAGTTGTATGGCGGTCCGTCCTCTCTGCCTACCCCTGCGGGGGAACGGCGTGATAGCTAGTTAGTTAGAATACTAGTTAAGAATACTCGCAGAGTGATATATTTTTAAATTCATTTTTATAAACTTGCACAAAAATAATAGCTTTAGCCCATTACAAAAAGACTTGAATAATTATTATGTCATTAGCATTACTTTGTATCCACACTGTACCCACAAGTCGGATTGAAAAATGCACTTTCGTCGGGAACTATCACGATCCGGACATCTCTCTTTTTCTAATCAAATTTGAATGCGACGAGAGCGAGACGACCGTATGCGATAGAAGGGGTGGAGGGACATAAATAACACGGTTGGGTAAAAATTTAATGATGGCTATTATGAAGCAAGACTTGGTGCAACGAACTCTTCAGTTGGTCGACCTTGGAAATACTGGTTTAAAGAATACTAAACTATACGCCACCCGACGTGAGATTGGGTCTTCCTGTGATGTTATTTTATTGTAGTCTGGGAGCATACAAAAAAGCATTAAAAAAAGGTTTTCACTAACTAAGTATCACGCCTTTTCTCCACAGCGGTAGGCAGAAAAGATGGACCGCCATACAACTTTGTTCCGGCACACATTCCTTGCTTCATTCACATTATGACACATATTAATTAAATAAAAGTCATTGGCGCACGCCGGGTTTGAACCCGCGATCTTTGGATTCGTAGTCGAGCATCTTACCACCCGACCATGGAGGATGTCAGGGAGGATGACGACTGAGACGGTACAGTGAAAACAATCAATTTGAAGTTGATTGTTTAGTAGCCTAGTTGATAAATGCGTCGGGTTCCCACTCAGGCGTCGTGGATTCAATTCATCTCCTAGCTAAGTCCTCCATCGTTGCACAAGCAACATTTTCCACTTATTATCATTGCAGTATGAGCTGTTTAAATATTGTCTGATTATTCGTAACTCGGGAATATTTGAAAAGTTAAAACAAGTATAATTTGTTATTCTTAAGGAAATAATGACATCATTAATCAGTTATTCATCACAACTAAGAATAATTAGGGGCCGAAAGCTGCAAGATTACTCAAGTGCCATAAAGCTTTTGGAAACTTAAGCTCTATTCTTCTTTTTTGTATCTAGATCTTAGATGAATTAAATAATGTAGATACCTTACTGAAACAACGCGCGTGAATGCACTAAACCGAGTCCGCGAGACATGCCTGAGATTTACTGCGTTTAGTATCACACAAACATTTGTTCGACAGACAAGCTATTACCAGTTGTCACAAACGCGTCGCTGTAGGCTCCTTTCTGGGAAAAAACATGAGGTTTATTTCCATTCATAATTACCCACAAATCACTTATTATTTAAATTCAATAAATACAATTATTTACAAGGTTTTTAGATACTCGAAAACGGTGTGAGATAGCGAATGCAGAAATACATGGGTATGTGAAGACAACTACGGCTAGTGGCGCGATACGCGATTATAACAGTAGCGTGGGACGTTCACATAGCTATCTCATCCGTACACACAAATTCTTTGAATGGCTATCCTTTTCATTAGCGGGTGAAACGCGAAACAAGACGGTACTAGTGGTGTCACATTTTTCTTAAGATTCGTATGAATATGACGTGTCTTGTATTTTATGTCTATGATCTAGACAGGGCCATTCAGCTATTACACCATACTGTAGAAAAAATGTATCTTTTAACTCTATAAAACTGTTAAATTGTAAAAATTACGACAGAAATATTTTAAACCTGTTTTCCAATCACCATTACCTAATTTCGTTTCAATAAGGTGTTGATTTGAAATGAATGTAGGACAAAGCCACCATTGAACTACTCTTGTAGCAGTACCTACCAATAAAAAAGTTTTACCTTTCGGTAGGCCTTTAGGATGACGCAATAAATATAGAAATTTATATAAAATATTTTTTATTAAAAAAACATAAGCTTATATAAATGAACCCTTTATACATGACAAGTCCCATAAATAGAGAGTGAGATCCAAGGCCATTGTGGGTAGATATTAGGAAAAAAATAAAACCTTAGTATAAAGATACATATGTATGTCAGACGTCATCTTTTTTTGCGCCTCGTATGATATATTGGTTCATGTAAATTGTAGTACGAGTAGCAAGTATGCCTATGTAGCATTTAGTTCCGAGTGCAGCCGCCAGCAGCGCCGCACGGAGTTAACGTCGTTCTCAATTCAATTCAAAAGGACTCAAAAAACCTAACATATTTGAAAATTTGAAATTCATAGATATGAAGAATTTATACGGACCGAAAACTCATTTTGAATTCGTATTTCAATTGAAATACGAATTCTGAACGCAATGATAAAATATACTATCAATTATTTTTTCTCTTCGATTGAACTTTAGGTTGAGGTGTTTCACACTTTCTTCATATTTGACATCATCACAATTCAACGATTAGCGCCATTTTTTTTTTGACAGTTGAACGGCCTCCGTTAAACGCCGATTATCAGCTGTTTTAACTTCTGAATAAATTGTGATTAGCTGAAAAGCATAACGGTAATGTTGTTTTTACTTGTCAGCTGTTGTAGATTTGATCAAAAGCTGAAACGGGCTTAGAATCGACGTTTAACGGAGACCATTAAAATGTCACAAAAACAAAATGGGGTTAATCGTTGAATTGTAACGATGTCGAATGTGACAAAAGTTTGAAACAGCTCAACCTTAATTAAGGTTTCATAAACAGTAAAGCACATAAAAGGTTTAGGAATCGTTTAAAACGTGATTTCTACATACATCTTAAGGTTTTCCTCATATTTAAAAATTACTCTTCAGGTCAGTTGTTTGACCCACTATCAAATTTGAGATCGTCATAAATCGACGATCAACGCCATATTGAAATCTTGACATTTGATCGGTCCCTGTTACCCGTCGTTCATCGTCTTTGACAGCAGTCTGTCAAAAAAACGTTTGTTTTATCAGTCGTTCATCAAACCGTCAAGTGTAACGGTTAGCAAAAAGTAACCAAACGCTGGCAGGCATAAAATTAGTCGTTAACGGGGACCCTCCAAATGACGAAACATTCTAAACGGCGCTTACGTCGATTTGTAACGATGTCAAATATGACGATCGGTCAAACAACTAGCTCTTAATTGTATATTTCGTTAATACCCGTCAACGCTAGATTTTTTATTATGATTGAAAATATATGAATGAAGAACTCAAGTCAACATTTTTTTACAATATTCAGTCTTATTTAACCCTTTGATCCCTGAACATAGATCAAGCGGACTATCACAAATTTTCAATCGTATTAAAAATGTGGATATCCGGAAAGAACGCAAGGTTGATGTGAGCGAAATGAATAGGATCAAGAAAGGGACGCTTAGATGGTTTGAGCATGTAGAGCGAATGAAGGAAAAAGAAGTGTGAAAAGAATATATGATGTGTAAGTGAATGGAAGAAGAAGTTGAGGACGCCCGATAAAGACATGGCACGATCAAGTAAATCAAATACTTGAATCGGGTCATGTGAAGAGTCAGAATAACAGAAGAGTATATATGAGACGATGTATGAATTTAAATAAAGCAAGGAGTGTGTGCCAAGACAGAGTTATATGGCGGTCCGTCCCGAAATTTACCCTAAATTGGACTACTGGACAAATTTACCTTATTATTAAGAATATTACTATGAATTCTAATGGCTTTCCTTATTTCTAGTTCTTCTAAATTATTTAATCTGATGCCATGATCATTTTTTACGAAGAATATGATCACCGGTGCTTATATATATTTATTTAATGTATGTTTCAGTCGAATCCAATATTAAAGTTCTTAGAAAATCAATATTCGTTTTAAGTTTCAGTTTGAAAACTCATTCAACCGAAGCATTTAATAATTGCGGTCGATTTCTATAAACGAATTAAAATGCAGTTCCACATTATTCATTTGAATGTTTTGGCTTTATAAGTCGGAGAGGAAAGGGAACGAGCAAAGTTGGGTAACAATTCTAATTAGTCTTCAGTACAATTTCCCGACTAAACTTTTAAAGATGAACAAACTTTTGTAATCTCGTTACAAAAATATCCTCGTTGAGAATTTGAATTTATTAAAGAAGTTATTTTGTGATTTTTGCGAAAGTTTTAATAAATTTCTCTCTCAGCTTAGGCACGGAAAGGGGAATTGTACATTAATATACAAATTAATTTCTTTATTTCTTCTTTTATAATGAAGTTTATTATTCAGAATTCATTTATCTCATTTTGTTTAGAAAGTTCTCTAAATCTTGAATCTGTGAATATTACCGTTTTAAGTTTCGCCTTTTTCGTCAAAGTTTTGTCATTTATAGCAGTTTGCATAGTTTAAAAAGTAACTGGATATTATTTTTACTCCGTTATCTAGGCCCTGTAGGAGGCTTTACCGCTATGCTTCACCTAACCGTTACCTCTTGTGTCTGGGCATTGTGCTATTATTTGAAAACTTTAACGATTCAAATAAAAAGTGGTGTTCGAGATGTGAATACAATTTAAAGATTTTTTGTCGTTTTGTTGCCACAATAAAGTGGTTTTGACCTTTCCGTACCTGAAAGTAAAAAACGAACGTACTACCTGAAGGTGGATGTAGTAACCCCATTTGATCTTGCTTATTAAAGCGTTTTCATGACATAATCTAAAGTAATTTGTTTTTGGTAATACTTAGGGAGAAGTATATTCATAATATTTAGTAATCTTTACCTAAGATATTGCAAAAAACCCTCATTTGGGGTGACATTAGAACCTGCTTTTGTAACGGGAGTGTCAAGCAAAATATATTTTTATTTAAGAGCCATCACCCGAAAATGACGCTAAATGTCACTTTGTAGCATTTTAATACAAGCCATACAACAAATAATTTATCTGCAAATTTTTATGTACCTATTTTTTAACTATAATCCTTTAAATTCTATGAAAACTTACTGAAATATCAGTAGAAGGTGCAGTTTTAAAACCAGCAAAGGCAATTTTTGAACGTTTTACCTGAAATTCCAGTATGCGTTTCATAAAGGATTTAAAAGATAACTTTTTAAGAATTATATTCACTGGAAACCTTAGACATTTTTTCAACTACCCGTATGGAGTTGATAGATAAATAGTTTGTAGTGCTTCTTGTACTAGAAAACCAAAGATTGTGTATTTTTGGGTGCTGACACAGCTCACCCTTAAACTACCTAAAGGAAATAATGCAGTAATAGAGTGATTTTAAAGCAAACATTTTATATTTGTATTACACTTTAAAGTCTTAAAAAATGTTAATACAGAGCTAAAAAGAGCAAAACAATAAACATACACACTAGGGTGGGAAAAAGATTCAAGTTGCAGAAAGGCAAATCATATGAAAAATAGAATTCTTTTGCGCGTTGGTTAGACATTCCTTTCGCAGCAGATTCATGCAAAGGTATTGGGAAATATATCATTCAATAAAAGATTAAATCTATAAACCTCCAAAGTTCTAAAATGCAACTCTACTTCCCTTACATTCGGTTATTTAAATTCAGTAAATACCTTTAAGTGAATATCTTAATCCACACTAAGTAACTAACCATCACTCGTTTTGTTCACGTTTTGTTTATCAACTGCTTACGTCACGTTTTATGTTTTTGTTTATTCGGATAGCCACTTTTTCATTGTATTTTCATCAACAAAAATAAAGCATATAACCATAAAAACCGTTTAGTTTTGTCAAGTTTAGTGGCATAATAAATACTAAAAAAAGGGGTGGAGTTCCGCCGTGAACCAGGAGCTTAAGATCATCCTTACAGTATATAGATGTGGTCTATGAAATTTGTTGTCTCTTTCTCTCTCATGGTGTACTACGTAAAAACCCGGAGAAAGTGATTTATCGCAAGTTTGTGTAGGTTAGGTAAAAATAATTAGTTCTCCCTCAATATATTGTTACTTCAAGGTTTCGATTAAGATTTTAAAAATTGCTACCATTTTCGACTCCATAGAATATTTGGAAATGTTACTAACTAACTAACTAACCATCACGCCGTTTCTCCGCAAGGGTAGGCAGAGAGGACGGACCGCCATATAACTCTGTCTTGGCACACACTCCTTGCTTCATTTACATTCATACATCGTTTCATACATACTCCTACATCTGTTATTCTGACTCTTCACATGACCCGATTCAAGTATTTGATTTACTTGATCGTGCCATATCTTTCAATTATATATTTTAACCATATATTTTAATTTAATTATATTAATTGTATTGATTTTATTTTGTTAATTGTACTACTTTGATTATATCAATTAATTAATCTAATTAATTATACTGATTTATTTATTTAATAATATATTGAATTATAACTTTTCAACAAATTGTTTTTTTTTTAATTGTTTTTTTTATAAATATTAATGTGTTTGATGTCAGCATCTGTTCCACTGTTAGCCAATTTAGTTGGTCTGAATTTTTGTCAGTTTTGAATATATCGGTTTCGCCTAAGTATAATTCTCACTGCTCTATTTTGTATAATTTGAAACTTCGTTTATTATTTGTCGTTACACAAGAAAGAATCGTTGAACAGGAATACAAATGTGGAACAAAATTGAAGAGGTAATGAAGTAATAATAATGAAATTTTACACGTAAGTCATTAGTTAAAAAATTATACTCAGTAGTTAGTTACTAGCTATAAGTCCTAATTGGAAGTCACTAGTTGAAAATATTGGTTGTTAAACATTGGTAATAAATCTTTACTGTGAGCTATTAGTTATAAACTTTGACATGAAGCACTCACTTTGTGGAAAGACATAATTAAATTTTAAATAAAAGTAACTTTGTTTTGACACCACTTTATTATATACATATACCAACCGGTTTCGGTTCTACATGAACCTTCTTCAGGGCTGAACAAATATGTGTTTAATCAAAAAAGAATTATAATGCTTAACTATAATTCTGTTTTGATTTAATACATATTTGTTCAGCCCTGAAGATGGTTACGGTAGAGCCGAAACCGGTTGGTATATGTATCTAATAAAGTGGTGTCAAAAGCAAAGTTACTTTTATTTAAAAACTATTAGTTATAAGTTGGATAAATTAATTTGTAAAGCCCCCTTGATGTGATTTTCCCACGAAAACGGAGCTATAAAACATTTATTATTATAATTTCACAGATGGGCCTGCGGACTATCTGGTGTATGTTTCTAGCAATACTGGGTGGTGCCTCACCCTTTCTCTCCCGTGAAGCCTCATTCCGCACAATCCTATTCACTCGTATTATCTCCTCGGGGGATATTCTTTACCCTGTGTATTTAAGCATATTCAGAACAAACAAAATTCGGATAAAACCGAAAACCCCTTTGTTAAATTTACAAAAGAAAATGAAAAAATGGTTTCCTTTTCAACTTACGTATTTAAAATTTCGCTCTACTTATTTTTTAAGCGTTCTCTACAACTTTTTACAAGCTTTACCCGTGAAATCGTTGATTTTTTTTTAAATTCTGAAAATATCCCAGAAGTGTCCTACTGCCCGGAGCCAGAGGGTCTATAGCTCACCCAGGTGAAGTATTTTTAGGTTAAAGGATGATGAAATAATAAATAGAAAAGGAGAAAAAGGTTGACAAGTGCCTACCTATTCATATCTAGTCGCTATACATAGCTAAGTGTTTCACTATGCCACACTAAAAGTATATTACAATATAGAACAAAATGCGATTAATTTTTGACATCACTAAACTTATTATCACCAATTTATAGATTTTTCATTTTATTTGTAATCAATCCTGTTTCCTTGATATCTTCTTCACTTTTATTTTATGATAAAAATCATACAAGTGCCCTTGAGGTGGGGTTTCTTTGAAAACGGCGCTATGTTAATTTGCCAAAGTATTTTACTGAAATATCCTACAAGTGAAAAAAAAAAGATTTTATATTTTCGTGGAAAGCTATCACTTTGTGGTTTGACATATTTCATAAAAACGAAAAAATAAATTTGTAAAAAGATCACAATTTTTTTAATTATTTTTTAATACCAACCGGTTTCGCTTAGCCTAAGCATCACCAGGGTACAAAATTAAACTAAACGAAGAACATACAGTGTGTGATTATATATACACACAGAGTAAGAACACAATTTAAAACAAATAAAGAGAACAGATCGAAAGAGACAGACCATATTAAATGTTGTTTTGTTTTCATATTGTCTTTTTCTCTCTGTTTTTTTTGTTTTAATTTTAGGTGTTATTTTATTGTTTTCTCACGGTTTTATTATCTTGTGTTATATTGGGTTCTCCCTTTGTTTGTATGTATAACAGAACCCTTTGTATGCTTTGTTTAGTTTAATTTTGTATCATGATGAAGCGAAACCAGTCGTTCATAAAAAAAAGTCTGTGGTGTTATACAAAGTAATTATATTATTTTCAATAAAAAGATTTTATTTTGACTAGAGTGAAACTTAAACTTTAAAAAAAAACTCTTTTTTGCTGTGAACCCCTGACTACTGAATTCAGGAACAACATTTTTTCCGCTCTGCCACTAAAACATTCAAATACGCATGGTAGATACTTACATTTTATAATAATCTACCCTCAGAGCGATAATATATAGGAGGGAGCGCTTCTGTTGTCAGTATTGATGATTATTGCCTGGCTCGGGCTTAGCTAGGACTAGGGTTAGAGTATTTATACATCCATTCATAGCACATGAAATAATAATTTTGTTTATTTGTAAAACCACTTTTTAACAGTATTGTTATAAATAAACATATGGGATAATAATATTTGGATAATTCGTATAGCGCCGTTTTTGTGAAAAATCACCTCAAGGGCACTGTACAAATCTAAGATGAGGAAGAAGATGAGAAAGAGTAAGGTGGGAATGAAGCTGCAAAACTCAGATTTGGTCACCAAATATAGTTGAGGAATTTTATTTAATTTTTTTTTATAAACTTTGATGTGAAGCACTCACTTTGTGGTAGTCTTTGTGTGTCACTTGGTGGTTGACGATTAAATTAGAAATCAAAGTAACTTTGTTTTAAGACCACTCTATGGAATACAAACACCAACCGGTTTCAGCTTTGCCTGAACCTTCTTCAGGGTTGAATAAAAATGTATTACATACTTATTCAACCCTGAAGAAGGTTCAGGTAGAGCCGAAACCGTTGGTGTATGTATCCAATAATCTTTTATTTATTCAAACACTGTTTTTACTACTCTACATTACCACCATTTCTTATTTTGTTTGTACATATAATTCTCATTTTTTCACTGTCAATTGCAAACCTTTTAACGTAAAACCCTCTCGGGCGGAAACAATAAAATAAATAAATAAAACGTAGTGGACGAAGTCGCTGGAGACGCGGGAGACTGTAAATATGCTAACATACCTAAAAGTGATGCTATATTATGTGAGAACTTTGACTTATCCCTTTCTCTCTCACGGTTTACGACGTAAAACCCCGGAGAAAGTGATTTATCGTAATTTTGAATAGGTTAGGTAAAAATATGTAGCTCTCTCTCCATATACGAGTATATTCATACTCTGAGAATCTACCGATATAACAGACATCCATAAATAATGTGCGATCTTTGAACCTGTAAATTTGCATTAAAAACAGTTTCCCCATAAGCCCTTAGTGAAGTAAACGCAATGAATCGATGTTAAGGCGGTTTCCAAATAATGTTTTAACAATCTTTTAGTATTATCTTTGACTCTCGGAGCAGATAGCATCTCATCACTAATAAATTAGGCCTCCCCATTTCCCATTCTAAAGCTAAAAGTGAGATAAATATGATTTATTATGGAATAACAAAGCTTTCAGGAATACAACGAGATTATTTATGAGTTACTCATAAATTTAAATGTTAATGTCTTTTGTTGATTAATCTTCCCGAACGAAAGAATGACAAGATAATGTAATAAAGCGTTAATCTTTATGAATGTTCAAATTAAATTTAAATTGTACGTTTGTATTAGACGTGAACGTTATTACGTTGTAAACTTTACGTCAACATTTCATGCTGATTTGTTTCGAATATAACTTTAATAACGGGAACCGTGATGACCTCCGTGTAAGAGCCTACGAATGCAGAGGTCATGAGTTCAAATCCAGCAAATTTAATTTTAAAGTTACGTGTTTTTTCACATGTAAAATATTAGTATATTTACGGCACGTTACAAAGTGGTCGATACTCTCAGTATCGCCCTGGTGAAAGACCAGTATTCAAAATCGAAACGTTGCTCGACGACGGCCTCCGTGGTTGTGTGGTAAGACGCTCGACTACGAATCCTGAGGTCGCGGGTTAAAACCCAGAGTGTGCAAATGAATATGGGTCATAGCACAATTAATTTATAATACTTAATATACGTTCCAGAGTGGTAGATACTCCAACTATCGCCCTGGTGAAAGACCACCATTCAGAATCGAAACGTTGCTTGAAATGACTTCACCCGTGTTTGATGATCAGATCCAAATAGCCAGGAGCTTCCCAACCTTCCTCTTCCTCATTTCCCTTCCCTCCCTACTACATTCAGACTCACAATATACCCTTACTGGGAACGCCATATTCTTACTGGCTCTAGACGGTTGGGGACGGTTAAGACTCTTGTGCGGTATTAACTATAAAAAAAAATTATAAATAAAAGGAACTTTGTTTTAATACCACTTTATTGGATACATACACCAACCGGTTTCGGCTCTACCTGAACCTTCTTCAGGGTTGAATAAATATGTAATACGTTTTTATTCAACCCTGAAGAAGGTTCAGGCAGAGCTAAAACCAGTTGGTGTTTGTATTCAATAAAGTAGTCTTAAAACAAAGTTACTTTTATTTCTAATTTAATTGTGTCTTACCACAAACTGAGTGCTTCATGTCAAAGTTTATAAAAAAATGATAAATAAAAATAAATAAAATTCCTTAACTGTGTTTGGTGACCGAATCTGAGTTTTCCAGCTACATTCCCACCTACTTCTTTCTCATCCCCTTCCTCTTCAGCCTAATGACATACTGCAATTGGCGATGCCATAGTCACACTGGCTCCAGGTAGTAATAAAAAAATGTTTTAAATGCCCGAAAAAATGCTTTCATTATTTTTTTAAGCAAATAACGTACCTACCTAGTTGTGGTTAGAATAAAAATTCCACATAGTTGTTCCGAGGATCATGGTATTATTAACTTTTATTTAATCAATATGTGTCAAAACTCTATTTATTTAATGTAAAAATAATGTATAATATATTTGCTGCACGTTCCAGAGTAGTAGACACTCAAGTATCGCCCTGGTGAAAGACGTTGATTGAAATGGCTTTAGCCGTGTTTGATGACCAGATCTGAATACTTTTCAAACTTCCTCTTCCCCGTCTCCTTCTTTTTACCACTACCTTCGGCCACGCAACATACCTCGATTGGGGTATTCCATAGTATCACTGGCTCCAGACGGTTGGGAACAGCTAAGATTCTTGTGCGGTATTAACTATCAGGTACTTCCCAACCTTCCCCTTCCTCATTTCCTTCTTCTCCACACTACCTTCAGCCTCACAACATACCCCTATTGGGGATGTCATATTTCCACTAGCTCTAATCGATTGGGAGCAGTTGAGACTCTTGTGCGGTATTCACGTAATTTTTTAAATTTTTTTTCAACTATAATTTTTTGTTTTTTAATCTTTACCGTTTTTAGTAACCAAATCTGAGTTTGCTAGCTACATCCCCACCTTCATCTTTCTCATCTCCTTCTTCTCTTTACTATTTTTAGCCCAATAATATACGGCAATTAGCGATGCCATAGTCCCACTGGCTCCGGGCAGTTAAAAAATACTTTTTTTTTTTTTACTTAAATAATTTAATATTTGGATTAATTTTTGAACCTACCTACCAACCTACCTAGCTGTAGTTTGAATCAAAAATGTTCAAGGTAAGGAAAATGACACTATTAGCTAAAAACAATGCGTTTCTTGTAATTTCACATTGCTAGATTGTTCGTTTCGAAAAAAATTGTGAGACAGACAAATATTCAAACAAAAAACCTTCAAAATTCGGTACAGACGTATTTTAATCTTATTTGTACAATGTCCTAGTCGACAGCAGACTTAAAATGTCACATGACATTTGTTATTTGCTTCTTGAACATTCCTGCACCAGAAGCCGGCTATAATTTACGTTTTTATCATCTCATGTGATTCACCGTGTAAATATTTTGTAAGAATTAAATTATTGGCTTCACGTGTCTTGTTGTAAACGTGTCAACATTAGTTTTAATATGTTTTTTCAAGCTAATGATTTATTTAACTGCGTAATTTATTGCTGACTCTGACTTCTCTTATGTTTCTAAGAAAATCATTCGGATTAATTTACGGCTGTGTTATTTGCGGGAGGAAATCTACGTAGCAAAATAATCACTGTGTAAACAAAATACTAATATTTATTTGAATTTGTAATAAATTATATCTCAGGATATTTATTAATCTCCGTTACTTCATTGTCGTGGAATTTTATTTTTTAATTTTTTTACTTAACAATACATTTTTTTGTTGATTGGTATAATTGTCCATCCCACTAAGCATAAGCCTGTGTTGGGATGGCAATTTGCAAAAGTGTTTTTTTAGCTACATAGTGACATGTTAATATCGAAAATATAGTACACACATAATATAAATAAAAATAATATACGTAAATGACAAATTTGAAGATATAGAATCTACATATTAAGAACTAAATTAAACTTGGTTTTTAAGGTGAGAATAATGATATTGCTTTTAAAAGAGCTTTTGGTTTGTATATTTTTCATGGTGCTGGGCAGAGAATTGAATTGCTTAATGGCGTTGTACTTAAAACTTTTTTGTTGTATAATAAATTAATTCTTATAAAAATGAGAACCTACGAAAATTCCCTATCAAATCTAAATACGATAATTATTTATTTCTCTAATTTCTGCTGTTTTTTTCTTCCTATGTTTTTTTTTTACAAAAAAATGGATATTGTCTTCCACGCTGGGAGTTCACCTGTGTTGTGGAGGACGTTTTTCAAGGTAAAAACTACAGTGAAAGAAATTAAAATAAGATATAAAAACAATTTAAAATTGAAAATACAACAGTGGTAGATATTTCAAGTATCGCCCTGGTGAAAAACCACCATTCAGAATCGTAAGATTGTATGAAATGGCTTTAGCCGTGTTTGGTGACCAGATCTAAAAAACAGATACTTCCCAACCTTCCCTTTTCCCATCTCCTTCCCGCTCCTCACTACCTTCACCCTCGTAACATACTTCAATTGGAGATGCCATTGTCCCATTGGTTTCAGACGTTTGGGAGCAGTTGGCACTTTTCTTCAGTATTGACAATTAAAAAAATTCAAAAAAAATACTCAATGTAAGCCATTTAACAACAAAATTTAATTAATAAATATATAAAACTGAACATATAATTTTGATGTAGGAAAATTGCAACCAGTTCCATTTGCGAATATGTCAAATCTCGATGTTTTGAGAACTTAACGCAATGCGAAGTATCTCTATAAATTGATTATTTTGTTTATAAACGATTACGGATCATTTAAATATGCAAACAATAGGTTTACAAGGATAAAAACTCATGAAAAGTTGATTATGAATTTCCGGTGACTATAGGCACCGCCAGCACACTAAAGGTTAAAAGGTCAAAACATCTGACGGTTGTCCTTTTGATTGGCGTAACTTAACAGTGAATATCATTAAAATAGGAATCTCTGGAATAAAGCTTCTAAGATTTAGCACCTTATGGAATCTACCACCAGCTTCTAAATGGACACATTTGCCCCCATGGTGTGTAACCGTTCATACGCCTTATGGAACTCTTAGCAGCAATCAGTTCACCTTTGTCCTTTTTCCAACCAGAGGCGTGCACTCCATATAGGCATATAAACACTGCCTACCCTGCCGTACTCGCATTAAATATGAATTATATTAAATAATACGAAATAAAAAAATTAAAAAACTTCACTTTTAAAAATACGCGCGAAGTTCAGCTGGTCGCAGCAGTGCGAGCGCCCCACCAACCATTCTAGTATAACGTGTAAAGCAGGAACTTCATATGCCCAAACGCCGCCAACGTTGGAGTAGATTTTTCTATGTGCACTAGACTACACATCCATCTAATTCCTTCCCTAACCCTGGTGAGTTGGTTTGAATGAAAGATTGCCATAAGCACACAAAATACAGTCAAAAATTACAAAATTTTACCTTAAACTACTTCTATATAAATATATACAAAAAATACTACAGTATCAAAAGGTAGCCCGCTCAGAAAAAGATTATCCTCTAATTAATTCACTTCTAACCACAGTTGACACAGGAAGAGGGAGAAACATTCGCTGTCACTGTCCAAAGTTTTTTTTACAACACGTTATATAGACTACACAAAATATGTATGCATGCATGCTGTGGGCTGTGTGCGCATTCAAGTACCTCGTTTGTGTTAGTGTCTAGGCAGTGGTTTTACAGAATAAATACAATAACAGTCAGTAACATCTGTTGGTACCTATCTTTGCAATAAATTTATCTGCTGTTTTTTCCTTACCCTGTTTAAAAACTATATACACGCTACTGCCTCCACCAGTTTTTTTTATGGCACTACCATACATCTGCATGTCTCCCGTTTTTAATTGATTTCATCGCGCTTTAATGGTCTTCCCAATCACGATTTTATCCGACGATAAACGTATTTACAAAATTGCCAAAAAATATAAACTTTCGTTTTGAACAATTTCATTCAACCTTTCAGAGAACGGAATGTTGGCCTTGACATTTCACGGGATCACGTGAAATGTGTAAACATAAAACCAACGGTCAAATTTCATGGAAGCGGTGTGTACGTACAATGAGTACATTTGCACAAGTTCACGAACAAATTCATTGACCATTCCAATCCGTAGTAAGCCCGTGTGCGTTATGCCGACAAGTACAGTGGGTGGCCACATTACAGCTACGGTTCGTGACCGTTAATGCCGGCGTAAACCGTGCCACGTTGGTCTATAAACGGCCGCTACGATTTACCACTACGCACTGGCGCTACGGACTACGGCGTAGCGGTTAATCCCCGTCACGTGGCCGACAAAAATAAATTCAACCTAAAGTCGGACGCAAATGGACATTGGATTCCAGAAGATTATTTCGTATGTGGTTCATTTTAACAGGAAGTTGTTTAGGATTGTTATTATTTATTGGTTTGCTTGACGTCAGTTGATTTTCAGTTTCAATGCTAAATATATTGGTATTTAATTTAGAACGGTTTTCTTCAATATTACAAAGAATAATTTCATTTGTGAGTACCTACGACTGCACGAGTGTGTAAGTTGAAATTTACAAATTATAAAAATGATCTTTTCAAATCCCTACCTTCCCATAGTGTATTTTAGCAGGAATTATCCTTTATTTTAGATGGGTTGATCAACTAACATTTTTTCTTGGCAAATCAAGTAACGTCCCGGGATTATTCACGAGTAACTAGTAATAGTAACAACTATTTTAGTCGTGATACACACATCAAAAGGGACATAGTGAGTAAATCGTGAAGTAGCGTAATCTGAATAAAATTTCAAACTTTTTTAAGTATGAGCGAAAATTACCGGTATTATTTTTGCATACATTAATGCCCCACACGAAGATCTAAAGATCATGTACAGAAGACGGCTTAGCGTATTAATACTATCAGATGATAAGAAGTTAGTGTACACAAATAATGTTTCAAAGGTTTGAATCTGTCTTTAGATGATGCGCCAGCTCTAGAATCATATCGTACCACCCAGAAATAGGAGAACGGATAAAATTATTTTATTATTTAAAATGAAAAAACAACTTGTGAATATGATACTATGTAAGAAATTGGTTTAGTAGAGCAATGGGAAAATTAAAATCGCCTCATAATTAATGGTTTATAGATGATATTTTATTCAGCGCAGAGAACAAACATTATGTCGTCGCTGGAAAGGCAAAAGGTCTTAAGCAACACTTTGGTCGAAAATGAATGAAATATGCAGTTGTGATCAGTTTTTTTTTCTGCATCGAATGCTCTGACTGTCGCCTTTTGTGGCGCTTCAGCCATCTAAAATATATTTACCATTTGAAAGAAGGCTTGACTCAAGCGACACAAGCTTGGGACCTTTTTCAGCTTTTTGTCGCATCAGGTAACTCAGTGTGACTATTAAATTTACTTTTTTTTTCAAAATCCAACCAGGTACTGAAGACTTATAAATTTAATTTATAAAATAAAAAGAGCTTAGAAAACTTTTTTTCGCACACTAATGTCTCATATTTGCTCTCAGTGAAATTTGATTTTTTATATATATTATATAATATATCGACGTCATTATAATTAAAATAATACTATTTTTCCACAATTACCAAAGCAGACATCAAACCGTGTTCAACGCATTCGGTTTTATTTACCCCGTTGTGTTTGTTTACAAACAACCCAATCTATAAATACGTCCTGATCTAAGTAACCCGCCCCGCCCTAGCAGCCCGCCCTACCCTACAGCCGCCCGCCCAACCCTCGCCGCCCGGAGCTCTCAGCCCCGACGCTTTCATCCGGTTAACTCTCGGCTACCCTCAAGGGTATTGGCCAGTCTGACTTCAACACCTTGAAGTACGGCTAAAAAAACAAACACTTTTTTTACTGGTACACTCCCGACTCATTATAAAAAAAGTTGTAAAACGTTCAAAGCAATATGTCGTAAGATATCATTGTGTAATAATAAAAAACTAACACCCTTTAAATTACATATTACTTATTTCTTTTAATAATATGGATAAAAAGCCTGCACGGTCGACTGGTAAGACGCTCGACTACGAATCCAAATGTCGCGGGTTCAAACCCGGAGTGCGCTAATAACTTTTATTTAATTAATATGGGTCATAACAAATTTAATTCATATAAAATAATGTAAAGTTTATTTTAGGCGCGTTCCAGAGTGGTAGATACTCCAAGTGTCGCCCTGGTGAAAGACCACAATTCAGAATCGAAACGTTGCTTGAAATGGCTTTATCCGTATTTGGTGACCAGATCTGAATAGCCAGGTACTTCCCAACCTTTCCCTTTCCCATCTCCTTCCCCTCGCCACTACCTTCAGCCTCCCAACATACCCCGATTGGGGGTGCCAAAGTATCACTGGCTCGAGACGGTTGGGAGCAGTTAGGACTCTTGTGCGGTATGATCACAATTAAAAAAATAAAATAATAATAAATAAATTCGATTTATAAAAAGGCCGAAAAAATAATTTCGGGTCTGAAGGTGTCTGCGGCCAAGGGTGGGTGCTTGTGGGTGGCGAGGTTAACCTCACCAGCTGATCGCCCCCAGCTGTCACAGCCGATGCTCCTTCCGCTCTCGAGGCGTGACCTTCGCACGGATTGTGACCACGTGGGAAGCAAGCCAGACTAAGGGATTATTTTTGGATACACCACGTGCTTGTCACGTGGAAGGCTTGTATTCGCACGGAGGTTGTTGCTCCCTTCCGGAGGTGTTGATCGTTTGCTTCGGCAGGGTTGAAGAAACGGGCTAGCCACGCGATTCTATGTAATCTGATACGTTAGTGAATGGAGTTGTATTGTTTAGAACAGGGAAACGAGGAACAATTGTGTGTTTTCCTGAATTTGGAAACTAACCGAACTCAACGAATCCTCAGTTGGGCATTATTTGTTGGAATTATACTTGAAGTAACAATATATGGAGGGAGAGCTAATTATTTTTACCCAACCTATACAAACTTGCGATAAATCACTTTCTCCGGGTTTTCACGTCGTACACCATGAGAGAAAAAGAGACAACAAATATAATACACCGCTTCTATGTACTGTCACGATGATATTGGCCTCCTGGGTCACCGCGGGACTTCGCCCACATTTTTTTTATTATGCCACTAAACTTGACACAACTAAACGGTTTTTTAGGTTAGATGCTATATTTTTGTTAACAACAATACTGTGAAAAAGTGGTTATACGAATAAACAAAAACATTATGTCGATATGTGCTATGAATGGATGTATGTAATGGATGTACCTTAGCCTTAGTCTTAGCTACGCCCAGGTCTGCCGAGTCCGGTAAAAATCATCAAAAACTGACTACGCTGCCTTGGATACGTACCACTCTATGTACTCTAAGGAATTATTTATAAAGGGCATAGAAGCAAAGTCAGCAATCTCCTTCATTTTAAATTATTTATTGGAAAGTTGATTTAACGTTTAATGCACTTTTCTTTTGTGAATATGTTGATAAATTTAGAGATAATTATTTCAAATTGTTCCTAGTTTAATGTGCACTAACATTTTTGTACACTTCATTCTGCATTTCTTTATAATAATCATTCAAAAGTTGACAATGCTACAGAACCGTATTTGGAGATTGCTGCCTTTGCTTCGAAGCCCCTCATATGTGCTAACGTTTTTTGTCCGGATTTTTTTAAATATGGAATACCGTACGATATTGCCAACCGATACCAACAGTCTAAAGCCAGTGAGACTATGGCATCCCCAATCGGGGTATGTTGTCGAGGCTGAAGGTAGTGGGTAGGGGAAGGAGATGAGAAAGGGAAGGTTGGCAAGTACTTGGCTATTCAGATCTGGTCACCTAATCTCCTCCCCACTACTTTCAACCTCACAATATACCCCAATTAGGGATGTCATAGTCTCACTGGCTCTAGACGGTGGGAGAAATCGGGAATCTGGTGCGGTATTCACCATTTATACATTTTAAAAAATAAACAATGGCTTTAGCCATGTTTGGTGACTAGATCTGAATAACCAGGTACTTCCCAACCTTCAACCTCCTCATCTCCTCCCCCTCCCCACTTCTTTTAATCAAACAACCTACCCCAATTAGGAATGCCATAGTTTTACTTGCTCTAGACGGTTGGGAGCAGTTGGGATACTATAAAAATAATGGTTTGAGCCGTTTTTGGTGACCAGATCTGAATAACCAGGTACCTCTCAGCATTCCTCTTCTCCATCTCATTTCCACTATCTCACTATCTTCAGTCTCCTGGTATCCCCGATTGAGGTTGGGTTAGGTTAGGTTAGGTAAGGTTTCAAGGTTGGGGACAGTTTCTCCTGTGCGGTATTTATTTTTAAACCTTTCGTTTTTAGCCGTCATTACAAAAGCGTAATCCAAAAGTGTCCCGCTACCGGACCGGATTACACAAAGCCGGAGAGGTCCCCACGTCCGCGTGGGGTTAATTTATTCACACGCGCGTGCGAAAGTGTCCCCGGGGGCGTGTCCGCCGCCGGCTGAATGGACGGAAGCATGAATGGAGCCGCCGTGCGCTGTGCAGCAGTCGGTAGTCAGGTGTGCCCGCGTGCGTGCCTAGCAGCCGCCACCTGCGGTGCTGGCTGCTATCCTGACCGGCCGCCCGGGGCGCGGAGGGCGGGGGGCGGTGGGCGGCCGTAATGAACTTGTCGGGTCAACAGGGCGTGCGAACGACCCGGCTGGTTGCGAATGGGCGGTGTGATTTCCTGGTATCATACTGCCTTAGAGTATATAGAGTGGTATCCATCCAAGGCAGTGTAGTCAATTTTTGATGATTTTTTCTGACTCGGCGGACCTGGGCGTGGCTAAGACTAAGGCTAGGGTATTTAAACATCCATTCATATCATATATCGACATAATGTTTTTGTTTATTCGTAAAAACCATTTTTCACAGTACTGTTATGAACAAAAATATAGCATCTAACCTAAAAAACCGTTTAGTTTTGTCAAGTTTAGTGGCATAATTAATAATGTGGGCGGAGTCCCGCGGTGACCCAGGAGCCCAAGATCATTGTGACAGTACGTAGAAGCGGAGTATTAAATCTGTTGTCTCTTTCTCTCATGGTGTATGACGTATAAAACTCGGAGAAAGTGATTTATCGCAAGTTTGTATCGGTTGGGTAAAAATAATTAGCTCTCTCTCCATACATTGTTTCTCTAAGGCAATAATGTACCGGAAGAGATAGCTTTGCGGACTCAGAACAAGAATATATGGAGAGATATATGACCGGTCGGTAGACAAACGCGTCGGATTCCCACCCGGGCGTCGTGCGTTCAATTCCTCTGCTGGCTAAGTCATCCATCATTGCACAAGCAACATCTTCCGCTTTTTATAATGGCATTAGGAATTTTTCAAATATGTATATTTTTAAATTAACATATTTATTTTTGAGTAAAATGATCATTTTTTTACTTAATACTAACAAAAGGTATAATATAAATCTGAATAAATGTGCAATGTCTAGTTTCTAGTTAATGATAATTACCTCCCTAAGTGAGAAAGTTCTCGTACTTAGGGAGAGAAAAATTGTCAGGTTAAACCCGGGAATTTTTATCTTTTTTTTTTTTTTTTAAAGATAGCTTAATATTTTTACTTAACCTATACAAATTTACGAAAAATCACTTTTTTCGGGTTTTCGCGTCGTAAACCGTGAGAGAGAAAGAGACAAGACAAGTTCCAAAATTACATATCACCACCTTTCGGTAGCATGTTCTCCGTCTCCCGCGTCTCCGGCGTCTCCGCCCACTACGTTTTGATATGTGACATAACTGGACATAACTCAACGGTTTTTAGGTTATATCCTATATTTTTGTTTATACCAATTCTGTGAAAAAATGGTTTTACAAATAAACAAAAAAAAAGTCGACATGTGCTGTGAATGGATGTATGTGTGTAAATGCCCTAGCCCTAGTCCTAGCCACGCCCAGGTCTAGCTGAATCAGACAAAAATCATCAATACTGACTACGGAAGCGCTCCCTCCTGTATATTATTGCTCTGAGTTTACGATACAGTTTAAGTCAGGATTGTTGATTTTTTCCTGACTCAGACGTAGCTAGGGTTTTCATGGACACACCTTTTTTACATCCATTCATAGTACATGTCGGCTTCAACACCGAGCACACCAACTAGCGTGGTTTTTGCTTGCCACTTTGAGAGCGCTACAACGTGTCTATATATTTGTAACGTCACTGACTGAATAGAGATCTTTCACCAGAGCGATATTGGGATAATCTACCACAATTTTTCCTTTCTGAGTTTGCGATTATTTGAATCCTCGATTCTCGAAAGTCAATGTTGTCCACGATTTTAAAAGAAGAACAAGTATCGCCCATAATGGAGGACTGAACGCTGTTGGCACAAATAAAAAAAATGTCCAAAGAAGCGAAGCTAGCAGTCCACAATGGAGTGCATATACCAACCCTGATGTATGGCAATGAGGCATGGAACTGGAAGAGGAAGGATACAAGTAGACTGAATGCTGTAGAAATGAGATCCCTGAGACGTATGTGCGGTAAAACCATGTATAACCGTATTAAAAATGTGGATATCCGGAAAGAATACAAGGCTGATGTGAGCGTAATGAATAGGATCAAGAAAGGGACGCTTAGATGGTATGGGCATGTAGAACGAATGAACGAAGAAAGGTGTGTAAAAAGAATATATGATGCGAAAGTGAATGGAAGAAAAAGTCGAGGACGCCGAGAAAGACATGGCACGATCAAGTATATCAAGTACTCAAATCGGGTTATGTGAAGAGTCAGAATAACAGAAGAGTATGTATGAGACGATGTATGAATGTAAATGAAGCAAGGAGTGTGTGCCAAGGCAGAGTTATATGGCGGTTCGTCCTCTCTGCCTATGTTTTGTTAGTTAGTTAGTTAACAAGTATCGCGTTGTTTACACTCAGGTTAAAGAATATTGTACTATAAAGTTTTGCAACAAATGATAATGTTACACACCGGTAAATACTTGTACAATTACCACCTGTTTTATTATTTAAAACAACGTTTTAGAAACGGATTGTTGGTTTAGTAAATAATGCGCACTACACACAGCAGTACAAACGATCTGACTCACGACTAGATAAAATCTGCTTATCAACTTATCTGAAACATAGAAATATGTAGCTGAACAAAGACAGACATCGTTGCGTCATGGTTTCCTCATTGTGTTGGCTGGTTTTCGTTAAAAATAAAAATCATGTAAAAAACCATGAAATATGATCCGCCGGTCTGACATTTACTAAATAAAATTTCATTCTGTCATCCGTCGAGATTAATTGCTAGTGTTTTTAACGTTTTTATGGCTGTAAACCAAATTGGGAACGAATTGAATCGGCGGATTTTCTAAAAAGATTTATCGGATATGTAAGTTTGTTTGGCCCAATTTTCAAAATAATTACGAACGTGTACCTACTTAAAATCATGATATCTTGTATTCAAGTGAAGAAAACAAATGAAATATTTAAATATTATTTATTCGTATTATTTGTCTCTTTCTCTCTGTTCCTTCTTCAGGTCTGGTCACAAAACACGGCCAAAGCCATTTCAAGCAACGTTTCTATTCTGAATAGTGGTTTTTCAGTAGAGCTTTCTACCACTCTGCAATCTGCCGCAAATACCTGTACTTCATATTATTTTATTTCTATTGAACGTGAAATAACATACTGATTGTATAAAATGTATTTGCGCACGCCGGCATTTGAACCCGTGACCTCTGGATTCGTATTCGAGCGTCTTACCACTCGACCACCGAGGCCGTTGGGTATTTGGGACGGTATTCATATACAAAAAACATTAAATAAAACAATATTTCTCGGATGTATTTGAATTGAATGCTTTAAAAAATAATGTTCAGTCAAATTGAAATTCTATAATTCTTTGGCACTGAATACGTACCCCGTAAAAGTGTGATTAATAGCTATTTGAAAGAAAACTAATATCTTCAATTTGCATAAGGCCTTTTGACCCCTAGGCCCCAAACAGGTTAGTCAAATTGACTATATTTTGAAGAAATAATTTTGTTGTTTTAAAATGTTTGATCGGTCACACAGAAAGTAAAGGAAAATTGAACTTACTGCCTTTGCCAATTCTACTGTTTTATTTTTATTAATTTCTGAACTTTCGCTCAGCTTTGATCGTAAGTGAAGTGCTATTTTATGTTTGAATCAATGGTAGACAAGACGCAATTAATCTTCGCCTGAGGCGCATAAATTTCCCCGATATCCGCAAAGCTCGGAGACTATGTGTAAATTATGAAAAGAATTATTGAAAGTTGGTGAGACGATAAATCGGCATTCCCATAAACGCGATCCGCGAGTTAAGTTTACCGCCGTATGCAAGTCTAATGTACGGTCCCCGGTTACTTAGCCAGTTTGGAAATTACTCGCAAACTTTGGTGTTAAAACACTTCTCCGGGTTCGGCCGTTCAATTGAATTCCTCGAATAATGGGCCGCGATAAATAAATTACTCACCGAGTTATTCTAGCGATTTCAGGCACGCTCACCAGCGCTTAATTTTCCTACTAACAAGGGAACCCACAGACGATGGGGATTTTACATTCCTAAGTCTAGCTTCGCCGACTGAATGCATCACATGAATCTTGTTATTACGTTACCTGTGAATTGATCTAAAATTAGATTGGATTCGGTGATTAATTAATTAAACGTACCGTTACTTTCGTCGATCAAACGTAGATAAAAACCACAATCGTCGATCAAACGCTGAGATAACCACAATTATATAGCGCAGTTTTGTGATGACACCTCAAGTGCCCTTCAAAATTAATTATGCGCTAACAAGGAGAAAATAATTTTCGCTGAGAGGTATGCATATCATCGTTGAAAAAGCAAAAAGGCTTAGCCACACTTTGGTAAAAAAAGAGTTGAACATGCAGTTTCGATCATTTTTTTTTTGTTTTGCATCGAATGCTCTGACTCTCGTCTGATTCTGAAAAATTTGTGGCTCTTCAGGTAATTCAGTGAGAGCATTGAATCACCTGAGTAAATTTTGTTTTTCAAAGTCCAACCAGGTACTAAAAACTTGTGAATTTTATTATAAAACAACAAACAACTTTGAAGTGCTCTGGTATAAAGTTCCCAAAATAATAACAAAATATTTACAAATATAATATTATTTAAAAAATGAAAAAAAATTGTAAAAGACCACGAATATTATTAAAATTTTAATGACTGGCCGGTTTTGCTTAGCCTAAGCATCATCAGAGTACAAAATTAAACTTAACAAAAAATACCGAGTGTGCGGTTACATATACTCGTACATACAGAGAGAGAACAAATTATAAAATAACAAAACAATGAGAATACAATAGAATAACATTTAGAATTATAACAAAAAAAGAATATAGAATAGAATGTAAAATGCTTTTTCGTTTCTTTAAATATGTTAAACCACAAAGTGATTGCTTTCTAAGAACATATATATTATATTATTTTTTATAGTACGTTTTAATTATTTTTAAGCAAATTTTTAAATAATAACTTATTCGAACCCGGTCCGATTATATTAATTTGTACCTCAACTAGTAGGTAAATATTTGATAAAACATTACACCAAAGGAATTTTATAACCTTCTTTCCCCCCATCTCCTTCCACTCCCCACTATCATCAACCTTACAACATACCCTAATTGAAAATGTCATAGTCGCACTGGTTCCAGACGGTTGGGAACAGTTGGGACTCTTGTGCGAGCAATATGAAAAAGGTGACATATGCGTACTGACCTAGTTGTTTCCAATAATTTGAAAATAAAATTTAACTTTGTTAAAATAAACCTAAAATAAATATTTTTTTGATAGAAAAAGAAAAGTCTTCAATTCATTCTAATTATTTATTTTTAAATATATTATGTTTGTTGGAACGCTCAGTCAATAATTGGTGAAACGGAAATGAGTACCTACTTCTTCGCTAGAGGTTGATTTTTTTTACACTGATGAAAAGAATAATAATAATGAGTTTTGAAAATTGTCTCAGGATTTGTTTTTGAGCCTATTCTGACAGTTATCTGGTACCTACATACTTTGAATATTTTCCAGATAACATACATTAATAGCCCATTATTATTCTCTTAACTGGATCACAACATACTGAATAAGTGATTCCACCATAACACGAGTTTCAACAATCGACGGAGACGTAAAAATGACACGTAGCTAAACGTGAAACTGTTTCAAGGTGTTTTTTAACTAATTCAAATACGAAATAATAATATTAAAATATGTTTGTTTTGACTTGACTCACTGACTTAAAATGTTTGTTTACGCAATTCGTCGACTACATGTAAAATTTAGCTCAATTCACATTAACACATGCTAAAACGTTTTATTAGAATTTAATAACCTACGTATCATGCAATAAACTCAAATAGTAGAAGTTTATGAGAAAATAATACTTCGCGTATCGAGTTAGGTACTGAGTTCCCAATACGCCAACTAAAATTCTTAATTAAATGCTCGTTAAAAGTTTCACGAGCATTAAATTCAGGCTCGTGTTGAAGTTGAATAAAATAATTAAATAGCTACTAGTTTGATATTAATTTCATAGTAACGTGAAGATCCATTCTATTATAATCTTACCAGTAATGTTACCCGTGAAAAATTATGGGTTGTAATTTAACATGCCAAGAACAAATATTAGTTGCTTCAATCCACCAATTTCAAATATAGAATAATTTTTACTCACGTTATACGTACTTAGTTTATTATGCAGATCAGGGTTTAAAAAGATTATTTTCAAATTGATAATTTCCATTAATATCAGTTTTGAATTTGAAAAGTTCACACTCGTACGGTTGTACGCTTGTAGTAACAATATATGGAGAGAGAGCTAATTATTTTTACCCAACCTATACAAACTTGCGATAAATCACTTTCTCCGGGTTTTTACATCGTACACCATGAGAGAGAAAGAGACAACAAAAATAACACACCGCTTTTATGTACTATGAGAATGATTTTAGTCTCCTGCGTCTCCAGGGACTCCGCCCACATGTTTTCATGTGCGACTAAACTCGACACAACTAAACGGTTTTTTAGGTTACTTGCACTATTCTTGTTGATAACAATTCTGTGAAAAAGTGGTTATACGAATAAACAAAACAAAAGGTCGAAAAAAAAAACATTAGGTCGACGTGTGCTATGAATGGATGTATAAATACCATATCCCTAGTCCTAACCACGCCCAGGCCTTCCGAGTCCGGCAAAATCATAAAAAACTGACTACACTGCCTTGGATAGGTATCACTCTATGTACTCTAAAGTTGTACGTTATTACAAACGTTGGCGGCCTCCGTGGTCGAGTGATAAGACGCTCAAGTGGACTGACTTTGGGAAGATAGTAGTAAAACATATAAATCACATAAATCATCAATAAATCAAGTAAAACATATAAATCACTTTGTTTTAAATTCCAACGTTTAAAGAAAACATAACATACTACGGGAGGGGAAGGAGACTGGGAAAAGAAAGGTTGGGAAGTACCTGGCTATTTAGATCTGGTCACCAAACACGGCTAAAGTCATTTCAAGCAACGTTTCTGAATGGTGGTCTTTCACCAGGGCGATACGAGTATCATCTACCACTCTGGAACGTGCCACAAATATACTTTTTTAAATATTTTTATATGAATTAAATGTGTTACGACACATGTTAATTAAATAAAAGTTGTTGGCGCACACCGGGTTTGAACCCGCGACCTTTGGATTCGTAGTCGAGCGGCTTACCACTCGACCATGGAGGCCGTCAAATATGCGGTATTCACTTTTAAAAAATATATTTAAAAAATAAATGTACTTTTACACAGTTAAGAAGCTGTTCGGTTAATCCGTATTTTTATTTTTCACTATTAAATAAAGTGGTACAAATAAAATAAAAAGTTTGCGACAGTTTTCGTATCTAATACAAGGTGTCCGGAGGTAAAGTGGACTAACTTCGGGAGGATAATAGTAGATAAGTAAAAAAGAAAAATAACTTTCTTCGAAATTCCAACGTTTTAAGAAAATGTACAACCCTAGAAATAAATTAGTAAGGGGTGATCCTAACAAAAAAATGGGCAGAGACCTGAGAATTTTCCTTTGCATTCGTTCATGTTATATCGTACACCCTCTTTTGAATTGCGAAAAATACAAAAACCCTTTTATTTACAGGTAGTTGTAGTAATCCAGAGGTGGTGTAACAAATCCAATACATTTTATTCAATTAGTATGTGCCATAACGCATTTAATTAAAATAATATTAATAATCAAAACAAAAATATGAAACAGAAAAAAGGCAGAAACTAAAAAGAACAATGGTCATGGCCGAGACTCGAACTCGAAACCTTTACTCCATCCGGGAATAACACTCTGCCAAGTAAGCCATCAAGATCTCATTAGAAAGCGGCATTTTTAAAAGATCTCATCATTCCATTGAAAATTACTAATATTTGATTTTCTTCGATCATGACCCTTGTTCTTTTTAGTTTCTGGCTTTTTTCTCTTTCATATTTGTGTGTTAAGATTATTAATATTATTTAAATATTTAATAATGAATAAAATTAATGCTTTAAAGCTAATTCCATAAGTCTAAGTAATAAGTCAAAGGTTAGATAAATTCTGGTTTAGAGCGCCCTTGGAGGGATTTTACCACGAAAACGGCGCTATTGAAGCAATTCATTTGTTATTGTTATTTGCGAATGAAAGAAGAAGTCGATGACACCCGAGGAAGACAAGGCACGGTCAAGTGAATCAAATACTTGAATCGTGTCATGTGAAGAGTCAGAATAACAGCAGAGTATGTATGTGGCGGTTCGTTCTCTCTGCCTACCCCTGCGGGGAAACGGCGTGATGGTTAGTTAGTTAGTTATTATTATTATTTGCGGCACGTTCTAGAGTGATAGATACTCATAATCAATCATATAAGATCGCTAAGATAAGTATCACCCTGGTGAAAGACCACCATTCTGAATCGAAACGTTGCTTTAAATGGGCTTAGCCGTGTTTGATAACCAGATCTGAATAGCCAGGTACTTCCCAAACTTTTTCTTACCCATCTCCTTCTCCTTCCCACTACCTTCAGCCTCACAACATACCCCAATTGGGGATGCCACAGTCTCACTGGCTCTAGACGGTTAAGAGCAGTGGGACTCTTGTGCGGTGTCCACATAAAAAAAGAATATATTATAAACGTGAAAATAAAAGTCGTATGAATATTGAAGGGTTTAATTACGCATTTAGGTAATTACACTTGTAACACAAAAAGGTATAATAATCGTATCAATATATGAACAATAGTATCGTGTATCTGGTCCAGTCATCTGGAATAAGCTTCCCACTAAACTTGCCAACGTACAGAACCTAGCAGAGTTCAAACGAGTCTTAAAAACCAAATTGTTTAAAAATCCAACAAACAAAACGTAACTTAATGATTTAATAAAACAAATTTGTAACTTTATTCCACTTTTATTATTTTGACTGGACCGGTTTCGGCCTATGACGGCCATCTTCAGACTAGTCACTGAAGATGGCCGTCATAGGCTGAAACCGGTCCAGTCAAAATAATAAAAGTGGAATAAAGTTACAAATTTGTTTTATTAAATCATTAAAATGGAATTCCACCACGAATTAACAGTTTCAAAATTAGAAATAATAAAACGTAACTTATTAAAATTTGATTTCTTTAAAAACGTCCCTAATTTGCTTTGTTTCGGTTTTCTCCTTACTTCTATCATTATAACTCAATGTCTTCACTATCTACTGAAAACCATATACTTATTGTCATAAAACATTTATTTTTCTTTTGTTACTTATTATATTTACACTGTTTGCATTTTTAGAATCGCTTACTTATAATACTTGAATATTAATATTTTAAGTACCAACATATTAACTGTCCTCAATCTAATTTCCTTTTCTTTGATTTGACAAATATGTTAATATGAATTCATATGTTTCATCTGAATTTTTTTACCCTGAGCTTCTGGTAAATTATTTTTTTAATCTGTTGATGTACACATGCACTGTTATACCCATTTCTGAACCCTTTTCTCTCATGATTTATGATAACTATCATGATTTTAGATAGTTTTAATTTGTATACATATTATGAATTATTTTCTCCTTGTTAGTCAATCTTTTTAGCATAATTAATTTAGTATGAAGTGCACTAGAGGTGAAATATCACAAAACTGCGCTATGTAAGTTCACTGTTATTATTATTATGTGGGTTCCGGTCTTTACGGGGGTAGAATCCAGATTGTTTGTGTAGAGGCTAGGGGACGCTGTACCCATCTGTACTCTCAAGTGCGTTCCTCTGCCACATGTCGATTGACATCTTTGGGTGAGTCCATATTCGACTCACGCGTTTACAATATGCATAAACCTTAGAGTATACAAGAGATAACCCAAGCCAAGGCAGTGAAGTCAGTTTTGGACTTGTTTTTGATGATTTTAACATGACTCGGCGCAAATGGGCCTGGCTAAGACTAAGGCTACGGTATTTATACATCCATTCATATCACATATCGACATAATGTTTTTGTGTATTCGTATAGCCACTTTTTCACAGTATTTTTATCAACAAAAATATAGCATCTAACCTAAAAAACCGTTTAGTTGTGTCAAGTTTAGTGGCAAAATACAAAATGTGGGCGGAGTCCCGCCGTTAACCAGCGAAAATAGCCAGCTTAAGATCATTACGACAGTATATAGAAGCAATCCAAGAAATTTGTTGTCTCTTTCTCTCTCATGGTGTACCATGTAAAAACTCGGAAAAAGTGATTTATTACAATTTCGGATGGGTTGGGTAAAACAAATTAGCTATCCCTACATATATTGTTACTTCAAGGCATAAACTGTACATACTTGGAGTAAGAAGTTTTGTACATATGTGTTTCATTGCTAAAGCCTGACAGCTCTCAACAACGGTTGGTTATAAAATACACAAGTAACAAAATTCAAAATAATTGTGAAAAGCGGTAAAGATTTAAAAGAAGAAATATTTCGCAAAATTTCACGTCTCACTTCTGAATGTACCAGAAGCACCCACAAAGGGATTTAGAGATCTCTGTTGGTTTTACATTCGGAAAACAATCCTTTATTCCTTTCAAAGCCCGGGCTCTACGGACTAAGGTTTTGAGGTTTTATTGCCGTTTTTACGAGAGCGCGTCTGGCTGCTTTTCAAATTTATGAACACCATTAAAATATTTCAAATGAATGGGGGCGTAATTAAAATTTAAAAAAGTTTCTTTATTTTTCGTTTGTTTCTGTTTCAAATTTCAAATGAGCTTATGAATTTGATATAATTCACAAGTTTTTAATGGTTCCGATGTTTTAATTGCGATGCAGGAACGTTAAATTGTGAAAAGTTTATTAAAAATTCTATTTAAAAGGATAAATCATGCGACCGTGTAAACATTAGCTTCATGAGTGAAGCTCGGACTTTTTTTAATACAACTGAAACATCGGTTGAAGATAAATTATTTAAGGATACTTGGTTGGGAACCTGACACTTTGAACCGCTCTACCAACTAGCCGAACTAGCCACTATCTAGCTACAGTGCACAATGGAGCACTGATACCAACCCTGATGTATGGCAGTAAGGGACGACATTTGACTGAATGCTGTCGAATTAAAAGAAAAAAAACATGTTTATGACAGTGTCATAAATATGGAGATCCAGAAAGAATTGAATGACTGACGTAAGCGTAATTAACAAGTGTAATAAAGGGATTATTAGGTGGCTTGGACTTATAGAGCGGAAGGACGAATTGTCAGGAGAATATGTGCTGTGAAAGTGAATGGTCGATGAAGGCGGCGACGCCCGGGACGTGCATGACGTGATCTCGTAAATCAAATAAAGAAAAAAAATTAAACGATAAATAAAAATTATATATTTCAGTCGGGTCATTTAAATAGTTGAAGCAACAAAAGGTCTTGTGTAAGGCGATGTTTAAGTGTGAATGAAACAAGGAGGGTGCACCAAGACAGGTGTGTGGTGGTCTATCATCTCTGCCCACCCTTACTGAAAACCGGCGTGATGGTTAGTTCGTTAGTTATCAACCAAGTTATAGCCAAGTGCCGTAAATTTCTGCTTTTCTACTTCGATGCTTGTATATATCGAATGGGTTTTTTGTTGTTGAAACATGTGTTGTCCAAATTGCTTTTAGGTTCAGATCTATTAAAAATATATTAGCAGAGATAATGAGGTTAACCTTTTAGGCCGCAAATAAATTAACAGATCGGTTCAACGGCTCGTATTTTGCAATAAAAAACGAATTATCAAAACTTCAGGTTTAACTGCTAGCCAACAGATCGTAGGATACATTTTTATATCGATAAACCGTTATTGATCAAATAAAGAAAAATCGTATTTCAATTTTTATTCATTTCGCAAAAAGTATAAATTGTCAGATATACTTAAACAGAGATTGATTCGGTAGATCATTAGGTAAAAAAAATTGCAGTAGCTAAGCACTAATTATTATTTTTCTTTTACACGATTTTATGACGAGATGAGTTATGAATTGTCAATTTTTAATGCTTTTTTTTACATAGCTCCAATATCAACATCAAGTTGGTTTAAACAATTTGAGTTAATTTTATTTTACAGATTAATTCTGTGTGCAAAAGAAAGATTTTTTTGTGTAATCATGTCACACGTCATTGTTCCTTTTTCAAAAAACAATCGCACATTATTTTATTTTCTGACCGATCTCTTCTTTCCTAGCTGTATATGTATCTAAGGAACAATTCTGCATATTCAACTCAAAACTTGATTTTTTTTACCCATTCCGTTCTTCCTTTCGCACTCAGAATTTAAGAAAAATGTTTTTTGCTATGTGTTTTATTTTAAACGGATCTTTTAAATTCTATGAATACCATTATAATTTTTGTTTTTTTATATAAATACCGCACAAGAGTCTCAACTGCTCCCAACCGTCTAGAGCCAGTGAGACTATGGCATCCCCAAATAGGGCATGTTGTGAGGCTGAAAGTAGTGGGGATGGGAAGGAGATGGGGAAGAGGAAGGTTGGAAAGTACCTGGCTATTCAGATCTGGTCACCAAACACGGCTAAAACCATTTCAAGCAACGTTTCGATTCTGAATGGTGGTCATTCACCAGAGCGATACTATGAGAATGTACCACTCTGGAACGTGCCGCAAATATACTTTTCATTATTTTTGTATGAATTAAATGTGTTATGACACATATTAATTAAATATAAGCTATTGGCGCACGCCGGGTTTGAACCCGCGACCTTTGAATTCGTAGTCGAGCGGCTTACCACTCGACCATGGAGGCCGTCGTAAAAGATGCGTTTTTAAATCTAGCGAAGGTATTTTCGAACGATTTACCTAAAATTCCAGTATGCATTTCATAAAAAAATAAAGATTACTGAAACTTTACACATTTTTAAACAACTCATATAGAATTAACACATGAATCATTAAATGATTGTAGTATTGCTTGTATTCTTTGCATCTGTAGTTATCTTTTCCGAAACTCGAAGCCTTATTGTAAAAAAATGGCTTTATATCTATGGTACAAAGTATTGTCCATCACTGGCCACTACTTTCTTCCATCTTTCGGGCAGCGTGCAAATCCCTCGTCGAAAAAACTGGTCAACTTTCGAAGCGATCCACGAATCGATCCAATTTTTACTGATGAAGTGCTGGTCAGCCAGGTCGTGACATGGCGGAAGGGGTAAGACTTCGAATTTCAACGTTTCCAAGTATGTCTTAACCACTTTCTCAACATGGGGTCGAGCATTCATGCGGCACTTTCCGCAAATGACCATAATTCGGCTCGAAAGCGGAAATTTTCAATCGAGAATAACTTTATGATGCAGACACAAATCAACTAATTTTACTATGAGGTTTTGTTGACAAATGCCTTAGTTTATTGTATGACGTCTATGATCTATTTATTGCGACCACCAATTACTGCTAAACCAATTTATAAGAAAACGGCGGAAGCAAAGTTGTACACTTAATACACACATATGGCACGTAATTGTCTATCGACTATAAAATGATTTACAATTAAACTCATATATCACATTGGCCTTGATGATGGAGAGTAAGAGGAGGGGTTAAAAAGAAAAATAATTATTTAGATAAGTCTTAAAACAATACACCTAATAGAAAGCCAAAAAGTGTATTTTTTTAGACAGGGAATTATTAAATGCAGTCTTATTTTTTTATTTATAAATTAACCGACTAAAGTCTAATTACAAAAAAGACATATAAAACGCGAAATGGAAAAAAGAGCAACAGAGAAAGAATAGCACATACATAATAATAAATGAAGCGATGACAAAATAGGACAAAATAAACATAAGAGAGAACATTCAAGCCATGGTCTAGTCAAAGTATTGGTAGAGTCGTAAAGAATGACAAAATCATTTAGACTGCTACCAAAAAATTCACGACCATGGCTTAAGTTAACAAGTCTTGATATTCTGGACTTTAGAGAATTATACCCATAATTAGTATTGTGATGATTGAGGAACAGCAATTCATTGTTTTTGAAAAATATAAAAATACAATATTTCCATAAAATCTATGTCAATGACAAAAATCATTTAGACTGCTACCAAAAAATTCACGACCATGGCTTGAGTTAACAAGTCTTGATATTCTGGATTTTGGAGAATTATGCCCATAATTAGTAATGTGATGATTGAGGAACAGAAATTCATTGTTTCTGAAAAATACAAAAATATTATATTTGTATAAAGTCTATTATCAATGACAAAAATCATTTAGACTGCTACCAAAAAATTCACGACCATGGCTTGAGTTAACAAATCTTGATATTCTGGACTTTAGAGAATTATACCCATAATCAGTATTGCGATGATTGAGGAACAGCAATTCATTGTTTCTGAAAAATATAAAAATATAATATTTCTATAAAATGTTTGTCTCAATGATTAAGACAACAAATCTTCAGTTCCACAATAGAATAAGTCCTTCGTATTCATTAAGTCATCAGCCCAGTTTCCACGTAAGTGGGACACGAGGAAACGATCACTTAAGACAGTACTCGAGTTCCGACCGGTTAGGATATTCAAATTGCCGACCAACAATTCCAGCAATTAGCCTGGCAGGCCCACAGTCTAGCGGCCGCCGATCATGCCGACGTGACGACGGAACTGATGATGATGATGAATGTCACTGGCGTTGATGATTGAATTAGTGTTTTGACGTTCAATTTGTTCAGCTCTAGCGCTATGATGAGCACTGCCCGTTTTACAGCTCAAATCATTGAAGCTGTGGAATATTTTATTGTGCATTAAGGATGCTGATGCACTTTCTGCAGCTGATGCAATATTAGATTAGTGTATTTTGTGATTTGAAATTATTAGAGGGGCAAGAAAAGAGCTCGGCAAAAACAATCTATTTCAATAAATTCACCTGGGGTAACCGTGCGCGGAGTGTAAGTGTGCGCATCTCAGAGCAAGAGATATATGGAGAGAGCTAAATAATTTTACCCAACCTATACAAATTTACGATTAAATCACTTTCTTCGGGTTTTTACGTAATAAACCGTGAGAGAGAAAGAGATAAGACAAGTTGTCACACAATATAGTATCACTTTTAGGTATGTAAGCACGTTTTCCGTCTCCCGCGTTTTGTTATGCGACATAACTCAACGGTTTTTGAGGTTATATCCTAAATTTTTGTTTATAACAATATTTTGAGAAAGTGGTTGTACCAAAAAACATTATGTCGACATGTGCTATGAATGGATGTATAAATACCCTAACCACGCCCGAGTCTGGAAAAAATCATCAATCCTGACTTCCCTAGCGCTCCCTTCTGGTATGTTATTGCTCTAAGGTTTAAGTTTTTTTTTTCTTTACCAATGTTTGCGACAAGTTCGTGCATGATTCACATCTGCTCATTCCATAATTATGGGATGCTTTGGGTTGCCTCGAAGCAGGTTGTGTGTACAGTGATCGCCACGTTGAAAATAAAAATTAACAGGTAGAAAAAAATTGTTCGTGGTTTTCTTATTTTTTCATTTATTTAATAAATTGAATAAACTATCCATAGCATTTTAATTTCAAAATCCGAAAGCAAGAATTGCGTACATTTACCCCACGTGACTCTACGACTTTTTATACTTTGTAATTTTTATAAAATATTTCCTCAAAATTTAGTCTTGGACCAACTGGATATCGATCTGCTGGAATCTTAATCACTTTGTCGTTGATTTTCATTGAAAGAACAAACACAGATATGTTTTTTTATCAATTTTTCACTCGCAGATTTTCAAATTTATATGTGCAGTCATGTAGTTATTGGAGCTGCAATCTAAAAAACATTCCCCCTGTTCACTGCTTTGTTATTTCTTCAATTTATTTACAGTCACCTGCACAAATGAGTTTGTAAATCGGAAATGTTTGGTTTATACGCAACCAACTCAAGTAGAAAGACCACCATTCAGAATCGAAACGTTGCTTCAAATGGCTTTAGCCGTGTTTTGTGACCAGATCTGAATAGCCAAGTACTCCCAACCTTCCTCTTTCACATCTCCTTCCTCTTCCCACTACCTCCAACCTCACAAAATACACTGACTGGTAAATACTCACGGGCTCTAGACGGTTGGGAGCAGTTGGGACTCTTGGGCAGTATTCACTATTAGTAAGTTTAGTGTAGTTTTTTTTAAACCAACTCAAGTAGTGATAGCCAGGTACTTCCTAACCTTCGCCTTCTGCATCTCCTTCCCTCTCCCCACTACCTTTAGCCTCGCAACATACCCCTATTGGGGATGCCATAGTCTCACTGGCTCTAGACGGTTGTGAGCAGTTGAAACTCTTGTGCGGTTTTCACGTAAAAAAAAAAAGAAGTTATAATACAAATACTTCTGCCGCTGAGAGCTCCGTTGTATCCTTATTTTAGGTCATATAATTCTTTAATGAAAAAGAGAATGCTTACGATAAAGCTTTATTACGATCGGCTTTACTAGCTTTGCTTTTATGCATACATTCGGGTCATGACCTTTTTTAGGTTTAAAATTATATTACACTAGAAGGAACTGTGTTGCCATAAACTATTTGGCTTTGAAATGAAATAAATAAACACATTTTTTTTCAGATTTTCCACCACGAAGTCAAGTACATAATTGAAATGACAGAACCACATAAGTGTCAGATGTGTAATACTTGTTCAATTCATCAGTTTAGATATCTAATAAAGAAAGACCTATTGGATCATCAATATCAGCTTGTCAAGAATATCGATTTGCGAATCAACTACCGATAGGGCACTACTATATATGTACTATCTACTACTAATTTAAATCAACTATTGGCCGTAATGAATAACCTTGAAGTAACAATTTAGGAGGGAGAGCTAATTATTTTTTACCCGACCTATACAAACTTGCGATAAATCACTTTCCCCGGGTTTTCACGTCGTTCACCATGAGAGAAAAAGAGACAACAAATATAATACACCGCTTCTATGTACTGTAACGATGATCTTGGTCTCCTGGGTCACCGCGGGACTCGCCCACATTTTTTATTTTGCCACCAAACTTGACACAACTAAACGGTTTTTCAGGTTATATGCTATATTTTTGTTGACAACAATACTGTGAAAAGGTGGTTATACGAATAAACAAAAACATTATATCGACATGTGCTATGAATGGATGTTTAAATACCCAAGCCTTAGTCTTAGCCACGCCCAGGTCTGCCGAGTCAGGTACAAATCATCAAAAACTAACTACACTGCCTTGGATAGGTACCACTCTATGTACTCTAAGTGTATAACTGGGTTGAGTGATTAATAGATATTTATGACCGTATTACAAATGTGGATATCCGGAAAGAATGCAAGGCTGATGTGAGCGTAATGGATAGGATTAAGAAAGGGACGCTTAGATGGTTTGGGCATGTAGAGCGAATGAACGAAGAAAAGAGTGTGAAAAGAATATATGATGCGAAAGTGAATGGAAGAAGAAGTCGAGGACGCCCGAGAAAGACATGGCACGATCAAGTAAATCAAATACTTGAATCGGGTCGTGTGAAGAGTCAGAATAACAGAAGAGTATGTATGAGACGATGTATGAATGTAAATGAAGCAAGAAGTGTGTGCCAAGACAGAGTTGTATGGCGGTCCGTCCTCTCTGCCTACCCTTGCGGGGAAACGGCGTGATGGTTAGTTAGTTAGTTAGTTATTTAACAGGGATGGAATAGACCACGCTTAAAAATAATGTGTTGGAATGTTAACATTGATGTGACGATTACATGGACAACGTGGGCAACTGCTACAGTGTTTCAGACTTGAGGGATAAAAGGCCAAACAGATATCGTCGCTGGAAAGGCAAAAGGGCTTAAGCGACACTTTGGTCAACAGCTAGTTAAGTATGCAGTTTTGATCAGTTTTCTTTTCTGCGTCAAATGCTCTGACTCTCGTTTGATTCTAAAGACTTTTGTGGCTATCTAAAATATATTTACGATTTAGCAAAAGGCTTGATTCAACGAAACAAGTGTGGGTTTTTTTTAGCTTTTTGTCGCTTCAGGTAACTCAGTAAAGGCATTGAGTTACCCGTTTTAACTTTTTTTTTCAAAATCCAACCAGGCACTAAGGACTTATTAATTTTATTTAAAACAATAAAAAACTTTTAAAGTGATCTGGTGTAAAAAAACTTTTAACTTCCCAAAATGGCGCTTCAGCCCCTTTGCCTTTCCGACGACGATATGATGTAACGTTAAAATCGTATATATTATTCTGCTTGCGATGTTTAGTGTACATTTTATTATAAAATAGGCTTTATGTATTCCTGAAAAGTATTCAACTCAACTCAAATATTCGTTAAGATTTTGATTTGAATGGTGAATTCTTAATTTCGATAGTTTCGTATTTATATCTAAAAACAGTTTTTGAGTATTTTATGGGAAGTTGTATATAGTTTTTAATTATTTTCTAACTTCAATTAGTGCCTGTGGGATAACGTTTCACTATAAAAATACCATTATCAAATAACAAAATGCTTTAACTTTTGTCTAAAATTTTATTCGTAACTGTTACTCATATTTTAGGATTGTTGATCAAATAATCACTATCACTATCGTCAGTAGTTTTTTTATATATATTTATTTAACAAGATCTCATAAAAACAGTTGTTCGCCAAATACATTAAGAGACGAATGATATAAAAATATTGTAGATACATGTATGGTGTAAAAAAAAAGAAATTAAACATTTATGTACATCTCATAGATAGACAGGGTACTACATATCCAAAGGAGTTGTATAAGTACAAACTGAAGTAGTGTGACGCACTATATATGATATAACAAAGCAAATAAGGTTAGCAATGAAAATCAAAAAAAAAGATAAGATATAAGAGAGGTTCATTTTTATACACAAATTATGAGATAATCTTTGAATTGGCAAGTGTAAAATATATATTTTTTATTTAAGACTATGTAGATCGTTATGCACCTAACCGTCACATAATTTATCGAGAGATAATGACAGAACTCATTATATGTGCAACTAAATATATCTAAGGTAGATGCAGCTTCACTGAATAGTTCCATCGCTCTATATATTGGCGTGTTTTTGTATGAGGAAGTTCTGACTTTCGGTGTGTAAAACGTCACGTGGTGCCTCGCACGAATATAATTACTTGGGGCAAATAAGGTGTATCACAAGTTTATACATAAGCGATAAATTTAAACATGAAGTTATTGAAATGCAGCCATGGCAAAAGAAGGAGGACATTTATTTAGTCTGGCAACAAACGCCAACGGAAAAATTGTATATTTTTCCACCACAAATTACCATAGATAGAGTATCATAGAAACACATAGATATTACATGGCATAATTACGTACTGGTTCAGACCATCCGTTTCAATAATAGAATGGTATAATGCAGCCCTGGCAATAAGTGGAACATTTATCTAGGCTGGCGAACAATAATTCTCTCTAGCAACAAACACCAACAGAATGGGACCGTGCGAAATGAGCAACTCAACGAAACAACTTGACAATACGTTTCATTATTCATAATGAGTGCAAATTGACGTCCATTTTCACGAAAATGTCACAATTTCATGAAATTAATGTCATGAAATTATGTTTTATTAGTTGGCCTTGCATAATAAAACGCTCGATTTCGTTACTACAATATTGTGACAAAATTTTGCGTAGAATTGCTACGCATCGTAGGCCCATCACTTTCTACGATTTTAATTTTGAACTTGATATTTTCATTGTGATTTATTTATTGTAAATACATACTAAAAGGTGCTTTTTTTAATATGAATACCGCACAAGAGTCTCAACTGCTCCCAACCGTCTAGAGCCAGTGAGACTATGGCATCCCCAAATAGGGCATATTGTGAGGCTGAAGATAGTGGGGAGGGAAGGAGATTAGGGAAGAGGAAAGGTTGGGAAGTTCCTGGCTATTCAGATCTGGTCATCAAACACGGCTAAAGCCATTTCAAGCAACAACAACTTAAACCTATTTTTTTGTTTTTAAACTACGGTTTTCCTTTTTTAATATTTGTCTTTGTATAATTATGATTACCATTTTTTGTGTAATTTTGAAATGTATTTGGTGTGAAACTATTTTTGCTAAAATAAATAAATAAAAATTGAGACACCATACGTTTTACAAATATTATGTAACTGAGTTTACCTGTCAAGTCATTATTCAGCCAAAGAGAGCTCAAAAAAATAATTATTGCAACAGCTCGTTAACTGCCTTACGAAACGCCAATTATTCATAAAATTAATTTTATATTATTACGATCATTTCGTATTCAAGTGAAACACAGTAAACGTGATTAAATATGTGTTAGCACTTATTGCGCAATAATTCTGCTACTTTGCTACACACAAATGGACGTTGGAAGAATAATGGACTGCCAAAGACACCTTAGATGAATTAAATAATGTAGATACGTTACTGAGACAACGCGCGTGAATGCAGCAAACCGAGTCCGCGAGACATACCTGAGATTTACTGCGTTAAGTATCACACAAACATTCGTTCGACAGACCAGCAGTCACAAACGCGTTGCTGTAGGCTTCTTTCCGACAAAAAATGCCTTGAGAGGTGTAAAAATCATTCGGGAGCAAAAAACATATCTCATGGAGTTTATTTCCATTCATAATTACCCACAAATCACTTATTATTTTAATTCAATAATTACGATTATTAACAAGGTTTTTTGGTACTCTATCGGTGTGAGATAGCGAATGCAGAAATACATAAGTGTGTGGAAAAGAACCACGGCTAGTTAGGCGATACTTGATTATAACAGTAGCGCGGCACTTTCATATGGCTATCTCATCCGGACACACATATTCTTTGAATGGATGTCCTTTATATATGCAGGTGAAACGTAAAACAAGACGGTACCAGTGGTTCCACATTTTTCGTAAGATTTGTATGAATATGACGTGTCTTGTATTTTATGTCTATGAGACACACACATTGTATTGAGTCGTTCGCTTTTAACCTACTCGTCCCGAAAGGGGGACTTGAGTTACCCCAAACGAGTGTTTTTTGTAATATATAAGTGGGTTTTACATCGTAATATCATCATTCGGTAACCAAAACGATGGTGTCGTCGAAAAGGAAAAAGGGCTGAAGCGCAATTTTGAGAAGTTTCCACCAGAGTACTTGAAAGTTTTGTTTTTGTTTTACTATAAAATTCATAAGTCTTCAGTACCTGGTTGGATTTTGAAAAAAGAAACTTTACTCAGGTAATTCAATACTCTCATTGAGTTACCCGAAGCGACGAAAACTTCCCCCACCTAACATTATCTAATTTTATATCTGTACTTGTATAAATAATGTTAGTTTTAAAAACTTAGGTCAATGGCACGGACGGTAAATAAAAATTGGCACTGCGTCGTTTTTGTACAAAATCACATCAAAGGCGCTACTATAAATATAAGCAACTGGTAAATACTCTCAGTATCACCCTGGTGAAAATTGATTTGCTTGTCACGGCTTTAACTATGTTTGGTATCCAAATCTGAATGGTCTGATACGTTCCGACCATCCACTTACCTATATTCTTCCCATTTCCACTCTGTTCAGACTCAAAAACTCATTTGATTGGGATTTTTTAAATATACGATATTTAAAAAAAAAAAAAGATTTATTTTAAATTTTTAGATTTATTTTTTAAATTACGAAATTTAAAAAATAAATAAATACAAATTGTTTGGAGAATTTCTAAAAAATTAACACAATAAAACCGTGTTAAAAATGTGGATATCCGGAGAGAATGCAATGCTGATGTAAGCGTAACGAATAGAATCAAGAAAGGGTCGATTAGATGGTTTGAGCATGTAGAGCTAATGAACGAAGAAAGGAGTGCGAAAAAAATACATGACGCGAAATTGAATGAAAGAAGAAATCAGGGACGCCTGAGGAAGACATGGCACGTTCAAGTGAAATAAATACTTCATTCGGGCCATGTGAAGAGTCAGAATAACAGAAGAGTGTGTACGAGGCGAATTATAAATGTGAATGAAGCTAGGCGTGTGTGCCAAGACCATGTTATATGGCAGTCCATCCTCTCTGTCTATTCCGGTGGTAAACGGCGTGATGGTTAGTTAGTTAGTTAGAACCTCAGAGCAAAAATATACAAGAGAAAGTGCTGTAGAGAGAGCTGTAGTCAGTTTTTACAAGGTTTGCCGGACTCAGCTAGACATAAGCGTCTCTCGGACTAGGGCTAGGGTATTTATACATCTTTTCATAGCACATATCGACATAATGTTTTTGTTTATTCGTATAACCACTTTTTCACAATATTGTTAATTACTGTAACCTTATAAACCGTTGAGTTATGTCAATTTATTTCGGATATCTAAACCTGTGGGCGGACTCAACGGAGACGCCGGACACGAACATTCTAAAACAATACTTTTGAAACAGTGTGATAATTCGGGGAAATTTGTTGTCTCTTTCCTTCTCATGGTGTACGACGTAAACACCCGGAGAAGGTGATTTATCGCAAATCTGTATAGGTTGGGTAAAAAGAATTAGCTCTCTCTCCATATATTGTTACTTCAAGGTTAGAACTCAAAATAAAAAGAGAGAATTATGCCAATGCCCATGTAGTAATTGACAGTGAAAAGGACTCCCATTTTTGGCTTTCGTATAAATATTTTTATGGTGTTTAAGGTTATTGGTATTGTCGATCGCCATGATATATCAACTCTATTATTCAACCGGAAACTAGAAAATAGTAGCCAGGTTATATTGTTGCAGTTAACTAAAGATGAGGCAACACCGTTGGAAGCTAGAAGAATGGACAATGGACAATATATTTTTGTATGCAAATTAGCTCACATGGTATTTCCATTGAAATAATATTTACCAAGACATACGAAAAAAACTCAAACTAAATAGGTACCTGTTTAAAATGGTAATTTTACACTCTGTCCCTCCAATCATTTCGAATATTGACATATATACTGTACGTATTATTTTATACTAAATAATTCAAATTTATTTACGCACGCCGGGAATAAACCCGCGATCTCTGGATTTGTAGTCGAAAGTCTTAACCACTCGACCACGAAAGTCATTGACCTCGCGTTGTTCTTCTCTTCCCTCCCGTTTACCCATTTATGCCTCTCTCTCTCTTTCACACAACATAAATTATTTTTATTTTTATCAGTATATTTTGATTTTAAATTTAAGCAAGATTAGTAGGTAAATAGTGATGTTGAAACAAATATATACAGCTTCTTGATTATCAAATAACGCCTAAAAATAACAGTCGTTATTTTTAACCACATTCAAAGATATTTCAAATATAAAACTTTCTCTAACACTATCTCCTCCAAACATGTAACAGTTATGGGAAACACTACATTACTTTATGAAAGTGGATAGGTATATAGAATATAGAAGTAGAAGTAGAAGTAGAATATAGAGTACAAGCGAAAGAAAGCTCCTAGTTTTATCTTCCACCAAAATTATATGAAACATTTCAAAGTATTTCCAGAAACTCGAATTTCCTTCCTCGCTCTGTATGGAAGCCATTTTCTTAAATTGGACAAAGTATAAAATATTGCCTGAAGTTTGGAGCAAAGTTTCACAATAAATAATCGGTGTGTCTTAAAGTGATTCCAGCTTCCACAAGTTATATTTCCAACTTTAAATTAAGTGGAGTTTCCGAAGTTACGACCGACAAAAAAGGACAAAATATCGAATAGCCTTACAAATTATTTTCCTCTTAATAAGAAGTCCATTAGAGTTAACTTTATTTCAGATTCCAAACAAATCGTTAAAAGAAGTGACGCAACGATTTTTAACGTTTCTTTTTTTAAAGCCGTTAATTCGTCGTGGCATTCCACTAAACAATATAATTGCCCTGTGTGTACGAGAGTGACATTTTCAAAATTTTAGAGGATGTACATAGGTATGTGTTAAGAATTTTTATTAAATTATGAAATAATCTTTTCAAATATAGAGAAGCGATCAAGTAGGTACCTACTTATGAGTGGGGTGCACAAAGTTCTTTTTCAGGGTAGGCAGTAAGAAAAACAGCGGATTAATTAATAATAGAGATATGTACCAATAACTATCCCTGATTGCTATTGGATTTGTTGTACTTTTTTCTTTTTTATTGTGGATATATGTATAACAACATTATTTCATGTATTATTATCAATTTTGGAATTTATTGCATTGCAGTACTCCTGCATACTTCTTGGAACAAAAACTTTTTCATTATTATTATGTAAAACACTACCTTAGATACTAACAAACGAGGCACTTGAACGCGTAACAGCTCACAGCATACATATTTTATGTAGTCTAGTGAACATAGAATAATCTACTCTGACATTGGCGGCGTTTGAGAATATTTAGGTGCGATTAGCTTAATTTCGCGCGTATTTTTGAAAGGGTAGATTTATTATCACTTTTTCATCATTTTTCACTATTTCGTCAAGTAAGAATTCAAGACAGCCGGATCACCGGCAAAAATATTTCCCTCATACGACGGCGGTCATCTGGTGATAGATTATTTCAAATCGAACTAATTAAAAAAAATCCTCCTTACAAATATTCCTAGCCAGCCATAATCGCGCTGGATTGGGTTCACGCCGTAAATTAGAAATTAAATTAAGCGGCATAATGCAGTCATCCTGTATGATGCAATTTAAACCTACATCTAGGTTATTGAAATGCATCTATCACTCCCTTGGCGGTGGTGTACCTACCGTATGCAGCTACAATAATGCTCCGCCGCATTGCGCTCTTTCTATACGAACTGCACGGGTACAGTAGACCGGATGGTATAATAATTAAAGAACATGTTTATTTTGATGGAGGTAAACAAATTCACGTGCTATGAAACCGGAAGGATAGAGGTGTTTGTTTGGTATTTAAGGGCCTATTTTATGATGTCCAGTTAAATATAAGCGATAACTATTCGTCAGATAGTCACCAAATGCAAACAAAGCAAGGAAACAGCTCCTAACTCGTAGATTGAGCAACAGTAAATTATACACGCATCTTAAATTCTATTATTCTTTACATAACTCCATTGCGTTACCTACCGATTGTGTAACCTTTACATCTTTTTTAAATGTGCTTGAACTGAAAAAGTTGCGTAGTGTATACTTTGCCTTATGTCAAAGTCATATAGGATATGGAATAGCTGGTTGGGGGGGAGTTGCTAGGTCCTCTTATAAAAATAGAAAAAGTAATTTTACGAATTATATTTAGAAAGCCCCTCAGGCACCCAACAACGCCACTCTTTCGACTTTTAGGAATCCTCAATATCAGGCAGTTATATCTTAAAATAGTGTCAAAAATAACTAATTCTTCAAAATCTTTAATGTATATCACACATAATAAAAATACAAGGGCCAAAAAACAAGAAAGACTTTTAGTACCTTAATACAAAACAGCTTTTGCACAAAGACACCATATGTACATCACGCCTCACACTTACAACAAATTTCCAACATAGACTGTAGCCATCACCAATATGTATTCCTTTAATCAAAACATTACTAAATGGCTAATGAGTAAGGACCGTAAGGAATTGAAGACCTCTTAAAATAACACTTGAAATTCTTCACTCATTCCATGACAAACTAAAACATTGTGTAACAAATATCATCATTTTTTAAATTATTCTACTTGTACTCACTGTCACTTACCTCAGAACAGGTTCTTATGACCTAGTGAGGTAGGTAATGTAAAAAAAATAATGTAAGAAACAAAAATTAAACAAATAAAAAAAAAATATATATTTTTTTATATCTATTCATTTTAATCAACTCCCCTTATATATCGTTCTTTTTGTTTTTCTTTTCTTTCCTAATTCTCGTTTAAAATTTGATGTTTATGTGTATTAGCTGTATTATTTCGACAATTTAACTAAAACTTTGCGTAAGTTGTCACATAATGATTAGTTTCATAGAACAGGCAAGAAGAGCCTAGTTAGAGACTTATTTTGACTGGACCATAATGTATTCATACTTGTATCACAGCTTACCCTCGACACACTTATTCCTTGTTTACAATTGGCTTATTTAAAAAAAAAAAAATGTTTTGTGTATTAAATAAATAAAGAGAATGTGATTCGCAAGATACAAAAAACTGTCTTTTGAATCAGAAATATACCTTTAATTATTATGGATATATTTTGCATACCAGATAAGTTTCAACTTTATTTGACTATCTTACCCTCAGATATTGTTATCGAGCAGATAGAGATGTCAGTATCTAATTAAACTACAGATGACACTAACTACGAGTTTTCTCTGTGAATTCTGTTTTGTTTTGTTTTTGTGCAAGTTTATTTTATCTCCTTCTAATGCTGATCCAACGCAGATGACATTTTAACAGAATTTGACAAAGCTCACGTAATTAACAGAACTTTGTAATTATTTTTTACAAACACTCGTTGTAAAATTTCAAAAGTACTATCTATTTGTATTCATAGATTTTTTTTTGCATTAACTCTACACAGAGGGCCGCAGGGGGGAAACTTATATCTCTCAGAGCTTATGTCATCTTTGGGGATGCTGTGTGGAAAGTCTTTTGAGGGAAAGGAAGGAGTGAATCTAGGTCTTGAAAGGACCTATGCTGTAGGATGGAGGAAACACAAAGGCTGAAAAATCGTTCCACAGCCGAGCTGTTGAACACAAGAACAAGTCGTAGAAGCAACCCGTTCTCATGTATGGAATGTCAACCGAGTACGAATGTTGGGCGCGCGTTTGCCGAGTTTATCGACTGTGCACCGGTACCGATTGGATCAATGACGCAAGTTCCTCAGAGCATCTTCCATCGAAATAGCGGTAGAACAAGGACAGCATTCTCACCTGAAGTGTATGCCTCAAAGATTGCAATCTTTTTGTTAAGATTGGAGAATCTATCAAACGGACCGGCCGTTTCTGAAAATTTGAATTTGTTTTCTGCTTTAGGTTAGGAGTGACTTAACAAGCCATCTCAGAGCTATTTTCAGATATGATATAACGTCTTCAAGTAGCAATCTCTCCAGTTATGACGTCTAAGAGTAGATTGAGCATTTCACATTCATAGTAGTAGTCATTTAAAGTTTCCTTAGCTCTTTGTTGAGTGATTGAAACTAGCGAAATTATTCTTTGCTTTGCTGTGCTCCCGTGAAAGGAGATTCAAGAAAACTTTTCAAAGCATCTCTGTAATTGTTTTTCAGCCAAGTAAAGCTCAACATTCGTGTTCTGTCAGTCTTTATTCATTCTCGGAAACATACAACGTACCAAAGGTTTTTTTTTTATTCAAACATTCAAATGTGATAACACGTGACATTAATAATTCTGAACATATTTAAGGCTGGTAAATATATATAAAGTTAACCCATACGTAATAATTACGAGACTAGTTTAATATTGACACACACGTCAAAGTGAACATGATGAGTAAATCGTGAAGTAGCACAATCGGCATAAAATTTCAAACTTTTTTACGTATGAGTAAAAATTACTAGTACGATTACCCACACGGCGATTTAAAGAATCGTGTACAGAAGACGGCTTAGCGTATTAATACTATCAGATACACGAACACGGGACTAGAAATACCAAAATTAATAAGAATGACAGCAAGGAAAAAATCAAGCAAACAGAAATCTCTCTTGTACCGGGCTGTCCAACAATACAATAAAATGCAGATATTACTATAATTGACAATATTCTTCATTTTAAAAAATAATCGAGACTACAAAATTTCCAATTGGGGTATGTTTTGAGATTGAAATTAGTGAGGAAGAGATTAAGATAAGGAAGAGGGGGTAGGTTGGGAAGTACCTGGCTATTCAGATCTGGTCAACAAACACGGCTAAAGCCATTTCAAGCAACGTTTCAATTCTGAATGGTGGTCTTTAACCAGGGCGATACTTAGAGTATCTGCCCCTCTGGAAAGTGCCGCAAACATACTATTTATTATTTCATATGAACTAAATGTGTTATGACATAAATTTCGTAAGTCTAAACTTAAACTTTTAGGCGCACAGTTTACACCTGCGCTGTGCAAGCGGGTTCCCCACAGGGCATCGGACCATCCTAATGGCCTGCATGGTCGAGTGGTAAGACGCTCGACTACGAATCCAGAGGTCGCGGGTGCGCAAATAAATTTTATTTAATTAGTATGTGCTCATAACACATTTAACTGATATAAAAAATAAAATATACCATATTTGTTGCGCGTTCCAGAGTGGTAGATACTCAAAGTATCATCTTGTTGAAATACCACTATTAGTTGCTTGAAATGGCTTAAACTGTGTTTGGTGACAAGACCTGAATAGCCAGGTATTTCCAAACCTTCCTCCTTTCTACCTCCTTCCCCTCCCTAATACATTCAGCCTCAAACTTACCGCAATCGAGGATCTCATAGTCTTACTGACTCTAGACGGTTGGGAGCAGTTGAGACTCTTGTGCGGTATTCACAACTCTTTGCTTTATTCACATTCATACATCGTCCCACTCATACTCTTCTGTTATTCTGACTCTTGACATGGCCCGACTCAAGCATAGATTCACTTGATCGTGCCATGTCTTCTTCGAGCGTCCTCGAATCCTTCCACTAACTTTCGCGTATTAAATTCTTCTCAAACTCCTATCTTCATTCATTCGTTTTAGAGTGGTAGATACTCGTATAAGTATCGCCCTGGTAAAAGACCACCATTCAGAATTGAAACGTTGCTTGAAATGGTTTTAACCGTGTTTGGTTTCCAGATCTGATAAAAACCATTTGATTTAAATTGAGTGTTATTTGCCTACGCTCCAAACAAAGCAGCATGTAATATTGTTATCATTCTAGAAATCACATTTTCCAAGCTTCAGGCCAATAAACAGTTCACTTTGACTGGAATTTCTAATACCTACATGGTACACCTCAACACCATATTCACTCACAAATTATAAAGTAACTTGCTGTTGCCCATGAAATACCATGAGATGTAAATGAACTTTCCGAGAAAGAATGGTAGATACTAGTATCGCCCTAGTGAAAGACTACCATTCAGAAATTTGCTGACCAGATCTGCACAGCCAGGTGCTTCCCAACCTTCCCCTTCCTCATCTGCTTCTCCTCCCCACTACCTTCAGCCTCACAACATACCATATGCTATAGTCTTACTGGCTTTAGACGGTTGGGAGCAGTTGAGACTCTTGTGCGGTATTCATGTAAAATAAAAATGACATTTATTTATTTGAAATTAATTTTTTTTTCTTCTTTAAGATTCTTAGTCGAGCGTCTTACCACTCGACAAAAACCTTATCTGTAAATATATTCAATCTTTTATATTAGAACACACAATAATATGATCTTCCGATAAATAAATCTTAAAGTCGGATAACCATAATTTTTTTGGCATACGATTTCTTGTACATAATGCTAAATATTTTTCTCGGTATTTCTATTCTGAGAATGTAACTTTCTCTATTAGTTCAACGGACAATGACCAGGAAATTGAAGCAGACAAAAAGTTATCAGAATTAGCAGATCTAATCAATGATTGTGAAAAGTAGAACAATTGATAAAAAAGACAACGATTATCTGCTTCTCTAAATTTAGTATCCATCTCAAGATTTCAATGACATAGCAAAAAAAGGTACAAAAACCTTAAAGGCTGATTCACACCAACGTCCGGTTCCGCTCAGTGCCGATATTGTTCCGCAAGAGAGCTTATTGATATGGTATGAATATCAATCAAGGAGTAGGTATGTGCCAAGACAAAGTTGTATGGCAGTATATCCTTCTGCCCACCCTTGTGATATTTAACTACTTAGTTAGTTAAATAATTATTTTGAATTGTAAAATACTAACATCGCAGATTTTTTTTTATCAAGAAACCATTTTTTTATCACTAAATAATATTTTTATTAATTATTAATTATTAAAAATATTGTTTAGTGATAAAAAAATGGTTTAAAAAAAAAAATCTGCGTTGTAAGTATTTTTACACTTCAAAATAATTATTTAACTAAATAAGTAGTTAAATATCACAAAGGTGGGCAGAAGGATATACTGCCACACAAATTTGTCTTGGCACATACTCCTTGATTGATACTCTTACCATATCAATAAGTTCTCTTGCGGAACAATATCGGCACTGAGCGGAACCGGACGTTGGTGTGAATCAGCCTTAAGACTTCATTATTATTATTGTGAGCTAAAAATAAATAAATTTGTTCAGTAATCCAATACTAGATATATTTCTTGTATACTCATAAAATTTCTCATTATTACTCAATCAGTTTTTTTAAAACGTGTAGCTTTCTTCAATTAGCGTTAGCAATCCTTGGTTGTAATTCAAATGTTGTTCTTTTTTTCTCACTGTTCTCTTATTTTATATTTGTTATCCCTCTGTATGTATATATAACCGCACATTGTAGGTTTTAGTTTGTTTAATTTTTTACCCTGATGATGCTTAGGCTAAGCGAAACCAGTCGGTCATAAAAAAACAAACATGTGGTCTTGTACATGGTTATTTTTTCATTTCATTAAAAATTATTTACTTTGTGAGTACACACGTCCCTACGGTAGAGAAATTTTCAAATTTCGAACTGATGATTAAAAATGAATTTGGTAAAGAAAATTTTCAAATCACTACCAACCTCATAATACACAAGAGAGAGCGCTACTGTAGTCAGTTTTGATGAGCTTTGCCGGACTCGGCTAGACCTGGGCGTCGTTAGGACTAGGGCTAGGGTATTTATACATCCATTCATAGCACATGTCGACATAATGTTTTTGTTCATTCGCACAACCACTTTTTCACAGTATTGTCATAATCAAAATTATAGCATATAACCTAAAAAACCGTTTGTTATGTCAATTTATCAATTTATGTCGAATATCAAAACGTGCGGGCGGAGTCAACGGAGACGCGGGACACGAAGAACTGTCTTACAATACTTTAAAGGGGTGTGATAATTTGGGAAATGTTGGTGTTTTTTCTTTTTCATGGTGTACGACGTAAGAGCCTGGAGAAATCGATTTATCCCAAGTTTGTAAAGGTTGGATAAAAAGTATTATCTCTCTCTCCATATATTGTTACTCCAAGGTATGAACTATAACACATTCGACTAACCGCATAATGTTTTAACTGTGTATACAATTCCAGTTATTAAAACTTGCTCATTCATGGTTTTATTTAAATATGCATTACGTGTGTTACTTATCAATGTTACGGCTATAAAATGCATTGTTATTAATTGCATTTATCTGTTTGCCTAGCATGCCATCTTGTTTTTGTACTGAAGCTAATTGGAGTGAGAAACAAACAGCACCAATGCACATCGTGTGCCTTGTTTCATTAATTCAAGATAATTTAATAACATGGATGACGATTCAAAAAATTCTACAAAGATTCATTGTAGCTTAACTTAACAGCCAACGAACACGCATTTTGTTTTAATAAGGCCATCAATTCAAATTAGTTGTTTTTAAAGCATACCACATTTATAACTTAACACTCCCGTTCCTAACGGGGGATGTAATACAACCCCGAACGAGAGCTTTGTGCGATATCTTAGATTATGATTTCTGAAACATTATCATATATATTAAAGACCACCATTCAGAATCGAAATGTTACTTGAAATGACTTTAGCCGTATTTTGTGTCCAGATCTGAATAGCAAGCTAACAAACCTTTCTCTTCCTCATCCTATTCCCCTCCCCACTACCTTCAGCCTCACAACACACACGGTTGGGAGCAGTTAGGACTCTTGTGCGGTTTCCACTATTTTTATTAAATTACTAGCTTAACCCAACTTTTCTATAACTAATAAAAATCCATTTAAACATGGTAGCTTTATTATACTGTTGATAGAATAATCGACAAAACCCCAGAGATAAAATCAAAACTCATATTTTCAGGAAACCATATCCATAAATAACAGAATTGCTCTAGTTTGCAATGCTAGGCTAGCCCGTTAGAATTTAAACTCACCAGAGAAGTATTATTTCATGCAATGGTTGGCAAATTCCTGATCTACCGCTAAGCAAAGAGTGTAAAACATTTTCACTGGCCGCTATATATTTAAATATCAATAAATATAAGGTAATTCTAGCGACAGTTTTAGGTATGTCGACGATGTATGGTAATGTATAGCCCTTGAGGTGATATTTGAAGACCCCGAGAGCCTGTTAACTAACATTTTTGACAAGAATGAGTTATTATTCTCACTAAACTAATTCTGGTACGCTCTATCCAATGAATACACTTTCAGATCATGAAAATGGCACGAAAATTAAATATCAAAGAGAAACATGTTAACTGCAAATTTTGTTATAACTGAACTATTTTCAGTTAAAATTTAAAATTTGCAAGAACATGTAATCTACGATAATAACAATGTATTGCAGAAATGTATTAAAATGCTAAGTTACATATTAAATTTAGTACGTTAGCTTTAACATTCACGAAAAATAGTTAGTGGATTTGTGATAGTACACACTTTTTTTAACAAAACGTAAAAGACTACATACCATATCTCAGAGATACCCGATTGTTGGGTAACATGTTCTTGCCGTGGGGTCTTCATTTCGCATAAATGGCGTTATATAAATTAGCCAAGTATTAATATTAATTTTGAGAAGAAAAAATGATTTAAACTATAATATCTTTTTTTAAACGTAAACATGTGTTTCATTGAAAAACTCGGTTTTTGTTTTATGGTTAATTTTTGTAATTTGTTCGTGAATAAACGAGTGCGGTGAATTCTAAATATACAAATTAATATATAATTTACCAATTAACCATTCGTACGAGAATAGTAAGTGGCCAAAATTTGCTGACTACTGCCGCTAGCTGAAAATGTCAAGGATATGTTATTACGTAAAACAATCGATCAAATTCCCTATTATAATGTTCAATCATTTGCAGCACAAATATTAAACAAAACATTCAGTGGCCAGGACCGGGAGTTTAATTCCTCCGTGGTTTAGGAAAAAAAATACTGTCTTTGAAATACAGAATTTTGTAACACGCTTAGAAGAATCATTCATCTAGATTCAAAAATGAATTCTGTTGAACTGCATATTAATTTTTATTATAAAATTCATCAAATTGAAGATAACAATTATTAATTTCAGCTATTTTACGTTTTTATGTTTAGTGACAGCTGTTTTTGCGTTCAAGGCCATTTTACATCTGTTAGGCCACTTGAAAACGACTTATTTATATGATTTTAGTTCACTTGTTAAATTACGAAAAACCTGGCTTTAGAAAACTAATTTTAGTTTGTAATCATTAAATGGAGGACAATAAATTTTAAAGTTTTGTCCCTCATATAAATAGAATTTTAGGATAATTTGGTATGTTCCAATGTTAGTAATTATACACTAACGGTCTTTGTGGTCGAGTGATTTAGACGCTCGATTACGAATTCAGAGGTGGCGGGTTCAAATCTCGGTACGCGCTAATAAATGTTATTTAATTCAAATATCTTCTTTCACATTTAATCAATATACATACCATATAACATATTTAACCCACAGTTGAGAGTGGTAAATATTTTAAGCATTGCCCTGGTTAAAGCCCACTATTCAGAATTAAAACTTTGCTTGAAATGTCTTTGGCCGTGTTTGGTGACCAGACCTGGATAGACAGGTACATACCAAACTTAATCTTCTTCTTCCCCATTTCCTTCCTCTCCCCACTACCTTCAGCATCACAACATACCCCTGTTGGGGATTCCATAGTCCCACTGGCTCCAGACGGTTGGGAGCAGGTGGGACTCTTGTGCGGTATTCACTATAAAAATACAAGTAAAGTGATCTTAAATCATACAAATAAGTCGTTTTCATGTGGCCTGACCACAGTTTGATAGTGGCCTTGAACGAAGAAACAGCTTTCACTAAAAACAAAAACATAAAAGAGCAAAATTTTATGATTTAAAAAAACACTTATTTTTACTTCATTCCACTATGTTGAGTAAATTGGATATTAAAAATCATTAAATTGAAATTCCACAACGAATAACAGGTTCAAAATTAGAAATAATAAGCAGAAGTTTATAACTTTTATATTAATTTTGATCAAATTAAATCATTTTTGAAAATCCATAATTGTTTGTGCGATACATTTAGTTCAGTCAAAAGGAAACAGGAAGATTCAATAGAAAGGCTTTAAATTGACGTTCTCCACATAAAGACAAAGACAACAGTCACCGCTGCAGAGTAGTTCTGCTGTCCTGGCGTATTAACAGCCAGCGTGCCCCACAAATCATTAGTACAAACAGTCTCCTCACGAGCTGGGAGCGGAGAGCAGAGAGCAGAGAGCGAGGAGAGGTATCAGATGGCAGGAGTCACGGAGTAGAGGAAGAGGAATGGAAAGATGGCGCACAGAGGCTGCGCCGGAGCAAACAGTAGTTGCAGTCGATAGACAGCGAGAGATGTCGATCAACTAGGCCAAATGAACCTAACTTCTTGGAAAATTTGAGTACAAATTCAATCTATTTTCTCATAATAATATCGTCGCTGGAAAGGCAAAAGGGCTTGCGCGACACTTTGATCTAAAATAAGTTGAACGTGCAGTTTTGATCAGTTTTTTTTTCTGCGTGGAATGCTCTAACTCTCGTTTGATTTTGAAGACTTTTGTGGCCCTTCAGGCATCTAAAATATATTCACCATTTGGGAGAAGGCTTGACTCAAGCGACACAGGTTTTGAATTTTTTAGCTTCTTGTCGCTTTTTTAAACTTTAAAGTGCTCTAGTATAAACTTAGCGAAATGGCCCTTCAGCCATTTAGCCCTTTAGCCCTTTAGCCCTTTAGCCCTTTAGCCCTTTAGCCCTTTAGCCCTTTAGCCCTTTAGCCCTTTAGCCCTTTAGCCCTTTAGCCCTTTAGCCCTTTAGCCCTTTAGCCCTTTAGCCCTTTTAGCCCTTTAGCCCTTTAGCCCTTTAGCCCTTTAGCTCTTTAGCCCTTTAGCCCTTTAGCCCTTTAGCCCTTTAGCCCTTTAGCCCTTTAGCCCTTTAGCCCTTTAGCCCTTTAGCCCTTTAGCCCTTTAGCCCTTTAGCCCTTTAGCCCTTTAGCCTTTTTGCCTTTCCGGCGAAGATATGTCTTCCCTGTTAATATACGCAAGTACAGTGTTTATCGTCAAGAGTTCTAACTGCTCCTAACCGTCTAGAGCCAGTGAGACTATAGCAACCCCATTGAGGGTATGTTGTGAGGCTGAAAGTAGTGAGGAGAGGAATTAGATAGGAAAAATGAAGGTTGAGTAATACATGGCTATTCAGATCTGATCATCAAACACGGATTAAGCCATTTCAAGCAACGTTTCGATTCTGAATGGTGGTCTTTCACCAGGGCGGTGCTTAAATTATGTACAATTCAGGAACGTGCCGCAAATATACTATCTATTATTTTTCGCAAGGAACAGTGATTATTAAATAAATAAACAAACTATTATGTAAAAACTTTTGTTTCGGGATGAATAATAATCTAAGCATGTCTTGTTCACAATGCTGGCCGAGAACAATGAATTGGTCAAACAATAAATAATGAAAAGGCAATCGAATTGCTCATTTTCAAGAGCTACGTGAATTTTTAACTTTATTTTATTATCATGGTTGTAAAGATTAACACACCTTTAAAATTTATTTATTTTATACTATTTTTTAATGATTTTAACGAAACTAATAATATAACCATCACATCGCCGTTTCCCCGCTGGAGTGGGCAGATAGGACAGACCACCATACAACTCTGTCTTCGCACGCACTCCTTGCTTCATTCACAATCATATAATATGTCGTACACTCTGTTATCTCATCACATAGTCCGATTCAAGTCCTCGATTCATTAATCGTTCAATGCCTTCCTCGAGCGTCACTGATTTCTTCTTCCATTCAGTTTCGCATCATATATTCTCTTAACACTCCTTAGTTCGTTCGTTCGATCAACTTGGAAAAAGAACCATCTAAGGGTCCATTCTTGATTCTATTCATTACGCTTACATCAGCCTTGCATTCTTTCAGAATATTCACATTTGTAACACGGTCATACATGGTTTTACCGCACATACGCCTCAAGGATCTGATTTTAACAGCATTCAGTCTACTATCATCATTCCTCTGCCAGATCCACGCCTCACCACTATACAACAGGGTTGGTATAAGCAATCCCTTTTGGACTGCTAACTTCGCGTCTTATGACAACTTTTTACTCACGCCAACATTGTCCAGTCCTCCATTAAGAATCATCTGTACAATATCAATTTTATTACAAATTCACAATAACGTACAAATCCGACAAGTAGAGACGGAGGAAAATGCGCTTAATATTAAAATTCTTAATGTTTTTATTTTAAAATCATCTGAGATCAATCAATATTCTTACAAAATCACAAATTCATACGAATCGGGCAATTAGGGAAGGAGAAAAACGCGCCCATCTCAGAAGAAAAATTCTTGCATTTTGACCACTCATTTGAAAAAAGATCCTAATTTACAAATTTCTTCTGTTTTTATTTAAAAATCATCTGTAACTCTTCAATTTCATTGAAAATTCACAATGACATACAAATCCAACACTAAGGGATGGGAAAAAAACCCATGTCAGAGAAAAAAATCTAGCATTTTGACCACTCATTTGATGTAATTTCTTAATATTCAAATTATGTCAGAAAAATGCGCCCATGTCAAAAAAAAAATCTTTGCATTATGACCATACATCTTATGAAATTTCTTAATATACAAATGTTCGTCTGTTTTTATTTTAGAATCATCTGTTACTCTTAAATTCTTTGATGAATTCAAAATGTAGTACGAATCCTACACTTTGGGACGGAGAAAAATGCACCCATGTCATAAGCAAAATCCTTGTATTTTGACCTTTTTTTTTAAATTTCTTAATATTCAAATTTCTTCTGATTTTTTTTTAGAATCATCTGTTACTATAAATTCTCCAACGAATTCAAAATTTAGTACGAATCCAACACTTAGGGACGGAGAAAAATGCACCCATATCAGAGGCAAAATCCTTGCATTTTTACCACTCATATTATGAAATTTCTTAATATTCCATTTTCAAATGTTTTCATTTTAGAATTATCTGTAACCTATCAGTATTCTAACGAATACACGATTTTGCACGAATCCGATACTTAGGAACGGACAATAATGCACTCATCAGAAGAAAAATCCTTGCTTTTTGACCACTCATTTGATGAAATTTCTTAATGGAGTTTACTGCATTCACCCTTATTTCTATAAAATGTGTTTACGAGTCAAAGAATCTGCTTCCTGAAAACAATAACCTAACTAATTACCTGTGTTTCTGGATTTTTAAATACCAAATAAGCTAAAGTATTGTAACATTTTTAAAATTGGCGAAATTCGAGGAACGATTTAATGTTTTAACAAAACTTTATGTAACTCGAGTTTAATCGATCTCACCAATCAAACTAAATTATTCAATTTATGCTCATATATTGAACGTCATACCACTGACCATTATTTCAAATCGCTGTTGCCTCTGGAGTTATGGAGTTATCATCATTATGGAGAAACAGTAATGTGCACAATTTTGTTTGTTAACTTTAGTCAGTTGTTATTCCCAAGATATTCCCAGCCTTTTATAAACAAAACAGAGTCATAAAAATGAGAGTTTATACATTAGGGAACATTTTATTGTGGTCATAATTCTACTGTACAGAAAGTTGACGCTATAGTCACAATAAATTAAATGAATGTCGAGTTAATATTCTGGATTTAATGAAAAATATAAATTGCTTACATTTCTGGAAATAATAAAATGAGCGAATGACGTCAAAGGTTTCATAAAAATTGTAATTATTGGAGTGCTTTTCTAGGAGTCTTGATTAGATTTAGCCTAAATTTCCAGATATTTTTCATCAAAGAATAATAGCAAAGTACACTTAGTTGAAATGTTTGACGGTATCTATGGGATCCATCTTAAAACAATAGGTTTCAAGTTGAGATTGTAAGGAAAACTTCAACTATTTTTTGACCGCGACATAAAACTAAGGCTGATGTTAGCGCGTTGAAAACGATTAAGAAAGGGACGCTTAGACGGTTTGATCATGTAAATTGGATTAATCAAGAAAGGAGTGTGAATGGTAAAATAAGTCGGGGACGCCCGAGGAAGACATGGCACAATCAAGTGAATCAAATACTTGAGTCGGGCCATGTCAAGAGTCAGAATAACAGAAGACTATGTATGAAACGACGTACGGATGTGAATGAAGCAAGAAGTGTGTGTCAAGACAGAGTTGTGTGGGAGTCCGTCCTCTCTGCCTACTCCTACGGAGAAACGGCGTGATGGTTAGTAATTTAGAAAACTAACTTTGAGAATATAAACGGTTCGTTATCGTGTTTTTATCATTCTTCTCTAATGTAAAAAAAACTGTATCGGTATTTCAAACTGTTGTCACATTTGACATCGTCACCATTTGATCAGCGCCCTTTTTTTGTAGTTGACCGGTTCCCGTTGAACGCATATTCTCGGTCCGTTTTAGCTTTTGAACAACTAAAAAGATCTAGTATACTTGCCCACCTTTCGATTTCGGTAGCTCAATTGGCAGAGACGTTACGCCCAGATAGAGTAGAAGTTCCGAGTTCATGTCCCGGTTGCCCCCTAATCTTTTTATTTTCCGGCTCATCTTCTGATTCATATTTCGTTAAAATTTATTAATATTATTTTAGTAACTAATATTAATATGAACCACAATACTCAATAGATTAATTCTAATTTTAAATCTGAAGTGTTTTGAACGAGGAAAATAACATATCGTCGCTGGAAATGAAAAGGGCTTAAGCGACACTTTGGTCAAAATAAGTTCAATATGCAGTTTTCATCAATTTTTTTTTTTCTGCATCGAAGGCTCTGATTCTCGTTTGATTCTGAAGACTTTTGTGAACCTTCAGCCATCTAAAATATATTTACCATTTGGGAGAAGGCTTGACTCAAGCGACACAAGTTTGGGACTTTTTTAGCTATTTGTCGCTTCAGGTAACTCATTGAGAGCATTCATCTTATTTATTTTTTTCAAAATCCAACAAGGTACTGAATACTATTTTTATTGTCAAAACTAGTGCTCTGGTGAAAACTTCCCAAAGTGGCGCCTCAGCCCTTTTGCCTTTCCAGCGACGATATGCTCAAACGCTGCCAACGAAAAGATTATTCTATGTTCACTAGATTACACAAAATATGTACGCTGTGAGCTGTTGCGCATTCAAGTGGCTCGTTTGTGTTAGTGTCTAAGGCAGTGCTTTTACAGAACAAATCCAATAGTAATCAGTGACATCTGTTGGTACCTATCTCTATTATCAAATAATCCACTGTTTTTCCTACTGCCCACCTTGACCAAATACTCTGTTACGCCACTGCATTGTTGGTAGGTACTTTATAAGATAGGCAAGAGTTTAAAAGGATCGTTTTTAAAAGTTGACACTTTTCAATATTTGAATTTTATTGTAAAACAAAAATGGTTTAAAGTTCTTCGGTGTTAGCTTCCCGAAATGGCGCTTGAGCCCTTTTGCCTTTCTAAATATAATATAAGATAATAATATTATTACTGACGGCCTACATGGTCGAGTGGTAAGACGCTCGACTACGAATCCAAAAGGTCGCGGGTTCGAACCCGGCATGCGCAAACACATTTTATTTGATTAATATGCGTCACAACACATTTAATTGATATAAAATAAAATATAGTATATTTGCTTCACGTTCCAAAGTGGTAGATACTCTATGTATCGCCCTAGTGAATGATAACCATTTAGAATTGAAACGTTGCTTGAAATGGCTTTAGCCGTGTTTTGCGACCAGATCTGAATAGCCAGGTACTTCCCAACCTTCTCCTTCCTCATATCCTTCCCCTCCCCACTACCTTTAGCCTCACAACAAAACCCTACTGGAAATGACATAGTCTCACTGGCTCTAGACGGTTGGGAGCCGTTGAGACTCTTGTTCGGTATTCACGTAACAAAAAAAAAATCTAAGAAAATATGCATCTCGTTGTATGGATGCTGTGTTTGGTGACAATAAACTCAAAGTGTGTCAAAATAATGAATAAAATTGAACAAAAATCGTCAAGTTCTCAGTTTGTATTTTGACGGCGTTTAATTAATTGGTCAGATGATAAAAAATAATGGCGGCTGTAATAGAGCTTTTAATACATATTTCTCCTTTATTTATGACACGCCAACATAAATGAGAACAAACATAACGAAACAGCATTAAAGCGATTTATTTCTGTTCGTGAAACTGTTTCCTCTTGTTTTCCTTTATTTCGTAGCCATAAATTTAGCTTCGTGATGTGTTCAAAGCATTTATTTTAATTCCCGCAGAAATTGTTCGCTGCATTCATTCGAGAATCAAAACATATTTTTCATTCCGGAAAGCTCTTTTCATATCAAATCGAGGAAAATTACAATGGAAATGTTTATTCGGCCACTTTCTAGATTGAAAAAATGAGAAAGGACTTCGTTCATAATGTTAATATTTGACTGCCCGGCTTCGCCCGAAATTCGACACTATTTTTTCTGAAAAATATTTATATCAAACAATTAAGCATGATATGTTATACGATTATTATTGTTATATCAAACCCGGCGCGCGCGAACACAATTCATTTGATTAATATGTGTTATAAGACATTTCATTAATTAAAGTAATATACATATATTACATTTACGGCATGTTCGAGAGTGGAAGATACTAAGTCACCATTCAGAATCGAAACGTTGCTTGAAAAGGCTTAAGCCGTGTTTAGTTACTAGATCTGAATAGCCAGGTGCTTCCTAATCTTACTCTTCATCATTTCCTTCCCCTCCATACTACTTTCAATCTCAAAACATACTCCAATCGGGGAGTTATAGTCCCACTGGCTCCAGACGATTGGAACCAGTTGGGACTCTTGTATGAAAAATATAATATTAAAAAAAATAATTATAAGCAAATCTCTTCACTATAAAAAACAGTAATTAAATTAAAAATTATGTTAAATATATTATAAAACCTACCTGAGACAAACAAAATAGTAGATTTTTCTTGCTTTTCGAAACTTTTTGAACGTTTTGAAGTTGATGTGGCCCCTGATGAAAGTTCAAATCTACAGTTTTGACAAACTGAAAAAGTGTGCGAATTTCATGACGCCAGAACTTATTAAAATACATTTAAACTCTATAAACACAGACATTTGTTTTTTTATGGTGCTCGCGTTAATTCTATTTGTTATTATATTCTGTGATGTTTTTATAAAACTACAGTAAATTGTTCAAACAAATGTAATCAAAAAATCGAAAATTCTCAGTTAAAAATTGTATTTTTCATAAATAATCAACTTCTAGAGATAGGTAGATAGATAGCCTGCATGGTCGAGTGGTAAGACGCTCGACTACAAATCCAGAGGTCGAGGGTTCGAACCCGGCGTGCGCAAATAACTTTTATTTAATTAATATGTTTTATAAAACATTTAATTGATATAAAATAAAATAAAGTATATTTGCAGCGCGTTCCAGACTGGTAGATACTCTAAGTATCGCCCTGGTGAAAGACCACCATTCAGAATCGAAACGTTGCTTGAATTGGTTTAGCCGTGTTTGGTGACCAGATCTGAATACCTAGGTACTTTCCAACCTTCCCCTTCCTTATCTCCTTCTCCTCCCCTCTACCTTCAGCCTCACAACATACCCCTATTGGGGATGCCATAGTCTCACTGGCTTTAGACCGTTGGGAGCAGTTGAGACTCTTGTGCGGTATTCACGTAAAAAATAAATAAAAAAAGATTACAAATACTACGGATATAAGATATACCTATTGTTGCTCGTTGCTAGGTGAAATATCAATGCAAATATAATCTAAATAAACAAAGCAACCTGGCAACAGAGTTGCCAGGTGAAATGTTAGCTCAATCGTGATTCAAGGGTAAACAGCTTAGAGTAAGAGACATAGCTCCAGTATTTTGCCGTTTTTTTATACATTTTATCAAACACTCGAGTTATTCGATTTATAAAAAATTCTATGTTTTGAATAGCTTTGTGAGTTTATCTGGAGAATATTGATTTTTGTGATATTTTAACAATATATATTTACTTTTTGTCAACGTCACTTTTTTAGATATCATCTAAAGAGGGTAGCAAGGGATATAAAATATTTCATAACTCTAATTGAAAAAGCAAACGAAATTTCGATTCATGTAATATCACAAAAAAATCGAAATCTGTACCTTTGTTTGAAACGGCTAAAACTCATCAACAGCTCTGGCATAATGATATTAATGAGATTTCGACCGGCAACATTCAAGCTCACGTTAAATTTCTTATTTATTAAAGTAACAATTATTATTGGTTTCTTATTTATTAGACCGGTTAGTAGCTGAGTGGACAAACACGTCGGATTCCCACCCGGGCGTCGCGGGTTCAATTCCTTTGATGGCTAAGTCTTCCATCATTGCACAAGCAACATTTTACGATAATTGTGATGGTAGTAGAAGTTTTTCAAATATTGTTTGTAACCAGGGTCTTACTTAAAAAAAAGATATTTCTTGGTTAAACAAACTATTTTATTATTTTAAACTTAGCACCAAATTTTTATATATTTTTTAATATGAATACCGAACAAGAGTCTCAACTGCTCTCAACCGTCTAGAGCCAGTGAGACTATGGCATCCTTAAATAGGGAATGTTGTGAGGCTGAAGGTACTGGGAAGGGGAAGGAGATTGGTAAGAAGAAGTTTGAAAAGTACCTGGCTATTCAGATCTGGTCACCAAACACGGCTAAAGCCATTTCAAGCAACGTTTCAATTTTGAATGGTGGTCTTTCACCAGGGTGATACTTAGAGTATCTAGCACTCTGAAAACGTGCCGCCAATATACATTTTATTATTTTTATATGAATTAAATGTGTTATGACACACATTAATAAAATAAAACTTATTGGCGCGCGCCGGGTTTGAAGCCGCGATCTTTGGATTCGTTGTCGAGCGTCTTACCACTCGACTATGGAGGCCTTCAAATAAAAATAATTATACGAAATCAAAATAATAATCAAAAAGACAGATACTAAGGAGCAATTACAGGTTATATGAAGTACCAAGTACCAAACGGCTAATAGGCATCTCTTCAGTACAGGTGCCAATAATCCATCTATTTATGTTCTACCTTGTATAATATTATTCATTTGCTTTTGTTTGTTATTCATCTACTTTTGCATTTTTAATAAACTTTTACTTAATTACCTACTGTTGTTTAGTAATCTAATTAAATAATCACTCAGGTTTATATGTTTTGGGCATCATGCCTGTTATATGCACTAAAATGAAATAAAATAAAAAAATAAAAAAAAATAAATTACACAAAGATTTCTTACGACAGCCAGGATTATTGACAGCTGCACATTTTAAAATTTGTGGCGTTGACGTGCTAAGCCAGTCATTCCCAAAGTGGTCTATATCGACTCCCAGGGGTCGATTCCGACCTACAAGGGGTCCACGTCAGTGAAAAAGAAATGGGGGTGCATGAGACGTAAATGGGGGTCCACGAGAAAGGATTCCATTTGGGCAGGCCTTCACCAAAATGTTGGCTTCCCGCAAATGTAATATTATATATATTCACCTCACAGATAGTACCTACGTAGGTACTTACGTAATACTCTCTTATAATAGACATTCATTCCCTAACTATGCTATTTTTTTGGGGGAGGATTTTTTGTCGATTTGCTAGTCCTTTTCGATTTCAAATCTCTACCGGCTAGTGCTTTTTTTTGGAGGAATTTTCGTTGATTTGCTAGCACTTTTTGATTTGAGATCTCTACCGACTAGTACTATTTTTTGGCGAGTTCGACTTCAATTAAAGTGTTCACCGCGAAGGGTTCATTTCAAAGAACTAGCAGTTCCTGAAGCGTTCACAAAACTTTAAAGTTTTTTCCCAACGCTAAAAAATCAACATGAGAAAACAGGGGGTCTATACAAAACAGAAAAAATCGGCAATTGGTCTAAAAAAAAGTTTTAAAAGTTTCTGTGCCAAACCGATATATTATTTTAGGGCGATTTGACTGCCTTCTGCAAAATTTATTTTATTTTGTTTTCATAATATCTGATAAGTTAACCCCTTTGAAATGACAATGACCAAATAGAAAAGTTAGGAAAAATAAACCATACAAATACCAATAAATAGTACTAGTTCTAAAAGAAATCACGCCTCGCGGTAATTTATTTTCCCTAATTCGGTTTTCCGGTTTATTGTGGGGGAATAGTAAATGATTGTGACCAACGACGCTAAATTGGCCAGTTAACTTCCAGCAATAAGAATGATCTAATAATTAGGAATGCTAATCATCATCGTCTAGAATTAGCATAAAACTAAATAACCATGACGTAATCTTGGCAGCGTTATTTCTGGAGCGATTGAAACTTCGCGTCAAACATTATAAACGCCTTAACGAAACAAGAATTTATTTTGTGTTTAACTGCAGCATTGCTAAAATTATTTTTAGTGTTTTGCGATGGTTTTTATTTCAAATTTTCTGCATTGAAAATAAGACCACTTTGTATCAATTTAGGACAGTCATTATGTCTGTTTCTATGATGTGATTTTTTCGTTAAGTGCAGAATGAATTTCACTGACAGCAGAATTGGCATGTTGAAACCGTTTACAACCATTGTATTTTGAATAAAGATATCCTTAATCAATGCAAGGTCGATGGAAGAGTAATGAACAAGATTGAGATAGGAATGCTTAATAAAAGAATTTTAGAAGAATATACAACGCGAAAGGTTTTGGAAGAAGTTGTGAATGCTGCCTCAGCACCCAAAGTGTTCTATTATAAACATCCTATTTTAAGCAATACTACACATAATTTATCTGTTTATTTTCTATGTTCATTTTTAGACAGTAATCTTTTAAATTCTTTATGAAATTGGTACTAGAATTTTAGGTAAAACGTTCTAAAATGTCTTCACTGTTTTTAAAACTACATCATTTTCTGAAATTTTAGTGTGTCTTTCATAGAACTTACGAAATAACAGATTAAAACATTTATTCATTGGAAACCTTAGACATTTTCCTAAATACGCGTATAGAATTAACACATGAATAGTTATGTTTTAGTAGGAAGCAATTACTTTGTTGTAAGACATAAAGAAATGAAAAATTAACTTAGTATAAGACCGGATGATATTTTAATTTGTTTGACCGACCGGTTTCGCTCAGCCTAAGCACAATTGAGGTACAAAATTAAACTAAAGAAAAATACAAAGTGTGCGGTTATAAATACAAACAGAGGGAGAACACAATACAAAATAGAATACAGTAACACTGAGAAAGGAATAGACTAACATTTAAATCATAACAAAGGAACAGAAAGAAAGAGACAGATAAAATGAATTGAAAGAGACGAAACGTCAACTAAGAGGGTGATTAAAGAATAATGATAAATTTTGAGTTTACAGGAAGTATACCTAATACTAGACTACTGGACAAATTTACCAGATTATTAATGCTATTGTAGTTTTGTTTGTACTAGAAAGCCAAAAAGTGTGTATTTCGGGTGCTGACCCTTAACAAACACTCATACCTCTATGATTCTATCACAATTATTTTTAGATATGCGTCAGAAATTACAAATCAATTATTAAAAACATAAATAACATTTCAGACGAGATTGCATTATAAATAACTCACCCAAAAGTGTTCGTTTGTACATCTTTGCGAGATCTTTTATTAATTAAACACGCCCACTCCTTGTCTCTTGTATGTATAATTTATTTACGATGTTTTGCAAGGTCTGTAAATTAAAATTCTTCAACGAATTTTCACTGCAATTATTTTGTCTTGGCACATGTTCATGTGTGTATTTATTGTGCCACCTTGTATTTACCGTAGGTATGTGATAATGGCTTATATTGTCATAGGAAAACAAAGCCATGGAAAATATTATTCACAGCTATGTGGGTCACTTGGCCAATAGTTATGACGATTATTCAAAATACAGTGAAAAACAACTAGCTTTGTTTGTTTATTAAATATTTTTAAATTGTATCTTGTTTTTTGATTGAATAATTCGGCTTATCATTTGAATGTATTGTGAAAATAAAACTAAAAAAATTATGATCACATTAAATAAATACTTAGATTTTTTTTTCAAATGTATACCGCACAAGAGTCTCAACTGCTCCCGAGCGTCGAGTCAGTGAGACTATGGCATCCCCAAATAGGGCATGTTGTGAGGCTGAAGGTAGCAGGGAGGGAAAGGAGATTGTAAGAGGAAGGTTGGGAAGTACCTGGCTATTCAGATCTGGTCACCAAACACGGCTAAAGCCATTTCAAGCAAGGTTTCGATTCTGAATGGTGGTCTTTCACCAGGGCGATACTTAAAGTATCTACCATTCTGGAACGTGCCATAAATATATTTTTTATTATTTTTATATGAATTAAATGTGTCATGACACATAGTAATTAAATAAAAGTTATTGGCGCACGTCGGGTTTAAGCCCCCAACCTTTGGATTCGCAGTCGAGCGTCTTATCACTCGACCACGGAGGCCGTAAGTAGCTAATTTACATAGCACAATTTTTGTGAAATATCACCTCAAGGGTGCTTAAACGTCATGCAGGCCTGCGTCTTCAATTAAAAAGGGTACCGACATGATTAAATGAATCTTGATTGTGGACGGCCTCCGTAGTTGAGTAATTTAATTTTTAGTTTTATTTAAATTAAATCATTCTAGTTACTTGTGTAGTTTACAAAGTATCTAATTCTAATTCATAATCGTTTTGACTTAGTAATAATAACTTAAATACTGCTTGATAATACTAATGTTCAATAAATGGTTCTTACAGGCTGTTTTAAATTTATTAATTAGCATAATTTAATAATTTGGACGCTTGACAAATCTAGAGGTCGCGGGTTCAAGCCAGTATGTGTATTAAATAATACAAAGTATATTTGCGGCACGTTCTAGAGTGCTAAATACCAAAGTATCGCCCTGGTGAAAGACCACCATTCAGAATCGAAAAGTTGCTCAAAATGACTTCATCCGTGTTTGGTGACCAGATCTTAATAGCCGGGTACTTACCGACCTCCCTCCTCCCCATCTTCTACCCCTCCCTACTACCTTCAACCTCATAACATACCCCAATCAGGGATGCCATAGTCTCACTGGCTATAGACAGATGGGAGCAGTTAGACTCTTTGTGAGAAAAAAAAGAGTAAAACGTTCTTTGAAATGGCTTTAGTCGTGTTAGGTGACCAGATCTCAAAAGCCGGGTACTTTCCGACCATCATCTTCCCCATCCTCTTCCCCTGACCACTACCTTGAGCTTACAAAATACCCCAAACAGGGATGCTAGTCTCATTGGCTTTAATTGGTTGGGAGGAGTTGGGACTCTTGTGCGGTATTCACTATAAAAATATTAAAATAAAATAAGAACTTTAACATGAAGCACTCACTTTGTGATAAGAAATAATTAAATTTTAAATAAAAGTAACTTGGTCTTGACACCACTTTATTAGATACATATACCAACCGGTTTCGGCTCTACCTGAACCTTATTCAGAATTGAACAAATATGTATTATATGTATGTGTGTATACATATTTGTTCAACCCCTGAAGAAGGTTCAGGTAGAGCCGAAACCGGTTGGTATATGTATCTAATAAAGTGGTGTCAAACAAAGTTGCTTTTATTTAAAAAATAAAATAAGGTTCCAACGGTCTAATTTAAAATATATATATATAAATATATATTATGCTTGATTAAAAAAAAAGCTTTGCAAAAAATATTCTAGTATTACGAAATTACATACCGTGATTTTTCACCGGTGACAACTAGTTATTTAATAAACATAACAGCCGCTATGAGAGGCCCTGATACCGCTGGAGTTGTGTGTTCACACAAAATATAAATCACCTGTTCCGATTGTCGGAGCAGAAAGGCTTCCGAATATACGTTCTTGCTCTATTCATAAAAATGGTAATAACTCGGCTGCGAGGAAATTTCCGTTACTTCTCTCCAAACGTATTCATTTAGGTACGTTTTAAAATCAAGGCTGTCTCATTACCATAGTGTTTTTGTAAGTAGTACGCCGGTAATTTATTACCACGGTTTATGAATCAGGTTTATATTATCCGGCTGTGGCATGCAACTCATTCTGAATACGACCGAAACCGTCGGTTCGAGATACGAAAAGAATTCAGTAGTTTGATAAATAAATTACTAGTTTCGTAGGCCGATTTCACTCGAGTAAAAATCACCTCGTCGTATTTGTCTAATCTAGCGTTGGGAAAAACTTCAATGTTTTGTGAATGCTTAGTTCTTTAAAATGAACCCTTCGCAGTGATCTTCAATTGAAGTCGAACTCTCAAAAAAATTAGTTCAGTTATTTTTGGAACCGGTTCATTGATATTCCTCGCCAAAAAAAAAGTACTAGTCGGTAGAGATATGAACGGAAAACGAAAAGAACTCCCAAAAACACACGTTCCTTTAGGTAGAAGTACTCTGAAGTCAAACACTTCAATTACAGTACTTGAAATGAAGTACTTCTTTGTAGGCTTTGAAGTTCAACTTCACAACTGAACTGCTGCTAATTGAAGTAGTGCTCTGTAATCTAACTTCCATTGAAGTATTTGTTCAATGAAATGGATGAAGTTTGAACTGCCGCAAAATGAAATAGTTCACACGAGCAGTCAGAACGCTAAAGTGAACTACCAACTTCAATTGAAGTATTTGTTCAATGAACAATGGATGAAGTAGGAACTGCTGCCAAAAGAAGTAGTTCTTTCAGATCGGTCACAACGCTAGTCTAACCCAATTACAGCTACAGGAATTGTTTCAGCTAATATTGTTGTGGGCCATCAATGGCTTGAAAAAAAAAAACAATAAATATATATATATAGATATAGTCCTCCGTGGTCAAATGGTAAGTCGCTTGATTACGAAGCTCGTGAAGCCTTTTTCTTTCGTGCTTGAGGCGTAGATCAACCAATAGCTTTTCTTTTTGGTGCCATAATTAATTTGACAGCGAAAGTTATGCCTTTTGATGGCTTTTACTATCTCCTAAACAAAGAAACATTCAATTGAAAATTTTATTTCATTCCAAACATTTATTAAACTGACGGACCGCATGGTCGAGTGGTGATACGCTCGACTACGAATCCAGAGGTCGCGGGTTCGAACCCGGCGTGCGTAAAAAAATTTCATTTAATTAATATGTGTCAAAACACATTTAATTGATATTAAATAAAGTATATTTGCGCCACGTTCCAGAGTGGTAGATACTCGATAAGTATCGTCCTGGTGAAAGACCGCCATTCAGAATTAAAACGTTGCTTGAAATGGCTTTGGTCGTGTTTGGTGACCAGATCTGAATAGCCAGGTACTTCCCAACCTTCCCCTTCCTCATCTCCTTCCTCTCTCCACTACCTTCAGCCCTACAACTTACCCCTATTGGGGATGCCATAGTCTCACTGGCTCTAGACGGTTGGGAGCAGTCGAAACTCTTGTGCGGTATTCACGTAAAAAAAAAACAACTTAATTGGGTACTATTTTTTTCCGATTCTGAAAATATTCTACCTAAATAAACCTTCGTCTGTTAAACATGTAATATGTGGCTTACCATAGTGGTATATCTATGGGTTCAAATCAATACAACATGGCGGGTTCAATGTTTTTCAAACTAATTTTAAAACGTTCCAGCCAAAGTTTTTCATATTGGATTTCATTCAAACTACTTGTGCTTTTACTTTTACTTACTATTGTGCTTTTTTTCAGAGAAAACAGTCGAGTAATTTTCGAGAAAATCGAGGACAGGCACAAAGACAAACATTATTTTTTTATATAAAGAAATAAAATAGTGAATTCAACGAAAGATTAAAAAAAATTACCTTTTTTTTGCATTTTCAAGAATTTAATGTATTTTCAATGTTTATTAAATGGCATTTTTCTTCGTTTCAGGTGAGTCCAATCAACTGCATTCACCAAAACTGAAAAAGGTAAGTCTTATTTTAACTCACCCTATAAAAGAAGGCATTTACATTTTTCATTATGGTATTATAATCAGCTGCCAAAAACCACAAGATAATTAACTTTGAGTAAAAAAAATGCGGAAAAGGATATTAATGCATACGTAAGATAAATATAAGAAGAAAATATTCAGTAATCTTAGCGTCAATATGGCATGCGTCCAATACACTGAAAAATTCAAAAACTAGCCTATTTCTCCACGAAGACATTTATTGTAATAATTATAAGCAATGGTGCTGCATACTATTATATATTTTTAAATAAGTTTTGTATGATCTTCAAAACCATTTTTTTTAAATCCTTCATATAAAACATAATTTCATGTACGTAGGAATAAAATTTAATGACATGTTTTTTTTAAACGTCCCTTAATATGATTAGTAGTTACTTGTATCCTTGTAACTCAATGTCCTCACTGTCTACTAAAAACCCTTTACTCATTGCTATAACATATTTTCTTGTTCTTTTGTTACTTGTTATATACACACTGTTTGCATTTTTTTTATGAACGTTGACTTATAAATACATGAATATTGATGTTTTTAAGTACCAACACGTTAGCTGTCCTCACTAAATATATTATTTTCCTTTGCTTTAACAAATTTTTAAACATTTAAACATACATTTGATCTGGATTTTTGTACACCCTTAGCTTCTAGTAAATTGTTTATCAATCTGTAGATGTACACATGCACTGTTATACCCATATCTGAACTTTTTTCGCATAATTTGTCATAATGATCATGATTTTAGATAGTTTTTATTTTGTATACGAGTACATATTATATATTTTATTATTTTCTTGTTATATTAGGTTTGGTAATTTACTATGGAACGTACTTGAGGTCAACTATAACACAACTGCGCTATTTAAATTCACTGTTATAATCATTATTATCCGGAGAGAGAATGTAAGGCTGATGTAAGCGTAATGAATAGATTAAAGAAAAGGACGCTTATATGGTTTGGGTATGTAGAGTGAATAAACGAAGAAAGGAGTGTAAAAAGAATATATGATGCAAAATTGAATGGAAGAAGAAGTCGATGACGGCCGAAGAATACATGGCACGATCAAGTAAATCAAATACTTGAATCGGGTCATGTGAAGAGTCAGAATAACAGAAGAATATTTATGAGACGATGTATGAATGTGAACGAAGCGCGAAGTGTGAACCGAGACAGAGTTGTATGGTGGTCCGTCCTCTGCGAAGAAACGGCGTTATGGTTAGTTAGTTAGTTATTATTATCAAAGTAATGTGAAAATACGTTGGGAAAAACTTCAAAGTTTTGTGAATGCTTCACGAACTGCTATTTCCTTAAAACGAACACTTCAATTAAAGTCGAACTCGTCAAAAAATAGTACTAGTCGGTAAATAGATTTGAAAACGAAAAGTACTAGCAAATCAACAAAAAATTTTCTCCGAAAAAAAAGCACTAGTTGGTAGAGATTTCAAATAGAAAAGTACTAGCAAATCGACAAAAAAAACTGGGGAAGAACCAGTTCTTCGCCAAATCTTTGTAGTCTGGCGCAAAATAAAATAGTTGTTTGTAGCTTTGTAGTATAACTTCAATTTAAAGTATTTGGTCAATGAAAAATGAATGAAGTTCGAACTGCCGCAAAATGAAGTAGTTCTTTGTAGTAGTTCGCACGGAGCGGTCAAAGCTAGAAAACACTATAAACAAAACTCCATCGGGTCAGTTGAGGAAGTGGTGACAAAAATCTGTAAACTGTTCAAAAGAAAAGGTGAATTTTGAATTTTTGCGGGTTGTGTACATTCGACTATTGTTTTTTTTTGTTATGTTGGTACACATATGTTTATCGTATGTTAGCATTATCAGCCATTTTGGATTGGTGGTTTGTTTTTAACAACTGGAAAGGTTAGTCACATTTTTGTGGGTGTTTCGAAATTTACTTTTGAAAAAAATGGATCAAAGAATATATTTTAAATTTTGCGTTAAAAATGGAATAAAGTGCTCCAACGCACTTAAAATATTGACTGTGGCATTCGGCGAGTCTACTTTGTCTCAAAAAAGGGTTCATAAGTGGTACAAGCGCTTTACAGAAGGCCAAGAAGATGTTAATGAATGTACACAGCCTGCGAAAATTCAAAATTCACCTTTTCTTTTGAACAGGCCATGTATAACGACAAAATGTATTTCTTCCGGTATCAACGCGTCAATAAGGTTTTTTAATGTGTCCGCCCACGTCGCGATTATATTTCACCCAACAGTTGCGGGCCTCTTCGGTTATTTCTCAATTTGAATAACAATAAAGCCTCCATGTTAATACGAAATGATTTCACCATGACAATTATTACTATTAATCTGGGAAACATGACTAATGGATTGCCTTTCAATGCTCGCCGGAAAATTAACATGTTTACGAACGACGCAAAGGGCGATGTATTTTGACAGAAATATCAACGTATTGGGCACGAAATCGTGCGCGAAAATTAATATTTGAAGTGATTGATCGGATATTTTTTTCTGTGGTTAAGAATGGCTGATGTAAAAACCTCGCATAGTGAAAGATTGACGTGAAAAATCATGTTTATTTCAATTCTATCAAACTTTTTTTTATGGTGAATGCTGCACAAGAGTTCCAACTGCTCCAGACCGGCTGAAGCCAGTGGGACTATGGCATCCCCAATTGGGGTATGTTGTGAGGCTGTAGTTAGTGGAGATGGGAATTAGATGGGGAAGAGGAAGGTTGGAAAGTACCAGGCTATTCAGATCTGGTCAACAAACACGGCTAAAGCCATTTCAAGCAACGTTTTGATTTTGAATGGTGGTCTTTCACCAGGGCGGTACTAAGAGTATCTACGCATATATACTATTTATTATTTTCTATGAATGCAATGTGTTGTGACACATATTTATTAAATAAAATGTATGTAAGCACGCCGGGTTTTGAACCCGTGACCTCTGGATTCGTAGCCGAGCGTCTTACCACTGAACCACGGAGGCCGTCAGTATATTGTTTAGGTACACGACAGCTTTTTTGATTTTTGAGTTTCCATTGAAATCTAAAAAAAATGCCATAGTCTCCCTGGCTCCAGACGGTTGGGAGCATTTGGGACTCTTGCGCTGTGTTAACAATAAACAAACAAAAAATTGTGCTAAAAATAATTACGTTAGACTAAAAAAGTGAACAAAACGATATTTCTAAAAATTAATTTATTTTAATTGATTTTAGCGTGAGAGACGATAGCGCAATAGCTCTATTAAAATTACAATAAATAAAATCATGAACCAACGTGCAAATGCTTAAATACCCGTAGTTTTCACCTCAGTGCACTTTCGGGGTGGTCATGTGTTCATCTGTGTCAGATTCCCCTTCTCATAGCCTAAAAAGAGGAGAGTGACCGTGGTTCATGGTGCAGGCAGCCGGTCGACTAACCTTGCACCACGGATGAGTGCTCTGGGTCCTCTCGCGTGAGCAGAGACACTGGGGAGACAAGACGCAATTTTCCTTAAATTAACGCATAACTCGAAGTTAATGGGGCGGGTCATTTTTTAACGCGATCTTTCACTTATCGTCGAGTTTTAAAGATGTTGCCTAAAGTATAATAAACGCTTGTAGTAAGAATATATGGAGAGGTACGTTTGCGAAACAGTGTAGTCAGGTCGGTCGCCTTTATACTGACTCGATAGAAAGAGACAAAGATATATTAAAGGATGTTGGATAGCCTATTAGTTACCGCCCACATGGAATTCGGACATTTTTGATTAAAATATATTAACACATTAAACAAAACAATATCTATACACCATTTAAACAATTTATAAAATCAAAATATCACACAAACATTAATAACAGAAGGTTTGCCTAAATAATGATGGAAGCTTGTTGTTGATTGTATGTGTTTATATCATTAAAAATGTAAAAATTCTTAAGTTCGTTAAAAAATATTTAAAACTGTTGAAATACCTCTAAAATTGTTTTTTCATAATCTTTCTTTGTTCTTATTTAAACATTCAAGCATAGCACATATCACCATCATGTTTGATTTAATTGTATTACCGCTGCAAGTTTTTTAATCTGCGTAATTTAATTTTTATGTAAGGAAAAAAAACCGTACTTATTTTCACGCTACGCAACTCTGAACATCCACACTCAAAGCCTAGTGTATAGAACACAAAGCTACACACATATCTCTCTACAAATATGGCACTAGTCTAAAAACACGTGTCTTTAAAATATTCCGATGACCCTAACCTATTTTTTTTACGTGTGATATGAGAATAAAATACTAAATATTAATTTCTTATACAAATCTAAGATAAAAATTGAGCTAATAAATTGGCAATAACTCCAAGAACAATTATTCTTATCTGCAAGCAAACATAATGTTCTATCTGTAAAGCGTTTTTATTGCGTTGGAGCATAAATTCAGTATATTTACACAAAAGATACGGTTTGTTTTGAGTCGTCACTTAACTGGATTGGGCCGGATTTATTTCAAGGCCTCGGAAAACGTGCTGATCTATTTCCTCCTCAAAACAGACTCCTCCACGTACATTACTGATGGTACAAATAATAGGAGAATACAAAGAAACGCCGGGCAATTTGAGACGTGAAATAATGTATTTCAAAGATTAAGCTAGTGATACTTAAATAATAATTATCTTTATTGAAATGCAATTTATAATTATAACTAAAAACATATAACTAACTAACGAACCATCACACCTGTAATGTTCGCTGACGAACTCGACAGATGCTCCTTGGGTAAGGCGCGCTTTTGTTCGGGGATGTAGCATAAAATATAATCACTTTACTTGCATAATTTTTTATTGGAAGAATTTATAAAGTAGAATAATTAAACCTTTAACTGAAGATATTTAAGTACCTGATCTGAATAGGAATGCATGAGATGAAATAGGTTGACGGTAGAACAGAGTCGTAGCAATGGTCAACTTAAAGATCATAGTCCAACATGTGGTCTATGGGATAATGCATGTTCAAAAAGATTTTAGAAATCGACCCTTACAATACAATTTAAGAGAGAGAAAGACATTAAAAGAAGCAATTAAGAAATACAAAAGGACATTGGTATGAATAGTTCTTGACATGGGTTAAACTGCACATGGGCGCGACTGGGTGGGCCTTTACACACCGTTTCCCCGCATATATTTGCGGCACGTTCCAGAGTGGTAGATACTCTAAGTATCGCCCTGGTGAAATACCACCATTCAGGATTGAAACGTTGCTTAAAATGGCTTTAGCCGTGTTTGGTGACCAGATCTGAATAGCCAGGTACTTTCCAACCTTCCGCTTCCCAATCTCCTTCTCCTCCCCAGTACCTTCCGTCTCACAACATGCCCTATTTGGGGATGCCATAGTCTCACTGGCTCTAGACGGTTGAGAGCAGTTGAGACTCTTGTGCGGTATTCATTTAACAAAAAAATAAAAAAAATAATTAGTTTAGAATACTCATTTTTGACAAAGATGTTAGTCAACAGGTTCTTCCGCGGGGTCTTCAAATATTTCTAAAACGATCATATATAAATTGGTAGTTGATTAAATGCATTCATATTTAGAATGCATTATTCAATATGTTGAATAAAGTAAACCGTAAAATGCAGCATTTTCGGAGTTTGTTGCAAACAGGAACATGTTGTGACATACATATTTACTGAAATCTCCTGCATTAGCCGACGACAGCTGAGAAAACATTGAACGCCGAAGGCACATACACATTAGCAAGAGCAAACATTGCAGGTATTTGTTACCTGTTTATTTTTACAATTAAACCATAACCATGTCGCAACAAACACGTGAAACACAGTTAAGACTTAACACACTGTTCGAAATCATTACAAAATCACTCAGTATTGTAAGATTTATGAGTTATTTGTTCAGATGAGAGAACGAGAAGGCCTCCGTGGTCTAGTGGAAAGACGCTCGACTATGAATTCAGAGGTCTTAGGTTCATACCCGGCGTGCGCAATTAAATCTTATTTAATTAATATGTATCTTACCACATTTTATTCATATTAAAATGGTTTTAGTATATTTTCGGCACGTTCCAGAGTGGTAGATACTATAAGTATCAGCCTGGTGAAAGGCCACCATTCAGAATCGAAACATTGCTTGAAATGGCTTTAGCCGTAGTTGGTGACCAGATCTGAATAGCCAGGTATTTCCCAAACTTCCTCTTTCCCATCTTCTTCTTCTTCTCACAACACAACCTAATTTTGGGGATGCCATAGTCTCACTGGCTCTAGGCGTTTGGGAGCAGTTGGGACGCTTGTGCGAGAAAATAAAAAAAGAGTAGTTGTCAAAACGTTGCTTGAAATGGCTTTAATCGTGCTTACTGACTGTGTCTAAATAGCCAGGTACTTCCCAACCTTTGTATTCCCCATCTTCTTCCCACCTTCACTTCCTTCTCACAGCATTTTCCAATAGTCTTAGTGGCTCTTGGCAGCTTAGACACTTGTGCAGTCTTCACATAACATTTTAAAGAAATTCTAATGGAGGGCTGCAATCGAAATTGGATCAACTATTTCTAGTGGTTAAAAGATAAGCAGATTAGGTATATTTCGAATCACTAAATATCATCTGTACTCTAACCAAGTAAAGATTTTTAGTAATTTATCAAGAATTTCCATTCCTCTGCAACTAGTCTATAAATTAAATAGTTCGCAATGCCTACCAGATGAAAATCACACAGTTTCAACAACGTTAACAAAAATAAGAGTTAAAACTTGGAGTGAGAATATATATGGAGAGAGAGCTAAATATTTTTACTCAACCTATACAAATTTATGATAAATCATTTTCTCCGGGATTTTACGTCGTAAACCGTGTAAGAGAAAGAGACCCAAAAAGTTGTCACATAATATCGCACCACTTTTAGGTATGTAAGCATGTTTCTGTCTCCCGCGTCTCCGGCGACTCAACCCACTACGTTTTTTTATGCGACATAACTCAACGGTTTCAGAGTTTATATCCTATTTTTTGTTGATAACAATACCGTGAAAAAGTGGTTATACAAATAAACAAAACATTATGACGACATGTGCTATGAATGGATGTGTCCATAAAAACCCAAGCCACGCCCGAGTCAGGAAAAAATCAACAATCCTGACTACACTGTTTCGCAAAGCTATCCCTCTTGTATATTATTGCTCTGAGAGTTTAACACATACAGTGGTTACTATTTGTTCCATCGAATCATTAAACTATTCTAAAAATGCATGTTCGAAGGTTTTAGGCAGGCTTACATTTTATATCAAACCTAACTACTCGTATGTAAATAATTAGATTATCTGTAAAGATGAAATTGCCATAATTTTTTAAATACCGTTATTATCATCAGAAAAGAAGACATCTTCTCGATGACGCTGCTAACGCAGCATCGCTTATATTTTTAAGGATCTCATAATTCCTTTCGATGACCGAGAGTTAAATTGAGTCAATAAAAAGAGTTTTCTCTCAAAACAGGTTGTTTATCGGAAACATTTTTGGAATTCCATTCCATTAAAAATGTGTTCATTTAAAGGTTAATAGACTGGTCGAATGTTTGTGTGAGGCACGAATAAAGCAAGATAAAAATAATTATTGACTTATCAGACCTATATAATGCTGCTTGAGGTTATGTTAAAAAGTTGTTAGAGATTTGCAATCGGCGGTGTCACAAGCGTTGAAATATAATGGACGTATGGTTAGTTCGTTAGTTTGATTATTTTTGACATTTTGTACTACAAATCTTTTCACACCATTTCATGGCATGTCAGTCCGCGACATCTGTAAATATTAAAAATATTAAAAAAGAGTTATTCTAACTGCTATTTAAGAGTTGTAATTCCCCAAAATTTCATAAAAAATAATTCACCATAAAATAATGTGCAAATAATTATATTGAGTATATAAGTATATTCTAGTTTTTGTTACCCCTAAAAAATCACGGGGTGTAATTTAACTTGCCAAGAAAATTTATTATTTGCCTAATCCACCCATTTTGAATATAGAATACTGTCTGCAAAAATATATTGAATGGATACTTTATTAGATAGGTAAGGTTTGTATAGGTTTGTAAAGATTATTTTTTTAAATTTGATAATTTTAATTAACATCAGCTGTAAATTTAAAAACTTAATACGCGTACGGTTATTTGCAGAAACGTGCACTTCATAAAAGCATATAAGCACTGCCTACCCTCCCGTACTCGCAAAAAACATGTATAATGTTGGATTAATTAATATGAAAATATTCCCATGAATAAATCTACACAAAAATACACGCGAAATTCAGCTAATCGCACCGCCGCGAGCGCCCCACTGGCCTTCCTACTATATCGTGTCAAAAGCTGGAACTACATATTTATGCTCAAACGCCGCCAACGTCAGAGTAGATTATTCTATGTTCACGAGACTACACAAAATATGTATGCTGTAAGCTGTTGCGCGTTCAATTGGCTCGTTTGTGTCAGTATCTTTGTAAGTGTCTAGGCAGTGATTTTACAGAACAAATGCAATGACAATTAGTGAAATCTGTCTGTACCTTTCATTACAATCAATTAATCTGCTGTTTTTCTTACTGCCTACCTTGATCAAAAACTTTATGCACGTCACTGCCTCTACCAGTTTTTTTGTCTCACTGCCATACATACATGTTCACTAGACTACACAAAATATGTTTGTTGTGAGCTTTTGCGCCCTCAATTGGCTAATTTGTGTTAGTATCTTTGTTAGTGTCTAAGGCATAGCTTTTATAGAACAAATCCAATCCATCAGTGATACTTGTTTGTACCTTTCTCTTTTATCCGTTTTTCCGCTGTTTTTTTCTTCTGCCTACACTGATCAAAAACTTTGTGCACGCCACTGGTCATACGTGCTCACAAAATAAATTATTTATAATTATTAATTTTATCATTTTTTCCACAAGCAAAGCATTTACGGATATTTTCTGATGGAATGACAAATTTCACCCAGCACTTGGCAAAAATATTTTCTGTCTTACCAGGAATCGGTGTGTGCAGTTTTTTATTTTATTTTGTTTCTATAATGCCGAATTTCGTTGAAACTGCCAAACGTGTTTTTCGACATTCTTACCAAAAATTATACACTATTCCGGCGATTCTTAAACTGTTCAAAATAAAAATCATAACTTACGAGATTTCATTCCTGGAAAACAGCAGATACCACTGAAGAGACGGCCTCCATGGTCGAGTGGTAAGACGCTCGACTACGAATCCAAAGGTCGCAGGTTCAAACCCGGCGTGCGCCAATAACTTTTATTTAACTAATATGTGTCATAACACATTTAATTCATATAAAAGTTATAAAAAGTATATTTGCGGCACGTTCCAGAGTGGTAGATACTCTAAGTAACGCTCTGGTAAAAGACCACCATTCAGAATCGAAACGTTGCTTGAAATGGCTTTAACCGTGTATGGTGACCAGATCTGAATAGTCAGGTAATTTCCAACCTTTCTCTTCCCAATTTCCTTCCCCTCCCCACTACTTTCAGCCGCACAACACCCCTCACTGGCTTTAGACGGTTGGAAGCAGCTTGCATTTTAATAATTATCAATTGCGTTGTTGACTCACAACTTGCAACTCATCCAGTTCAACATTCCTTGCCGTTGACTCAGAAGCTGTTTCTCAATCATCACTCTATTAATTATGGGTATCATTCTCCACTGTCCGGAATGTCGAGACTTGTTAACTCAAGCCGTGGTCTTGAAATTTTTGGTACAAGTCTAAATGATTTTTTTCATTCTTTACGACTCTACCAAAACCTTTACTTGACCTTGGCTTTGACTTGAATGTTCTTTCTTATGTATATTTTTGTGTCACTGCTCCATTAAAATATTATGTGGGTGCAGTTATTTCTCTGCTGTTCTTTTTTCCCATTTTGTGCATTTTTTAATTGGACAATGCTGCAAGGATATCAAATGGGGCTTTGCCTCCAAGAAAATGATCTCTGACCTCCAGGTGATCCAAAACTGAGCTCTCAGAAATGTATTTGGTCTTTCATGGGACACTGGTGTCAGGGACATTTATTCAAATACCGGCATCCTTCCAATCCAGATCCTCCCCAAACATGAAATCACAAGCACCATTTTACAAATTACTCAGCAAACAACGCACACTAACATCAAACCCCTTTACAATCAAGACATCCACCAGCATAACACACGAAATAACAATAAAACGATTTATTTTTATTTATGTTAGTTTGATTACTCTGTATTTTATTGTAATTCATATAGTATTTTAATTTCTCTTGTCCCAGAGTGAGATTTTATAACTCATCGGGATTGCTATGTATGTTAGCAAGATATTTAATTATGAATAAAATATTTAAATAAATAAATGTTCCGCACCGTTTCTACTGCCCTATGCTTGGTGCTTGAAGCGTTTACTTTGAGAACCACTGCCTTATACCCACTAAATACATTGTTTTTGGTTGAAGAATTTCCATGCTGTTGTTTTTTAAATGTTTAAACATTGACAATTCGATTTAATTTCTCGTTTACTTCCATATACGTACGGTATCGAGGGGCAATCCAGATTCTTGAATGTCATGTTTAAGTCATCAATGTCATCACTGTGTGGATGTGGACATTTTTGAAAGATAAAGATAAATCTTTACTTTGTATTGTTCCATGGTTTTATTTATTCTTAAAGGTAAAATCGGACTTATATTGTTAATCGTAATTATAAATAAAATTTCCTTTCTTAGCTCTTACATACTTTCACCCTTGGAGTAACAATGAATGGAGAGAGAGCTAATTATTTTTACCCAACCTATGCAGATTTGAGATAAATCATTTTCTCCGAGTTTTTACGTTGTACACCACGAGAGAGAAAGAGACAACAAAAATTTCGCAAAATCACACCGCTTGTTCTCTGTCTCCGGAGACTCTGCCCACACGTTTTTATATGCGACTAAACTAGACATAACTCAACGGTCTTCTAGGTTGTATGCTATATTTTGTTTATAACAATACTGCGAAAAAGTGGTAATATGAATAAACAAAAACATTATGTCAACATGTGCTATGCATCGATAAATATGTTAAAATACCCTAACCCTAGTCCTAGCCACGCCTAGGTCTAGCCGAGTCAGGCAAAAATTATCAATACTGACTACAAATAGTACAGAAGCGCTCCCCCCTGTATATTATTGCTCTGAGGTTGAAACCATGATATATATTCGTGGTGTAATTTCATTTTAATGATTGAATAAAAATCATTTTTTTAACTTTCTTCCACTTTTATTAAGATTATAATTTATTAAGACTGGACCGGTTTCACCTCGTACCTGGCATTTTCAGACTGGTACAATTTGAAGTGAATTTATGATACATATATAATATTTATATCCGGAATGGATACTTTTGGTTCTATGCTATATTGAATAATCTTTAGTTAGTATTTTATTTAATTGCTAATAGGGGTAGTTTTTTTATTTACATATAATATGATATCTTACCAATCGACGTAAAAATCAAATGGTACATTCTTAAAAAACCAACTGTTCAAAATAAAGCTGACAACAATAAATATTATATTAAAAACCCAAAGATTCATCCAACTCGTCACTATATAACCCGTCACCCAGAAGGGAATAAAATAACCCGAAGGTATATTTGAATGTGAATAAAACAAAACACTTAGTCACAAATGTGCAATATTATATAAAGCCAAAAGCTTCTCTTCCGGATATAAATAGTATATTTATGGATACAAATTGTACCAGTCTGAAGATGCCCGTTATAAAGTGAAACCGGTCCAGTTTTATGTGTAAATAAATTTCAAAACACCGATATTATTTAAAACAGTAAAATGTATTATATTTCTAATAAATAAATTGTTGCGTGAAATTCTACAATTTTAACTACAGTTATAATAATAATAATAATAATAATAATATTTTTATAAAATTTCTTATACATTACAAATTTTTTGAATTTAATGCATATAAGAAATAAGTTATTTTTTTTACAAAATAAATACAAATTATAGTAACAAAAAATAAAATTTCAAAAAAATAAAATTTCAGGCAGTGGTGATGATCAGGTCAATGAGGAGAAACTCTTTCAAGAATCAATAGGATTTCACTTCTGAATCTCTCCTCACTGACATGAAATAAGTCGATATCGGAAGAGATTTTGTTCAGGAGCAAAATACTTCTCCCCACCGGCAGAACCATTGGCAGGTTGGTCCTACAGGCAGGAAGATAGAATAATCTATGAAGACGCTGTCTTAGATAGTCATCAGGAACATAGAGACTTACGCGCTCCAAAATAGCAGGGTTTACAATATAGCCCCGCAGCAGTCTGAAGAAGTGAGTGGCGGCATACCCCTCTCTCCTGAGCTGTAAGGAGTGAAGTCCGAGCGTGCCCAGGAGAAAGTTCGTTGGGTAGAGCCACGGGTAGTGGCCGTACTCCCTCATGTATAAAAATCTCAGGAACTTTTTCTGGACCCTCTCCAAGATGAGGGATACTCTCTAACAGTAGCATAAATACAAAGATAATTGAAATGTGTTTTTTTTTAACTTACGATTGAATATGACCAGATTGACCAGTCACGCCAACCGCACGAAAAGAGATAAAAAAACATTAAAATTGATATATAATAAGATAAGTTATGGGAAGTAAATATTAACAGGCTAACCACAAAATATCGTGATTAATCAACATAAACAATTTCAACGAGAAAAAAAGGATGCCATACGGTGATAAAAAAAATACAAGCTCTATTAAAAAGGTTCAAACCGCAAGCTGTATTTGGTTGAGACTTCTTTGATTTAATGTTTCATTTTTGATAGTTTGCCTTCGTATCTTTAACCCTTCTCGAATTCCCATGTGTTTTGATGTAAGAAACCGTTTCCTGCTCGCACAGATGTCTCTGAATTCCCCTCGAGAAAAGGTATGCAGAAAAAAACGCATGACATGGGAAGAACTGAATCATGTGAAAATAATCTGTGATCACCTGCCCCATATGTGGTCTTAATGTTTTTTTGTTATCTCATGGACAACGGAAGGTTTGTAAATCATATGCAAGGAGCTACAAAACTGTTGTTTAAATAAATATACCTTGATAATGATAATTTTTAAAGGAATAAAAAAAAACTTTGTGCAAGACTACGGATATTATTTTATTTTTTTATGACCGGCTGGTTTCGCTTAGCCTAAGCATCATCGGGGTAAAAAATTAAACCAAACAAAAATACAAAGTGTGCGGTTATATTTACAATTATCAGAATAAGCAAACACTTTGTGGATTGACATGATTAATTAAATAAAAACACACGTTGTTTTAATCCACTTTATTTTTGGTCATATAAACATGCAGAGGGAAAACAAAATATAAAATAAAATAACAAAACAGTGAGAAAACAATACAAAAACTTTGAAATTATAATAAAGGAATAGAGAGATGGAAACAGATAATACGAATTGAAAGAGACAAAACGTCAACTAAGAAGGTGATAAAAGAATAATGATAAATTTTATGAGTTTACAGGAAATATACCTAATATTGGACTGCTGGATTTGCTTAATCATTAAGAATATGACTATTATTTTTAATAGTTTCACTAATTCTAGTGCTTCTAAATTATTAAATCTGATGTCATGATCATTTTTGTGAAGAATATGAGCACCGGTGCTTTTATTGAAGGTATGATCTTTATCAATAAGATGATTAGCGAACTCAAGAAAACCGTGGTTATTGAAGCATCTAAGATGTTCTTTGATTCTAATATTGACAATACGGGTTGTTTTATCAATATATACTTATTTTATATGACACTCCAGACATGTAATTTCTGATCGTTTTGCGGATGGAGTAACCATTTTCAGCTGACAATTTTGTTCTCATCTCGAACTATGTCCTATATCCTTTGAGGTTCCAGTTGAAAACAACAACTAGATAGATTAATTTGTTTTGCTTTTTATCAAAAATGTAATTTTTCTAACAGAAAACATAATTTTTAGAAATGCAATATGTAGCTTTCACCCTATTCGAATATCTAGAAAACTTTAGCTGGAAATTAAACGATATTTTGTTTAAAATATTGCATAAATTCTGCCAACTATCTAAAAATCACACATTTTTCACAAGGATTAGTAAAATTTGCACATTTCTTTCCGTTCGGAATTTCGGGTCGACGCAACTACTTTCAGCTCTCAACCCCATTCCATCATGAGCTTCAGAGCTTTGAAATATTCACTTAACTTTTTTTAAGGTCCATATTGGTTTTTCTCAATTTTTATAGTAAATACCGCACAAGAGTCCCAACTGCTACCAACCGTCTATAGCAAGTGAGACTATGGCATCCCCAAATGGGGTATGTTGTGAGGCTGAAGGTTGCAAGGAGGGTAAGAAGATGGGGAAAGGGAAGGTTGAGAAGTACCTGGCTATTCAGATCTGGTCACCAAATACAGCTAAAGCTATTTCAAGCAACGTTTCGATTCTGAATGGTGGTCTTTTACCAGGGCGATACTTATATTGCTAGTATATTTTACAGTTATTACAAGTATGCTGCACTGGGAATAATAATTAGTTGAATATGGTTTACAACGTAAATTTACGTTTTTTTTTAATTTTCAATCAACTGTCTAAAATCCTCTTTTCGTTTTTACATAACTGATTGAAGATCTTATCTGCTGAAAATAAGTGCGGATAAAATAATTGGAGCAGAAACGTTAACATCAATCGAATGAAAACCGAGAAGTGGAACGTATGAACCTTTGTAAATAATACTGTAACAAACAGACCTGATACAAATAGAGCTAGCCTTTTAAAACTCCGTACGTTAGAGAGACTTGTTAAAATAAAACTCGTTTGGAGAAATACATCGCCGTTTCAAAACAGAAAACTCTTTGCTACAAAAATGTTCACCGATTCATATTGTTAAACTCTTTATGTACAAAGAAAATTTTAAATCAGATCTGAAAATATTTGAATTTCTTCGTTGTTCCTAAATGTAAAATGTTGCCAGGTAAAAAAAACATTACCAGGGGCGTAGCGACCGTTAGGCCAACCTAGGCAGCCGTAAGAAATGTAACTGTAACTTTAATAATTAACTGTTTAGCAACGTCTAATAAAAAATACTTTCTCATTAAGAAAGCAGTGCTCAAATATTAACGCGGATAATTATCATTAACTAGAAACTAAACATTGTACATTTATTCAATTTATATTATACTTACTCTTGGTGTTTAGTAAAAAAAAAATTGTACAATTAATTAAATAAATATTACATAAAAGATATTAATTTATTTTAAAGAAAGCATTACATATTGACGCCAGAAAGGTAAAAGGGCTGAAGCGCCATTTTGCGAAGTTTACACCGGAGGACTAATTTTTTTTTGTTGTTTTACAATAAAATTCGTAAGTCTTTTTAGTACCCGGTTGAATTTTGAAAAACAAAGTTAACTCAGGTAACTCAATACTCTCACTGAGTTAGCTGAAGAGACAAAAAGCTAAAACAAAGTCCCAAACTTGTGTTTCTTGAGTCAAGCCTTCTCCCAAATGGTAAATATATTTTAGAAAACCGAAGGGCCACAAAAGCCTTAAGAATCAAACGAGAGTCAGATCATTCGATGCAGAATAAACAACTGATCCAAATTAATCATATTTAACTCATTTTTGGTCAAAGTGTCGCTTAAGCCCTTTTGCTTTTCCAGCGAAGATATTTATATTTTTCAACTGCTATAATGCCTACAGCAATATTGAGACTTTTTTTATGGAATCACAATTATAAACAGAGATTTTACAGATTTAACCAAATATCTACACGCAGAACCAAACATTTCCACCGACTTCGAAAATCATTGAAATTTGAAACGAAAATCCAAACCCAATGTAATGAATTAATTTTCAAACACAAAGGGACATATTTGGAACAAAACAAACAATCCAAAACTTCCCCTATCATGCTAGATCTTCCCCTTCCTTCATAAGTTGGGTGAATATTTCTAAATCTGTGATATACGAAGAGGCGTACTAATATTGTTATTCTCATCTCATCCACATTAAACTTGACAGAGTTGAAAGTATCATAGAACGCAATATTTATATTTGCATGATACGTAGAATTTTCGCTTGCAATGATATAGCAGAAACCTTTAAAACATAGAATTTTTTTAGCATTTCCGTCTGATATTAAATTATGACTTTTTTTTTTTTTTTTTTTACGTGAATACCGCACAAGAGTCTCAACTGCTCCCAACCGTCTAGAGCCAGTGAGACTATGGCATTCCCAAATAGGATATGTTGTGAGGCTGAAGGTAGTGGGGAGGGGGAGGGGAAGGAGATTGAGAAGGGGAAGGTTGGGAAGTACCTGGCTATTCAGATCTGGTCACCAAACACGGCTAAAGCCATTTCAAGCAACGTTTCGATTCTGAATGGTGGTCTTTCACCAGGGCGATACTTAGAGTATCTACCACTCTGGAACGTGCCGCAAATATACTTTTTATTATTTTTACATGAATTAAATGTGTTATGACACATATTAATTAAATAAAAGTAATTGGCGCACGCCGGGTTTGAACCCGCGACCTTTGGATTCGTAGTCGAGCGTCTTACCACTCGACCATGGAGGCCGTCTCCTACATAATAATCTGAGAATAATCTGAGGCCTAGGATACAAGCTTGCAGCAGGGCCCAGAAGTTTGTCGCTACGCTACTGGTATATAAGTTACAATACAGATAAGTCCAAGTTTTGAAAGTGTTTAAGAATTATTTATTTATTAAAATGAATTTATAATAATAACTTATGAATTTGGCGGCCATCATGGTCGAGTGGTAAGACGCTCGACAACGAATTTAAAGGCAGCGGGTTCAAACCCGGCGTGCGCCAATTAATTTTTTTTTTATATAATTCAATTGAATTAAATTTAATATTATTATTATTGAGTTCTGCCATTTTAAGTTTTTTATTTTTGTTTTTAGTGACAGCTGTTTCGGCGTTTAAGGTCATTGTCAAACTGTCTAAACGCCGAAACAGCTGTCACTAAAAACAAAAATAAAAAAACTTAAAATAGCAGAACTCAATAATAATAATATTAAATTTAGTTCAATTGAATTATATGAAAGATTAAAATGGAGTTTTACAAATTGAACACAAAAACCATAAATACTTTTATTTAATTCATATGTGTCATAACACATACACAATATATTTGCGGCACGTTCCAGAGTGGTAGATACTCTAAGCATCGCCCTGGTGAAAGACCACCATTCAGAATCGAAACGTTGCTTGAAATGGCTTTAGCCGTGTTTGGTGACCAGGTGTGAATAGCCAGGTACTTCTCCTCCCCCCTAACTTCAACCTCATAACATACCTCCATTGAGGATTTCATAAGTTGGGAGCAGTTTGGGACTCTTGTGCGATATTAACTTTTTTAAAAATAAAATGATTTATTACATATTGTTTTCAAGGAGCTTAAAAAAACTCATTCCGGGAAGGATAAAAATTATAAAACAAAAAGGAATAATATTTTAACAAAGAAACACAAATTTTAAAGGGAGGACAAAAGAAAAGGGAACAAACAAGTACATACGTTTTAAAAAAATATTTACACCCATAAAGATTTTATGGAAAACATATATCACTAATTTGTAAAGTTGTTAAGAAAACATCCATTAAATGCTTTCGCCAATATATTTTTGTTTGCAACTGGGAGTTTTAATATTAGTTTGTAATGTGCGATGTATTATGAGAAGTTAATTCCAAATGTAGCTGTGTGAGTAGATGACGATTAGTGTATTTGATTGTATGCTGGTGTATGTCTGAATTAAAGGCAAGTTTAATGTTGGTGTGTGACGAGTGCTAAATTATTTGTAATATCGACCCCTGAGAATAACAAAGTTCTAACTGAAACAGCAATGTCATGCGATAATGAGCTGTAGAGAAAGTCGCTTTAGAGTTCGTTATCGCATAACATTTACTTTTTTTTTAACTTTTATTTAAACAATAATTATTATTATTTTAATTTTGAAAAAACAGTTTTTAGTTAAAAGCTCTGCGATGTAATTATTTTTACGCGTTACAGTTTGATAATGCCCTCAGAAGGCGAAATAGCTGTCACGCGTAAAAATAATTACATCGCAGAGCTTTTAACTAAAAAACTGTTTTTTTAATTAAAATAATAATAATTATTGTTTAAATAAAAGTAAAAAACCTAAAAATTAAAATGGAGTTCTACAAAATAAACTTTAAAACCATAAATAAATGGAACCTTGTTGTTTAAAAGGGTCGATATGGCAGTTTTAATGTTATATTCTGGCAGAATCGTGAAAGGAAGAATTTGTGTCTGTGAAATCGCATGGTGGATAATATATATTCCTGATGGATATTTTGGATAATTTGTATTACTGATATTTGTTATAATAAAAAAATCTGGCTATGCGGAAGTTAACGTAATACATTGCCACCATTATTTCAGGAGAAATATTTCCTTATTAAAATGAAATGGCCCATTTCACGTTGATGCAATGCCTCCAAAGCCTAGTATTATAAATTCTCAATTTGGAAGCGTTTATTTATCTTTCCCGTAATGAAATTACACCCGAATTTAATGATTTTTACAGAAACACCCGTCGTACATCACGCCCGGCGCCATAAATAACTGTCGAGCTTCATTATTCGTCGGAGAAAAATTACTCCGCGAGTAAAATGTTTTGTCACAATTTAAAAATAATTTTAGAGCCCTCGCAAGTAGGGGTGTATTCGGATGACATTGTTTCATTTTGAAATATTTTCATTTGCAACTTAACACCATAAATATATACGCGAAATACTATGTTATCATACATGTCTAGCAAATGTTTCAGTTTCTTTACAATACACTAACTAATCAACCATCACGCCGTTTAGCCGCAGAGGTAGGCAGAGAAGATGGACCGCTATACAACTCTGCCTTTGCACACACTCCTCACTTTATTTGCATTCATACATAATCTCATACGTGTTTCCATTTTTTTTTTAAGAAAGACAAACATTCCCGGGTTACGAATAACCTGACAATATTTGAAAAACTTCTACTGCCATCATAATAAGAGGAAGATGTTTCTTGTGCAATGATGGAGGGCTTAGCTAGCAGAGGAATTGAACCCACAACGCCTGGTGGGAATCCGACGCGTGAGTCCACTCAGCTAACTAACTGGTTAAAATTAATCTGATTCTTAACATAGCCCGACTCAAGTATTTGATTCACTTGATCGTGCGATGTCTTTCTCGAGCGTCCCCGATTTCTTTAACCATTCAATTTCGCGTCGTATATTTTTCTCACACTCATTTCTGTTTTCCAATCGCTATACACGCCCAAACCTTCTAAGCGTCCCTTTCTTAATCCTATTATTTACCCTTGCCTTGCATCCTCTATGGATATCTAGATTTTTAACATTGTTAAGCATGACCACATGTACGCCTCAGGGATATCGTTTGTAGAGAATTCAGTCTATTTTCATTGTTTCTCTGTTAATTGCATGCCTCGCTGCCATGCATCAAAGTTGGTATAAGTTCTTTACTGTGGACTGCTAGCTTCGCTTCTTTGGACATTTTTAAGTTGCGCCAACAGCGTTCAGTCGCCCATTAATAGAGTTTTTTCTTCCAATATCCTTATCAGCTTTTCCATTTCTCGTAAAATATACTTCCTAAACATTGGAATATACGTTTAGAATCATTCAAGTGAGAGGCTATTATTTAGAATCGCATAAGTGAGAGGCTATTATTTAGAATCAAAACATTTCTCGAACGGACTCAAACTAGGTTCATTAACTAAACCAAAACACCCAGGATTTTTAGAATCTGTTCTTCTTTTGACTTATCACCTTCCATTTATCTTTACATTCAACAAAAAATTTCAATTAGGGGTGCCATTGGATTTTAAAGGGTGTCAGACATGAGACGTATCACTTTTTTTTTTTCGTTCTATAATTTATGGGTACTGATTAGTAATTTTTTTGAACCATAACATAAATCACCTCGTATCTGTCGTAAGGGACATGGAAAAGTAATACATAAACTCGTAAATAATAATTTGAATCCTCCGCGTGAACCTTTACTAAAACACCCTCCACTGTATAAATATAAAAGTTCACTTCTCTCTCAGTAGGGATGGTTTTTGCAAAGTAATCAATTACCTACTTTTGCAATTTTCGTAAACTTGTCAATTTTGCTGAAAATTCTCTAAAATGGTTTAATTTTGCGGAAATAACACATTTCCATGGAAATTTTGTATCCCTAAAGCACTAAAGTTATTTCACTAATTTGCCTCGTAATCGTATCATATAAATCTTTTTGAAAGAAATTTAAAGGAATTCAAATATACCAATGTGTGTGTTAGTTATGACTTAAACTAATAGGTTTTCAGAGTGGTAGATACTCTAAGTATCACCCTGGTGAAATATCACCATTCCGAATCGAAACGTTGCTTGAAATGGCTTTAGCCGTATTTGATGACCAGATCTGAATACTCAAGCACTTCCCAACCTCCCTCTTCCCTACTTCCTTCCACTTCCCGCTACCTTCAGCCTCACAAAATATTCCAATCAGAGATGCCATAGTCCTACTGGCTCCAGACGGTTAGTAGCAATTGGGACTCTTGTGCGGTATTCACGTTTTTGTTAAAGCATTACACAAATTAAAAATCTTTACTTACATTAAAATAATGCTATTTATTTAAAACGCCGAAGAGATATATTTATATACGAGTACATGCATTGTAAAAATGACCCAACAGAGTTCATACCTTGAAGTGAAAATATATGGAGGGAGAGCTAATTATTTTTACCCAACCTATACAAACTTGCGATAAATCACTTTCTCCGGGTTTTCACGTCGTGCACCATGAGAAAAAAAGAGACAACAAATATAATACACCGCTTCTATGTACTGTAACGGTGATCTTGGTCTCCTGGGTCACCGCGGGACTCCACCCACATTTTTTTATTATGTCACTAAACCTGACACAACTAAACTGTTTTTTAGGTTAGATGCTATATTTTTGTTGAAAACAATACTGTGAATAAGTGGTTATACGAATAAACAAAAACATTATGTCGATATGTCCTATGAATGGATGTATAAATACCCTAGCTTTAGTCTTTGTCACGCCCAGGTCTACCGAGTACGGTAAAAATCATCAAAAACTGACTACACTGCCTTGGATAGGTACCACTCCATGTACTCTAAGGTATCATACCTTAATATTTTGACAGCAAATAAATTTAGCTAAACAATGAATGAATGATGAAACAACCCGGTCAAATCAATGTTTAAAGTATTGACCATTGGAAAATATAATGTGCCTTTACCATCGATGAGATGTTTCTACCAATAATCACCAAATATTCCCTTATTCAGACGTATTTTATTATTTAAAGGTAATCTTTACACAATACTTAGTACTGTTTTCACCAAAACTTTTTTTCGTTTCACTTACGTATGTTGTTGGATTCGAAGCTGTGATAAAACGCCCAATTTGTTTTTAGCTTCGAATGAATTATGAAAAAAAATGGACTATAAACGTTTAATTGTGGAAAAAAAATAATGGAATGAAGGGAAAATGGGAAACCATTCACTCACCGATGAAGTTGAAGTTGAAAGCTGTTACGTCTTTTTACACATTTTTATTAGAACGACACGAATATATCAAACTGATTTAAGTATTCTCATTCACAAAACACTAACGAATTATTAACGAAACGAATCATAACAAAAAACCACACTTAATTTTATACTATTTGGAGAACAAAACATTAAACCGACGAACGAGCGAAAAACCAACGAGCAACACGTTTTTTCGCACCAAAACTCTTCTGTTTTTTTGTCAATTTTTTCGAACAAGGTGTTGTTAAATACGGAAATCGAATAGCGAAATGGTTGAATAAGGCAGGAACTTAGATGAAAAACGCGAAGGTAATAATCTAACAAATTATTACTGTTAAATTAGCAGTTACTTTTCCGGTAATGTTTAGGTAAATTAAAACATTAAGCTTTCAAAGTAATTTCCACAATCATCAGCTATGATTAGCTCACCTGTCAGGCCGGGAGGACCACCTAACTTCTTCCCCTCTCTCCCCTTCTGGCCCCTGTACCTACCTGTGTGCTATTGCACTACCTGTCTGTTTGTGATATTAGCTGGTGTGTTACGAATACATGTGTAGCAGTGCATCGTTTTTCTGACGGACCATCTGTCGGTTCGTTAACAAATAATGGCCAGTCGAAGATAGGAACGGGTTAAGAAAAGTGTTTCGCGATGTTTAAAGGTTGCTGATTCGGGTTGAAATTGGTCGATTAAAATCCAAAACGACAAGTAATCGTTTATCAATCTGATAAATTTGTTTGGTAAGGTTATGTTACTATGGTTTTAAATCAATTTCTAGCTGTAACACACGTGATTTGAGTTGACATAAATTATATTGTGTTGTTCATAAAATGTACATACTCGTATGCTTAGAAACGGCCTCCGTGGTCGATTGGCAACACGCTCGATCACAAATCTAGAGGTCACTGGTTCAAACTTGACATGTGATTTTTTTTTCATTTATTTAAAATACGAGTATATGTGTCATAACACATTTTAATTCATATAAAATTATATATAATATATTTGCGACACGTTCCAGAGCAGTAGATTCACTGCCCTGGTGAAAGACCACCATTCAGAATCGAAACATTCCTGAAATGGCCTAAGCCGTGCTTGGTGACCAGATCTGAATATCCAGGTACTTCCCAACATTCCTCTTCCCCATCTCCTTCCCCTCCCCTTTACCGTCAGCCTCACAACATACTTTAATTGGGAATCCCATAGTCTCACCAGCTCTAGACGGTTGAGAGAAACTCCTCTCCCAACTGGGACTCTAGTGGATATTCACTTTTTAAAAGAAAATCAAAAATTAGTAAATTTTGTTTTAATTTATAATTAATATTATACATTTTTGATTTCTTATTCGGTTATTTCATTCCAATCGGACAAGTTTGTAGCCAAGCGGCCCAAAACGGTGGGTTGGCATTCACGCTTCGCGCGTTCAATCCTCTGAAAACTAAGTTATCCATCATTACATACGCAACAGTTTTAGCTTTTTTTTAATGGAAGTAAGGAGAATTTAAATATTGACACGGCATCGTGGTCTTATACAAAGTTATTTTTTTCATTTTTTTTGTCTTAATCATTGAGACATAGATTTTATAGAAATATTATATTTTTGTATTTTTTAGAAACAATGAATTGCTGTTCCTTAATCATCACAACACTAATTATGGGTATAATTCTTTAATGTCCAGAATCTCAAGACTTGTTAACTTAAGCCATGGTCTTGAAATTTTTGGTAGCAGTCTAAATGATTTTTGTCATTCTTTACGACTCTACCAAAAATTTGACTAGAACATGGCTTGAATGTTCTCTCTTATGTTTATTTTGTCCTATTTTTATCATCGCTTCATTTATTATTATGTATGTGCTCTATCTTCTCTGTTGCTCTTTTTTCCATTTCGTGATTTATGTCTTTTTTGAAATTGGACTTTAGTCCGTTAATTTATAAATAAATGCAAAGTTACTAGTATTATTATTATTTAATAGATATTGACTCTGCTGTATGGTTGCCTATTTTTTTTCTGTGTATTTGTGTTGGAATAAATATTGAAAATATAACAACGTTGTTACGAAGTATTCTTTGTTACATTTCAGCAGACAATTCGGATTTGTTACATTACAAGATTATACGTTGGCCTTTTGTTGACAGAAATGTAATAATGGGGCGGCTTTGTTGTACAGTTTGCCTTAGACCGCGTTTTAGACGAGGTATATTAACAAAATTCATCTGATGATAATATGCCGTTATTTATTGTTGAACGACCTATAAATTACATTTGTATGAAACGGTTGTGATGTTATGATATATTTATAATTTAGAATATTCGTTAGTGATGGAATAAAGACTAACATTTTCATTGAAATTTCTAACACTGTCTTCACACCATATCTGTGGCATGGTGGTTTACACATGTGACTTTGATTCAGGAGTGTGCGGGTTTTATTCCCGAGCAGCGCCAAAATATATTACAATAAGTTCACAATGATCAACAGTCTAAAAAAACAAGAGTCCTTTTTGTTTTTTTTTTTTTTAAATAAATAAATGTTTTAATAATTCGATGCTGGAAAGGCAAAAAATGAGTTTAATGTGCAATTTTTACCAGTTTCTTTTTTCTTCATCAAATGCTCTGACTGTTGTTTGATTCTGAAGAATTTTGTGGCGCTTCAGCCATTTAAAATATAGCGATATGTACTATTTGGGAGAAGGCTCGACTCAAGCGACACTAGTTTGGGACTTTTTTTAGCTTTTTGTCCCTTCAGAAAATGACAGAATCTAAAAAGGTTTCGATAGCTTAATTGGCAAGAACGTTATTCCCGAATAGGATTGTTTTATTAGATTAGATTAGAGTTTATAAACAGCTCACCAAAAATAACATTTTTCTCCGTCACTGCGATCAATTTTCTGGTATATAAAAAAAAAACCTCAAAAATCCTACAAAAAAAATCACGGTTCTTATTTAAGCTCCTCTAATAATATGTTTATGCGTCACGGCCGATAATACACAATCAGGCGTTCAGGGTTAATTCCGAAAAGAAATCAATAAAACTCCCACCGGCTGCAGGGAAACCAATAAAACTTTCCACCACAATCTTTTCGATATCATTATTTTTTATTACGCCGAAAGACGAAAATAAAGTTTCCACCCCCTCCTCCCTTTCCACCGCCCGAAACACCCCCTCCCACCGAGCCTGGGATCTCCCACCCCCTGCCACACCCTCGGCCCCTTTCTTAAAGGGCAATGTTTCTTTTTGATATTTCCCATAAACTGGGTTTCATCAGAAAAGAACGAAACCCTTGATAAATGTATTAGACTCGCGAGTATTATGGCAGAAATAAGAAAAGGCGAGCTTAATGGCGTTAATGGGGGCGTTGTCAATTCAATTATGTCTGAAAGAGCAAGTTATTTAATTATATTTTTTGCAAACAATATGAATTCTCACTCTTATTAACTTTTTTGTGAACGCGTATTGAATTGTTAACCGAGTTTGCCAACCATTTGTTTTCCTCCCCATGAATATCTGTTAAAAAGCAGGAAAAAATCAATGACATTACAAACTTATAGACACGTTGTAGAGCTCTTAAAGTGGCAAGCAAAAAATCAGATATCAAAATTGGAATTAACTTAAAAGGCTTAAATGCTTACTTATTATTAAATCCAACCCATTAATAAGGAACAGAAAAAAATCAGAACCTAAAAAGAACAATGGTCATGACCGAGACTCAGAACTCGGAACCTCTACTCTATCCGGGAGTAACACTCTTCCAATTAAGCCAATCAAGACTTAATTATAAAGTGGCATTTTTAACAAATCTCATTCTTGTATTGAAAATTATTTAATATTTCATTTTTTTCCGATTTTAGGCTGCCATCTTTTGACGATATTCAAAGTTCTGCCCGAACACATTTAGCAAAAAACACACAGCCAATAATAACACATAGTTCAATTAACTGCCTCACAAGAAGTGTGGATATTTTTCAGATGACCTACAAGTTTAACCAAAAACTAACTATTCAGTTTTGACTACACCATGTACATAGTCAAAACCTATTTTACAATACTACTTTTTCTGCTATTTTTACCAGAATTTTATCCTTGTATAATTATGATTTCCATTTTTATCGCAAAAAATTTCTGAACCTTAATTTGATTCCAGAATTAGTTGAGTATGGTCTCTGAGCAATAATATACAGGAGGGAGCGTTTCTGTAGTCAGTATTGATGATTTGTGCCTGACTCGGTATACCTGGACGTGGCTAGGACTAGGGCTAGGATATTTGTATACATCCATTGTCGACATAATGTTTTTGTTTATTTGTATAACCACTTTTTCACATTATCTTTATTTTTAAAAATATAGTATAAATAATAATAATAATAATATTTGGACGATTTGTATAGCGCCGTTTTTGTGAAAAATCACCTCAGAGTATATTTGTTTATATACATATGAATATATACATTGTTTCTCCAAGCATACTAAAAAACCGTTGAGTTATGTCCAGTTATGTCGCATATCAAAACGTAGTGGGCGGAGTCGCCGGAGACGCGGGAGACGGAGAACATGCTCACATACCGAATGGTGGTGCTATATTATGTGAGAACTTGTCTTGTCTCTTTTTCACTCACGGTTTACGCCGTAAAAACCCGGAGAAAGTGATTTATCGAAGTTTGTATGGGTTGTGTAAAAATATTTAGCCATACCTCCTTATACCGTTACTCCAAGCTCTGGTTATGTATGTTTTTTTTATGTGATCGATTTTTGCGTATCAAAATTATTAAAAAACCTTTGTGTGTTTATTTCGCATAATATTAGGCAATTCACCGTGTTGACAAAAAGCCTGCTTGTCGGTCAGTAAACCTGAATCAATTCAAATAAAGAATACTTGCTGAACGAGTGTTTCCAATGAACGATGTTCTCGAAATCCCGGTGAAATGTTTGAGAATAAATTGGCGAGGGCTCATTTCAAGGATTTCTTTTACAAAACATAACAAACGTGTACATCATATTGACATTTATTGCAGTGATTTATTCGGCCCGGCGCATTTACGTCGGGAAAATAAAGAAAACAAGAAGTAACGGCCTGCCTTTCTCGTGGCAAATAATGTTTATTTTGCATTTTGTTTTCTTTTTTGTGTATTCCTCGGCTGCTACCTTAAGGAAATTTTTGAAAGCTTTTTACGGCTGATGTACGATTTAGAGTATTTTGCCCATTTAAATAAGCTAAAATAATAATAAAGTGATTGTGTCCTGCCAGAAGTTATCTACCAGGAAGGTATGTTGCTGTATATTTATATAAACTAGGAATTAATATTAACTAGAAATTAAGTAGGCCGTCTTCTGCCACGTTCGATGGAAAAATTGCTCATTTATACAAAAGTTTTAAATTTTCTTCCGATTACGGTCCTTCGCGATTTACTCACTATGTTCGTGACTAAACCAGTAACTAGAGATTTGTACAGCACCCTTGAGGTGGTTATTACAAAATTATCCAAATATTATTATTATTATTACTGGATGCTGATGATGCGGTGCTGATTTTCGACAGTGTGGAAGATCTGCAGTTTCTCGTGTCTAGGATGAACCGATGATGTATGCAGAATGAGTTTATGATGAATGTAAGTAAGTTCAAAGTCATGGTGTTTGAGAGAGAGAGAGTACGCGAACAGCGTGCAATATAGTAAACTGATGAATACTTGGAGCAAGTGGATGAGTTTGTGTATCTAGGAAGTATGTTTACGAGAGACGGAAAAGCTGATAAGGATATTGAAAAGAGGGTGAATGCAGGAAACTCCATTAATGGAGGACTGAACGCTGTTGGCGCAAATAAAAAAAAATCTTTAAAGAAGCAAAGCTAGCAGTCCACAATGGAGTGCTTATACAAACCCTGATAAATAGCAGTGAGGCATGGAACTGGCAGAGAAAGGTTGAAAGTAGACTGAATGCTGTGGAAATGAGATCCCTTAGGCGTATGTGCAGTAAAACTATGTATGACCGTGTTAAAAATGTGGTAATCCAGAAAGAATGCAAGGCTGATGTAAGCGTAATGAAAAGGATCAAGAAAGGGACGCTTAGATGGTGTGGACATGAACGACCGAAAGAAGAAAGAAGAAAGGAGTCGGAAAAGAATATGACGCGAAAGTGAATGGAATAAGATGTCGGGGACGCCCGAGGAAGACATGGCACTATCAAGTGAATCAAATACTTGAATCGGGCCATGTAAAAAGTCAGAATAACAGTATGTATGAGACGATGTATGAATGTAAATGAAGCAAATAGTGTGCGCCAAGACAGATTTGTATGGCGGTCCATCCTCTCTGCCTACCCCTGCGGAAAACGGAATGATAGATAGTTAGTTACATTTTCTTTATTATTACATATTCCTAGTTTAAATAAGAAAATATACAGGAACATACTTACCTGGTAGGTCCTATCAGATAGACACACTTGTTTACTTAAAATTAGTCTATATTGCCCAAAGAATATACTTTGAAAAGATGATGATTAGATTTTTATTTGGATGTTTGAAGTTAACGCTTCAGCATTATTAAATAAAAATGTTCACCTACAGAATATAGAGTTCATGATGATTTAATGTACATGTGTTTTATTACAAAAACAACATCCCTACTATCCTTACTGTTTTATTGATTACTGCTTTAATCACATCAAAACTGTTTTCAATAACATCCTTGTCGGACAGTAAATAATAATTTTATGAGTTTTTTTCTGAAAAACCCCAGTTCACATCGCAATGAAAGTCAGAATCAACATCATTTGTACATAAATAACTTCAGCATGATTTAGTACATCTCCTTAACGCCAGATGTCCTTCGACTGACTGAAGCGAAGGTTCCAGACAAAGGATTCCGTCGGAAAAGGGTGGGATATTGTTGGACAGGTAGAGGAGTTAAAAGAAGGAGATGTAATGGTTAGTTACTGATTGTAGGATAAAAAAAATACCTGTATTGACCATGAACTTAGCACTGGGGTCATGGGAAATGGCGTTCTGACACACATTAGTGTGTGTTTTTTTCCTTATTTTTATAGTGAATACCGCACAAGAGTCCCAACTGCTCCTAAAAGTCTAGAGCCAGTGAGACTATGGTATCCCCAATCGGGGTATGTTGTGAGGCTTGAGGTAGTTGGGAGAGGAATGAGAAAAGAAAGCATCATCAGGGTACAAAATTAAACTAAATAAAAAATGTAAAGTGGGTGGTTATATATAAGTACATACAGAGGGAGAAAGAAATATAAAATAAAATAACAAAACAATAAAATAACATTTAAATTATAACAAAGGAACAGAGAGAAAGAGACAGGTGATATGAATGGAGAGAGACAAAACGTCAACTGAGAAGGTGATTTAAGAATAATGATAAATCTTATTAGTGTACAAAAATATATGTAATATTGGACTACTGGACAAATTTAACTGATTATTGAGAATGTGACTATTCATTTCAATGATTTTCTTTATTTCTAGAACTTCTAAACTATTTAATCTGATGCCATGATCATTTTTGTGATAACATGAACACCGGTACTTTTATTGAAGGAATGATCTTTATCGATAAGATTATTAGCGAACTAATATTCGTGGTCTTATACGAAATATATTTTTTTCTTTAAATATGTCAAACTACAAAGTGATTGCTTTCTACGAAAATATAAATTATAGCTTATAACTATGTACTAAAACCAAAACTTATAATTAGTGACTTAAAATTTAGACTTATAAGTAAAACTTCTTATGACTTGTGACATAGAATTTTGACTAACAACTCAGACGTATTTATTTATTTACTTACAAATTAAAAGACTAAAGTCCAATTACAAAAAAGACATAAAACACGAAATGGAAAAAAGAGCAAGAGAGAAGGAATATCACATACATAATGAAAAATGAAGCGATGACAAAAATAGGACAAAATAAACATAAGAGAGAACATTCAAGTCATGGTCTAGCCAAAGTTTTGGTAGAGTCGTAAAGAATGACAAAAATCATTTGGACTGCTACCAAAAATTTCAAGACCATGGCTTGAGTTAACAAGTCTTGACATTCTGGACATTGGAGAATTATACCCATAGTTAATATTGTGATAATTGAGGAACTGCAATTAATTGTTAAGAGTCTACGGCAAGGAATGTTAAACTGGATAAGTTGCAACAGAGAAGGTGAGTCAATAAAACAATTAATAATTTTGTAAATGAAAATTAAATTAATCAATTGAATCTTGCCTAATACTTATAACTAGTGACTTACAACTAACATATTTACATTTACAATATAAGCTCAAATCTCTGTAATTTCCAGTGCATTTTTCGTATCGAAGCTCCAACACAAGTTCCACGTTAGAATAAATCTGAACTTCCATCTGTCAGTTCTCAATACAACTCTAACTTTAAAATGCCTTAAATAACTAGTAGCAGTCATTACAGTCCAGTTTGCTGCAAACAAATAATTCGGCTTCATCACGTTAATATTGAGGAACCTCTGCAAAATGGCCAAGTTATCGCTGTTGGCTCATTTCATGGATGGGTGTGATAGTTTCGTTTTTTGATAAAGTGCCACAATTTTTATCCGTTTTTGGCCTGTTCGAGACTGAGGTAGTTCTTTCCCTCTCTTTCTCACTACAGTTTACATCAGGGATGTTCAATATTTTTTGTATTAGTGTCGCCCTGGTGAAAGACCAATCAGAATTAAAACGTTGCTTGAAATGTTTCGTGGCCTGATCTGAATAGCCAGATACTTCCCAACTGTCCTCTTTCCATCTCCTTCCCACTTACCTTCAGTCTTACAACATACCAATTGTAGATGCCATAGTCTCACTGGTTCGGAGCAGTTGGGACACTTGTGCGGCATTAACTATAAAAAAAGTATTAGTGTCGCCCTGGTGAAAGATCACCATTGAGAATCGAAACGTTGCTTGAAATAGCTTTAGCCGTGCTTGGTGATCAGATCTGAATAGCCAGGTACTTCCCGACCTTCTTCTTCCCCTTTACCTTCAGCCTTAAAACATACCCCATTTGGGGATACCATCGTCTCACTGGCTGTAGATGGTTAGGTACAGTTGGGATTCAAAAAAATTGAGAAAACAACTGGGAAAAATATTTGCACTCCCTGGGATTCGAACCCACGACCTCTGGATTCGCAGTCGAGCATCTTGACTTTCCCCTCACTGTGCTAAATTATTATGTTGCGTTACGGTGCTGTGTAATCATTACACAGGTAAAACATTGCGTTTTTAAATCAGAAAAATAAGAAATTTTATAGCCAATCGCTCAAATTCATCATTTTTGATGTCAAAAAGGATGATAATTGAAATTTAAAAGCCTAAAACATGAAAAAATCATCGGCTGACGCCAAGGAAAGACACCATAAATGGAAATGGATGCAGCCCGAGGATGAAAAACACGAAATATTTAACATCAGTCAAGTATATTTTTTTCTATCAGTAACAAGTTCAGAACTTTTGTACATCTTTTTATCTTTTTCTTGCTTAGGGTTTTTCATCCAGTTAAGACCTTTTCCCTAAGAACTTACTAATGTAAACTTAAATTCAATCAATTGAATACAACCATCAGATAATGATAGTAATAAGGCCTAATGAGCCGCAGTACTAGTTAGATAGACATTATAAAGGGTATTTGAATAAGCCCCAGCTAGTTAGCAGAGGATTGCGAAAGAATCAATAAAATTAAAAAAAATCATCGACTGCCGCTCACTCAACGGGCGAGAGAATCACCTCCACGGGATGCCCGGAAAGCTACTGCCAACCATAGTCGCTGTGTATCTAGAAGGAAAAAGCACAACTGCGAACTGAGATTCCATTTCTCGGGTTCCCATATAGCGAAGTCAAGTAAGAGTGAGATGTGAATAGCGTCGTATCTCCCCGCACGCTCTTTGTGTATCTTCGCATCGCATAGAGATTTTTTAGAATGACCATACCTACGTCACATACTAGCACACGTTTGATTGTATTGGTGAATTAATTCCCAATTTTCACAAAATATCTCGTATGTGCCCGATAAATGCTAATTAACATAAACACTACTTTTTCATTCAATGTGTTAATGTATTATGGAGGAATACCTAAAATCTGAAGCCAGTATTTATGATGGTTATAGAGATATTAAAGTTATTAGAAGCATTGTGTAGTCGTTACACATCATAGTAAAGGAAAGGTTAACCGCTCTTGTTTTGACATTATTGTAGATTTCAGTATACAAACTTTACTTCTTTTACCTAAATGAATAAAGTTGACATCGCAGTTATTCTTATTTCCTTGTTGCACGGAAACTCTTGTCAGAGTTTTTGACTTTTTTTATTCGTTTTCGCATTTCTACACAAATATATAAGTCATCCTTTATCAGAAAAGCTAAGTATTTACTTAAATTAATTCACCTGCTCAATGAGTTCTTCGTGCAATACCTCATTCGTTCTTTTTGAATTAGTAATAATAATAAACAACCAGTTGTCACCGGTGAAAAATCACGGAATGTAACTTGACTTGCCAAGAAAAAATATTATCTCACATTATTTTAAATACAAAATAATGTCAAAAAATAAAAATATTTCTTTTAAACTCATACCTACCTTATAAAGTAGCTACCTATAATGCAGTGGCGTGCACAGAGTTTTTGATCAGGGTAGGCAGTAGGAAAAACAGCGAATTAATCGATAATAGAGATTAACTAACAGCTGTCGCTGATTGCTATTGAATTTGTTCCGTAAAAGCACTGCCTTAGACACTAACAAATAAAAGCCTTACAGTAGCAAAAGGCAGCCTACTCAGCGGGTAGAAAAGACTTTATCCTCGCGAATGCACCTCGACCACAGTTGACACAGGAAGAGGGAGAAATATTCCCTGGCAGTGTTCAAATTTTCAACAATACGATATATAGACACTTACAAAGATACTAACACAAATGAGTCTCTTCGACGAGCACACAGTTTACAGCATCCATTTTTGTGAAGTCTAGTCTTAGTGAACATAGAATAATCTAATTTGATTATTTCTAATTTTGAAACTGTTAATTCGTGGTGGAATTCCATTTTAATGATTTAATAAAACAAATTTATAACTTTAATCCACTTTTATTTTATGACTGGACCGGTTTCAGCCTATGACGGCCATCTAATTAATTAATCATCATTAATCAATTAATCATCGGCTCATCTGACTAGTCTGAAGATGGCCGTCACAGACTGAAACCGGTCCAGTCATAAAATAAAATTGGAATAAAGTTATAAATTTGTTTTATTAAATCAATCTAATTTGACGTTAGCGGCGTTTGAGTATATGTAGTTACTGCTTTTGACACGTTATAGTAAGAAGGTCAGTGTGGCGCTCGCGGCCATTTGTCAAAATTAGCGCGCATTTCGTAGATTTTGTTTTTAAAAAATTTCATATTATTTAATAAAATATTAAACATATTTTTACGCGAGTTTGGCAGGGTAGACAGTGCTTATGTGCCTTTATGGAGTGTACGCCTCTGTTATGATGTATTCTAGCAGACATTATTCTTTATTTGAAATGGAACTAAGTTTTGAAATGGAACTAATATTTGAAATGGAACTAATATTTGAAATGGAACTAATATTTGAAATTGAACTTATATTTGATCGATCACAATCGATTGCTCATACAGTCGTACTTAATTTAACCAAGAAATACAGTAGAAGTTTTTTAACCAGTAATCTATTTTCCTTCATGAATATCAATGTCCTCAACCTGGAGAAAGACCACCATTCAGGATCGAAACGTTGTTTAAAATGGCTTTTAGCCGTGTTTGGTGACCAGATCTGAATAGCCAAGTATTTCCCAACCTTCCTCTTTCCCTCTCCACTACCTTCAGCCTCACAACATACCCCAATCGGGGATGCCATAGTCTAACTGACTCCAGACGCTTGGGAGCAGTTGGGACTCTTGTGCGGTTTTCACTATATATTTTTTTTTTTAAATCTAGTAGACATTGTTTAATATTTAAAATGAATTTTATGTTTTTTCTTGGCAAGTCAAGGTACATCTCATTATTCTGTATTTGAAATGGAACTTATGTGTGAAATGGAACTTATATTTTAAATGGAACTAATATTTGAAATGGAACTTATATTTGAAATGGAACTTATATTTGAAATGGAACTTATATTTGAAATGGAACTTATATTTGAAATGGAACTAATATTTGAAATGAAACTAACACTTTTTCTTTGCAAGTCAAGTTACATCCCGTGATTTTTTCGGCTAACGACTAGCATTATAATAAAATAGGATGCCTATTTCGTTTATTCTTGATTGATCATACAATCGTACTTAATTGCACCGAGAATTGCCGTTGATTTTCAACCGGCAAACTAATTTCCTTCGTAAATTTTAATGGCTTTCTTGAACTGCCCTGCTTTGTGCCGAGAATGTTATTTGTTCCCAAAGCGAGTTAACAACAATAACCGAACCGGTTCTGAATAATACAACTTGTGGTATGTGCTTTGCTTTTCGATTGTACCTACGGCCGCCAGTACTACCTTCCCCAACTACCTGCCTTAGTTATTAAATCTTTTAACACAATTTAGCCTCAACTTGAGGTTTTGTCGGAGAATTATGTTTGGTTAACAACCTGTGCAAACATCGTGCGAAGATGAAATTATTTTTTAAAACCTTTCTATAATAAGCAGGTGTTATATATTTTATCCATTATTAAATTCATCAAATTATGTAAATTGGTTTTATTTTATGTTGCTTTTTACGCAATAATTTATTCCGTCCGACAAAACTTATTTATTTGACATTCTAATAATTAGTTCATTCTAGTAATAAGTTTTATTTTTACTTATATTGTATGTGTAAATATTAGTGTTTTTAATGTTAGCATCTATATCACTGTTAGCCAATTTAGTTCGTCTGACATTTTTAAATGTCTGTAAATATTAATGTTTTTAATGTTAGCATCTATTTCACTGTTAGTTACAAGCTATAAGTCCTTATTTTATGTTGTTTTTTACGCAATAATTTATTCCGTCCGACAAAACTTATTTATTTGACATTCTAATAATTAGTTCATTCTAGTAATAAGTTTTATTTTTACTTTACTTATACTCGTATTGTATGTGTAAATATTAGTGTTTTTAATGTTGGCATCTATATCACTGTTAGCCAATTTAGTTCGTCTGACATTTTTAAATGTTAGCATCTATTTCACTGTTAGTTACAAGCTATAAGTCCTTATTGTCACTAGTTGAAAATATTAGGTGTAAGCCATTAGTAATAAATCTTAACTTATCTTTACTTAAGTTATTAGTTATAAGCTTAAGTGATAAATTATAGGTTAGATAAATTAATTTGTAAAGCGCCCTTGAGGTGATTTTCCCACAAAAACGGCGCTATAAAACTTATCCATTTATTATTATTATTATTAAGCAAAATTGATTGAATCTGAACATGGTTTTGAACAACTTAATTTCTAAGTCGTAATGGCAATATGTGGCCGATAATTCGTTGTGAAATTCTATTTTAAAGTGAACATATAATTTTAAAAAATCTTTATAACTTTTTCAGATTGGTTATTTTTTCAGGAAACTCCATTAATGGAAGACTGAAAGCTGTTGGCATAAATAAAACATTGTCCAAAAATGCGAAGCTAGCAGTCCACAATGGAGTCCTTATACTAACCCTGATTTATAGCAGTGGGGCGTGGATATGGCAAAGGAAGAATGAAAGTAGACTGAATGCTGTAGAAATGAGATCCTGAAGCGTATAAAAGACCGTGTTAAAAATGTGGCTATCCGGAAAGAATGCAAGGATGATGTAAGCGTAACGAATGGGACCGAGAAAGGGACGCTTAGATGGTTTGGGCGTGTAGAGCGGATGTACGAAGAAAGAAGTGTGAAAATAATATATTTCGCTTAAGTTAATAGAAGAAGAAGTTAGGGACGCCCAAAGAAGACATGGCATGATCGAGTGAATCAAATACTTGAGTTAGGCCATGTCAAGAGTCAGAATAACAGAAGGTATGTATGATACGATGTATGAATGTGAATAAAGCAAAGAGTGTGTGCCAAGAGACAGTTTTATGACGGTCTGTCCTCTTTGCCTATCCCTGCGGGGAAACGGCGTGATGATTGGTTAGTTAGTTAGTTATTTTTGACGCGAACTTTTTTTGCCTTGCAACAGGCATCTTCCGACTTGTAAAATTAGATTCACTTTAAATATTAGCAGTCTGAAGATGTCCGTAGCAAGGTAAAACCGGTCCAGTCCAAAATAAATAATCTAAAATAAGTTCCAAAGGTTTTTCAATCATAAATTCATACTATAAAGGCAACTAATTCGTTTGCACCTGGTATTCGTCAAGATTGACATTTAAAATGTTTAATTACTAATTCTAATTTTTATGTCTAAGTTTGTAGTACTTAAAAGCTATTTAAGAAAGCCTGGTTAAAGGTTGAACTAATATGTCTATTATTTATTATAAATGAAACGGTTTTTTTTAAATCAATTGTATATATTTTTTTTAAATTGACAGTTTTATATCGACGAGCAATATTGGTAATAGTCATAAAGAGAATGTTAAATTGCATTCAGCGATAGTAAATAGCTGTTATCTCCTCATTTAAAGCCTGTAAGATCACAGGTTATCGTATTAATTACCTGCCTTTTATTAAGAAGTAAGTCTGTGGTGTGATATTTATGTCACGTTTGCAGAACTTTAAATAATTTACATAATTAAATATTTTAAACACACGTATTCATTGACGATGCTTGTACGTATTTTATAACAGAAGAGTAATGAAGACATTTGATAAATTATACAGAATTGCAGATACTAATTTACGATAAACTGAAATAAACATATCACACCGGTGTAAAAATTAACTGTTCTGATCAAAGCGACCGACCGGTTAGTAGCTGAGTGTACAAACGCGTCGAAAACGAACCGGGCGTCGTGGGTTCAATTCCTCTGCTAGCTAAGTCACCCATCATTGCAAAAGCAACATTTTACACCTATTAAGATGGCAGTAGGAGTTTTTCAAATATTGTCAGGTTATTCGTAGCTCGGGAATGTTTTTTCTTGCTTGAAAAAAGCAATAATGTTACTAATGTTATGTAAAAAAGACAAGTGAAAGCTCAAACTTGTAATCAAATTTGAGTTTTTTTTATACGTGAATACCGCACAAGAGTCTCAACTGCTCCAAACCGTCTAGATCCAGTGAGACTATAGCATCCCCAAAAGGGGAATTTCGTGAGGCTAAAGGTAGTGGGGAGGGGAAGGAGATGGAGAAAGGAAATGTTGGGAAGTACCTGGCTATTAAGATCTGTTCACCAAACACGGCAAAATCCATTTCAAGCAATGTTTCAATTCTGAATGGTGGTCTTTCACCAGGGCGATACTAAGAATATCTACCAGTATCTACTAGTAAAACAAGTTTTCACATACTACGACTTTTCATTCGGTGTGCGACATAGGTTACTACATATTTTATTCATTATTAATTTTAAAGTGTAGTGATCAAGCAAAAATACCTAGAATTTTGCCATCATTATTTGCTTTCTTTATCAATTTTAATATAATAACAATTAATATCAATATAGAGTAAGAATTTTGAGATAATTCTGTTTTTATCGAAATTAATCAATCAGTCACAGTGAACTAAAATCATATTTTATACGACCGGTCGGTAGCTGAGTGGACAAACGCGTCGGATTCCCACCCGGGCGTCGTGCGTTCAATTCCTCTGCTGGCTAAGTCCTCCGTCATTGCACAAGCAACATCTTCCGCTTCTTATGATGGCAGTAGGAGTTTTTCAAATATTGTCAAGTTATTCGTAACCCGGGAATGTTTGTCTTTCTTTAAAAAAATAAATACAAATAAGTCGTTTCCATATGACCTCACCACATTTTGATAATGGCCTTGAACGCTGAAACAGCTGTCATTAAAAATTAAAACTAAAACTATCAGAACTTAATAATAATCAATTTGATAAAATCACATTATTAAAAAAAATATGGAGTTACTACAAATTTAACACAAAAATATGAACAAACAATTTATTTACATGCGTCGAAAATCTTGGCATTAACAGAGTACTTAATATATCACCATTCGAAACACTGAAAAATGCCTATTTACCGTATATGACACATCATGACTTATACTGAATCATTACCTAACAAAAGAGTTCAGGAAAATACCACAAGCCTTACGCATCGCTAAATAAACTCGGAACTCTAACAAAGGTGTACAAAGTAATACATTATAAATGTAAAGGTACCACTCAGTAAGTTTAAATGACAAATAAATGTATCAAATTTTCGTCAGAATTACCATTTTTTTTTATAAAGCTTCCTCGAAGCCAACAGACATTTAAGATCTCCAAGACATTTTTCTGCGTTGCATCATTTCACAAATATATATATTTTTTTTTAAACAGTAAAAAAACAAACAAAAAATAAAATATTAAGCTGTTTTATTACCACTACAGTTTATTAGTACCATCGTCTCTTTGGCCATGGTATCCATAGCGCAGTAGTTTATTTAATTTTATTTATATTTAATACCACACAAGTGTCCCAACTACTCCCAACTGGAGACTATGGCATCCCTTTTCGGGATACATTGTGAAGCTGAAGTTGGTGATGATGGTAAGGAGATAGAAAAAAGAAGGTTGGAAAGTAGATCTGGTCACCAAACACGGCTAAAGCCATTTCAAGCAACATTTTGATTCTGAATGGTGGTCTTTCACCAGGGCGATTCTTAGAGTAACTACCACTCTGGAAGGTGCCGCAAATGCTCGTATATTATATATTATTTTATATTAATTAAATGTGTCATGACACATATGAATTAAATAAAAGTTATTGGTGTACGCTGGGTTTGAACCCGCGACCTCTGCATTCGTAGTCAAGCGTCTTACAACTCGATCACGCTGGCCATCTACGAGTATGCAATTTATGCAATGTATGCGCGATTGATATGGACGGGCACTAAGGCTATCGAGCACTGCTGTTAGTTGGTAGATTGATTTTTAAATACGGCACCTCAGCAATGCACCGCCCGGAGTGTCCTGCTTCAATTGCGCCTGTATCAGGCCTGGCCCGTTTTGCTGATACATTATTAGATATTCCAACATATAAAAAGCTGTCTCACTCCTAGATGTTTATTGAACGTTTGTTTGTTTATCTTTTTTTCTATTGATAGCAAACAGATGGCAAAGAAGTTTATTTAAAACACAAAACAACATTATGAAACATCAAATGGTGAACTATTTTAGATCTTGTCTCTGATTTGGAAAACTTTAACCAACCATTAGACGATTAGACGAACCATCGCCTTAAATTATTTTCGTTAAGCAGCTTTTTTTCTGTGGATATTAATTCATTTCGTGATAAGATCTACCTATTCAAAAAGCTCGTTCGGAACAATGGTTCAAAATAAAGAACTTTGAAATTCGGCCACATAATAATAACGTTTTAATTAAATCCGATCAATTAAAAACTGTTGGCGAAATAATGGCGGCCGGTTACAAATGGTTTTAATTTGGACGAAGGTTTTTCTCAATCTCGAAACGCAAAACAGTTCAAATGTGAAAAATATGACTGCAAATAAAGGCCTTAATTGTTTTTTATTTCCCGTTATGCGGGGAGTGAAATTGGCCATTACGCTCGCGTCTCGGACACCCTTTATATCGCTATTTTACACAAAACTCATTCGTTTCACCGGGAAGAATTTAATTAAGCAAAAATGAATCGTTTTAATAATAATTCATGTAAGCACAATTTAATAAAACGACGAATTTATTTTTTATCTATTGTCATTGCGTTATTAAAAACCTTTCAGGTTTAATTAATTGATTTTTAACAACACAAACGGTTGGTTGGTTTGTTTTTTTTATTTGGTTTTTTGTAACATACATTTTTGAAAAAAAGAAAATATTACAAAAATAAGCTCTTTTTACAAACATTATTTAAAAAACAGAAAAAAAATAAAATAAAGGATAAAGAAAACAAAAAAACAATTTAGACATACCTGAAAATCCCACATAGGCAAAGCCAGTGCGTGAGTATACTTGTGATCAGTCAAATAGGAGTGAAAAAACCACCTACCATAGAATGCACATAACTTATATCCATATACGAGTATATACATTTCTTCTACAATGAATGTAAGTAAGTCCAAAGTCATGGTGTTTGAAAGAGAGAGTACGAGAACAGCGTGCAATATAGTTGTGAATGATGAATACTTGGAGCAAGTGGATGAGTTTGTGTATTTAGGAAGTAGGTATGTTCTAGAGAGACGGAAAGGCTGATAAGGAAATTGAAAGAAGGGTGAATGCAGGAAACTTCATTAATGGAGGACTGAACTCTGTTGGCGCAAATAAGAAATTGTCCAAAGAAGCGAAGCTAGCAGTCAAAATGAAGTGCTGATACCAACCCTGATGTATGGAAGTGAAGCATGGAACTGGCAGAGGAAGGATGAAAGTAGACTGAATGCTGTAGAAATGAGATCCCTGAGACGTATATGCGGTAAAACCATGTGTGACCGTATTCAAAATGTGGATATCCGGAAAGAATGCAAGGTTGATGTAAGCGTAATGAATATGATCGAGCAAGGGAGGCTTAGATGGTTTTGGCATATAGAGCGAATGAACGAAGAAAGGAGTGTGAAAAGAATATATGATGTGAAAGTGAATTGAAGAAGAAGTCGAGGACGCCCGAGAAAGACATGGCACGATCAAGTAAATCAAATACTTGAATCGGGTCATGTGAAGAGTCAGAATAACAGAAAAGTATGTATAACACGATATGAATGTGAATGAAGCAAGGAGTGTGTACCAAGACAGAGTTATATGGCGGTCCGTCTTCCCTGCCCACCCCTGCGGGGAAACGGGGTGGTGGTTAGTTATTTACTTCTACAAATCAACAGTAAGCTCTCTATAGACTTATGGTTGTTTGAGATCATTTTTATTTTTATGTGAATACCGCATAAGTATCCCAACTACCCCCAACCGTCTAGAGCCAGTGAGACTATGGTATCCCCAACGGGGGTATGTTGTGAGACTGTAGATAGTGGGGATGGAAAGGAGATGGGTAAGAGAAAGGTTGAGAAGTACTTGGCTACAGATCTGGTCACCAAACACGGCTAAAGCCATTTCGAACAAGGTTTCGATTCTCACCGGCGGTCTTTCACCAGGGCAATACTGAGAGCATTCACCACTCTAGAACGTGCAAAAAATATACTTTATGCTATTTTTAATCAATTTATTAATAACAGAAATACGTAGATATCAACAGATGGCATTGATTGCTATTAAATTTGTTCTGTAAAAGCACTGCCTTAGACATTACCACAAATACTATATTACTTTTACAAAGAAGCCACTTGAATGCACAGCATACATACTCTGTATCTTGGAGTAAACATATATGGAGAGAGATCCGGGTTATTACGTCGTACACCATGAGAGAGAAAGAGACAGCAATAATTTCGCAAAATATCACACCGCTTTTATGTATTGTGAGGATGTTCTCCGTCTCCCGCGTCTCCGGGGACTCGGCCCACCAGTTTTGATATGCAAATAAACTGGACAGATTATTTTTTTTTGATTTTATGGATTCTTTCGTAATCCTCTACTAGCTGGGGCTTATTCAAAAACCCCTCATAATGTCTATCTAACCAGTACTGCGGCTCGTTGGACCTTATTACTATCACCATCTGATGGTTTCATTTAATTGACTGAGTTTAATTTTACATTTGTGTTTTCTGAATTAAAAACCTTAAATAAACTGGACATAACTCAACGGTTTTTTAGGATATATGCTATATTTTTGTTTATAATATAATACTGTGAAAAAGTGGTTATACAAATAAACAAAAACATCATGTCGACATGTGCTATGAATGAATGTATAAATATCCTAGCCCTAGTCCTAGCCACGCTCAGGTCTAGCCGAGTCAGGCGAAAATCATCAAGATAGTACAGAAGCGCTCCCTCCTGTATATTATTGCTCTGAGCTTTGTATAGTCTAGTCCTAGTGAACACATGTGCCGTTGGCGGCATTTGGGCATATATAGTTACTGCTTTTGACACGTCATAGTAGGATGTCCATGGGGCACTCGCGGCGGTGCGTTTAACTGAACTTACGTTTTTTTTTTAAATTGTAGATCTATTCATTACAAAAATTTCATCTTTTTAAATTCAATATCATACCTACATTTTTGTATGCAAGTATGGCAAGGTAGGCAGTGCTTTCGTGCCTCTGTTTGTGCGGATGTATACATGTGGATAAACCAAGTATAATGTGCCGATGGAGTTACATCGCATTCCTCTGCCTGATTCTACGGTAAACCAAGCACGAATAAAGTCGATATTGCATTTTAGACACACTGTCTTTATACAAAATTTTGACGTTTGACTTAAAATGGTTTCCATAATTCATACAGTTTCCAGGAAATTCTTTTACCTCGTCATTCAAATTCAACGCAGAGAGTCTGCCAATAGTTGATGTGGATCTGCTAACCATGTTATAGTAAGTTTTACTGCAAACATAAATAAAAACAAAACTCCTTTGTGAATTTCAACATTCCTTGAAACCGCCTTACAATGTGAACAGAGCCGGATTGGTGACTTTTATAATAATACTAAACTGAGACATTTTAATAAACCAGGATACTAGGGTTCTTTTTCTTCTTCCACCTCCTTTGACGGCCTCCGTGGTCGAGCGGTGAAGATCCTCGACTACGAATCCAGAGGTCTCGGGTTCAAATCCAGGCACGCGCAAATATTTTTTATTAAATGTGTTATTTTTGTGTATATTATTTAAATAGTATATTTGCGGCACGTTACAGAGTGGATAGAGTAGTTACTCTCAGTTTCGCTCTGATGAAAGACCACCAATCAGAATCTAAATGTTTCTAGAAATGGTTTTTGACGGTCTCCATGGGCGAGTGGTAAGACGCTCGACCACGAATCCAGAGGTCACTGGCGTGCGCAAATATTTTTTTATTTAATTAATATGTGTCATAGGACATTTAATTCATATTAAATAATACATAGTATATTTGTGGTACGTCCCAGAGTGGTAGATACTCTGAGTATCACCCTGGTTAAGACCATCATTCAGAATCGAAACGTTGCTAGAAATGGTTTTAGCCGTGTTTGGTGACCAGATCTGAATATCCAGCTTACTTATACTTTCTAACCTTCATCTTCTACATCTCCTTCCCCTCCTCACTATCCCCAGCCTCACAGTCTTACCATTCAACCACGGAGGTCGTCAAACTACCCGTATATGAATTAAAAATAAATCTATATTAGAATTGTTATACTACAAAGTGCCATTTTTTTTTGAGTGCTGGGGCTAAAGGAAATGATAATACGAGTTTATTACTTAGGATTGATTGGGATTACATTATGATGAAGGAAGAATTCCTTCGCTCAGAAGTCAACATCTTCTTCCCGTATGCTTTGACCTTGAAATCTGAATGAAGGTGGTATTCCATGATGAGGATATCCTGCAAAATATATAATTCAATTCAGTATTCTTCCATTTATTATTTTAAAACATTACAATTTTTTTATATTTTAAGGCGTTTATAAATACAGCGAGCACTCATAAATATAAAGCAATCGATTCTAAGAAATATAAATCGCAATGAATGCAAAGTATGGACGATAAAAAATAAAAAGAAAACAATTTAAACATAATATTTCACCAAAATGATGTATGAAAAAGTAAAAATAAAGTCAAGGAATAATTACACAAATAGCAGGAATGCTTGTCGTTTGAAAAAAAAAGCTTCATTTGTGCAAAATATGTCGACATCCTAAGTCCTAAGCGATTCGATTCAATAACAAGATTGCCCTCCCCACCGGCATGACCATTGGTAAGTTAGTCTTGCAGGCCGGGAGATAAAACAATATATGCTGCCGATGGCGAAGATAACCATCAGGAACATAGAAATGAATGCTCTCCGTTTTCGGACCATCCACGAATCAATCTGAAGAAATGTGTTGCAATGTAAACATCCCTTCTGACCTCTAGATGGTATGTTCCGAGCATACCCAAGAGAATTGATGGGATAAAGCCACGGGTAAATAATATTACACCATGCCTAATTCTTGCCATCCACCATCTTATAACGAACATTGAGGAAGTTATACTGCCTCGACGTTGCTCACTCTCAATCGTTCAATTTAATTCACTCGTCGGTCGAAGATTTTGTGATGCATGTTTTCTAAAACGCCCTAGAGCTTCGGCTTCAAACATTAATTTTAACTCGCCTGAGTCCGGCACAGTCAAAACAGTCTTCACCTCTTTATACGTTCGAGTTTTTTATCATTCCCATACGAACCAGTGTACCTGTTTGTTGGTCCAGTTTCGTTCCGTGACGGAATCCAAACGAAAAGGAAAACCTGGACGGACCTGTTTAGCCAACGTTTCCGTCTGCAGTCAAAGTCGCCTCATGTTTATAACATTATTTATCATCACTCCCAGACGCATATTTGTACAACGCCATGGCGAGATTATGTCAGCGACCCATAAAGTGACAGTCAGCTGACAGTAAGCCATCTCGTTAACGTACTAATGAAAGTAACAACATGCAAATATACACACACTCGTAACATTATCTTGTTTCTCGAGCGTACTGGGTAACTGTATTAATAATAATATTTGGATGATTTGTATAGCGCCGTTTTTGTGAAAAATCACCTCAAGGGCGCTGTACAGATCTTATTTTCTATTATTAGATATTAATTTTCCTCCTTTCTTCGTCCATTTGCTCTACATGCCCAAACCATCTACCAAACTACCTTTCTTGGTCGTATTCATTACGCTTACATCAGGCTTGCATTCCTTTTCCTCGATATCCACACTTTTAACACGGTCATAGGTGGTTTCATGTACATACGCCTCAGGGATCCCATTTTCACATCATTCAGTCAACTTTCATACTTGCTCTGCCAGTTCCATGCCTCTATGTAACACCAGGATTGGTACAAGCACTCCATTGTGGACTGCTAGCTTCGCTACTTTGGATATTTTTTTTTATTTGCGCCAACAGCGTTCAGTCCTCCATTGCTTTCTATTCTTCTATTTGTACCATTCACTAAAGGATTTAGTTTTTATCTCCACACCACCCGGCTACCTAAATTAAGGTCCCCCAACACTTCTTCATCCTGCAGACTTTTCATCAATAATTTCTTCCATCAACGATTATAAAAATAACCCAGTAATAAAAAAAACGATTCAAGTTTCTTCAAATGCCAGTTCTTTAGGCAGATCAAGACATCGCATCATGGCCAATATGCTTTTTGACCTATATGGGTTGCGCGCTCAGAGCAATAATATACAAGAAAGAGCGCTGCTGTAGGCAGTTTCTTATGAGGTTTGTCGGACTCGACTAGACCTGGGCGTGGCTAGGACTAGGGCCAGGGTCTTGAAGTAACAACATATGGAGGGAGAGCTAATTATTTTTACCCAACCTACACAAACTTGCGATAAATCACTTTCTCCGGGTTTTTACGTCGTACACCATGAGAGAGAAAGAGACAACAAATTTCATAGACCGCTTTTATATACTGTCGCAATGATCCTAAGCTCCTGGCTTACCGCGGGACTCCGCCCACATTTTTTACTATACCACTAAACTTGACACAACTAAACGTTTTTTTATGTTATATGCTATATTTTTGTTGGTAAAAATATTGTGAAAAAGTGGCCATACGAATAAACAAAAACATTATGTCGATATGCGATATGAATGGATGTATAAATACCGTAGCCTTAGTCTTAGCCACGCCCAGGTGCGCTAAGTCAGGTTAAAATCATCAAAAACAAGTCAAAAACTGACTTCACTGCCTTGAATTAATACTACTCTATGTACTCTAAGGCTAGGGTATATATATATATTCATTTACAGCACATGTTGTTCGATCCGGAAACTGTGACAATCGCCCAATGCGTTTCAGTTTCGGACGAATTGTGAAATTAGAGTGGACTGTAAAACGAACACTACTTGATGGAAGTTTCGATTGTATATTGTGGATAAATGAGGATTTAAGCCAATTTGTTCACCTGATGTGTCCGGCTGAGACGGCTGGCTGCGACGAGCGATGGAAAGCGAATGAACCAGCGTTGTGACCGCTTTGAAAGAACTACTTCTTTTGGCAACAGTTCCTACTTCATTCATTGTTCATTGAACAAATACTTCAATTGAAGTTAATAGTTCATTTTAGCGTTCATTCATTTCAATAACTTCGTTTCATTGAACAAACACTTCAAATGAAGTCGGTACTTCATTTAAGCGTTCATTCATTTCATTGAACAAATACTTCAAAGCCTTACAGTTATTTTCACTTACAAAGCGCTACCGACTAGTACGTGCTTTTTCGGCAAGGAACCGGTTCCAAAAAGAACTGAATAAATAACCGGATAAATTCAATTTTTTTTTTTTGCAAGTTCGACTTTAATTGAAGTGTTCACTGCAAATGGTTCATTTTAAAGAACTAGCAATTCGTGAAGCATTCACAAAACATTGAAGTTTTTGCCAACGCTAGAATGAACAAGTGCTGGGAGGGGCAGTCCTTCGATGTGCCGGTTTTGTTCGTTTTTATGCCGACTGATGGCGACACTTTTGCCAGTGTCTTTATGGCTATTCACATTGAAAATCAAAGAGCAAATTGGCGGAATAGATAGGATCTGGATAATAAGTAAAATGGAGCAACCTAGCAAGTTGTCTCATTTGAAATCCAACACATGCCGACATAATGTTTTTGTTTATTCGTGTAACTACTTTTTCACAGTATTGTTATAAACACAAATATAGCATGTAACCTAATAAACCGTTGAGTTATGGTCATTTATTTCGCGTATCAAAACGTGTGGGCGGAGGCAACGGAGACGCGGGACACGAAGAACATTCTAAAAATACTTTAAAGCGGTGTGATAATTTTGAGAAATTTTGTTGTCTCTTTCTTTCTCGTGATGTACGACGTGAAAACCTGGAGATAGTGATTTATTCCAAATTTGTATAGGTTGGGTGATAAAGAATTAGCCCCTTCCACATATATTGTTACTTCAAAGTTGCGAGAGAAGGATTTATAGTATCAAATAACAATCTATTATCAGAAGTGTAATGGCACCATCACTGTACCTAAAACTCCACAAAACCTGTACGGCCTTCGGAAATAAGTTAGCATCTTTTTCTAATTCTGTTGAGAGAGTATCTTCTGTGTGTAGTTTTTCAGACCATGTTGAATTTATTGAGCTGACTATCTACTACTCGTATACATGGCAGCGTTTTGTTGATTTGAATTAGTTAGGTACCAATTTAGGGAAACAGTTAAAGTGAAAAGGGTCTACGTTCGATTGTTTATGAGATAATTAATATTCTGAATCCCTGATTAATTATATTGGTAGGTTTAATTCTCCCGCAATAACTCGTGTACGCTTTGTTCGTGATGTATTATATGTACCAGTCGTTTTAGCTCAGTGGGTATATCTTACAATGAACAAATCAGAGATTTATTCCGCAATCGTAAATAACGTTTCCCGATGAAACCAAACATTATTCGTGTTTCGCATTATACACAACAAACAAAACTCCAAATGTTGTTTAACATAAAAACATGGCCAGCCATTCTTTATTTAACCCTTTACGGCTTTTATCAGTTGATGTGAAAGATTTCAAGCGATTCATTATTTTGATTTCATTTAAATACAGAGAATATTTTAAATAGTTAGCGAAAAATTCTTTGACGCATTTTTTTTTACAACAATCTCAGATATCAAGAAATAAAAAAATAACTTTGTATAAGACCACGGATATTATTTTAATTTTTATGACCGACCGGTTTCGCTCAAGGGGTACAAAATTAAACCAAATAAAAATACAAAGTGTACTGTTTTATATACACACAGAGAGAGAATTCAATAATGTCAATAAAATACAGGGGTTTTATTTTAAAAATATATTAATTAACTTGACAATGTATGAATGTGAATGAAGCAAAATAGCGTGTGCGGAGAAAGATATGGGTTGGTAGAATTTAAAAATGTCAAAAAAGTGTTTTAGAAAGAATGCAAGGATGATGTAAGCGTAATGAATAGAATCAAGAAAGGGACGCTTAGATGTTTTGTGTATGTAAAGCGAATCAACGAAGAAAGGAGTGTGAGAATAAGAAATAAAAAATCAAATAAAAGAAAAATGAGAAAACAATATAATAACATTTTAATTATAATTAAAGAAAACAGAGAGATTTTTTTCTTCCAGAAAATCGTAGATTGTTTTATCCTGGCATGGATATTTCCTAATTTTTTTTACCCACTGATTGAATTTTTAAAGTTTTTTTATTGCGATATCAAGGAGATACTTTATTAATGGGCTGTGGTATTTCTAAAACGCGTCGTTGATTTTTTATAAGCGTGTAATCATTGTTTTAAAGACCTAAATAATAATTTAAAAAATCACCCATTAATTCAGTCATTATCTTCTTATCGCGGTAATCTATTCTGATGACAGGCATCGCTATTATCATTAAGGAATTAACGTTAAATGTTTACACGAAAGCCATCAATTGTACTGTCTAACCTAATGTGAGATATCATGATTTTTAAATTATGTTTATGACGTGATGCAGCAGACACATTACCCCAGAAATAAATCAGTGAAAGGCGGAGACGACCTAAGAATAAAACAAATCCCTTACATTCGTTGGTGTTATTTTTTTCTTAAGTGAATACCGCACAAGAGTCCCAACTGCTCCCAATCATCTAGAGCCAGTGAGACTATGGCATCCCCAAATGGGGTATTTTGTGAGGCTGAAGGTAGTGGTGGTAAAGGAGATGGGGAAGAGGAAAGTATCTGGCTATTCAGATCTGGTCACTAAACACGGCTAAAGTCATTTCAAGCAACATTTTGATTCCGAATGGTGGTCTTTCACCAGGGCGATACTAAAAGTATCTACCACTCTGGAACCTGCCGCAAACATACTATGTATTATTTTATGTGAATTAAATGTGTTTTGACACATATTGAATAAATAAAAGTAATTTGCTCACGCAGGGCTTGAACCCGCGACCTTTGGATTCGTAGTCGAGCGTCTTACCACTCGACCACGGAGGCCGTAAATAAATCGTATATATTCAATTAAATTGCGGAAATTACCCTTTTTTTGCAGGCAGGTGAAGTCAAAAAGTCAAACAACGTAAGATTTCACTAAGAATAAAATATAAATTTATCGTGAAATTGGGCACAGCTTACACGTCTTTACTAGCTGGCTCTCTAGCAAATATGGTGTAAAAAGGGTAAAACACTCACCACTTTAGAAGATAAAACGTTCGTGTTCGTGTCCGTGTTCGTCGCACGGCAGAAGGGGTATAGGGTTGAGTTTGGCGTAGCAGGTTCAGAAAAACAAAGTTTTAAAGTTTGAAACTAAGATAATTCTAATGAACATATGACTGTAATCCTTAAGGTTTTCGGAGGATATCTCGCGAAGTAACTAATTCATGGCATGGAAAAATAAACTCTAATCCTTACCGTTTATGTTATTACTGAAAAATGATTTTAAAATTTTGGGAAAGGTTTTACGCTAAGATTGTGTATGGTAAGGGTCAGTTTTTTATTAATTTAAAATACAAATTACTTAAATTCGGAGTGCACCATCGGAAAAAAAACTTTATATTTCAAATTCGTGAGAAACAATTAAATTGTGCATCTCAAGAAAACTTCCCGTTTTAGAGTGCTATGTCGCTTTAATTAACTATTTTTTTTTATTGTGTTTCTCAGCAGGATTTCAATTGGCTGGCGAGGAAAGATGTGAGAGGGAGATAAATACAAATAAAAATGACACAGCACAAGAATACTCATTAAAATATTTAAGATAATTATTAATTAAAATGGTTTGAATGTGTACCCTGATGTGTCATTATTATTAATATATATTATTATAAAATATTTTACCAATGTAAATAAACCTGTTTTTAAATACACTTAGCAAACAGAGACAGGAAAATCAAAAAGTAAATTCAAATAAGGCTAACTGTTATAAAATAAAACTGACAACAATAGATATTATGTACATTTTTTTAAACTCACAGACGCATCTAACACATCACTATGTAACCCGTCTCTCAGAAGGTAATAAAACTACTCAAAGGTATCTTTCGATAATAAAACAAAATCCTAAGTCGCAGATGTCCACTATGGTATATGGTAGACCTCAGAGCAATAATATATAAGAGAGAGCGCTGTAGAGAGTGCTGTAGTCAGTTTATGTGAGGTTTTCCGGACTTGGCTAAACCTGGGCGTGGCTAGGACTGGGGCTAGGGTATTTATACATCCATTCATAACACATGTCGACATAATGTTTTTGTTTATTCGTATAACCACTTTTTCACAGTATTGTTTAATAAAAAATAACATTTAACCTAATAAACCGTTGAGTTATCTCAATTTATTTCGCGTACCATAACGTGTTGGCGGAGTCGACGGAGACGCGGGGCACGAAGAACACTCTAACAATACTTTAAAGCGGTGTGATAATTCAGGAAAATTTGTTGTCTCGTTCTTTCTCATGGTGTATGACGTAAAAACCCGGAGAAAGTGATTTATACCAAATCTGTATAATAGGTTGGGTGAAAATAATTAGCTCTCTCTCCATATTTTGTTACTTCAAGGTATAGACTCAATAAGCGTCCATTTCGGATATTAATAGTATCTATATATACACACCATAGATTAACTTAAAATTGCACCAGTCTTAGAGTCCCCGTCATAAAGTGAAACCGGTCAGGTCATAATGAAAAAATAGGGGAATAAAGTAAAAAAAATTGGTATTATTAAATCATGCTTGAAATGTGATATTATTTGGGATAGCGAAAGGGTTTCCTGTGCTTTCTAAAAACAGTATTTTAATGATCCTTTGCAAAAACGGATTCTCCAACTTCCCTTTTTTCGCTGCATCATTATGCGGAGTAAAGTGCATTGTTGGGGCAGCCCGCATATCTCATTGGGATGGCTGCAAAAAAATGGCCAACTCGTTTTGGACTTTTTCTCCCCTCTTAGCATTAAGCCTGGCGGAACCTTCGCTTATTCCGCGGAACGAACGGCTTTTAATCGTTTGTCTATTGGCTTTTCGTGGCCGGATAAGAACTGATGATTTATTTATTTAATGTCGCAGCATCAGTGTTGACAGCCGACAGCCGATGGCTAACGCGTACGCCCCTTTGTCCTACCGAAAAGTATCTGATAGACAATGGATTAAGGAAATTTTTTCTGCAAATGGGACATACGAGTATACAAAGGACAAAGGTTTATTTTAGTTTTCACTTATTAAAATAATTTTGCAGTACAAAGGAAAAGGAAAAAACAAGTGAACACATTAAAAAGAGACTCAACACATACGAGGCCTGTTCAAAAGAAAAGGTGAATTTTAAATTTTCGCGGGCTGTGTACATTCGATTATCGATTTTTTTTTGTTTTGTTGGTACACATATGTTTATCATATGTTAGCATTATCAGCCATTTTGGATTAGTGGTTTGCTTTTGACAACTGGAAAGGTTAGTCACGTTTTTGTGTGTTCTTCGATTTTTTACTTTTGAAAAAAATGGATCAAAGATAAGTATTAAATTTTGCGTTAAAAATGAAATAAAGTACCCAACGCACTTAAAATGTTGACTGTGGCATTCGACGAGTCTACTTTGTCTCAAAAAAGTGTTTATAAGTGGTACAAGCGCTTTACAGAAGGCGGAGAAGATGTTAATGACGATGAGCGTTCTGGAGTAGTGGAAAAACAAATCATGGATTTTATTCTTTAATCCATTTTTTTTCAAAAGTAAAAAAATTGAAGAACACACAAAAACGTGACTAACCTTTCCAGTTGTCAAAAACAAACCACTAATCGAAAATGGCTGATAAAGCTAACATATGATAAACATATGTGTACCAACATAACAAAAAAAAAAACGAAAATCGAATGTACACAGCCCGCGAAAATTCTAAATTCACCTTTTCTTTTGAACAGGCCATGTACACTATATAAAATATTGTCGCTGGGAAGGTAAAAGGGCTGAACGTCACTTTGGTCAAAAATGAGTTCAATATTCAGTTTTGATCAGTTTTTTTTCTGAGTCGAATGCTCTGATTCTCGTTTGATTCCGAAGACTTTTGTGGCGCTTCAGCCATTTAAAATGTATTTAGCATTTGAGAGAAAGCTTGACGGTAACTCGGTGGGAGCATTGAGTTACTTGACTGAACTTTTTTTTCAAAATCCAACCAGGTACTGAATACTTAAATATATTTACCATTCGGTGAAAGACCACCATTGAGAATCGAAACGTTGCTTGAAATGGCGTTAGCCGTGTTTGGTGACCAGATCTGAATAGCCAAGTACTTCCCGACCTTCCTCTGCCCAATCTCCTTCCCCTCCCCACTACCTTCACCCTCACAATACACCCTATTTGGGGATGCCATAGTCTCACTAATTGTAGACGGTTGGGAGCAGTTGGGACTCTTGTGCGATATTCATATGAAAATAATAATAAAATCGGGAGAAGCTCAATCGACACAAGTTTGGGACTTTTTTTCGCTTCAAGTAACTCAGTGAAGGTATAAAGTTACCTGTGTTAACTTTTTTTTCCAAAATCCAACTAGGTACGGTATTAGGAATTTTATTGTAAAACAAAAAACAACTTTGAATTTTGAAGTTTACACTCTGGTGTAAACTTTCCAAAATGGGGCTTCAACTCTATTGCCTTTCCGGTAACGATATAGGTTTGTGTTTATCTGAAGCGACCTGCCAGGTAAGCACGTTTCTGTATATTGTCTATTCCTAATATAGATAAATATCAATATGCCATAGATTACATATACGTATGTTTATAAGGCATAAACAAAACGCTCAGATTAAATGTTCAAAGCACCCCTCAGTGTTACTTTCATAACTTTGTTAACTTAAATCTAAATTCGATACGTGCTTTTATATGGCTTACATTCGTAGACCATTATAAAACTGGAACAAAGCTCTCAATGTTCTAACTTTCGGAACTGGAAAATTATGTAATGCATTGTAAAGCTTTATTATATATGATCATGCAACCCATTTTAGTAATTGAGTTATATTATGTATTCAAATGTTTTAAGAAATAACTTGATTACTTATTAGCTTCAAGTCAACCACTGAAAGTCTGACGACGATGCAAAATGAGAGCATGGCACGAATGCACATAATAGTTAAACTTCACATATAACTGTAATTATACGAGTAATTAACTTGGTTAGGTTATGATGGTTTCGGTTAACATAAAGAGATGTCACTATGTTAGTTGCTTACGTATAGGATGAGGTACATGCTGTTCATATATTGCATGTAAGTACAAATTGAGTTTGTGACAATGTATTTTTAATGGTTGCATCCTTTCGTGCCCCAGAAAGAAAATAAGGCTGATTGTCGACATTCAACAATCAATTATATTGGATTTCAAAGTGATAATCTGTTAGGTTGTTATCTTCGTGTTTTTCATCCAAATCCCTACCTACATAACCATTTTCACTATATACGAGTATTTTTATTTAAAACGACGACAATTTCAAACAGTGAAAAAACTTGGTTGCTCGTCCGTTTTGCTAGTTCGTTGGTTTGATGTTGGATCTTCTAAAAATATAAAATAAATGTGGCGTTTTGTGAATAATAAGACTTCAATAAGTGTGGTGTCATCGTGAATTGTTTCGGTATTAACATTTTGCAAGATGAGTTACTTTAACTTCATCGGTGAGTGAATGGTTTCCCATTTTTCTTTCATTCAATAATTCGTTCCACATCCATAATTAGACACTTCCGTCAAGTAGTGTAGTTTATCGTTTACAGTCTACTATTTTTAAAATTCATCTGAGGCTAGAAACACATTCGGTGTTTCATCGCAGCTTCGGATCCAACGTATTTTGTAAAGCACTTATGCTGTTTGCACTGCGGCAGAAGCTGGGTGTAAGTTGCGTTTGTATTAAGGGTCAGCACTAAAAAATAGACACTTTTTGGCTTTCTGGTACAAGCAATACTACAAATAACTTATCTGTTAATTCTATATGGGTAGTTACAAAAATGTCTGAGGTTTCCGGTGAATACAATTATTTAACAGTAATAATTTATATTCTTTAAGAAAAGCATACTAGAATTTTAAGTAAAACCTTCCAAAATACCTTTTCTAGTTTCAAAACTGCACCTTTTACTGACATTTTACTATGTTTTTCATAAAATTTAAAGGATTACAGTTGTAATATTGTATTCACTGGAAACCTCGGTCATTTTTCTAACTACTCATGGAAAATTTTCTGATACACCACTTGTAGGATTGCTTGTATTAGAATTCTAGAAAGTAACGTTAAGTGTCATTTTGAGTGCTGACCCTTAATGGCACTATATTATAAGGGCCAGAAGATTATGACATCTACTGCGCGCAGAAAGGTGGGGTGTGACAAACGAAAGAGTGCTGCTGATGGCTGATGCACAGAAGCGCATTTTGTTAAGAGGCAGAGTCACCAGAAAAAAATCGAAGATCCCCATTCTACAGATTGTCTACTTCCCTAACAGCTTCGCCAAGGCTGCGCAATAAAGGAAAGACTATCCACATTCTTAAATTTGTTTAGTTCTACCTTTGTGAAACTACAGGACTGGAATGCAAATTGTTGTTTTATATAGTGAATACCGCACAAGAGTTTCAACTGCTCCCAACCGTCTAGAGCCCGTGAGACTTTGGCATCCCCATTCGGGGTATGTTGTGAGGCTGCAAATAGTGGGAAGGGTAAGAAGATGGGCAAGAGGAAGGTTATTACTGGCTATTCAGATTTAGTCACGAAACACGGCTAAAGCCATGTCAATCAACGTTTCGATTCTGAATGGTGGTCTTTCACCAGGGCGATTCTTAGAGCACCTACCACTCTGGAATGTGCCGCAAATACACCATACATTATTTTGTGTGAATAAATGTATTATGACACATGTTTATTAAATAGAAGTTATTTGCGCACGCCGGGTTAGAACTCGTGACTTTTGGATCAGTAGTCGAGCGAATACCACCCGACCACGGAGGCCGTTTATGCCATCCTGACACAAAATTTCTGTTACTAAAGACTGCTCTGAAGTATTTCAACATGTTTTTAAATTCATTGTTCATTCGTTCGACACCACCTAGATTTTACGACTTCCAGTTTTTTATACCGTCCATCTGTTAGTGACCAGTAACTAATTACTAGCCTCAGTACGTATAAGTAATAAATACTAAATTATGTTGCAGAGGCCTTGAACTATAATAATAAATTTAATCACATGCCGTGACGTCACCGCTAATAATAAAAAAGATTTAGATCCGGTGAGTTCTGGCTCGAGGCGGAACGCGGTTGTAAAAATGAAATGAAACAATTTTCGGCCAAGAATCATTATTGCTGGGCGCTATTTACGGAACGGAGTATCTAATTCTTATGCAAATTTACTCAGAAGAATCTATAGAATGTCGTAAATGTTTCATCGTTCTCGACCTACTTAGGGACATACTAAGAAGAGATAATAAAGCTAAAATAAGAACTGGTTGCAATATGGTCTTAACATACGTAGAGTTTATTCTAAAACTCTGTGATAATATTCGACTGAAATAAGACTAAAGCCGACTTTTGGGTACGCGGAAGCCAAGCTTTAAGTCATTTTGTGTAACCAAATGATCTCGTTGAATTTAATGTTTCAAAGACACAAATTATGTCTCGTTACGACTTAGAGGGGATTATAATGCATATAGTAATGTCAATGGAAGGTTAATTAGGCAGAGTAAAGTTAACCTCTCATAAGTTGGTCTGTGCAGGGCCACACAACTGCTGACCTTGTATAAATCGCAAGTTCGCCCCACTGTTGAATTTGACAGACACCTCTGGTCTGGAGCCTCTAAATACCTGAAAAAACCCTTGACTCTGTGCAGAAACGGGTGGTCCGTTTAATAGATTCTATTATCTTTACAAGCGGATTGTAATCTTTGGAGCACAGACGTCAGGGGGGAATGCTGTCCTTGTTCTACCGCTATTTCAATGGAAGATGCTTGACGAACTAGCGTCATTGATTCCTTTGGCACAGGTGCCTAGTCGGAAAACTCGTTAAATATTTGAACATGGTTGACGTTCGATACATGAGAACGGGTTGCTTTTACAACTCGTTATTATGTTCAACAGCTCGGCCGTTGAACGATTTGCTGGCCTCTGTATTTTCTCCCTCTTTCAACGTGAGTTTCTTCAAGACCCAAGTTTACTCCTTCCTTTTCTCAAAAAGATTTTCCCAAAGATGACATAGGCCTTGAGTGGAAATATTTACCTCAAGGCCTTCTGTGTGGAGTTTTTTGTTGTTGTTAAATACATCCTTTTCGTTCAAGGTGGAAAGGAATAGAGAAGGAAATGAACTAATACTTAAATTTAGAGTGGTACCTATCCTAGGCAGTGTAGTCAGTTTCCGATGATTTTTACCGGACTCGGCAGACCTGAGCGTGGCTAGGACTAGGGCTTGGGTATTTATACAACTATTTATAGCATATGTCGACATAATGTTTTTGTTTATTGGTATAACCACTTTTTCATGGTATTGTTATCGACAAAAATATAACATATAATCTAAAAAACCGTTTAGTTGTGTCGAGCTTAGTCGCATTTGAAAACATGTGGGCGGAGTTCCCGGAGACGCGGGAGACCAAGATCATCCTTACTGTACATAAAAGCGGTGTGTTATTTTTGTTGTCTCTTTCTCTCTCATGGTGTACGATGTAAAAACCCGGAGACAGTTATTAGACAGCTTATATAGGTTGGGTAAAAAGAATTAGTTCTCTCTCCATACATAATATTTACTCCAAGACTAAAACAAACTAGTCAAATTTTTTAAAGGAATATACTCTGGAACCCAAAATGAAGATATTTATTAAGGTTTCCTTTGGTAAGACTGAACGCCGGAAAGCTGATGCTAATCCTTACTATTTATACGCATTGCTTTATTGCATGGAGATTTGTCCAAAATAGAGGCGAATATTTATATGATAAAATTGAACGAACATTAAAAATGTCTTTATTAGGAAAGCGTAGAAAAGACTTTGATTTAATTTTCATTTTCAAAATTATTAATTGTATTTTTAACTCACCTTTTTCGTTGCAACTCATTCGGTTTAACACTCCTTGCCGTAGTCTCAGAAACAATGGATTGCTGTTCCTCAATCATCACTCTACTAATTATGGGTATCATTCTTCACTGTCCAGAATGTCAAGACTTGTTAACTCAAGCCATGGTCTTGAAATTTGTGGTACCAGTCTAAATGATTTCTGTCATTCTGTACGACTCTACCGAAACCTTGACTTGACCTTGGCTTTGACTTGAATGTTCTTTCTAATGTATATGTTTGTCCTATTGTTGTCATTGCTTCATTAATATATTATGAATGTGTTGTTCTTTCTCTGTTGCTCTTTTTTCCCATTTCGAGTTATGTTTTTTTTTTTGTAATCATTTTTGTAATAATTTTTGTAATTTGTAGTCCGTTAATATGGTTTATTTTAATTTTAATGACCGACCGGTTTCGTTTAGCCTGAGCATCATCAAGGTACAAAATTAAACTAAACCATACATAGTGTATGGCTATATATAGTCATGCATACAGAGGGAAAACACAATATAAAATAAAATAAAAAAGAGAACAGTCAGAAAATATTTGGTATACGAGGCCTGTTCAAAATAAAAGGTGAATTTTGAATTTTCGCGGGCTGTGTACATTCGTTTATCGATTTTTTTTCGTTATGTTGGTACACATATGTTTATCATATGTTAGCATTATCAGCCATTTTGAATTAGTGGTTTGTTTTGGACAACTGGAAAGGTTAGTCAAATTCGTTAGTAAAATTCAAAATTCCCCTTTTCTTTTGAACAGGCCATGTATTTCCCGTAAGCTCGTAAAATTTCTCATAATTCTTTTATCACGTTCTCGGTTGACGTTTTGCCTCTTTCATTTCATATTATCTGTCTCTTTCTCTCTGTTCCTTTTTTTATAAAGTGTATAAAAAAAATGTATTACTGTCCTCTTTTATTTTATATTGTGTTCTCCTTCTATACAATTCATGAATATATATATATATAACCACACACTATGTACTTTTTGTTTAGTTTAATTTTGTACCCTGATTATGCTAAGACTAAGTGAAACTGGTCGGTCATAAAAAATAAAATAAAATATGTGGTCTTATACAAAGTTAATATTTCATTTTCATTAAATATGTCAAACCACAAAGTGATTGCTTTTTACGAAAACATTAAAACCTTATTATTCTGCAATGGTGTATTAAAAAATAAGACAGACACTTTTAAAAACGTGTGGAATATCTTTAGACGATTTTTCTGATTCTTATCAACTCGCTGAATTTAAAAAATGTTTATTATTTTTTTTTATTTAAACCAGAGGTTCCCAAACTTTTTTGTCCCGTGGATCACTTGCCGATTTTTTCTGTTTTATGTAGACCCCCTGCTTTCCTAATATTGTTTTTTTTTAGCGTTGGGAAAAACTTCAAAGTTTTGTGAACGCTTCAGGAACTGCTAGTTCTTTGAAATAAACCCTTCGAGATAAACACTTCAATTGAAGTCAAACTCGCCAAAAAATAGTACTAGTCGGTAGAGATCTCAAATCGAAAAGTACTAGCAAATCGACAAAAAATATTATAATTAAAATAATTTGGGAATTAATGTCTATTATAAGAGAGTATTACGTAAGTACCTGCATAGATACTATCTGTGAGGTGGATTATTACATTTGCGGGAAGCCAACATTTTGGTGACGGCCGGCCTAAATGGAATCCACTCTCGTGGACCCCCATTTACGTCACATGCACCCCCAATTTTTTTTTTCATTGACGTGGAACCCTTGCAGGTCGGAATCGACCCCAGGGGGTCGATATAGATCACTTTGGGAATCACTGATTTAAACCATTCCTAACCGATCGGAATACGACTAACGTTAGTATCGCTTCTGCTAATTGCTAACATAACTGTCATTGGGATCAGGAACTGCCTATAAACATTGGCCGGTGTGACGTCACAGACGCCTTCCACACGAATGAAATATATGAAGAAGAAATGAAGCATATTTCAAATCTTTATCCAAAATTTATTTGTCAACGTAAAAACATAGTATAAAAAAACGTTTTTTTGTACTTATTTTTAACAATATAAAAACAGTGAAAATACCTTATTGAAATTGAATTTTATTATTTTGAAGACGCCCGTGGCATGGTCAAACTAGTCTCATAAAAAATAAACAGTTATAAGATAGTTATTATATATACCGTTGTAAGAATGAATGCAATTCAATTGAAACGGTACGCCAGGAATTAACAGAATAAACTAAAACGAATAAAATGAAGAATCCAAATTGGACGTAGTTATGCAGAAAGCGTCCAACCCACAATTTGTCAAAATTGAGTTTTACATGTTTTTTCTATGGATAAATACGAGATTTATTTCTGCTTAAAACATCCAAGCTCCAAATGCAATAGATTTTTAGTGATTCAATGTTATACTTACGCACATTAAATTATAATAATAATAATAAAATAATAATCATAATTTTAAGTTCATAATTGTGTCTATCTGATGGGACCTGCCAGGTAAGTATGTTCCTGTTTATTTTCTTATTTAAACTAGGAATTAATATGTAACGATAGAAAGTAAGATCTGTACAGCGCCCTTGAGGTGATTTTTCACAAAAACGGCGCTATACAAATCGTCCAAATATTATTATTATTATTATTATTTTTGCAGATATTTGACTTAAATTGAAGTTTGAAAACGTTAAAATATAGGGTAACTTAGGAAAAACTTTTTTTTAAATAAGCACATTGATAGATTAAAAATAACCTATTTAAATTAATTTTCATGAAGAAAAAACACTGATATTCATTTTACAAATGCTGATTACGCATAGTAATGCTTTTGTATCGTCATATTTTGAAACGCCTTTTTCTCGGTTTCATCTTTTTGGGGTTGGATGCTTTCTGAATAACTTCGTCAAATTGAAGCTCTGTCCAGAGCCATATTATCAGAATATCATATACATAAATTATTAAAAATATAAAACCTCGAATAAATTAATTTGATAAAATTTCTACACAATAATAAGTTCTGTTTGTATTTTTTGTTCAAATTTAGTTCACGGCCTTAATTTTTCAATGTTTAATTTCATTATTTTCACAAATCTGTACCCTTTTACAACCCCATAAATATCAGATTTATTTTATTATGTCATCCCTTTCGATAAATCTATATAAATCTAAGAACTAGATGTTTTAAAGGAAATTTGACAATAATTATTTCTAGTTTTAAGAAGGTGTTTTTTATATTTTTTTTTCCATAAATAAATACCGCACAAGAGTTCCAACTGCTTCCAACCGTCTAGAGACAGTGAGACAATGGCATCCCTAATTGGGGTATATTGTGAGGCTGAAGGTAGTAGGGAGGAGAAGGAGATGGGAAAGAGGAAGGTTGTAAAGTACCTGGCTATTCAGATCTGGTCACCAAACACGGTTAAAGCCATTTCAAGCAACGTTTCGATTCTGAACGGTGGTCTTTCACCAGGGCGATACTTGGAGTATCTACCACTCTGAAACGTGTCGCAAATACACCATATATTATTTTATTTTAATTAAATGCGTTATGACTAACTAAACATGTAAATTAATTTTTGTGCATGCTGGGCTTGAGTCCGCGAACTCTAGATTGGTAGTCGGGCGTCTTACCACTCGACCACGGAGGCCGTCCTTGTAAAATAAAATCTTAAAAGTACGCAGTAATATTTATTTATAAATTAACTGATTAAAGTCCAATTACAAAAAAGACATATAAAACACGAAATGGAAAAAAGAGCAACAGAGAAAGAATAGCACATACATAATAATAAATGAAGCGATGACAAAAATAGGAAAAAATAAACATAAGAGAGAACATTCAAGCCATGGTCTAGTCAAAGTTTTTGTAGAGTCGTAAAGAGTGACAAAAATCATTTAGACCGCTACCAAAAATTTCAAGATCATGACTTGAGTTAACAAGTCTTGGCATTCTGACCATTGGAGATTTATACCCATAATTAGTATTGTGATGATTGAGGAACAGCAATTCATTGTTTCTGAGTCTGTGGCAATGAATTTTGAACTGGATAAATTTCAACAGAGAAGATGAGTCAATTAAACAATTAGTCAACAAGTCTTGACATTCTGGACATTGGAGAATTATACCCATAATTGCGCATTTACGTTATAGCCATTAAATATTGACCGCCGATAGGGGGGTTTTAAGTTATTTAATATAAAAAAAACGTAATTATTTCGCTCACGTCATTGATGCGATTAAATAACATTGTGTTAATTGGCAATTTGAAATAATACGAGGCTTCGAAGGAAACATTGTTGCTACGGGTAGGTTAGTTATTTGCTGTGGCAGTATCGGTTATAAAAATCTCGCCCCGCACCCCTCCCCCGCCCGGCTGAATTGCCCCTTCCCCTGCCTCCCCCACTCACCACCGACCCCCCCGCCCCTCGCCGACAAAACCCACCATTACAATATTCTTCATACCCAACATTGTGGTAATTATTTTGATTATACTTCGTACAGTCGACTCAATTGTGGGTACGCCACAGCTGGAACAATAATTTATAAATCAAATACAAACCTGAAATAAATTATTTTCTTAGATTTCCAATTAACTGCGGGAATATTACTTATAATAATAATAATATTTGGATGATTTGTATAGCGCCGTTTTTGTGAAAAATCACCTTAAGGGCGCTGTACATATCTTATTTTCTATTATTACATATTAATTCCTAGTTTAAATGATAAAATATACAGGAACATACTTACCTGGCAGGTCCTATCAGATAGACACGCTTATTAACTTAAAATTAAAATTCTTTTTTTTCCAAATTAGAAATGGACTTTCTGAATTTGTCGTACAGTATAGGATTTGGTTAAAATTTGTATATGTAAAGGTGATTCGTCCAGAGAAAGATTGTTCAAAACTTTATCTTATAAAAATAAACGATGTAATAATTGAATATTTTCTCTGAAACGTTAATTTTTAATGGAAATGAAATTATAACTTTGCATAATTTTAATTTTTATGACGAACCGGTTTTGCTTAGCCTAATCGTCATCAGGATATTAATAATTTAGAAGCACTAGAAATATAGAAAGCTACTAAAATAAATAGTCATATTCTTAAAAATCAATTAAATTTGTGCAGTAGTCAAATATTTTATGTATTTCCCTTTGACTCATAAAATTTCTCATCATTCTTTTATCGCGTTCTCAGTGGTAAAGGCGTGCCTATTTTATTTTATATTATCTGTATCTTTCTCCCTGTTCCTTTGTTATAACACAAATGTTATTATTTTGTTTTCTTACTGTTCCTTTATTGTAATTTTAAATTGTGTTCTCCCTCTGTATGTATAAGTACATATAACCACACAATGTGTATTTTTGTTTAGTTTAATTTTTGTACCCTGATAATGCTTAGACTAAGCGAAAAACCGGTCGGTCAAAAAGATTGAAAATTAAATATGTTGTATTATACAAAGTTATTATTTTATTTTCATTAAATTTTGTCAAACCATAAAGTGATAGCTTTCTTCGAAAATATATTTTTTTTAACATTAAAAAGATAACAATAAATATTATAACTTTAGTACAGAATCACCAATCTGAAAATACCTATAGCGAGTTTGATAGTTTCACGTACCCATAAGTTAACCTTTTAGTATTTATAAACCTTGCAGTATTCACTAGGGCGATACTTAGAGTATCACTAATCTGGAACGTGCCGTAATATACTAAATAACGTATTTTATTTTGTTTCAATCAAATATGTTGCGACACATGAATTAAATAAAAATTAATTAACGTACGCCAGACTTTAACCCGCGACCTCTGGATTCATAGTCTAGCGTCTTACCACTCGACCACGCAAAAAAAATCTTCGACAGGTGAGAACTGCCCACCATTGGTAAAACCTTAGAGTATATAGAGTGGTATATATCCAAGGCAGTGTATTCAGTTTTTGATGATTTTTACCTGACTCGGCGAACTTGGGCGTGGCTAAGACGAAGGGTAGGGTATTTATACATCCATTCATATCACATATCGACCTAATGTTTTTGTTTATTCGTATAGCCACTTTTTCACAGTATTTTTATCAACAAAAATGTAGCACATAACTTAAAAAACCGTTTAGTTGTGTCAAGTTTAGTGGAATAATAAAAAAATGTGGGCGGAGTCCCGCGGTGACCTAGGAGCCCAAGATCATCGCGACAGTACATAGAAGCGGTGTATTATATTTGTTGTCTCTTTCTCTCTCATGGTGTACGACGTAAAAAACCCAGAGAAAGTGATTTATCGCAAGTTTGTATAGGTTGGGTAAAAATAATTAGCTCTCTCTCCATACATTGTTACTCCAAGGGGAAAACCATAAAAAAATCAGAGAGGCCTATGTTCAAAGAAGGACGCTAGAAGACTGAGGAAAAAAAAGTAGTTACAGCAGAATTATATGGAATTTTTTATGTCTAGACGTTCGTGAATGTAAAAATTTAATCGAAACACAAATAATTTTCAGAGACCGCGGCCGGTTGCATCCCCGCGCCCCCACATCGCGCTGGCTCTATCATTTTACAAGCACTATCATTATTTTAATTTGATTTTTTATGATTGCCCATTATTATTTTTTTGCTTGTTTAAATTTATAATGAAATTTGAATAATGAATTCTAGCGGGGTTCATGTGATAGTAGGAAATACAAGCTGATGGGTTTTAATTGCAATTATCAGTGGAATAACGAAAAATCGACTTGACCAAATTATATTTTTTTTCAATTTTTTTTCAAAATAATTTCGAATTACGAATTATGACTTTTTTGAGAACGAACGCGCCTCTATTATTTCCTATATTGTGATTGCACAATGATTATTTTTTATGATAAGACGATATTATATCGTCGCTGGAAAGACAAAAGGGCTGAAGCGCCATTTTGGGAAATTTACACCAGAGCACTTTAAAGTTATTCATATTTTTTGTGTTCAATTTGTAGAACTCCATTTTTTATATAATTCAATTGAATAAAATAATTATAATATTCAATATAAAAAACTTAAAATAGCAGAACTCAATAATAATAATTTTAAATAAAGGAGTGTGAAAAGAATATATGATGCGAAAGTGAATGGAAGAAGAAGTCGAGGACGCCCGAGAAAGACACGGCACGATCAAGTAAATCAAATACTTGAATCGGGTCATGTGAAGAGTCAGAATAACAGAAGAGTATGTATGAGACGATGTATCAATGTAAATGAAGCAAGGAGTGTGTGCCAAGGCGGTCCGTCCTATCTGCCTACCTCTGCGGGGAGACGGCGTGCTGGTTAGTTAGTTAGATAAATTTAATTCAATTGAATTATATAAAAAATCACTTAAAATTTTTTTTTTGTTTTACAGTAAAATTCATAAGTCTTCATTACCTGAGAGGATTTTGAAAAAAAACGTTAACTCAGATAAGTTAATGCCTTCGTTGAATTACCTGAACCGAAAAAAGGTTAAAAAATAGTCCCAAACTTGTGTCACTTGAGTCAAACTTTCTCCCAAATAATAAACATATTTAAGATGGCCGAATGGCCACAAAAGTCTTCAGAATCAAACGAGAGACTTTTATGCAGAAAAAAACTTATTAACACTGCATGTTTGACTAAGCTTTTACCGAAAGTGTCGCTTAAGCCCTTTTGTCGATATTGTGATTGAACAATAAATAACATTTTACGATAACACGATATTATATGGTGCTGTTTCATTTTAGTTAGATAATTCCTTCGTAAGACTAAACACTGAGGCACCTACCCAGCAGAACTTTTAAAAATACTACGTGGTTTTAATAATTTTAATAAAACCAAGTAGGTGCTTAGAAAATGTTCTCATTGACTATACTATCAAGTTGGAGGCCGTGGGGCCCTAGCACGAAACATCATGTTTTGTCGACGTGAGTTATGTTCGTGCGTTGGCGATCTGCAGTCAGTCTCTGGTGGTCGATAAAATCCATATCGATGTTTCGTGCTCTGGCCAGTGATCTCCATAATCTAATTCAATTTATGTATCAGGTCTTCCTACTCACTTCTTTCAAAGTGCACTGCCTTTGAAGGGTGTATTTCTTTCGTCAATTGGTTGGATCATCCTTGTGGATTTATTTGTAGGAACATATTCTACTACGATAAGTTCTCTAGACTATATTGTCTTCTCCTTGCAATGAGAACATAGCAACGTCAATGTTATTTGAGCTGTGGAATGGAAAATCTTACGGCTATTTTCAGAATATTTATTTTATATTATTAACGAATTGGCATTTGTCTGATTTGTTGTCCAGGAAATTATCAACTCTCGCCTAACACGAAATGGGGAAAAAAGCAACAGAGAAATAATAGCAAAATACATAATATTATAATGAAGCAATGATAAAAATGGGGAAAAATATACATGAGAAACAACATTCAAGCCAAAGCCAAGGTCAATTCAAAGTTTTGGTTGAGTCATAAAGAATGAATGGTACCAAACAAATTTAAGACCATAGTTTTAGAAGTGTACCTTACAATACTTTAGTATTGATGTTTTTATGTACAAACTCGTTCGATGTCTTCAATATTATTTCCTTTTCATCTGGATTTTCTACACTCTTAGCTTTTAGAAAATTGTTTTTATTTTTTTATTTGTTGATGTACACATGCACTGTTACACATACCTGAACATTTCATGATTTATGATTACGATTATGGTTTCAAAAAGTTTTGACTTGCATACATATTTGTTGGATATTATTTTCTCGTTGTTAAATTAGATAATTTAGTGAGGTGAACTGTAACAAAAGTGCCCCATATAAATTCACTGCTTTTTTATTACTCTACGTTTTATAGGAAGATGAATAAAATAAGGACTTGAACCAATCTCATCTTAGCTCTGGATAAATAAGTTATAAAATATAATAACTTCACAGTCATTACTAGAATAAGCACGTGTGTATCTTTCTTCTTTGTTGCTTTGAGTGAGAAGGAGCGAAATAGCAAAACAAGTCGAAAAATATAACATAATCATTCCATTATGAAAACATGTTTTAAAAAAAATTATATGACTTTTTTTACATTTGTTTCATTGTTTTGAAAGCATTAAGGCGTATCTTTAAACATCATTTTCTTCTTTTATAAATTAAAAAATGGTCCAAGATTAAAATTATTAATAGTCTATGTATTCTCATAATCACTTTTAAGATAGAAATCTAACGTTGAACCAGCTAATGGTTGGTTTTAACCGTAGGCGTATTATTACCTTCTTTGTTTTACGAGAAATACAAAAAATAATCTTGAAATTATTTACTGTACAAGTTTGTGTTGAAAAAAATTAATATTAGGAATTCTTGTTTTCAAATGAATCATTTTTTTAAATAAAAAAGATGTATTTAAAAAACCGAGACCTGTTCAAAAGAAACGGTGAATTTTGAATTTTTGCGGGCTGTGTACATTCGATTATTGTTTTTTTTTGTTATGTTGGTACACATATGTTTATCATATGTTAGCATTATCGGTCATTTTGGATTAGTGGTTTGTTTTTGACAACTGGAAAGGTTAGTCACGTTTTTGTGTGTTCTTCGATTTTTTACTATTGAAAAAACCATTTTCATATCAAAGAATAAAATCCATGATTTGTTTTTCCACAACTCCAGGACGCTTAATGTCATTAAAATCTTCTCGGCCCTATGTAAAGCATTTTAAGTGCTCTTTATTCCATTTTTAACGCAAAATTTAATACATATTCTTTGATCCATTTTTTTCAAAAGCAAAAAATCGAAGAACACACAAAAACGTGACTAACCTTTCCAGTTGTCAAAAACAAACCACTAATCCAAAATGACTGATAATGCTAACATACGATAAACATATGTGTACCAACATAACAAAAAAAACGATAGTCGAATGTACACAGCCCGCGAAAATTTAAAATTCATCTTTTCTTTTGAACAGGCCATGTACATATTATAGAACAATAAAACTTATTTAACCAATGTTTTATTTTAGGAATAAAAGTCGGATTAACATTATAGTCGAATGGAAAACTGCAATCTCATAAATTAACTGGTCAGTTTGTAAGCTGACCACTTTAAACAGTGGAAAAGATTCAATCGATTCACTTCATTCGGTCAAATATTGACGTACCTAACTACAGTACCGAAACGTTTATATGTTATATATAATATGACCGATTCACATAACAAGAATCGAGCCCAGTCAAACCGATTGTTTTCGAGTAAAATAAAGATTAATTCAACACAAAAAAACATAATGTTTTCAAGTTGATTTTCATGAAAATTCGTTCAAAACAAAATTAATCGTTTAAACTCGAATAATCACGAATTAATGTATTATTAGTATTATTTTATTTATTCTTGGAAGAAAGCTTTTAAGCCATTTTTTTTCACCTGACCGCACAAGAGTCCCAACTGCTCAAAACCAGTGGAACTATGGCAAACCTAATTGGGGTATGTTGTGAGGCTTAAGGTAGTCGGAAGAAAAAAGGAGATGGGGAAGAAGAAGGTTGGGAAGTGTCTGGACTATTTAGATCTGATCACCACACACGGCTAAAGCTGACGTTTCAAGCAATGCTCCGATTCTGAATGGTGGTCTTTCGCCAGGGCGATACTGAGAGTATCTACCACTCTGGAATGTGTCGCACATAATATTACGTGTTATTTTATAGCGGTTAGTAGCTGAGTGGATAAACGCGTCGGATTCCCAGTCGGGCGTCGTGGATCCAATTCTTCTGCTAGCTAAGTCCTCCATCATTTCAAAAGCAACATCTTCCGCTTATTATGATGGTAGTAGAAGTTTTTTTTTTAATATTGTTAGGTTATTCGTAACCCGGAAGTGTTTGTCTTTCTTTCAAAAAAAAAATGTAATTATTAATTGGTTATGAAATAACACTTTTTTATTAGTTGCGCAAGCTGGGATTCGAACCCGGTTTGACTCGTTTAAGTCCCTCTTCATAACCAAATAACTCATTTTGTAATTTGAATTATAACATCAAAGCGGTTCTGCTAAAACGAGTTTAATATTGCAGACTTGCATCGCAATATTCCACAAAATATCATTTTTTCAATTGTGCATTCTGATTCGCTTTTCGAGCGTAATTTATTAAGATAATCTCCATTATTTGTGCAGCAACGCCGAAGTGCCAGTCAAGATGGTCGTGACTTGACATTTTGCAATTTCAATCATTATTATTACCGGCAAAATACCTTCGTAGGTATCAACAGTAATGACAGAAGGCAAGCAACTTGGCAGTCATTATGCAATACCAAGAATTTGCAGTTCGCAGCCGCTTTGTGCAATGTCCATTAGGCAAATGAGTTAAATAACACAATCGATACTAAATACACTATTTCGCAATGCCACAGTTCAGCTTCTCGGCTTAAAACAATATTACGCGTTGGTTTGTTGTTATTTATTTTTTATGCTAATGATTTATGTGAAATTCGTTGGGAGCTTTCGTTACGGAATGTTTCGCAATCTTAATGGTGAAATACGATCAAATTAAAACGTCGATATCGGAATAACGGATCGTTAAAGCATCGTGGATCGATAAACGGATAGTGAATTGATCAATGCTACTCAACTTTAATGAAGTGGCAATTTAATAATTAATTGAGTACAAAATTTTCCACTTTTTCCCACTGTTTTTTTACATTTTTATTATTTATTTAATCAATTGTACAAAAAATATCATTTTTACTGAATACTAACAGTAGGTATAATATTAATTCAGTTTATATACAATGTCGACTTTCTAGTTAATGATAATTACCTCCTAATTGAGAAAATTCTTGTGCTTAGGGAGGGAGTACTATCATGGGTGTCTTGAAATTATTTTTTATTATGATTAAAAATGAAGATCATATGAATATAATATTTTTTAGGTTATTTTATTAAAAAGCGTTTTTTTTGTTGTGTTTCGTAGTTTATTTTATTTTATTAGGAACATAAACAAAATATTTACATAAACATGTTAAAAGTATTATCAAATAGAGAGATGACTGTAAATATTTCAAAATTAATATGTTCACAGCATACATTATAATATTGTAATCTTCAACGCCGCGGCAAGACTTATCACCGGCGTATCAAAATATTCCCATATCTCAGAGCACCTCAAAAATCTTCACTGGCTTAAATGTCCCGAAAGAATCCAGTTTAAGCTTTGCTGGATGGTTTTCAAATCAATTAACGGAATGGCTCCGGCTTATTTATCGGAATTGTGTATTCCTGAAGATTCCAATTCGCGACAGTCAACTCTTAGATCAGCAATGTCATCGGCTATCGGAAGGTTGAAAGAACCAAAGCGCACACCAGACACTAAGTTTGGAGAGCGCGCCCGGCAGAGTTCAGAGCCAAACTCAAAACTCATTTTTTTCAGAAAATCATATCCATAATCAAGATGTAACAAGCCCAATAGAACCAAGAAAACTTTTCAGACTCTCATTCCTTAAATTCATTAGAAGATTATCACCATTATCTGTTCTTCACTACGAAAAGTTAAAAATACCTCCGATATACTTTATCTTAAATTTGCCTTCATGCCCTAAAAATGAAAAAAAATAAAAAAATAAAATAAAAAATAAATAAATAAATAAATAAACAAAATAAAATAAAATAAAAAATAAAAATTAAAATTTAAGTAATTCTAAATTTTAGGTTATTATAATATGGTGATTCTTGAGGTGATTTTTCACAAAAACGGCGCTATACAAATTATCCAAATATTATTATTATTAACAGTATAATACACAAACGCTGCACTACGCGCAACATTGTGCCTAGGTAATTGACACCTGATGCATACAACAATAATGACATGGTGGCCAAACAAATAAAACATAATTAAGTTGTTTACATCTTTTATGTATTTAGGAAGTTTGTTGAAAATCTTAATTTCTGAGTAGGAATAATGACGTTGTGCTGTTATTGTATTAAGTTTTGGGGTAACTATTTGGCCTAACGTTCTTGGTCTGGTGCTCACTGAATCCAAATTGCTTTTTTTCTTTTGTGGATTTGAAGTAATGCATTTTTTTTTTTTTTTCAAATCTAAAACTTTGAATTTCGTAAATAATTCGTCAGTAGAGTAACCTAATGGTTTTTTTATGATTATTTTTATTAGTCTTCTTTGGACTATTTCAAGTGGGGCTAAATACAAATTATCCAAATATTGTTATCATTATTATATTGACTTTAAGCGTTGTAAAAAAATGAGGTGCATAACGTTTCAATCTTTATATTCATTCCAATGATTAATAATACAAAATTTTAAACTGTATCCACTGTTTTTTTTTTTTACTATTGAGGCTAGGTCGGTTTTAACCTGACCAGACTACGGTATTTAAATATGAAGATGTCAGGGGTGTATAACAATGATTTTTATGAAGTACTGTTAAAACATTTTCCTAGTCTTTTATCATTGCATAAGCAACATTTTCCGTTTATTATTATGGCAGTATGATTTTTTTTAAATATTGTCAGGTTATTTGTAACTCATGAATGTTTGTATTTCTTTTAAAAATAAATTTAAAATATTTTTTTACCGAGCTACCCCGTGAGTTTGGCGCCGCCCGTGAGTTTGGCGCTACGCCACTGCGTGTTTTTATTATGTCATTTAATATAGAATTAATATAGCAGTTCCAAGGTAGTTGTCATTGAAAATTTAGATTGATGATGACAGCTGAAATGCTAGACAACTTGAATAAAGACGTTCATGTATGGCAGCACTATACATATGAGCAATTTTCCTCATTACATGCTTATAATAATATGTGTACGTACACGATTAGCTAACTAAACAGTCCGATCTCCTACTTTCGTGCGATTTTCCAGTTGATTTTATGCATAAATTTCAAATTTAATTAGTCGAACTCTGTTAGTAAAATTATTCGTTTAAATTGGTCTGACGCTAATCTAGGATTTCGGGTTTCGATACAATAGTGCACGTCTTCTTCTAACACAAACATAATCTCGCTCATGTAAGTAGATAGAAAGAGAAAATGATATATATAAGGAAGCGTTTGTTTTTAAGAGTCTATTTTGTATCAATTTGCCAATTTTAAATAAAAATATTTTTATCAAAACTAAACAATATTAAAAACAACGTTTAAATTATTTATTAAGTCAGATATCACGCACGTGCTAATAGCTTGAGGTTTGTTTTAATATTTATGGTTGCTTATTGTTGATATTATATATACTTCAAAATCACGAATCTTCAAACATATTAAAAACTGTTGAAATCTTTGTTAAAAGTGGTAAGTTTTTACTGCTTTTTGGCTCCTATTAAAACATTCACGCGTGTAACATATCGCCATGATGTTTTTTCTTGTATAAAATCTCTGCAAATATTTCAATAAACGAAAGCATTTGAAATAACCTCAAAAACTGTTTGACATTAGTTATTCCTATGAATAAAGTGAAGTTCGCGCGTATGCCGGACATGGTTACACGTGTCAATGCGGTGTGATATCTCGTGTAGTCTCTCTCTCTCTCTCTATCTCTCTTTTTAATATGGTATAAGACATGAAAACCCGGAGAAAGTAATTTATCGCAAATTTGTATAGGTTGGATCAATTATTAGTTCTCCCTCTTTATAGATTGTTCCTGCGAGTATCAGAACGATAACCTAGCAGAATTCTGTTCGGTACCTATGTATTTTGAAAAGAATTGAGATAGTTAGATAAAACTAGGTAAAACAAATCCAAAAACTTTGCCAAAGTAGACTGTTACTGCAATAAGCAGAAGCCAGTGAATGTTTTTCTTTCACTCATGTTTTCTTACGAGATGGTGTGTGGAGGGTATTTATGAGGAAAAGAAGGATTAAACCAAGGTTTTGAAGAGGCCCGTGTTGCAGGACGGTGGAAACACCGAGGCCGGAAAATCGATCCACAGCCGAGCAGTCGATCCCAAGAACAATTCGTAGAATCGTCCCGTTCTCATGCATAGAATGTCAAACATGTACAAATATTGGGCGCGCGTTGGTAGAGTTTCTCGACCACGCAGTGCTGAAATGATCAATGACGCAAATTCATCGGAGCATCTTCCATTGAAATACCGGTAGAATAAGGACAGCATTCTCACCTGACGTATTTTCTCCAAAGATTGAAATTCCTTTGTTAAAATAGGAGAATCTATCAAACGGACTGCCCGTTTCCGCACCGATTCAAGGGTTTTTTCAGGTATTTAGGGGCTCCAGACGAGAGGTGGCTGCCAAATTCAACAGTGGGGCAAACTCGCGATTTATACAAGGTTTAGATCTTGTAAAAATTGCAGATGTGTACTATTAAAGTATTTGCGGGCCCTGTACAGCACGCCCACCTTCTGAGAGGTTAACTTTACTCTGGCTTCGATGGAGCCTCCGTGCCTCAGCTGCTCACTTTAAGCTACTAACATTTACACTTTAAATTAAAAGACTTATGTCGCGACCGAAACACGAACTAAGAACCTCTACTCTGTCTTGGAATAACGTCTCTTTCAATTGAGAATCCCCAAAGAAAGAGGAATAATTCTGCCTAAAAATATTAATATTTCTAACATTCCTTGCCGTAGACTCAAAAACAATGAATTGCTGTTCCTCAATCATCACAATACTAATTATGAGTATAATTCTCCAATGTCCAGAATGTCATTACTTGTTACCTCAAGACATGGTCTTGAAATTTTTGGTAGCACTCTAAATGATTTTTGTCATTCTTACGACTCCACCAAAACTTTGACTTGACCATGACTTGACTATTTTTGTAATCGCTTCATTTATAATTATGTATGTGCTATTCCTTCTCTGTTGCTCTTTTTTTCCATTTCGTGTTTTATATGTCTTTTTTGTAATTGGACTTAAGTCCGTTAATTTAAAAATAAATATTTTTTAAGCATGAGATTGATAAAAATGCCTGTTTCTCAAAAAGTTTCGGTAGCTCAATTGACAGAGACGTTACTTCCGGATAGAGTAGAAGTTCCGATTTCGAATCTCGATCACGACCTAATTCTTTTTATTTTCTGTGTCTTTTCTCGTCTCATATTTTGTTGAAAATTATTGATATTTATTTCAATAATTAATATTGAAACTACGGTGGTGGCAAAATCTGTCGACATTAGTATGAATGAGAGGACTCAATACGAAATAATAGTTTTATATTAAAGTTTTATCACACCACAAGGTGTTTGCTTCATAAGAACCTTATTAATAATGCTCGTTGTGAGTTTTCGCTGGCACTGCCAGGTGGGATGCCATAAAAGTGTATGTAAATTCAATAAAATTGCCAGTAATCCAACCAGCGATATATTAAATGTAATATCGGAGCATAATGACAGAGTAATATTTTAGCATTTTTGCCGTTTATGGCGCTGTTTTACAACCACCCCCTCACCACCCCGAGGGCCACATCCCCAGGGGTGGGGTGGCACACTGGCGCGGGCCACTTAAAGTTTACGGCATATTTTTATTGCAATTATTACTATTATTAGGCATTGTTCGAATAGTCGATAGGTCCTGATGTCAGATTTGGGCGATTCTGTATTTTTCAAGTGCGCAGTAAATAATTTGAAACAGAGATGGCGTGTGATAAGTTTTAATACGTGATCCGATTGGGATTGGAGCCTTAAAAATATATGGCGGATATAAATGATTGACAGTTTTTTTTAATTTAAAGTCCTATTTAAAGATTGACCTCAATGTGACCATATTGTCACCAATTTTGGAGACCGAGCTATTGCCGTAGCAGGCCCCACAGCTTGGAATAACCTCCCTTCACATTTGCGGAAGATCGACAGGTCAACTGAGTTCAGAGCAAAACTAAACACACACCTTTTTTAATTTTCAAATTATCACACCCACAATAACGTCAATTTGCTTAACTAGAGTTTTGATCACTCAGTCCGAATGCTATACATAGTTTTTATGTATAGTTTACTATTACTTCCTCAATTTTTTTTCTACCCTAGATCTGACAGCACGGGCAACAACCATTACATATATATATATATATATATATATATATATATATATATATATATATATATATATATATATATATATATATATATATATATATATATATATATATATATATATATGTATATATATATATATATATATGTTAGTTGTAAGCTTGAAGTAACAATATATGGAGGGAGAGCTAATTATTTTTACCATGAGAGAGAAAGAGACAACAAATTTCATAGACCGCTTCCATATACTGTAAGGATAATCTTAAGGTCCTGGTTCACGGCGGGACTCCGCCCACATTTCTTACTATGCCACTAAACTTGACACAACTAAACGGTTTTTTTGGTTATATGCTATATTTTTGTTGATAAAAATACTGTAAAAAGGTAGCTATACGAATAAACAAAAACATTATGTCGATATTTTATATGAATGGATGTATAAATACCGTAGCCTTAGTCTTACCCACGCCCAGGTACGCCGAGTCAGGTTAAAATCATCAAAAACAAGTCAAAAACTGACTTCACTGCCTTGGATAGATACTACTCTACCAACTCTATGGTTGTAAGTCACTAGTTATAAGTATTAGGCATAAGTTAATATTAGGTCTTAGTTTTAATATTATGTTAATTATGCTGTGAAGCCCTCTTGAGGTGATATTTCTATCACGATGTGGTATATAAATCAGACAATTATTTTTTATTATTATATTAAAATTAGTAATGGGTCATTTGTAAAAATTCACATGGAGGACGCTTTACAATTAGTCAAGTGGCCCAAAGAAGCGTTATATATTTTCTCAAAACTTATGTATGCACTGTATTTTTTAATAGTAAATACCGCACAAGAGTCCCAACTACTCTCAACCGTCTAGAACCGGGTACGTTCTAAGGTTGGATCTGGTCAACAAACGCAGTTAAAGCCATTTTTAAGCAACGTTTCAATTCTGAATGGCGGTCTTTCAACAGGGCGATACTTAAAGTATCTACCTTTATGGAACGTGCCGTAAATATACTTTATATTATTTCATAAGAATGAAATGTGTTACGATGCATATTTATTAAATAAAAATTATTTGCGCACGCCGGGTTTGAACCCGCAACCTTTGGATTCGTACTCGAGCGTCTTACCACTCGACCATGGAGGCCGTCAAATAATATGTATAACTTTTAATGGTTAACTAAGAACTTAATATTACGAACTTAAAAAAAAACTGTCAACTTTTAACGTTACTTATTTCTTCAAACTTACGATTAACTTGCGTATAAACTATAACCAAGTTCAGTAATAATAAGGGTGCACGATTATCATTTATCCTAACAACTTATAACTTTTAGTTTATTTATTGCTTTTAGTTTATTTGTTACCTGCTTCCTCGCCAGCTACTATGAGACGTGCGTTACAAAGTTGAAGGTGTAAAGCTGAAAGGGAAAAAACCTGATAATAATAATGATATTTGGATAATTAGTACCTATAGGGCCGTTTTTGGGAAAAATCACCTCAAGGGCGCTGTAAAAATCTTAATTCCTAGGATCCATCGTATTGCTAACTACATTTTATTCATACATATTAATATTAATTAATATTTTATTATTTATTTATATACGAGTATCGTATATAGAGATAATATACAGCAGCGTACTAACCTGACGAATACAGGAAACTCCATTAATGGAGGAATGAACGATGTTGGCGCAAATAAGAAATTGTCCAAAGAAGCGAAGCTAGCAGTCCACAATGGAGAAATTATACCAACCCCGATGTATGGCAGCGAGGCATGGAACTGGCAGAGGAAGGATGAAAGTAGACTGAATGCTGTGGAAATGAGATCCTTGAGACGTATGGGCGGTAAAACCATGTATGACCGTATTAAAAATGTGAATATCCGGAGAGAATGCAAGGCTGATGTGAGCGTAATGAATAGGATCAAGAAAGGGACGCTTAGATGGTTTGGGCATGTAGAGCGAATTAACGAAGAAAGGAGTGTGAAAATAATATATGATGCGAAAGTGAATGGAAGAAGAAGTCGAGGAAGCCCGATAAAGATATGGCACGACCAAGTGAATCAAATACTTGAATCGGGTCATGTGAAGAGTCAGAATAACAGAAGAGTATGTATGAGACGATGTATGAATTTGAATGACGCAAGGAGTGTGTGCCATGACAGAGTTGTATGGCGGTCCGTCCTCTCTGCCTACTCCTGTGGGGAAACGGCATGATGGTTAGTTAGTTAGTTAGTTTACTAACCTGGCAGGTCAATTCAGATAAACACAAATTATTTTATTTTAAACAAACGAAAACACTTTGCAATATTTAATCAAAGAAAAAAAGGCTAAGAATGTTTAATTTTAAATGTGGTCTTGATGAGCGTCTCAGATCGTATGATACACGTCTTGAACACTTCAACATTAATTCACTTAAGCATCTTAGATGTTTAAATAACCATGGTTTTTCTGCATTCGCCAATCATCTTATTGAAAAGGATCATACCTTGAATAAAAGCACCGGCGCTCACATTCTCCACAAAAATGGTCGTGGCAACAGATTATAATTCAGAAGTTCTGGAAATAAAGAAAACCATTAAAATTAAAAGTCAAATTCTTAATAATTAGTTAAATTTGTCCAGTAGTCCAATATTAGGGATATTGCAAAATTTCTATTATTCCTTAATCTCCTTCTCAGTTAACGTTATGCCTATTTCAATACATTTTATCTGCCTCTTTTTTTCTGTTACTTTGTTATAATTTAATTGTCATTCTATTGTTTGCTCACTGTTATCTTCTTTTATTTTATATTGTGTTCTCCCTCTGTAAGTACGAGTATATATTACTGCACACCATGTATTTTTTGTTTAGTTTAATTTTGTACCATGGTGGTTCTTAGGCAAAGGGAAACCGGTCGATCATAAAAATTCAAATTAAATCTGCAATCATATACAAAGTTATTTTTTCATTTTATTACAATTATTCAAGCTATTTCTGGTTTGGAAAAAGCATAAAAAATGTCAGTAGCTCACTAGTAAGATTTATAAAGATTTCATAGTTTTGTTTAATATCAGACCAATACTATTTCATCAATCCTATCCAGCTAAAGATCAAACTAGCAAAATTAATATCGTGTACTAACTTCAAGTGATGAAATGGTTTGACTTTAATGAAGACGCCATTTAATTAAGGTTACAACCGGGCGACAACTTTATTGAGTTGTTAAATATATGATTGATGTCTTCATGGAGCTTATTGGAATCTTCTGAGCTAGTAAAAGGCATGTCATTAGTTTTATGTCGAGTGTCGAATAGTTACGTTCAAAAGCAACGGTTGATTAATAATTTATAATGCGTGGCTCTATAAAAGCGCAGTTCGTTTTACAGCGACAGGCGTGTTATTCCCATTGGTAAGCTGATATTAAGAACTAAACTTTCATCACTTATATTACCACCATGAGTAGATATTACCACCATAGCCCAATTTGAACAATTACCATAATGAGAAAGTTACAAACATTTAAAAATAAAATTTTAGAGGGGAGATTTTTATAGACATTTGACTCATTTTTGATATGTATGCTATTTATTTTCAAATAGTAACTAACTAACCAACCATCACGCCATTTTCCCGCAGGAGATGACGGACTGTCATGGCATATACTACTTGCTTCATTCGCATTCATACACCGTCCCATACATACTCTTCTGTTATTGTGACTCTTTACAAGGCCTGGCTATTTAGTATGAGTATTTGATTCACTCGATCGTGCCATGTCTTCTTCGGACGTCCCCGACTTCTTCATCCATTCACTTTCGCATCGTACATTATTTTCACACTACTTTCTTCGTTCATTCTCTCTACATAACCAAACCTTCTGAGCTTCTCTTTTTTTGATTCTATTCATTACACTTACATCAACCTTGCATTTTCTCCGGATATCCACATTTTTGACACGGTCATACATGGTTTTACCACATATATGCCTCGGGGATCTCATTTCTACGGCATTCTCAGCCTACTTTCGTCTTTCCTCTGCCAGTTCCGTACCTTTACGTTACCAGTAAATTCACCATTTAAATATCGGTCATGTATGACAAAGATAGATATTCATAGAATATGTGTGTATGAATGAAACAGATGCAGGATCGGACTGCGTTCCTTACCTGCTAGTAGCGTTGGATACTTTGGTAAGAATGAGATAGCACTTCGCTTACTCGCTTACGCGAAGACGTCATTATGCTGGTCAATAATGGAGATAGTTGTGTTGTCTAAAATAATAAGTAATTTGCGCGTACTTAGAAATGAAATGTTATTCGTTGACTTTTAGTGGTCTTTGCAGTGTGATTGAAACACACGAGGGCATTGTGGCACTTATTTTTGTAATTTGATTAGATATAGTGAACGACCTCAAGCGACGCGTGACAGTTTAGTACTACATCGGCTGAAACATCGAGCACATCAACTAGCGTGGTTTTTGCCTAGCACTTTGAGAGCGCTACAACATGTCAATATATATGTAACACCATTGCCAAAACATGTCTCTTTTTTGCATTCCTAATGGAAGTTATAATTTTTTATTTTCTCTAGCAATTCAAAATATTATGCATGATGCCCATTCCCATTTAATGTTTTTTTTTTTTTCAGGTATGTTTACACATTTTCTGACCCAGATGGAAGTTACTCTACAAATTTTGCGGTAAGTTTTGCGATGCTCAATAATCTTTTCCGCCTCGCTTTTCAACTGTTCGTGTCGAATATCAATCACCCTGTATTATGATATCGAATAAAACACTCCGCGCTCAGGTCAAAAAACTGTAAAAAAACCTGATTGACGTTAGACTCACAATGTTTTGAGCTTCTATTATGTTGCGATCGTTGTCTTCTCTGGCGGAGCATTATCCTCGGGAGAAAGGGAGATCAATTATTTGTCATGTCATACAAAACAATCTTATGGATGTTAATTTATTATGCTTACAATTCACGGAGTCGTATTAATGGAGGTGTTAAATCACTTCAATTCGTTTCTCCTCGCTTCCATTACTCGCAGCATTGTCGTCTTAAACCTAGAAAGGCTTAAACACACGTTCAGATGCTCATGTTGTACTTTTTAATGTTCACTTTTGTTGTTTATTCCCAAAATTAAATGTGTTTTGTACGTAAAAATAACAAATAGGGATTATGACGCAATCGAGAGTCGAACTCGGAACCTCTACTCTATCCGAGAGTAACATCTCTGCCAATTGTACTTCCGAAATTCAATGACGTTACATATATAGACACGTTATAGCCTTAGAATATTAACACAAAATGTGGCAAGCAAAACACACACGTTACCAGTAAATTCATCATTCAAATATCGGTCATGTATGACAAAGAAAGACATTCATAGAATATATGTGTATGAACGAAACAGATCCGAAGTTCGAAACCGCGTTCCATACTTGCTTGAAACGACCTTAAGCGACGCGTGACCGTTTAGTAATAAATCGGCTTAAACGCCGATCACACCAACTAGCGTGATTATTGCTTGCCACTTTGAGAGCGCTACAACGTGTATATATATATATGTAACGTCATTGCCGAAACCGGCATTTTTATCGTTATCATGCTTCCTTGAAAAAAAAACAATTTCTTTCGATACATGCTGCCATCTTTGTAAAAAAACATAAAACTCTAAAGTTAATTATTATTTAAATATACAAAATCATTTATTTATTTACGCCCTTTAAAGGCTTTTACACAAATATTTACATTGAAAAATAAATAATATACTCATAAACATGTAATACATATAAAATATACATTTGTACAAGAAAGAAAAAATAGTATTAAATAGCACATAGTACCTCCATCTAGAGTAGAACAGTTTCATCAATTGAATTAGCTCTTCTAGGTAAAAAATCTGTACTAAGGTATACGTATACTGTGATGTTGACGTACTTATATCAACAACATCGGAGTATTTGTTTCCCAGATGTTGAATTGCGACGTTGAAATAGAATTGTCACAATAATATGGTAGGTACTGTCTTGTAACTGTCCTGCCAGGAACATGAAATGCAATTAAATATTTCAATTCAGGGGTATAACACATTGATTTGATAGTTAGCACGTTAAATCGCAAATCGCCAATTATGTTAAATATTAATTAATAGCTAGCAAACGCCATTTTTAAAGTAGTAATTCATCCATTTACACTAAACTGTTTTCGATAGACGAAAAGCAGATGTGATCACTGCCAATGCTCAGAGGCGTTCACTTCATAAAGACACATAAGTACGGCCTACCCTGCCGTACTCGCATAAAAATATAAAATTATTGCAAAAAGTAAATCTACACTTTCAAAAATACGCGTCAAATTTAGCTAATCGCACTACCGCGAGTACCTCACCGATCTTTCATAATGATGTGTCAAAAGCAGTTGCTAAATATGCCGCCAACGTCTGAGTAGATTATTCCATGTTCACTAGACTACACAAAATACGTATGCTGTAAGCTGTTGCCCGTTCAAGTGGCTCGTTTGTGTAGGTATCTTTGTTAGTGTCTAAGGCAGTGTTTTTATAGAACAAATCCAATAGCAATCAGTTACATTTGCTGGTACCTATCTCTATTATCAATTAATCCGATGTTTTGCCTACCGCTCACCCTGATCAAAAATTCTGTGCCCACCTCTGCCAATGCTAGAATAATAAACAATGTAACATGTTTTACATATTTTTTTTACTTCTTTCTTTTAAAAAAAGTAAGCACAATTAATCCCTGTCGAAAAAACTACCTCCGTAGCGTAAAAAGAAACGAAAAGAGGAAATCTCTCTCTTGATAAAAAATAAAATAAGGACCTTTTCTGGTTCAATATTATAAGGGAAGGAATACAAAAATATAAACATTCGATACAATTCGACGGAAACACGCGGGGAATATTAAAGGCGGGGGTGATTTTGGAAGTCGAGGGTTGAGGTTTGATTCCCGTCCCCCCAAATCGACAATTGGTTACGTGTCTAACATACTTATTGACTGATCGGTTTGTATTGCGAGATTTAGTCAACTACGCTTGTACGTTCTACCTGGTGACCCTGATCATATACCTCTTTGAGAAAATATCTGAAGAAATTCAATGGAACCAACTGGATGAAACTGAATAAAAAGTTTGCTTTATTTAGTTTTTCTCTTATCTTAAATTATAATGTAGAAATCACATATTCAATTAAATGCAAATGAAATAATAACTTTAGAACACAGATTTTATTTTATTTTTTATGACCGAACTGTTTTGCTTAGCTTGAACAGCATCATCAGAGTACAAAATTAAACTACAAATAGTCTGTGGTTATGTGTACACACAGAGAGAGAACACAATATAAAATAAAACGACAAACAGAACAGTTAGAAAACAAAAGAATAACATTTAAATTATAGCAAAAGAACAGAGAGAAAAAACAAATAACACGAAATGAAAGAGGCAAAACGGCAAAACTTGCTGAGAACGTGATAAAAAATAGTGAGAAATTTTACGAGTTTACGGGAAATATACCTAATATTGGACCACTGGACAAATTCAAATGATTATTAAAAATATGACTGTTAATTTTAAATGGCTTTCTTTTATTTATAGTGCTTCTAAATTATTTTATTTGTTAACATGACCGTTTTTATGGAGAAAATATAAGTATTGGTGTTTTTATTGTAGGTATGATCCTTTCGATAAAATGATTGGAAAATTCTGAAAAAATGGACATTATTTAAACATAAATAAATCTTCTGATTCTAATATTGACGTTACAGGTTGTTTTATCAATATAAAATGCAGAACAATCACTACAGTAACTACGAAACCGGTCGGTCATAAAAATTAAAAATAAACCTGTGGTCTCATACAAATTTATTATTTCGTTTTCATTTAATATGTCAAACCACAAAGTGATTGCTTTCTACGAAAATACCTACTTAATTGTAAAAAAAATTTCAAGACCAAATATTTTTCAAGTGTTTGATAAGAAAATAGATATACAAATTAAAGCTGTTGAAACACCTTGCCGGGAAGTAACTTTTAGTCTTAACTACAAAACAAAAACCTGTAATCTGCAAAACCGACAACAAAAGAGCGCCAAAAACACTTGAACGGTGAGCTCTATTTTCGAGGAATTAGCTCCGCATTCTTTGTCTTAAATTTCTAAGTAAAAGTAAATAATAATAATAATAATAATATTTGGATAATTTCTATAGCGCCGTTTTTGTGAAAAAAATCACCTCAAGGGCGCTGTACAAATCTTAATTTCTACTTAATATTAATTCTTAGTTCATATAAATATACAGCAACATACTTACCTGGCAGGTCACTTCTGGCAGGACACAATCACCATATCATAATAACCTAAAATTTAGAATAACTTAAATTTTTATTTTTATTTTTTATTTTATTTTGTTTATTTATTTTTTATTTATTTTTTATTTTTATTTTTATTTTTTTTTTAATTTTTAGGGCATGAAGGCAAATTTAAGATAAAGTATATCGGAGGTATTTTTAACTTTTCGTAGTGAAGAACAGATAATGGTGATAATCTTCTAATGAATTTAAGGAATGAGAGTCTGAAAAGTTTTCTTGGTTCTATTGGGCTTACATCTTGATTATGGATATGATTTTTTCTGAAAAAATGAGTTTTGAGTTTGGCTCTGAACTCTGTCGAGTCTTTTATTACTCTCAGATCATGTGGTAGTCCATTCCAGGCTTTAGGACCTGACTTGTGCCAGCTCTCCAAACTTAGTGTCTGGTGTGCGCTTTGGTTCTTTCAACCTTCCGATAGCCGATGACATTGCTGATCTAAGAGTTGACTGTCGCGAATTGGAATCTTCAGGAATACACAATTCCGATAAATAAGCCGGAGCCATTCCGTTAATTGATTTGAAAACCATCCAGCAAAGCTTAAACTGGATTCTTTCGGGACATTTAAGCCAGTGAAGATTTTTGAGGTGCTCTGAGATATGGAAATATTTTGATACGCTGGTGATAAGTCTTGCCGCGGCGTTGAAGACTAGTTGTAGTTTGTTAATTTGATATTTAGGAAGACTAGCGTATATTCCGTTGCAGTAATCTAAACGCGAAACGACGTACGAGTTTACAAGTAATTTGGTTGCCTCTGTTGGCAGGTTTCTTCGCAATATGTTCACCTTACTACATCACGAGTTGTGGAGCATTGAAACATCATTTCACAACCAAAAGGTAAGTAAAGAAATCAGATAATTTCTTCAATATGTTAGAATAAAATCTCTGGCCATGCCGGGTAGTCAAGCTGGTATTTTAAGAAACATACTATTTTTTATAGTGAATATCGCACAAGAGTCCCAACTGCTCCCAACCGTCTAGAGCCAGTGAAACTATGGCATCCCCAATAGTGGTATGTTGCCAGGGTAAAGGTAGTTGGGAGAGGAAAGTGAGAAGGGGAAGAGGAAGGTTTGAAAAGTACCTGGCTATTCAGATCTAGTTACCAAACACGGCTAAAGCTCTTTAAAGCATCGTTTCAAGTCTGAATGGTGGTCTTTCACCAAGGCGATACTTAGAGTATCTACCGCTCTGGAGCGTGCCGCAAATGTTATATATATTTATTCATTAAATGTGTTATGATATATATATTTATACATTTTTTTTTAATATTTGCGCACGCCGGGCTTGAACCCACGACTTTTAGATTCGCAGTCGAGCGTCTCGCCACTCGACCACGTAGGCCGTCAACAAATTAATGGAAAGATACTTAAAATCTCAGAATGGGAGGATGCATTAACAATTCAATTGGTGAGTTAAAAAGGACATTATCTGAATACCTTTTTTGTTTAAATAGATTGCGAATTTTTTATTTACATTAGCTTTAAACGGAGAACATCATTCACGTAACAAATTCGAATTGAAATTGATAAAATAAATCGCAATTTTGATCATTTTATTTGGAATTTTTCCTTACTCACAGCAAAGTGAAATAAATAACAGCGAGAGCGATTTATCTGAAAGTTTCTTTGAATAATGTTTATTCGCTTTCCCGTTTTATTGGATACCTAACTTTCGTAATACAGAAGTTATGCTTTCCTCCTTCGGTTCCTCGCCTCCTGGCACGGGAAACTACAACTGAATTAATGGAAAGGTAATCAGACTTATCTTATCAATCTGCTTTATGGGTTCATCTCCAGCTCGGGATGACTGAAACTATTGGAATACTCGACATCGTGAATCATCTTCCGCGTTCTTATCGAGACACTCTGCTTTAAGATTAATTTTATCGTCGAATCGTGAATCAAATACCAATACGCAATACCATGATAACAATAATTCTCTCTAATTTTGAAACTGTTAATTCGAGGTGGAACTCAATTTTTATTGATTTAAAAATACCAAATTTTTAACTTTGAAGACTAAATTCGAAAATAGCGAACTGTTAAAAATAAATCTGACAACTATGGATATTTATGCATCATAAAAGAATTGCCGAAGTCTCCGGTCGAGAAGAAGTGGGGCCCTTGCAGTAACAGCGTACAAATATTATATCATTTGATAGACAATCCATACTTCCAGGAATGCTATAAGTGGTTTGTGCCAAACAACCACTGCCAGGGGCGACACCACGATCCGCTGTGTATTTCACGTGGCAGAACAGACGTGTTGGCTCAGCGCAGCATGACACGACGTATGGTACTACTAAATATCATGTCTCTTGATATCTTCAACATAAATCTTAAAGATTGCAATAGACATGTTAACAATATCTCTTAATTTGCTTTTTATGTTACTGTGCATGTGTATTGTAAATGGACACAGTCTGTAAATAATAACTAAGTATTTATATTTTTTTAAGCCCACAAACACATCTAACGCATCCCATGTAACCCGTCTCCCAGAAGGTAATAAAACTACACGAATGAATTTTTTAATGTTATTGTAAAGCCGCCTCTGTCAGCAATGAAACAAAACCTCAAGTCACAGATGTTTACTATGAGACTCAATGAGCGTCCATTCCGGACACTAATAGTATATATGCCATAGATTTACTTAAAATTGTACCAGTCTGAAGATGCCCGTCATAAGGTCAAACCGGTCAGGTCTTAAATAAATAAATAAAAAATAGGTTAATAAAGTTTTTTTTAAAATGGTATTTTTTAAATCATTGATAATAATTCTTGTACAATTTACATACAATATGTAAAATCTAAAGCTAAAAAAGCATATAAACTTTACTTAGATATAAATTTGAAATAATCAATTATAATTATTTAAAATGTAGTGCGCGACACACTGTTGAATTTGGGAGCACTTCTGGTCAGGAGCCCCTAAATACCTGAAAAAACCCTCGACAGAAACCGGCGGTCCGTTTGATAGATTCTCCCATCTTAACAAACGGATTGCAATATTATTTATTTTTTCCAATTTTTTTTAAATTTAATTTTATTTATTGAATCCTATTTTTTATTTTATGTATTAACCTTTACCTAGATCATTAAACACCCTAAAACATTATGAATATACCTTGTGCACAACCTCTATACTCCCAAACAATATCTATAAAATGTTACCTCCACGTAATAACTTTATTCTAATATTTACTTAATTTCACCTTTCTCTTCTTTTCCCTTTTATTTATTTTTTCCTTTTTATTACTTTTTATTATTGTGCACAACCTAAACAATATCTATCAAATGCAACCTCCATGTAATAACTTTGTTCTAATTTTCATTTAATTTCATCTTTCATTTTTTTTCTTCTTTCTCCTTTTATTTATTTTTATTTTATCTTTATTAATATTTACATTTAATATTATATAATTTATGTACACTACGTCTGTCTCGATACAGGAATATCCTAATGAGACAGACATGGACCAAAACCATGTATTTTTTTATATTCTAGAGAGAATAAATAAATAAATTAATATTTGGAGCACAGAGGGGAAGTTGTCCTTGTTCTACTTATACGAGTATTTCAATGGAAGACGATCCGAGGAACATGCGTCATTGATCATGATATTGAGTATTTTATGTAAATATTTTTAGCTAAGTGTTAATTGATGAACGATTATTTAAAAACCACCAGTCCATATCTGTGTAATGGATGCTCCACTATCAAAACTGTGACATTAATTTGACCAGATTGATATCTCAAGTTTCATTGACTGACTGACTGTCTTCGTGACGTTTTTATTTCTAGTAAAATCAAAATATTACTGCTTTAATTTTTGATATGTAGTTGCAGAACCTTATAATAATACATTACTAAGTAATTAACTAAATTAATTATCTTAAATATGTATTTACATCATGTTTGTTTTTTATTATTTCAAAGAAAGACAAATATTCTTGGGTTACGAATAACCTGATGATATTTTAAAAACTCGTACTACCTTAATTATAGCGTAAAATGTTGTTTTTGCAAGGATTTAGCTAGCAGAGGAAATGAACTCACGACGCCCGGATGGGATTTCTACGCGTTTATCCATTCAGCTACTAACCTGTCTTGAATTAGACAAATAAATTTTCTGCCAAAATTAGTAAAGCTTGGAAATTTACAAAAAAAAAATTGTAAAAAGAACATCGCTAGAGTATACATTCACGAGTTTTTTAATGGACTGAGAAATGTAACTAACTAACTAACCATCACGCCGTTTCCTCGCAGAGGTAGGCAGAGAGGACGGACCGCCATACAACTCTGTCTTGGCACACACTCCTTGCTTCATTCACATTCGTACATCGTATCATACAAACTTTTCTGTTTTTCTGACTCTTCACATGGCCTGATTCAAGTATTTGATTCACTTGATCGAGCCATATCTTCCTCGGGCGTCCCTGACTACTTCTTCCATTTACTTTCGGAACATAAATTATTTTCAGACTTCTTTCTTCGTTCACTCACTCTACATGCCCAAAGCATCTAAGCGTCCCTTTCTTGATCCTATTCATTACGCTTACATCAGCCTTGCATTATTTCCGGACGGTTTTACATACGTCTTAGGGATCTCATTTCTACAGCATTTAGTCTACTTTAATCCTTCGTCTGTCAGTTCCATTCCTCACTGCCATACATCAGGGTTGGTACAAGCACTCAATTGTGGACTGATAGCTTCGCTTATTTGGACATTGTTTTAGTTGCGCCAACAGCGTTCCGTCCTCCATTAATGGAGTTTTCTGCATTCACCCTTCTTTCAATATCCTTATCAGTAATGTACATACTAGCAAAATTAAAAAAAATGTAAAATAAAGTATTGATAATTACATGGAAAGGATGCCAACTTATATCTTCCTATTCACCATTTCTATGTAAGAACCTTAGAAAACTTCCATACCTATAAAAGCCCACTTTAATCAAACCAACACAATAAAATTAATCTACCGCAATTAATTTTGAAATGTAAGTCATTGTGTTGATGAGAACGCTGTTTAACTGCAAATACTTGAAGGTAAAGCTGGCTGTACTTACCAGGTATTGTATTTGATATTTTATTGTTTTCCGTTATCTAGATCAAATAATAATACCTTCCGACGAGGAATAATTAAAACCGCCATTATTTTATCAAGAATATCAATACACAATGGAGCCAGGTTTATTGTTATCTAACCTGTATTGCCTATGCTTATCAAAGTATCATTACCTAAATGAGATAGGTAGTACTATTGATCCGGATATGGTTTGAAGCTAATTCAAACTGCTACCCGATTTACGAACTCTGTCTTTATTAAATGCTAAAATGGATTAACTCGCTTTGAAATATTTTACAAAAGATAAAAATAACTACTTTAACATTTAATACTAGGTGTTAACATTGTTATATTACGGCTGAATAACTTTTATTATTAATGAATGATTTAGAAGGATTCTATTCTATTCGATTATAGTAATGTTAACAGCCGTGGCAATGACTCAATGTTTGGCTGCCTTTAGACAGAAAAGTAAGCCAATAGCTTTTTTAAGTTCCGATAAAGCTTTACGTGTAGCTTAAAAATAACGTATCGGTGTCAATAATTCTTCTTCTGCATTGCTGTGATTTATTTATTTACAATCCAATAAAATCAGGTAAATTTGTCCAGTAGTCCAATATAAAGTACAAGTATATTTCCTGTAAACTCGTAATGTCAATATTAGGAACAAAGAACATTTTAGATGTTTAAATAACTACGGTTCTTCAAAATTCGTCAATAATCTTACCTTCATTAAAGCACTGGTGCTCATATTCTTCACAAAATTGATAATGGTAACAGATTAAATAATTTAGAAGCACTAGAAATAAAGAAAGCCATTGAAATAAATAGTCACATTCTTAATAATCAGTTAACTTTGTCGAGTAGTCCAATATTATGTATATTTCTTGTAAACTATTTAATAACTATAAAATTTATCATTATTCTTTAATCACCCTCTGAGTTGATGTTTCGTCTCTTTCAATTCATATTATCTATCTCTTTCTTTCTGTTCCTTTGTTATAATTTAAATGTTATTCTATTGTTTTCTCATTATTCTGTTATTTTATTTTATATTTTATTCTCCCTGTGTATGTATATATAACCGCGCACTTCGTATTTTGTTATTTAGTTTAATTTTGTACACTGATGATGCTTAGTTTTCAAGAAGTATATAATTGTGAAAAATGAAGCTCAATGAATGTAAATAACTGTGGTGATTCGTGGATTAGATGATTAAAAATAAATTATTATTTTATATCTTATGTTATGTAAAAGCCCATGAGCGCGTATATTGATAAATAAATAAAGTAAGTGTGGTGTTTTCGTGGAACGTTTTATTAATACAATTGCGTAAGAAGAATCCTCAAGCAAGAACTTTTACTTCATCGGTGTGTGAATTGGTTTCCCTTTTCCTTCCCTAATTCTTTCCACAGCAATATACAATATTGGACAAGTTTTAATTTCCATCAAGTGGTTAAGTATTTATAATTTTTTACAAATTCATGTGAAGCTGGAAACACATTCTGTTTTCATCATAGCTTCGGATCCAACACTAACTATAATTTAATATTTTACCATTAAATACACATTGTTTGTTTAATTAACAAACTAAATACAGCACCAACAAAAAACATCACGAAACCCGAACGTGATTTAGTTATTCAAAAAGTACCTACGCGTCGTGACGACAAGTAATTGATTGGACATAAAATATCATTAAATCGATTAAGGCTGGTGATAAGAGAAGATGTGTTATTAATATTTGAATGAGATTAGGATAAATCTTTCATTATTGAGACAGTGATTATACTGAAACCAATCTCCAGAATGATTAATGATCAAAAACTGTGGGAGTATTATTTTGTGGTGAAACGATTTTCACTTTGACGATTACGATTTTCTTCACTTCACTAACAATTGCGTCACACGAGTACCAACTGCTCTTAACCGTCTGGAGCCAGTGGGACTATGACATCCCCAATTGGTATATACTGTGAAGCTGAAGGTAGACAAGAAGGAAATGAGATGTAGAAGAGGAAATTTGTAAAGTACCTGGCTATTCAGATCTGATCACCAAACACGACTAAAACCATTTCAAGCCACGTTTCGATTCTGAATGGTGGTCTTTCACCAGGGCGACTCTTACAGTATTAACCAATCTGAAACGTGCCGCAAATATACTATATATTATTTCATATGAATTAATTGTAAAATAACACATATTTATTCAATTAAATTTGTTTGCTCACGTCGGGATTCGAACCCGCTACCTCTGGATTCGTAGTAGAGCGTATTGACCACTCGACCACGGAGGCCGCCAATTGTTTTAAGCGCCCTTGAGGTGATTTTTCCACAAAAACGGTGCTATAAAAGTTATCCATTTATTATTATTATGACTTGTTGAAGATATAAATTAATTAGATTTTTAAATCCACAAAGTTTCACCGCACGTAAAGGTACTGATGTAGTGATCTCGTGGAATAATAAATGCATTAATTAACTATCTTACAATCACGCCACTTCTCCGCAGAGGTAGGCAGAGACTGTTGACCGCCACAAAACTCTTTTAGATCACACTACTTGCGTTGGATTACAAAATGATAATTTGTTGAGTTCTTACCTTCATGTTTATTATACAAAGTCCCTGCCTACCTAACCATTTTCACCATTTCGCCGTTTTATTCAAAACGGCGAATATTCGAAAAAGTTGACAATCGAACAGAAGAGTTTTTGTGTGACGAAAGCGTGGTTGCTCGTTTGTTTTGCTAGTTCGTTGGTTTGATGTTTGATTTTCTAAAAATATAAAATAAATGTGGTATTTTTTTAATAAGAAGACAAAAAATACGTGCTTTTTCGTGAATTGTTTCGGCAGTAAAATTTTGTAGGAATTGTTAAGAACTTCAACTTTATCGGTGAGGGAATGGTTCCCCATTTCTCCTTCATTTCACAATTCGTTCTACATCCATAATTAAACACTTCCATCTAGTATTATAGTTTATCGTTTACAGTTCACTAGTTAATGTATTCATCTGAAGCTGGAAACATATCGAGTGTTTCATCACAGCTTTGGATCTAACAACTTGCTTCATTCCTGTTCATACATCATCGCGTACATGCTTTTCTGTTGATTTATTTGACATAATCTGCCTCAAAGAATTCGATTCACTTGACTGTGACATGTCCTCATCGTAAATCCTTGATTCCTTAATCTTTTCACTTATGTGTTACATTTTCCTGGACCTTTTTACTTAGCCTTTGTATGTCCAAATCATCTAAGTCTTATAATAAATTCTTCATAACACAATATTGCAGGGAAAACTGATTTTGGAAACCATTCAATTTACAAACTTCTGAACTAAATCTCGCATTATATACGACTGAATAATAAATGGCACTTTATAATACAGCAATCAAATTTCCATCAAAAGTTTTAATCCAATCAGAAATAAGATTAAAATCCCGAACGTTTGGTCTAACTTTCGGTACAACTTTTCCCGACAGCTTGTTTTCTTTCCCGAAACTTCGAACTGCGAAAGCAAAAAAGTGGAGGCTTTACAAAAGTGTTTTCTTACGGCCGTAAATCAAAATTATGATGAAACTCCTATAAATAGAGTAATTCGCTGTTTTTATAAAAATTAAATCACTACAAACAATTTTATAAATTGGTTGTGTGAAATTTCTTATTAAATTTCCTTTTTTTCGTTAAGTAGTTGGAGGAGGAAGTTTCTGTTTTTGACACCGTAACTAATGCTTTTGAAATGCTAAAGCTGGAAAAATATGTTCCTACTTTAAACCTGCCACCTGAAATAGCCTTTAGAGAGAGTTTCTACTTAAAAATTTTGAAAAAAATACTTTTTGCTCTGGAATATTGCAACACACCCCAGCTACGTACTACGTATTAATCTCGGAACGTAGCTTTTTATCATTTTGTTAATATTACATCCACACGTGAGTGCCTATGCTGTGCGGAGGGTATTTTAAGCAAGAACATTGAGGAAACCTGGGTCTTGATGATACCTAACATATAGGCATTTGAAGGCAACTGAAGCGCCATTTCGGGAAATCAACACCAGAGCCCTTAAAAGTTTTTTTTTTGTCTCAGGTAAGTTAATGGTCTCACTGAGATACCTGAAGCGACAAAAAGCTCGAAAAAAATCCCAAGCTTGTGTCGCTTGAGTCAAGCCTTCTCCCAAATAGTAAATATATTTTAGATGGCTGAAGCGCCACAAAAGTCTTCGCAATCAAACGAGAGTCAGAGCATTCGATCCAGAAAACAAACCTATCAAAACTTCGAATTTAACTATTTTTTTACCAAAGTGTCGCTAAGGCCTTTTTGCCTCTCTAGCAACAATATGTTATTTGGACGGGGAAATACGCAATTCGACAATCCATTACACTGTCGAGCTGTTGATCACGAGAATGGGCCGTAAAAACTGTACTAACTATACCCAACATTCATTTTTCCGGAGAACATGCCCAAAATACAACACCACATTTTCAAAAGCTGATATTTCCATTTATCCACAGGTCAGTTTAATGAATGCATGCGGGACTTAATCAAATAACAAGGTTCATTATTACCTCCCTACCACTGCTGTGCGTTACAGCTCTGACATATGTTATTTATTTGTCTCTATTTTCATTTATTCGCAGTATGTTGTGTTTCTTTTTTTTTCTTGTTTATGTTAATCATCTTGGGTTACATTATATGATGAATTATTTATTATACAGTTTTATTCAACTTCATTCATAGATATAATTCTTATTTGTTTATAATTCTGAATTTATTATAATTATTTTGAATATTTCATTCTCTATTTTAGTTTTTTTTTTAAATCTCACTATCGAAAACTTCACTGGTTAATGCAACATAGTAATCACTTTATTTTTAAAATTTTGTAAGCAATTGTATGTTTTCCTAGATAAAATAAAATTAAAATAAAAAAACGACCCGTTCTCATGATGTTGGACAGGCGATTTTTAAGTATCCCGGCTATGCACCGGTGCCGAAAGGATCAACGGCTTTGGTCCTTTGCACTTTCCTTTACCATATCTGTAGAAGCAACACAACTGTAGAATCCAGGCGCTCCAGGACAGTTATAGTTATAACTATCAAACTTACTAGTGCACGATTGATAATTGTACAGGGTCAGAATTTGAGTGTTATTTTTACTGAAAGTCTTTTCTTACGAATAAAGCATTGCGAAAACGCGTTCTCCATACCTGCTTCTGTGCATGCTCGTATATTTTAATTAATGTGTTCGTTTGAAGAAAATACACAAAAATCTCTTTCCTCGCTGTTTAATCAGCCGGAAAGAATGGTTCCCGCTCAATTTTTTCTCATGATTTCGTTTAAAGGCCCTTTTTGTTTTCGTTTATCTTATTTATGCATCTTGATTGAAATTATTCATGGCCCTTTGTGAGGCACAGAGGAGCTTTAATATAAAAAAAAACTTTGCCTTTGTAAAGGAAAAGTTACGAAGAAGAATGTTATTCTACATAAACTACGGTAGAACAAAGAGAGGGATTTGGAAGGTTTAGTTTATTTTAAAGGATTGGCGGGGAACACGCTGTGACGACGGAGGATAGAGTGCTTTCTTATAGTTAAATTAAGGCTTTATAAGATTATGGTATCAAACAACTTTACGACAGTTGTTTCTTTAGGTTGGTACTAAATTTATATTACACAAATTATGTGTTTTGGTAAAGGTATCTGAATAATAAAATTAAATACTTGACTTCGGTCGCTAATCAATTTTGCGCCTTTACGCGGTTTGTAAAACAGTGTTTTCTTTTCTCGCTGTGCTGTTTATAAAAACTATAACCCATTCTCTTTTTTATGTTTATTTTCGGATTATTGCAATAATTACAAAAACGCTTTTTAAAGATTAAAAAATAACAACAGAATTTAAAAAAAAAATTTTTTGATTTCGAAACAATGAAGGTAACAATAAAAAATAATGAAAACAAACTTTTCAAAATCACTCATATACTCATACGCACCTATTCGTATGTGAAGGGTTCCATAAACTGTATGGTATAGTATCATTATAGAGCGCCATCATTGTAATATCATTGAAGATATTAAACATAGAATCATAAAAAGATCTTAATAACTATTTGTTTTTTTTTATTGTAGTAGGTATTTTTTTTAAAAACTATAGTGGAATGGGTTAGATTACTTATAATAACCCTATTATTATGTTATATCAATGACTAAATCAATACCTGTGCAGACTATGAACATCCTTCTCATTCAAAGTATGCACATTCGTGGGAAATTCATTGTAAGTGGATGTAATTGTTTTTTTTTCTTCTAGATTTGCTCCCTGTAGTATAAAAAACCCGTTATAATATCCATATTATCACATGTATGGCCTTCGTCCTCTGATGCCCTTTCCTATCGGAGATTGGTTAACGTCAGGGCCTTGGAGTAACAAAGTATGAAGAGAGAGCTAATTATTTTTACCCAACCTATACAAACTTGCGATAAATCACTTTTACGTCGTACACCATGAGAGGGAGAAAGAGACAACAAATATAATACACCACTTCTATGTACTGTCAAAATGATCTTGGGCTCCTGGGTCACCGCGGGAATCACATTTTTTATTATGCCACTAAACGTGACACAACTAAACGGTTTTTTAGGTTATATGCTATATTTTTGTTGACAACAATACTGTGAAAAGGTGGTTATACGAATGAACAAAAACATTAGGTCGATATGTGCTATGAATGGATGGATGAATACCCTAACCTTAGTCTTAGTCACGCCCAGGTCCGCCGAATCCGGTAAAAATCATAAAAACTGACTACACTGCCTTGGATAGGTACCACTCTATATACTCTAAGGTCGGGGCAATAGCACACTGCAGCCGGAATAAACTTGGAAGGACTGCATTCGAAATAGCGCGGCCGTCTTCGTCTACCTTACCTTCCATCAATCTTTTGGTCACATCGTGAGGGGAGAAAAATACCAGATTTGTATTTATTTTATTGTAAACGCCCAAGTGGGCTCTTTGCATATAAAATTACATTTAACAGTAATACAAGGGTAAATTATTTGCTCAAATGAAAAGTAAAGATAGTAGTAAACATAAGTATTCCATACGTTGTATTAATTTAATTACATTAAATTAATATTGATTGAAGAAAATTTGTCACTAGAAAGGCAAACGGGTTTAACACTTTGGTCAAAAACAAGTTAAATATGCAGTTTTCTTTTTTCTGCATCTAATGCTCTAACTCTTGATTCGTTGATTCGTCAAAAGACTTTCGTGGCCCTTCTGCCATCTAAAATATATTTACCATTTGGGAGAAGGCTTGGCTCAAGCAACACAAGCTTAGGACCTTTTTATCTGTTTCCACTTCAGGTAACTCAGCGAAAGAGTTACCTGAGTAACCTTTTTTTAATCCAATCAGATACTGAAGACTTATGAATTTTATTGTATAACAAAAAAAAACTTAAAAGTGCTCTGTAACTAACTAAACCATCATGCCGTTTCTCCGCAGGGGTAGGCGGAGAGAACGGACCGCCATATAACGTCTTGGCACTCACTCCTAGCATCATTCAAATTCACACATCGTCTCATGCAAACTCTTCTGTTATTCTGACTCTTCACATGACCCAATGCAAGTATTTGATTCACTTGATCGTGACATGTCTTTATTGGGCGTCCTCAACTTCTTCTTCCCTCAGTGTTCTGTAAACTTCCCAAAATGGCACTTCAGCCCTTCTGCCTTTCCGGCGAAGATATGATAATATAACCTTCTTGTATCTACATTCCGTGCAGCTAATTGCATCAGCCACCTCTGCATACATATTACCAACTACATGCAATCTAGGTACAAGCGAGTATCTATAAAACTCAGTCCTGATATTATTATTTCAACTAAATATAATTTTGGTCTAACATAAGATTTATGGTAGATTCACACTAACGTCCGGATCCGCTCAGTGACAATATTGTTCCGCATGAGAGCTTATTGATATGGTATGAATATCAATCAAGGAGTATGTGCCAAGACAAAGTTGTGTGGCAGTATATCCTTCTAGCCACACCTTGTGATATTTAACTACTTAGTTAGTTAAATAATTATTTTTAATTGTAAAAATACTTACATCGCAGACTTTTTTTAATCAAAAATCATTTTAACACTAAATAATATTTTTATTAATTATTAATTTAAAGAATATTATTTAGTGATAAAAAAATGGTTTGAAAAAAAAAATGCCATGTAAGTATTTTTACACTTCGAAATAATTATTTAACTTACTAAGCAGTTAAATATCACAAGGGTGGGCAAAAGGATATACTGCCACACAACTTTATCTTGGCACATACTCCTTGATTGATATTCATACCATATCAATAAGCTCTCATGCGGAACAATATCGTCACTGAGCGGATCCGGACGTTGTTGTGAATCAGCCTTAAGCCACTCGATGAAGAACAGCTACAATGTTAATCCTATCTCTTTAGAACTCAGAGTTTGTTGACAATTCGCCCGTAGATCCACATTTGAAAAGCTTAAATGTTTCGTGTCAATGCTTGGTTTCGTATATTTGGTTCAACAGAAAAAAATAAGTAAACATAACAACGAACCTTGAAACTTAAATTATTAAATCATGACGCATCATTTTATACCCTTCCTAACCTTGGGGAGTGAGCTTAAATAAAATATTTGTATAAGCACAAAAACCACTGTTTACAAATACACAAAAAAGCCTTACAGTAGCCAAAGGCGACCCTCTTACCACTTCACCGCGTAGAAAAGATTATCTCCTCATCAATGCACCTCTAACCATGGTTGACACGGGAATAGAGACGTTCCCTGGCACTATATCAAATTTCTAAAATACGATAGAGATCTTGACGCATCGACAATGATCGATATCATGATGGTTGTTGGATCCGAAGCTGCGATAAAACACCGAATATGTTTTCAGCTTCAGATGAATTTTGAAAATAGTGACTGTAAAACAATAAACTATACTACTTGATGGAAGTGTCTAACTATGGATGTGGAGAGATTATGGAGTGAAGGAAGCATGAAACCAATTCACTCACCGATAGAGTTAATGTTTAAGTTCCAGATTATTCTTACACATTGTATCATTAACGAACACCACAACCAAAAACCACACTTAATTTAATATTATTTGAAGAACAATAACAAAACGAACGACCAAACGAGACACCAACAAACGAACACGTTTTTTTCGAATAACATCTTCTTTTCTTGATTGTCACTTGTTTTCAAACTCGGTGTTGTTGAATTCGGAAATCGAATAAAGTGAAATGGTTGGATAAGGTAGGAACTGGGTAAAAAACGAGAAGGTAAGAACTTAACAAATGATTTGAAAATTTCCTTATCTTTTAAAATCGTAGGTTTGCTTGATGTATTTTCCATAGCAAAACAGTAGTTGCGCCTTTTGAAGGAAATTTCATTCTAGAATAGGAGAACATATAGTTGACCTAAATTCATTGGTTTTCGTTCAAATTACAACTTATTCATTTTATAGCAAAGGTGTTGTAACTTTGTTGTTTTATTATAATTAATATGTGTAAATACCGCGTAGGTAATATGATTGATGATTTCCTACTGCGTATCATACCGTGACCAATCTCCGTCCATTATATCGCCTTAATTTTTTAATCAAATATACCTGGTCTTGTTTTTTCCACGACCATGCATCATGAAAGAGATGTATGCCTGATTATGATAATTCTATTGACCCTTGCACTGCCTGTAATGCAGCAACAACATTAAGAAAAACACCAGCCTCTTAACATTATTAAAAAAACATTTCTACACTTTTCATATCACTAGAATAGTATTATGACTTCTCACTTTTTCTTTATTTGAATTTACAAAAACAAAACTGTTTAATATACGTGGCCTGTTCAAAAGAAAAGGTGAATTTTGAATTTTCGCGGGCTTTGTACATTTGATTATCGTTGTTTTGTTATTGTTATGTTGGTACACATATTTTTATCAAATGTTAGCATTATCAGCCATTTCGGATTAGTGGTTTGTTTTTGACAACTGGAAAGGTTAGTCACGTATTTGTGTGTTTTTCGATTTTTTACCTTTGTAAAAAATGTATCAAAGAATATGTATTATATTTTGCCTTAAAAATGGAATAAAGTGCCCTAACGCACTTAAAATGTTGACTGTGGCATTTGGCGAGTCTACTTTGTCTCAAAAAAGTGTTTATAAGTGGTACAAGCGCTTTATAGAAGGCCGAGAAGATGTTAATGACGATGAGCGTCCCGAAGTTGTGGAAAAACAAATCATGGATTTTATTCTTTGATCCATTTTTTTCAAAAGTAAAAAATCGAAGAACACACAAAATCGTGACTAACCTTTCCAGTTGTCAAAAACAAACCACTAATCCAAAATGGCTGATAATGCTAACATATGATAAACATATGTGTACCAACATAACAAAAAAAAAAATCGATAGTCGAATGTACACAGCCCGCGAAAATTCAAAATTCACCTTTTCTTTTAAACAGGCCTCGTATATATGAGGTTCACAACGGGTCTGAAATTTGCAGAGAAAGCTTTTTAATTTATATTTTAATAATGAGTACCGCGTCAGAGTTCCAACTGCTCTCAACCGTCTAGAGCCAGTGAGACCATGGAATCTTCAATTGTGGTGTGTTGTGAGGTTGAAGGTAGAGGGGAGGGGAAGGATATGGGGAAGAGGAAGGTTGGGAAGTACCTGGTTATTCAGATCTGGTCACAAACACGGCTAAAGCCATTTCCAGCAACGTTTCAATTCTGAATGGTGGTCTTTCACCAGGGCGATACCATGAGTATCTTCCACTCTGGGACGTGCCACAAATAAACCATATATTATTTAATATTAATTATATGTGTTGTGACACATATTAATAAAATAAATACTATTTTCTGGATCTAGATTAGTAGTTGAAAATCTTTTCACTCGACCACGTAGGCCGGGTTAAGAACTCTTTGAAAATGATGAAGGGCATAAAAATATACCGATTTTTTCCCATCATTATTAATGGCCTTCGAACATATAAGTAAATTAAATACAAATACACTGCCCAATTTCATTAAATACTACATTTTGATGTTTCATTTTGTAATTACTGTTAAAAAATATTTTACAAAGCACTCCGACATAATTGTTCGAATATCAGATACCCACACTACACTTAAAATCATTATCTCATTACGTGCTATGCAATATACTGAATAATTTATATGTAAATTTAACATTCTATAATTACATGTTGTGCCGGAATCCTCCCAACCACCCCCTCCTCTTTCCCTTCTACCATCCGTCTCCCCTAACTTACCCCCCTTCCTGGAAGCTATTACGGCTCTCATTAAAACTTTAAAAACATCCTTATTTTTCAATTTAAAATATTTTAATGGAAAGAAAACATGGAGGAATATTATTATAATGTTATGACAGTTCGGATAAGCGCTTTGGCAATTAACTTTTTACGGGAAAATTATTTTTTCGATTTTACTAGTTTTATAGCTATAAGTTGGTATTTTTTTACGGTTGAAGAGACGGTTTAAACATTAATACTAAAATTTGATCAATGTATGCCTAAAAAATTTCTTTTTTTGTGTTTACTTATAAAGATATAAATTTGTATCGTTGTTTTTGTTGGTGTTTGAAAGAGAGAGTCCGAGAACAGAGTGCAATATTGTTGGGAATGATGACTACTTGGAGCAAGTGGATGAGTTTGTGTATTTAGGAAGTATGTTCTAGAGATACGGAAAGGCTGATAAGGATATTGAAAGAAGGGTGAATGCAGGAAACTTTATTAATGGAGGACTGAACGCTGTTGGCGCAAATTAAAAAAAAAAATGTCCAAAGAACCGAAACCAGCAATCCAAAATGGGGTGGCAGTGAGGTATGAAACTGGGAGAGGAACGATGAAAGTAGACTGTATAAATCAGATCCCTGAGGCGTATGTACGGTAATACCATCTACGATCGTCTTAAAAATGTGGATATTCGGAAAGAATGTAAGCGTAATGAATAGAATCAAGAAAGGGACGCTTAGATGGTTTGGGAATGTAGAGCGAATGAACAAAGAAAGGAGTGAAAAGGATACGTGTTGCGAAAGCGGATGAAAGAAGAAGTCGGGGACGCTCGAGAAATACATGGCACGATAACACAAGTGAATCAAATACTTAAGTCGGGCCATGTTAATAGACAGAATAACAGAAGAATATGTATAAGACGATGTATGAATTTGAATGAAGCAAGGAGTGTGTGTTAAGACAGTGTTGTATGGTGGTGCGTCCTCTCAGCTTATGGTAAGTTAGTTAATTAGTTAGCATACAAATTTGTTTCCTAGTTTTTGTTCTAAAAAAACACACTTGCTTACAGGTTTTTTTCTCTGATATCAGTGAGGAAGTGTTGATTTTTTTCAAATAAAAAAAATATTCGTTCAGAAATATTAGAGCATTTCACTTTTCAAATAAAACTATTAAAAATAATTATCAAATCAAATACACAATTTAACCAGCCAACTGTATTCGCCTGATTAATGGTGTTCTTTGAATTAGTGGGCCATGATGTAATGTTTCCTGGAAATAAATTATATTTCTTCTTCGTTTGTTTGTTTTACGATTGCAAGCGGTTTTATTTTAATATCTGTTCCCGGAATTTTCGAGCCATTTCCAAAAGCGAATACTCTATGCCTACTTAATTCAGTAATCAACTTGACGCAATTATTAGTCAATTAAAGAAAGATTAAGGAAGATAGAATAAACTATCACAAAGACCGTGAAGTTTTAACCAAAATATTTCATTTGCATTATTTTCTTGCGGTTTGTATTAATATTCTACATTTTCATACTATTGTTTTAAATCAAATCACTGGATTTTTGCCAATATTTTTTTATGTTTTTCGTGTGGCAACATTTAGAGTGGAATTATTTTCACTATCCCCTGGTGAGAGGCCACCTTTCAGAGTAAATGTCTTTAATTTAGTCACTAGATCTGACCATCAGCTTTCTTCCGTCCAATTTTCTTGCTCTTGTCAATTTAATCTGCTTCATAAAATGTTTGGTTGAGTCATATTACCACTAGCTCCAGTTAATCAAATTATTATTTTGTAATTTTTTATTTTTTTTGAATAAAAGTAACTTTGTTTTGACACCACTTTATTAGATACATATACCAACCGGTTTCGGCTCTACCTGAACCTTCTTCAAGGCTGAACAAATATGTATTGGAACTGTATTGCTCAACAATACATATTTGTTCAGCCCTGAAGAAGGTTCAGGTAGAGCCGAAACCGGTTGGTATATGTATTTAATAAAGTGGTGTCAAAACAAAGTTACTTTTATTTTTAAATTTAATCATGTCTTTCCACAAAGTGAGTGATTCATGTCAAAGTTTATTATTTTGTATTTCAAATAAAAACCGTCACAACCAATGTATTGCATTAGAACCATTGAAAATACTAATTATTTGCAGTAAATCAATATTATTTGTGATTCTCACTTGAAATTCAGTTTTTTTTGTTTAAAACCATATTACGTTGCTTAACGCCAGACAAAAACCCTTGACTCTATGCAGAAACAGGCAGTCGTAGTTGTAATAGTTTAATTATCTGAACAAACGGATTGCAATCTTTGGAGCACAGACTCAGTCTGGTGGGAATGCTGTCCTTGTTCTACCAATATTTCAATGGAAAATGCGCGCCGAACATTTGTACACGGTTGATATTTGAGACGTAAGAACGCGTCGCTTTTACAACTCGTGACTCTTTTGGTCTCATGACAATAGGCTTTAAAATTATAAATCACTTAATCGACTGTCCATACCTCTTGGCATGCTACTGCTTATTCGTACCAGAAAAATACTGTCGCAGCAGAAATCATGCAATGTTCAGAATACCCTATGGTCGGACAGATGTTTTGGCTCAGCATAGCATGACAAGAGGTATAATTCTGTTAAATACATCATCTATATATATATTGATATATTTTCAGATAATTTACAAAAGTTCAAAAAACTTGTTAATTTAAAAATGTTATAATTTGAAATTGTTTACTTGTTGTTCCATTGTACTGTAATTGGGTTTATATCTGTTGTACAATAATAAAAAAATAAAAAAACATCTCGGCTGTAGAACGATTAATTTATTTATTTATTGTTTTTGCAAAAAAAGTTTTTCACCAATACACTGTAAAAAAATACGAAAAATGGTAACCATAATTTCACAAAGATAAAGGTAAAAATAGAAAAAAGTAGTTTTAAAACAAAAAAATGGTTTTAAGAAGTACATAAGTACTTAATAGCTAGTCCGTGCTTAAACTTGTTGTAAAAATATCGACATTTGCCGACCTCTGTGTTTTCACCCCCCTTCAAAATGGGCCTCTTCAAGACCCAGGTTCACTCCTTCCTTTCTTCAAAAAGACCCTCCACACAGCATCCTCAAAGATGAAATAGGCCCTGAGAGAAATTATTTTCCTCAAGGCCTTCTGAGTGGAGTTAATATAAAAATTTTATAAAAGACATTAATTTATATTTGGCAAGCCAAATTAAAGCAAACACATATTTTGTACAACAACATGTAACCTTGAGTTTTACAAACCGCGACAGCGTTGATTTTTTTGACGTTTTAGTCAATAATTGTACCTTCAAAACAACTAATATTAGTCTTTCTAATTACTTTGCTAATGAATAAAATATCCAACACCATACTAAAGATTTACCACTAGCACAGATTTGAGAAACATTTATAAAATACCGAAAGTACATAACCTGTATAAAAATTCGATTCTCGTGGCTTTTTTTTCCATTTGCCAAATTACCAATAGTACTATCCGATCGTAGAATAGCTTTAACTTCCAGTTTAGTCCATTCTAATTCAGTGCCAAGGCTATCAACGATAAGGTAAACAGCCAACTTGACTTTTGAATTTGTAAACTCACCGATTTGTTTAAGGTTTTTGTAGATTTATTTACCACGCCTTGTGACACTTTTAGATTTTGTGCTACGTGTAACGTCCCGAGTAATCGATTTTGAGTTTGGCAAGAACTTGGTTTTAAATGAAACAGAGTACACCGTGTTCACACGTTCATGGTTGTATAAAGGTGGGATTTGGCCAGGTGGTAATTTCTTTCAAACAGCTAGCATTTAAAGTAGGAATCAAATTTGGTTATTATTGAATTGTTGAAACACTATCAATATATTTTAACGAATTATGAAACTGAAGAAGACCCAGAAAATAAATGATTAGGTTATGACCGAGCTTTACACTCTTGTAATTTTGATGGTTTTTTTTATTCACGCATACTGTAAATGTTTGCATTTTTCAGTATTGTTGGTTGTCTTCGTGTGGGGAAAAGATTAAACAAGAAATACATTGAGAAATGAGATCCCTGAGGCGTATGTGCGTAAAAACATCTATGGCCGTGTTAAAAATGTGGATATTCGGAAACAACGCAAGGCTGATCTAAGCGTAATGAATAGGATTAAGAAAGGGACGCTTAAATGGTTACGAATTGTGAAAACTGTAATAAAAACGTTTTACTCATTTCTATTGGTTGTTTAATTGAGGGTAATAATAATTTTAAGAAACCAGGTATTTATTGTATGTAGAGTTTGTATTGGGCATGTAGAGCGAATGAACGAAGAAATGAGTGTGAAAAGAATATATAACGCGAAAGTGAATGGAAAAGAAAGTCGGGGACGCCCGAAGAAGACATGACTCGACCAAGTGAATCAAATAAAAAATAACAATAATATATCGAACGGTCATCGGTCGCGGGTTCAATTCCGTTGCTAGCTAAGTCCGCCATCATTGCACAAGCAACATCTTTCGCTTATTATGATGGTAGTTGGAGTTTTTCATATATTGTCAGGTTATTTGTAACCCGGTAATGTTTGTATTTCTTTTAAAAAAAACTTTAAAAACTTGAATATTTAGCGGTTAACAGTGATGACACTTTGTATAAAAGTGACGATTTTTGTATACCCGTGGGTCCACGTGGAAAATAACGAAGATACCCTCTACTACAATCACACATTAGCACGTCCAATGCTGACACCGCGCGTTGACAGACTTTAGACCGGTATGCGCACAACGCGCCAAGCGCGTTGTGTCGCCTCTTCGCTTTGAACCGATCTAAAACAGACGCAGCCATGTGGGTTTGAGTCGTTCCACAGGGCACATGGAAACCCGTCACTATTCGTCAGTTTGAATTGAACCGTCATTCATGTGGCAATAAAATGTACGAATTTTAGTTAGCGATCAACGTGTTAAGTTATTTTATAACGTTAAAAAAGTTTTAATAATAATATATTTTTATTCCAGAAGGTATGCAAGAGTAGTGCAATGCAATACCTTCCATAATTGATATTAATACATACTAATAATAATATTAACATAAAAGTTGTAATACACGCAATAATAATATTAAAATGAACAATAATTCATAAGAAAAATAAAAAAATAAAATAAAAATTCAAATAATACCAGTAAAAAATATTAATGAAGGATATTAGGCCTCATTTCTCCAAAACGCCATCAAGAGGGAGTCCATCCTGGCAGCGTTAAGATTGGTGGGGCCAATAATTTACTCCAATGCTTCTATGCTTGAATTCGGGATCTGACGGGATTCCATAATGAGGTCATTTATAGACTTAGAGTATACAAGAGGTAGCCCAAGCCAAAGCCAGTGAAGTCAGTATTGGACTTGTTTTTGATGATTTTAACATGACTCGGCGCAAATGGGCGTGGCTAAGACCAAGGCTACGGTATTTTATATCACATATCGACATAATGTTTTTGTGTATTCGTATAGCCACTTTTTCACAGTATTTTTATCAACAAAAATATAGCATCTAACCTAAAAAACCGTTTAGTTGTGTCAAGTTTAGTGGCAAAATATAAAATGTGGGCGGAGTCCTGCCGTTAACCAGCGAAAATAACCAGCTTAAGAACATTACGACAGTATATAGAAGCCGTCCAAGAAATTTGTTGTCTCTTTCTCTCTCATGTTGTACGATGTAAAAACACGGAAACAGTGATTTATTACAATTTCGGATGGGTTGGGTAAAACAAATTAGCTATCCCTCCATATATTGTTCCTTCAAGTTTATAGAGTTGTTAATCCTTTCCCGCATTCCTGCTACCCTGGTTTTTATAAGGGCTGCAAATCCTGGAACTAATAACTAACTAACTAACTTAATAAAGGAAGCAATAAATTTAATCTGCACTAGGCACCGTTTGGCTCAGGCCGGGCCTGCTTCTGACCACCACTCAGCAATAAAATACCTTCTTTTCAGAGGTCTCACTAAGCTGTGGCCAGGTGTCTCACTATTCCCATTCTGTCACTACCTTTGCGGGAGTCCCCGGACTCTCGCTGTGGCCGGGCGCCGGGCGGGCTCGGTGTGAGATCACTCTCGCTGCAGCCTACAGACTCCCTGACACAGTGCGCTGGACCGCCTCGCTCCCTCTGCCTCTCAGCTGGACACTATACTCAGCTGATTGGAATTTCACCTTCTCGATTATATCAATTTCATTCGGAGCAAAATTACACACATGTATGAGAATGTTCGCACCTTTTAGAAATTCAAGTCCAAAACTATTTACAAGGTGTGCACGAAAAGTTCAGCTTATAGAACTGCTGCTCAGAGCAATAATATATAAATAATAATAAGGACAAGATTGTAGTTATAGCACTCGTCTCGCCTCCCTGCTAGTTCCATGCCTGGCTGCTTTACATCAGGGTTAGTATAAGCACTCTATTCTGGACTGCTAGCTTCGCTTCTTTGAATATGTTTTTATTTGCGCCAACAGCGTTCAGTCCTCCATTAATGGAGTTTCCTGCATTCACCATCCTTTCGATATTTAAATCAGCCTTTCCTTCTCTCTAAAACACACTTCCTTAATACACAAACTCATCCACTTGCTCCAAGTATTCATCATTCACAACTATATTGCACGCTGTTTGTGTACTTCTTGAAATAAACTGTCAATTATGCTTACTTGTAGTTTTGTAAGTAATTAAATATAATTTGACCTCAATGTATTGTTACCCGTAGTCTCTCTCTCTTTCAAACACCATGACTTTGGACTTATTTACATTCATCATTGCTTGTCTTGTAGTATTAATATGAAATGTAACAATGTAATATTTTGCAGTGTCGCAGTTGGCTAGAACTACTGGGAATCTCTCACAACAACAAACTAATCGAAAATTATACTATTTCTTTCAATTTGGCTCGTTTCCAAAACAGCTTTTAGAAATTTATACAAAAAATTATAAGAAAACCATTCCGTTAATATTTTCAAAACAATGGAAACCCCACACGAAGATTTACGACAGCTAAAACAATATTCGAGAATGGTCGTTTATTTAAATCATGATATTTCTGTGTGTGATGTAAGTTACGTAGTACTTAATGATAATTTTGTGATTATCGTAGCGTGGCAAGAAAATTTGATTAAAATCCCAATTATGATACAAATAATAAGCAAAAATACTTAGCCAATTTAAATAGTGGCATTTTTGTGAAATATCACCCCAAAAGCTCTGAACGGAGCTTAAAAACTATGCCTAAAATCACCATAAAATTATCGAAATACCTAAAAAGAAGGGTAGAATAAACTTTTATTTATTTGTGTTTACATATTAATTATTAACGCTTGTCGCTAGCTGTGAAAAAAATTCCTTTGTTATTTTGAGCAGTAGATCGAGAGCCACGAACGGTTTGATATAATATTTATTTCTGAGTAGACTGAATGCTGTAGAAATGAGATTTCCGAGGCGCGTGTGTGGTAAAACCACGTGTGACCGCGTTTTATAAATACAATGTGGGTTTCTGAAAAGAATGCAAAGATGTAAGCGTAGTTAGTGGGAACTTCGCTAAGATGGTTTGGGGATGTAGAGCGAATGAACGAAGAAAAGAGTGATAAGAATATATGACGCGAAAGTGAATGGTAGAAGAAGACAGGGACGCCCGTGAAAGACATGGAACGATCAAGTGAATCAAATATTTGAGACTTTTATTTTTTTTTAAATTTATAGTGAATAATACCGCACAAGAGTCCCAACTGCTCCCAACCGTCTACAGGTAGTGGGACTATGACATCCCTAATGGGGTATGTTGTGAGACTGAAGGTAGCAGGGAGAGGAAGGAGACGAAGAAGAGGTAAGTTGGGAAGTACTTGGCTATTCAGATCAGGCCACCAAACATGACTAAAGTCATTTTAGGCAACGTTTCGATTCTGAATGTTGGTCTTTCATCAGGGAGATACTATGGGTATCTACCACTCCGGGCCATGTCAAAAGTCAGAATAACAGAAGAGTAGGTATGGACCTGTATGAGACGATGCATGAATTTAATGAAGCAAGGAGTGTGTGCCAATACAGAGTTGTATGGCGCGATGGTTAGTTAGTTAGTTTAGTTTAGTTTCTGTTTCAAAATAAATTATATTTTGATGCCACAAAACTCATTAACCACTGCATTTGGATAAAATTGTGGTTACCATGTGGTTAAGCCTCGTAAAAACACTCCTAAGTCCGTCATTAAATAACAAAAAAATGTTTAACTGACGTTCATGAAATACATTTTGAAGTTTTTCTTCGACACAATCTATGGATTCCCACAAAAAACTTGTGAGCGGAACGCGTTCTGCTGTGAATTTCTAGGTCAATATAACTATTTTTCAAATCACTGTATCGTTTACATACCGAGTTCTTTGAAGTTTTCCAATTGAAACAACAACTAGATACGTCAGTAATCATGTTACTTTGAGTTCGTTTATTTTGTCAGAAATTTTACAAAAGCATTTCTAACTGCTAACTTTTTTGTGAATGCAGGAAACTCCATTAATGGCGGACTGAACGCTATTGCTACAAATAAGAAATTGTCTAAAGAAGCGAAGCTAGCAGTCCACAATGGAGTGCTTATATCAACCCTGATGTATGGCAGTGAGGCATGGGACTAGCAGAGGAAGGATAAAAGTAGACTGAATGCTGTGGAAATGAGATCTTAAAGAATGCAAGGCTGATGTAAGCGTAATGAATAGGATCAAGAAAGGAACGCTTAGATGGTTTGGGCATGTATTTATACATACTTTTCTGTTATTCTGACTCTTCACATGACCTGATTAAAGTATTTAATTTACTTGATCGTGCCATCTCTTTCTCGGGCGTCCTCGACTTCTTCTTACATTCTCTTTCGCATCACATATTCTTTTCGCACTCCTTTCTTCGTTCATCGCTCTACGTGCCCAAACCAACTAAGCGTCCCTTTCTTCAACTTTTCATTACGCTCACATCAGCCTTGCATTCTTTCCGGATATCCACATTTTGAATACGGTCATGCATGGTTTTACCGCACATACGTCTCAGGGATCCCATTTCCACAGCATTCAGTCTACTTTCATCCTTCTTCTGCCAGTTTTATGCCTCACTGCCACACATCAGGGTTGGTATAGGCACTCCATTGTGGACTTCTAGCTTCGCTTTTTTGGACAATTTCTTACTTAAAGATTTCTTCCTTAAAGATTGGTTATGCATTAAAAGTTCATTACCAGAACGTGTTTTTATTTTAAATATTATACATTGTATTGAATATTTAAGACTAATAAACGTCAATGGTGATCGTTAAACCAATTTCGTCCAACCTTGAACCTGCTCATAGTTCTTTGGAGGTTTTTTGTTTCCACAGGTAATTAATATTATCTCGAATCGTGACTGTGCAAGAGACGGGCAACAGATGAAGCAAGAGAGGCTGATGTTGAAGTGCATTATTATTATTATTATTTGTAAAGATTCAACTAAAGCGATTTGTCTCGGCTGTTCCTGAAGACGATATTGTAAGGCATGGAACCTTGTACCATGAAATCAGACAAAGGATCTGAGATAATACACTTATATACAAAACACAGACGTCTTTTTGTTTTGATAGCAAATTAAAAATATAATGCCTCATTTAGGCATCCTGAAAAACTATGTAAACATTACGCCATTATTATTTTTAAACTAGTAGTTCTCATTGAACTATTGGAAAACAAGTGCTAAACCATTGAGATATATCAATGTGCTAAACTGTATCTTTCATGTTTCTAAACTAGAAACATGGAAGAATACCCAAATAAAATAATTGTGTTTAACTGAAGTGACAGTGCCAGGTCATAAATTAATATAAATATGCCATAATTAATAGATTATTTGTAGAAATTAAGATTTGTACAGCACCTTTGAGGCAATTTTTTGCAAAAATGGCTCTATACAAATTATCAAAATATCATTATTATTATTTTTAGTTTTTGTGTTCAATTTGTAGAACTAATTTTTTTTCACATAATTGAATTTATTATTGTTATAACAGTTATATACAGTTTGATAATAATAATAACTAAATAATAATAATACTAAATTTAATTCAAATGAAATATTAAAACAACATGATTATTATTAATAATAATTGAAAAGTATGGCATTTTTTACAGCCTCGTTTATAGAATGTGTCAAAGCTTCACAGCTCGTGATGGAATCGAATACGCTAACTAAAAAAAAATATTCAGTTTTTCCAAAAAATCTAATGAGAAAAATCGTTCCAAGTACCATGGCACAATCTATTTCTCCTAGAATAAAATGATGGAGGACTTAGTTAGCAGAGGATTTAACCCCGCTTGGGTGGGAACACAACGCTTTGGACCGATCGACCAACTAACCGAGAGACTAAAATCACATAATCCATATCTAAAAGTACCTACTCTCAAAAGCTTCAATATTAAGAATAACTTCTTTTTTTTAAATATTTATTATATTTTGTAATATTTTATACAATTGTGAAATTATTAAACTACTTTTTTAATTTATAATACATAAAAAACTTTGTTGCTTCACTAAAGAATATATTATTTAATGTTTATGTGATTGAGTAGGTACCTACTAGGTAGACTTACAACACATTATTTTAAAATAAGAACACTTTAAACTTGTAAGTTATTTGATGGCGTCCAGATGTTTCTCATTTCTCAATGTAACCAAAAAATAAAATAAATCAAAGCTGTTTACGTTCTTTAAAAAAGATCGCAACCAACTCAATGAATTTAAAAATATTAGATGAGCTTTATTTTACACTTTTGATAAGGTCGTTTAATTTTACACGTATAAATGAAGGGTTACTCGTGTGGTTGGAAACTGAGTTTAATACCAGGAACCACGTGCAGACGAAACAAAGTTGGGGGAGGGGCAGATGAAGTAAGGGGGAACGGGGAGGGGGCGGGGGTTACAGGGTGGGGGGAGGTCACTGAACCAACCAATGCCAGCGCCCCATGCTGCATTCGTAAAGGGAACACATTGATTCTAGACAGACTGTTAGGCTACGTCAAATAGTACGTGTTCTCAGATCAAAATGAGATCGACGTCAATTATTCTCGAATGACGGACATTTTTTAAAGTAATTTAACTATACATTGTGATTTGTGAACAGTAATAATAATACGATTTACGAGATTGAGCCTTATTTTAACTTAAAATAAATTACTTATAGAATATTCGAGTCTTAAAAATTTGTATACCTAAACTTTTGGCATTTTATTTTTTTATGAAATTACATGACAGAAGGACAGAATATTATGTTAAATAACAGTTATTTATAAATAAAACACATAAATTTTCTTTATAACCACTTTATTATTAAATATAAATTTAAATTTATCTTTTTTTTTTTAATGTTAAATTTTAATATTGTCCTGACGATGAAAGAGTACTTTCGAAACCAGTAGACTTTATATTAAATAATAAAGTGGTTATAAACAAAATTTATGTATTTTATTTATAAATAACTGTTATTTAACATAATATTCTGTCCTTCTTTCATGTAATTACATAAAAAAAAAAGTTAAAATAAAGTCTACTGGTTTCGAAAGTACCGTTTCATCGTCAGGACAATATTCAAATTTAAAATTGAAAAAAAAAAAAAGAAAAAATTAAATTTATATTTAATAATAAAGTGGTTATAAACAAAATTTATGTGTTTTCTTTATAAATACGGCAAGCCACAAAGTAAATATGTAACACAGTTATTTATTTTATGATAGGTATCTAACGAAAATCGGGTGATGTGAAGAGTCAGAATAACAGAAGAGTATGTATGAGACGAGAATGTAAATGAAGCAAGGAGTGTGTGCCAAGACAGAGTTATATGGCGGTCCGTCCTCTCTGCCTACCCCTGCGGAGAAACGGCGTGATGGTTAGTTAGTTAGTTAGTTAGTATTTTGTCTACAATACAATTTATTATTACCCTATATCAACACTAATTCAAGATATATAACAAATATAGTGTAAGTGTGGGAGTAGAAGAAGAATAGGAATGGGAAAGGAAATAAAGATTTTGAAATTAAACATAAATTATTTTCTAAAAAAAAATACACCAATTCGAATCGTGACGGATGAAATGACAATGCATAAAACATATTTTTATGATTTTTCTGTTTACTTAACTGCTTCACACACTGCTAATAAATTCCACGTAACATCAAGAACACTATTTATGAAATCGTGTTGGTGTTAGACTTTGTAATAATATCTGAATATGTTATGTTAATTTATTCAATGTTTTTGACCGTAATTTAGTCCTTCGCGCAGTCGGGAAAGAGAACAGAGTAAAACCGGTTTGTACATTATTAAGTCCTTCTACAACGGAAGCTCCACAACTCACGTCTATAACTACTGCGCATTCTACAACAATATTTAGCTTTTAGAAGAACAGGTGTTTCGATCTCAGCATCTCGTTAAAACGGAATCTTACAAATTTCAAGTTATGGTGTTTTATTTACTAGCTCGGTTTGACCAAAAAGCTCAACACAGACAATGAATAAGGGTTTGAATAGTTTGAATACGTTTGTTAAGTGTGGTTATTTTTTTTATTCGAAATTGAGCTTTTTTTAAGAGGAGCTTCACTAGCTAGAACAAACTTACATATTTTCATAGAAAGCAATTACTTTGCGGTTTGACATATTTAATGAAAATGAAATACTAACTTTGTATAATTACATTTCTTAAATTTGAGCAGTAGTCCAAATAATAACAAGTAGTTTAAATAATAACAAGTATATTTGCGGCATGTTCCAGAGTGGTAGATACTCTAAGTATCGCCCTGGTGAAAGACCACCATTCAGAATCGAAACGTTGCATGAAATGGCTTTAGCCGTGTTTGGTGACCAGATCTGAATAGCCAGGTACTTCCCAACCTTCCTCTCTCCGATTTCCTTCCCTTCCCCACTACATTCAGTTTCACAACATACCCTATTTAGGGATGCCATAGTCTCACTGGCTCTAGACGGTTGGGATCAGTTGAGTTGGTATTCAAATAAAAAAAATATTTAAAAAGTCAGATATTATGTTTATTTCCCGTAAATTCATAAAATTTCTCATTATTCTTTTATCACGTTCTCAGTTGATGTTTTGCCTCTTTCATCTCAAATTATCTGTATCTTTCTCTCTGTTCTTTTGTTATAATTTTTTTTTTCTCACTGTTCTTTTATTTATTTTTTATTGTGTTCTCCCTCCGTATGTATGAGTACATATAACCAAACACTATGTATTTTCGTACCCTGATGATGCTTTTATGTTAATCGAAACCGGTCGGTCATAAAAATAAAAATTAAATCTGTGGTCTTATAAAGATATTATTTCGTTTTCATCAAATTTACACATATTTATTTTTTTGCATAACTCTCTTCACCTCTTGATTAGGTGTACGAATATAATATTTCTTTTGCTTTTGACTATGGACATAGATACGGTTCATCCTTGCTAACTTGAAATGACTTATGGCAATAATAATAATATTTTGATAATTTTGCCCGTTTTTGTGAAAAATCACCTCAAGGGCGCTGTACAAATCTTAATTCCTAGGCTCCATATTATTAATAACGGCATATTTGAATCTATGGCACATTAGTAATTATTTATATAACAATAAATTAATTACTTCTATAGCACTGTTTTTGTGAAAAAATCACCTCGACACAGGAATTTCCTAGTGAGACAGACAAGGAGCAATCACTTATATTTTGTATTTACCAAGATAAATAATAAAAATAAAATGAAAATTAATCTTATCTTTAACTTTTCACATTGACTTATTATTTGTAACTAATTACAGTAATAACTTACAGCTAAGATATATTACTAGTGCATTACAACTAGGACTTATAACTAGTAACTTACAGCTAATGACTTACAACTAAGACAAAACTAGTGATTTAAACTAATGACATAAAAATACATGATGTGATAATTGTTTTCGGTGCTGTCAGTGATAACTTCAATAAAAATAACAATGGGAAATGTTTATTTATGACACTCTATATTCTTATTGTAAAACTAGTTTTTGGTACTCCGCTTTGCGAGAGTATCTATTTTACTCAAAAGTTTTTTTTTTTTTTGACAATTTATTAGCGATGGATGAAATTGAATGACGTTGGAAGAAATTGATTTGGTTGTGTTGACCTAGAAAGTTAATGGACAAAAATCTGTATTAAATTTCATTACAGAGTTCACCGTTCGAGAGTTTTATTTTGCTTTATTGTTAAGATTTCACGGGTAATTTCTTATCAACAACGATCTGTTTGAGTTTCACGATTCTGCGATATCTTAGCTGCTCTTTTAAAACTCTGTTTTTCCTTAATTATTTATTTATTTACCCCCGTTAAAGGCTTTTACACAAATATTTACATTTTTTCAAATAACATACTCACAAAAAGTCTAAAAATATTGTACAAGACAGAAAAAATAGTATTGAATACCAGGTACATATCCATAGTTTAATAGTTTCTTGAAATAAATCAGCTCTACTACATTTGAAAAAGTGCACCATGAATGCTTATATTGTGATATTGACGTACTAAATATATCAACAACATCGAAGTATTTGTCTCCTCAGATGTTGATTCGTCGCATGAAGTATACCATTGCGAGGTTGAAGTAAAATTTTCACAATAATGGTAGATACTGTTGGATCCAAAGCTGCGATAAAACACCGAATGTGTTTTCAGCTTCTGATGAATTTGGGAAATAGTGTACTGTAAAACGATACACTATACTAATTGATGTAAGTGTCTAATTACGGATGTGGAAAGATTATTGGAATGAAGGAAAAATGGGAAACCATTCACTCACCGATGTAGTCAAAGTGGAAGTTCTTGATTGATCCTACACAGTTATATTGTTAACGAAATGAATCACAACAAAACACCGCACACAATTTTATATTACTTGGAGAACAACAACAAACCGAAAAACAAGCGAGAAACCAATGAACAACACGAAACACGTTCTTTTTCACATCAAACTCACATCAGTTTCGATTGTCATTTGTTTTGAACACCATGTTGTTGCATACGGAATTCGATATTGCGAAATGGTTGGATAAGGTATAAACAGGATGAAAAACATGAAGGTAAGAATCTAACAAATTTATCACTTTAAAATCCAATAGCTACTATCTTGCCAGGAACATGAAATGCAATTAAATTTAAGAATTCAGGGGTATGAAACGTTGAATTGATAATTTTAAACAAGCACGTTAATAATTACGAAGAATTCTACGTTCATACAGTTTAATTAAATGTAATGAATACCATATTAAACATGTGGGTATTGCTTTAACGTTATAACGGTTTGAAAAATATATATAATATTCAAGTTGAGAAGTGTTTCGAAATACCTTTCCATTTGAAATTTAATTTAAAATGTATTTTAATTTACTGAATAGTTTCCTTCTGTAAAGAGACCAAATGCTTTATATTGTTATTTGTTTGAACTTTCAGTTAACTTAACCACAGTCGTTTGGATTCTTTAATTCAAAATGAATGCCCCATAAAAAAACCCGTCATATAAATATGTTCGGAATGTCTGTGTAAAGGCTTTGTGTTGAGTCGTGTAAATAATAAAATATGGTATTTCTAGTACGTACGTCCCATAAAGGTCGCATTTGTTTTCTGTTTTGAAATTATATGCTTTGTGTTTTACGCAAGTCGTTACTTTTGTTTGGTCTACTCGGCAATTGAAAATAAAGCGATTTTCAGAAATATCAAACCATATTTTCGTAACGACATTATTTGTGCTTTTCGCACGGCGAAACATTTCCAGCCTTTTCAGGCATAAACACATGAACGTGGATTTATGAAGCTTCGTTCGCGATGGGGGAAAAGAGGTGGGAGCTTTATGACCTGGAAGTCAGGGCTTGGTCATTCTCACGGTCGCCGGCAGTGACGTTACAAATGTATAGACACGTTGTAGCGCTCTTAAAGTAGCAAGCAAAAACCACGCTAGTTGGTGTGCTCGGCGTTTAAGCCGATTTAGTACTAAACTGTCACGCGTCGCTTGAGGTCGTTTACTATATCTAATCAAATTATAAAATTAAGTGGCAAAATGCCCTAGTGTGTGATGAGAATGTGTTTCAATTACAAGGTGGAGACTACTAAAAGCCAAGCCACATTTCATTTCAAGGTACGCGCAAATGACTTAAAATTACTTATTATTTTAGACAACACAACTATCTCCATTGTTGACCAACATTACGACGTATTCGTGTAAGCGAGTAAACGAAGTGCTATCTCATTCTTACCAGAGCATTCAACGCTACTAACTGGAGTACGGGACGCAGTCTGATCCTACATCTGTTTCGTTCATACACACATATTCTATCAATCGTCTATCTTTGTCATACATGATGACTCATGACCGATATTTGAATGATGAATTTACTGGGAACGTAAGTGGGTTTGTTACTTGCCACACTTTGTGTTAATATTTTAAGGCTAACGTGTCTATATATTTTTAACGTCATTGGTCGCCGGGCGTTTTTGCTACAAACGGTCTTCGGTGAGATTATTATTTTCCCTTTCATAAGAATTTGCTTTGCATAATGATCAAACTCTGTATTTAAAGGCCTCCGCGGTCGAATGGCTAAGACGCTCGACTACGAATCAATATGTCGCAGGATCGAATCCCGGCGTGAACATATTAATTTTGTTAAATTAAATAAATCATCACTTTGGTTAAAAATGAGTTAAATATGCAGTTTAGATTTTTTTTTTGCATCGAATGCTTCGACTCTCATTTTATTCTGAAGACTTTTGTGGCCCTTCAACCATCTAAAATATATATTTACCATCTGGGAGAAGGTTTGACTCAGCGACACAAGTTTGGAACTTTTTTAGTATTTTATCACTTTAGGTAACTCAGTGAGAGCATTGAGTTACTGGAGTTAACTTTTTTTTTTCAAAATCCAACCAGGTACTGAAGACTTTTATTGTAAACCAAAAAAAAAACCAAGGTGTAACTAACTTACTAACCATCACGCCGTTTTTCCCCTGGGGTAGGCAGTGAGGACGGACCGCCATATAACTCTGTCTTGGCACACACTCCTTGCTTCATTCACATCGTCCCATACGTACTCTTCTATTGTTCTGTACATAACCCGATTAAAGTATTTGATTTACGCCCATGGTCAAAAGACCACCATTCTTCAATCCACAGAACTTCCCAAAATGGCGCTTCAGCCCTTTCCAGTTACGATATAGAATATTTGCGGCACATTTCCAGAGTGGTAGATACTAAAAGTATCGCCCTGGTGAAAGACCACCATTCAGAATCAAAACGTTGCTTGTAAAGCTTGCAGCTTTTACTTCCTGTCCAATAGCCAGGTACCTTTACCTTCAGTTTTTCTGTTTTCAGTTTTGTTTTCAGTAATGTTTTAAGTACCAATATATTAACAGTCCTCAATCTAATTTATTTTTCTTTGATTTGACAAACATGTTAATATGAATTCATACGTTTCATCTGGATTTTTATACCCTCAGCTTCTGGTAAATTGTTTTTTTTAATCTGTTGATGTATACATGCACTGTTATACCCATATCTGAACCATTTTTTTCTCATAATTAATGATAACGATCATGATTTTAGATAGTTTTAATTTTTAAACGTATTATGTATTATTTTTTTCTTGTTAGAATCTTATTATTATAATTAATTTAGTATGAAGCGCACTTGAGATGAAATATCACAAAACTGCGCTAAATAAGTTCACTGTTATTATTATTATCCAGCCTTACCCCGATTGGGGATGCCATAGTATCACTGGTTCTTGTGGGGTATTCACTATAAAAAACATTAAAAAGACGAAATTAAAATATCAACATTTCATCAAAGGCGAAATTAAAATCATGTGAGACGTTATTTCGATCAGTAACTTTGGCCCCTAGATTCTAGATATTTTAACAGTTGACGTTCAGAATTCGTAGATATGCAAGTAAACCCAAAAATGTTACGTAATAATAATAGAATTTTCCTTTCCAAACGTCAGTGTCAACATAACGTTGATTGATTGATTGATTACCCGTTATTATTGGGTCATAAAGTACGAAGCGGTTGCTGTCAATTCCGGGAATTATTATGCAAACTTTATTCTGCATTTCTCGTCATTGGTTTTATTTATTTTCATTTGAAACATTTTCAATTAACACAATAAGTTTTTGTGCAGCAGATATAACATGATAAACCTACTCGTAGTTGGTTAAGGCTCTAAATAATAGTACAAAAAATCGTCCCCACCTCCCTGATGGCAGTTTTAGTGGTTCCTTGCTGAATTTCGTAATAGCTAACTTGTGTTTTATATGGTTTATACATCGGTTTATCCGCTCTGCTTACTCCTGAGGAGAGAGGACGTGGTCTTGAAGTAATAATATATGGAGAGTGAGCTAACTATTTTTACCCAACCTATACAAATTTGGAATAAATCACTTCCTCCGGTTTTTTACGTCGTACACCATGAGAAAGAAAGAGACAAAAAAATCATAAATTATCACACCGCTTTAAAGTAATTTTAGAATGTTCTTCGTGTCCCGCGTCTCCGTTGACTCCGCCCACTCGTTTTGATATGCGAAATTAATGGACATAACTCAACGGTTTATTAACTTACATGTTATACTTTTGTTTATAACAATACTGTGAAAAAGTGGTTATACGAATAAATAAAAACATCATGTTGACGTGTGCTATGAATGGATGTATAAATACCCTAACCCTAGTCCTAGCCACGCCCAGGTCTAGTCGAGTCCGGAAAACCTCATAAAAACTGACTACAGCAGCGCTCTCTCTTGTATATTATTGCTCTGAGGGACGTGATGGTTAGCTAGTTATGTTATAAGTTTGGTTAGCGATCCAACTATTGGTCAACCCAAGTTGCATCATTGTTTTTTCCAAATACCATAATTCGCATTTTAAAGTTCCATTTCGAATAAAGAATAATATCTATTAAAATCTTGAAGGAACAATATATGGAGGGATAGCTAATTTGTTTTACCCAACCCATCCGAAATTGTAATAAATCACTGTTTCCGTGTTTTTACATCGTACACCATGAGAGAGAAAGAGACAACAAATTTCTTGGACGGCTTCTATATACTGTCGTAATGTTCTTAAGCTGGTTATTTTCGCTGGTTAACGGCAGGACTCCGCCCACATTTTTATATTTTGCCACTAAACTTGACACAACTAAACGGTTTTTTAGGTTAGATGCTATATTTTTGTTGATAAAAATACTGTGAAAAAGTGGCTATACGAATACACAAAAACATTATGTCGATATGTGATATGAATGGATGTATAAATACCGTAGCCTTAGTCTTAGCCACGCCCATTTGCGCCGAGTCATGTTAAAATCATCAAAAACAAGTCCAAAACTGACTCACTGGCTTTGGCTTGGGCTACCTCTTGTATACTCTAAGATTAAAATACACTATAGGTAGGTGCTTTATTAGATAGGTGGGCATTTGAAAAGTTTATTTTTAATTGCATAACTAAACGAACACATCTAAATCATTTGTATCATTTTTTCTGTTCAATCAATCCCGTAGTTTTTTTACTACATTAGCAACATAACTTGTTTTTATTTGGATAATAGTTTTATCCTTATAGATACTGAATTAATGGCATTTTTTATAAAGGTAAACTTGTTTCGATTAAGATGGATTGAGTCGACAGTGTTGAAAAATTTGTCACTTGCGATTTCATGCAAAAAACACTTTCTTCAGCAAATATTAAAACAATGTTGAAAACTTTGTACGTAATCAATTGTACCACTTATAAACACTTTTTTGAGACAAAGTAGACTCGCCGAATGCCACAGTCAACATTTTGAGTGCGTTTAGGCACTTTATTTCATTTTTAACGCTAAATTTAATACATATTCTTTGATCCATTTTTTTTCAAAGGTAAAATATCAAAGAACACACAAAAACGTAACTAACCTTTCCAGTTGTCAAAAACAAACCACCAATCCAAAATGGCTGATTATGCTAACATATGATAAACATATGTGTACCAACATAACAAAAAAAAACGATAATCGAATGTATACAGCCCGCGAAAATTCAAAATTCACCTTTTCTTTTGAAGAAAACTCGTATAGCTTTCGTTTATAGATCAAATTATTTCACAAGAATCGTAATTGCGCGATTGTTGATTTAAATCGTAATCCTGAGAGAAAGAATTATTGCATCACTAGTTTTTTTTCATTCAATACTTGTACTCTCTCCAATTGTTAAAGCATTATTTGCCTGTGAAAACAAAACAAATAAGTTTTTAATGAATGCATCAAACATGTGATGGGAGGAATACAGAAATACTTCTCAGTTGAAATAGACACGCCTCATTCATCAAAAAGCAATTCAGAAATTAAACGATCAAATGCTTTAATGTTTCTTTGAGAAGATTACGACAGTATGATGGATTGAACAGTTTAAAAATAACATTCGTAAGTACGTGTACGTAATCATCCGTTTTTACACACATCCATTCAGAATGTGGTTATTTCAGAGTTTCAGGTCACGGACCTAGAAAATATTATTGCTCACTAGTTGTTACCCGGGATGTAACTTGACTTTCCAAGAATAAATATCCGCCCCATTAATGGAGGACTGAACGCTGTTGGCGCAAATAAGAAATTGTCTAAAGAAGCGAAGCTAGCAGTCCACAATGGAGTGCTTATAACAACCCTGATGTATGGCAATGAGGCATGGAACTGGCAGAGGAAGGATGAAAGTAGACTGAATGCTGTGGAAATGAGATCTTTGAGACGTATGTGCTGTAAAACCATGTATGACCGTATTAAAAATGTGGATATCTAGAAAGAATGCAAGGCTGATGTGAGCGTAATGAATAGGATCAAGAAAGGGACGCTTAGATGGTTTGGGCATGTAGAGCGAATGAACGAAGAAAGGAGTGTGAAAAGAATATATGATTCGAAAATGAATGGAAGAAGAAGTCGAGGACGCCCGAGAAAAACATGGCACGATCAAGTAAATCAAATACTTGAATCGGGTCATGTGAAGAGTCAGAATAACAGAAGAGTATCTATGAGACGATGTATGAATATAAATGAAGTAAGGAGTGTGTGCCAAGACAGAGTTGTATGGCGGTTCGTCCTCTCTGCCTACCCCTGCGGGGTAACGGCGTGATGGTTGGTTAGTTAGTTAGTCATTTCAAATATAGAATAATTTCTGCTGAAATACATTATAGGTAGGTACTTTATTAGGTAGGTAGGAATTTGAAAAGTTTTTTATTTAAATTTGATAATTTCAATTAACATCAGTTCCGAATTTGAAAAGTTCACAATCTTACGGTCGTACGTAGTCACAAAGGAAATTATTTATTGTTAATTAGTAGTCATCGGATTGTATGCACTAAAAATTGATTAAAAATTGTTAACATATAGATTCTATCGTCGCCGAAAAGGCAGAAGGGCTTAAGCGCCATTTTGGGAAGTTTATACCAGAGCACTTTAAAGTTTTCTTCGGTGCCTGGTTGGATTTTGAAAAAAAAAAGTTAACTCAATGCTTTAACTGAGTTACGGCCATGCCTCCATGCCTCCGGCCTCTATAGTCGAGTGGTAAGACGCTCGACTGCGAATCCAAAGAATGCGGGTTCAAACCCGGCGTGCGCAAATTACCTTAATTTAATTAATATGTGTCATAACACATTTAATTCATATAAAATAATAAAAAGGTATATTTGCGGCACGTTCCAGAGTGGTAGATACTTTAAGTATTGCCCTGGTGAAAAACCACCGTTCAGAATCGAAACGTTGCTTGAAATGGCTTTGGCCGTGTTTGGTGACCAGATCTGAATAGCCAGGTTCTCCTTCTTCCCTCCCCACTACCTTCAGCCTCGCAAAATTCCCCAATCGGGGATGCCATAGTCTCACTGGCTCTAGACGGTTGGGAGCAGTTGAGACTCTTGTGCGGTATTCACTGTAAAAAAAACAAACAAATTCAATGCCCTCACTGAGTTACCTGAAGCGACAAAAAGCTAATAAAAGTTTCAAACTTATGTTAGCCTGAGTCAAGCCTTCTCTCAAACGGTAAATATATTTTAGCTGGCTGTAGGGCCACAAAAGCCTTCAGAATGAAACGAGAAACAAAAAAAACTGATCAAACTGCATATTTAACTAATTTCAACCAAGTTTCGCTTAAGCCCTTTTGCCTTTCCAACGACGATATATTGACCGATGGTTTTTATATATATAACCTATTCCCTAGTAGTGCCCAGCTCCTCCTAATTTTCCAGCCCCCCTTATGCACTGCTTCATCTTATTTTTAATCAGCTAATGGCGAACTTTGACGCGAAGCAAATAAATAATTCCTCTGCAGAAATAAATTCGAGAGTACAGCACATAGTTTTACTCTCAGAGCAATAATATACAGGAGGGAGCGCTTCTGTAGTCACTATTGATGCTTTTTGCCTGACTCGGCTGGACCTGGGCGTGGCTAGGACTAGGGCTAGGGTATTTATACATCCATTCATAGCACATGTCGACATAATGTTTTTTTTTTTTAATTTATATAACCATTTTTTCACAGTATTGTTATAAACGGTTTTTAAAGTTATATAGGATATAACTTTAAGAACCGTTGAGTTAGGTCTAGTTATGTCGCATATCAAAACGTAATGGGCGGAGTCAACGGAGACGCGGGAGACGGAGAACATGCTAACATACCGAACGGTGGTGCTATATTATGTGAGAACTTGTCTCGTCTCTTTCTCTCTCACGGTGTACGACGTAAAAACCCGGAGAAATTGATTTATCGTAATTTTTTATAGGGCCGATAAAAATATTCAATATCTTCTTAGATTGACGGACTCTATAGTCGAGTGGTAAGACGCTCGACTACGAATCCAAAGGTCGCGGGTTCAAACCCGGCGTGCGCCAATAACTTTTATTTAATTAATATGTGTCGTAACACATATAATTCATATAAAAATAATAAAAAGTATATTTGCGGCACGTTCCAGAGTGGTAAATACTCCAAGTATCGCCCTGGTGAAAGACCACCATTCAGAATTGAAACGTTGCTTGACATGGCTTTAGCCGTATTTGGTGACCAGATCTGAATAGCCAGGTACATCCCAACCTTCCTCTTATCAATCTCCTTCCTCTTCCCAGTACCTTCAGCCGCACAACATACCCTATTCGGGGATGTCATAGTCTCACTGGCTCTAGACGGTTGAGAGCAGTTGAGACTCTTGTGCGGTATTCATATAAAAAAATTAAAAAAAGATGAAATTAATAATGTAGATACGTTACTGAGACAACGCGCCTGGTTGCACTAAACCAAGTCAACGAGACATACCTTCGAAACTCGATTCATATAGCTATCTCTTCCGCACACATATATTCTTTTAATGGCTATTTCATACGCGGGTGAAACATTTAGTTGTGCAACATTAGTGGTGCTACATTTTTCGTAAGATTTGTATGAATATGACGTGTCTTGTATTTTATGTCCATGGCTATCTCTCCATATATTCTTGCTCCGAGGTTTTACATCAAAGCAACGGGTGTCGGATGAAAATATACACTTTACGAGTCTGGCCCTAGACCAGATGTATGCACCGGCCGATGGATCAAATGCTATGAAATTATTCCAGTCATTTCGAAAGAATTTTATCCCAATTTGTTCATTCTATTTTTAATGCCATGACGTTTGTTTTATTTGAGTTTATAGCACACTATCTCAGAAAGCACTAGTCGATGGTTTAACATCAGTATTTACAGCTCCTACGTTAGGTTTATGGCACTTGGGTGAGATTATATATTTTGCTTCCTGTTAATTTATTTGATCTTTTAAAATTTACAAATAGCTTTAATGTGTTTTGTTATATGATTTCATTAAATCTTGCGAAACATTTCTTGTAATAATAGCATTAAATTCCTACACAATATAAGCTCCATACTCCAGTATTTACATACGAGTATCTTACATAAATATTTTTACTTTATGACTTGGCTTCTTTGTTTACAAAATTTTTTTTATTTTTTTTAAAGAAATACAAACGTTCCGGGGTTATGAATAATCTGACCATATTTGAAAAACTTCTACTACCATCATAATAAGTGAAAGATTTTCTCCTTACTTGTATCCTTACAAACACTGTATTTACTGTCTACTGAAAACCCTATACCCATTGTCATAAAATATTTTATTGTCCTTTTGTTACTTGTCATACTTTTACCGTTTACATTTTTAGAATCGTTAACTTATAATACTTGAATATTGATGTTAAGTACCAAAATGTTAACTTTCCTCAATGTGATTTCCTTTTCTTTGCTCTTACAAATTTGTTAATATGAATACATACTTTTCATCTGGACTTTTACAAGCATAGCTTCTAGTAAATTATTTGTTCATTTTGTTAATGTACACATGCACTATTATACCCATATCTGAACTTTTTTCTCTCATGATTTATGATAAAAATCATGATTTTAGATAGTTTTAAATTGTACACATATTATTTTGTCCTTGTTATATTAGGTTAGGTAATTTAGTATAAAGCGCACTTTTAGTATAAGTTCACTGTTATTATTATTATTTAAATGTTGCTTGTGCAATGATAGAGGACTTAGCTAGCAGAGGAATTGAACCCACGACGTTCGGGTGGGAATCTGACGTCATGACTTTGAACTTACTTACATTCATCATTAACTAATTCTGCATACATACTTGGTTCATCCTAGACATGAGGAACTGTAGATCCTCTGTAATCTTAGAATTCAGCACCGCATCATAAGTATACAACAGGCAGAATACTTTCAGCTGGTTCATTTTCGAGCCCAAGCCCACACCTTTCAATTCGAAGGTACGATTATCCATGTACAAACACCTTTTGTGATATTGAACCACTTCGTAAATTTATCGTTCACTCTAACACAGGCGACGTTTCCCTTCATAATCTAACATAATTAAAATTAATGATTTTATCAAGATCAGTAAATACACCTTTTAAAATATATATATATTTTAAAAGGTGTATTTATATTTATATATATATATACATCTAATTGAACATGTCAGCCTCTCCGTTGATTAAGTTGAAAGCCTATAAAGTAGACACCTCTGTGCTACCGAAGGGGAGTTACTAAATGTCCGATAAATCCGTTATCTGTCAAAACAACTGTCATTTCTGCTGCCCGATTCTGAACTCCGATGGGCGAGGTGAATATTTGTTTGACAGCCTTCCGCCACAGCCTGAAAGGAAAGATAAGGCCTTAAGACCCTGTCGTAATCCACCTCGTAAAAATAAAACTAATCTTTATCATTTGTTTATTACACTGCTCAAACAACTATATTATTTGATGAGGGTTCGTTTTCTCATCTCCCGCTAGAATTTTGTGCATTCAATTGTAGTTGCATGGGTTTTGTGAAATCTTTTCAAGTGGATGTTTATATAAACTTATTTGTTTAACTATTCAGAAAACATATCTCGTGAATACCGTACGAGAGTCCCAATAACTCCAAGCCATCTGGAGCCAGTGGGACTATGGCATCCCCAATTGGGATATGTTGCGAGGCTGAAGGTAGTGGTGAGGGGAAGGAGATGGCAAAGAAGAAGGTTGGGAAGTACCTGGTTATTCAGATCTGGTCGCCAAAGCCATTTCAAGGAACATTTCGATTCTGAATGGTGGTTATTTACCAAGGCTATACTTGGAGTATCTACCATTCTGCAACGTGCCGCAAATATACTAAATATTATTTTATATAAATTTAAATGTATTATGACACATATAATTTATTTGCGCACGTTGGGTTCGAAAACGTTACCTCTATATACGGGTTTATTTTCATTTGCTTTTGTGTTTAAATTTTCCGAATTTCTTTTATATTACGATATAGGTACTAAGACACTCACATAATTCATCACGTCAATTAATTTTGCTAGGCTAAGCGAAACCTGTCGGTCATGAAAATTGAAATAATATCCATGGTCTTACACAAAGTTAAAAATTAAATATGTCAAACCACAAAGTGATTGCTTTCTACGAAAATATAAAAAGTTTACAGTTCTACAACACCTACTTTATAGCGTGTCACATAAAACATTCGATTGTTTAATAGTTTATGAATTGATTTGCTGTTTGTATTGTATTTTAGTAAGTAGACATCGTATTGTTTTAGTGTCCTGACCCCGATTGTTTGTTAGGCGTTTCTCTTTTAACGTGCATTCTGTTGAAATAACCTTTCCCATCCTATTGTTATTAATAATTGAATTGCACACATTAAAAACACCTGAGATGCATTTGAATTCCAAAGTTTCCGAGGTAAAATCACTTGGGTTATTACCACAGAATGCTCAATTCCAAAAAGAACTGTTGTTGAAAATGCAATTATGCTTTTTAGTTGCAGTTTTATGGCTTTAATCGTGCCACGGAAACTCCACAAAGAAATGTCTCAATCATTTTACACATGCAAACATAATTATTGCATGATAGCTGTGATTTGCATATAAAAAATAGCGTTTTTATAAGAAACTCAGATGTTTTGTGGAGCGTTCAAATTAGTTTTAAAAATAAAACACCAAATCTGTAATTTCAAATAATTTAACCTGTGTTAAAACGTGATCAGAATCAACTTTGTTTTCGATCATTTATTTCATTTCATTTTGTACAAAATTATTGACCATACAGATTCAAAAAATATTCAATATTACAACCTCCCAAACTAGGTATGTGCCCGTATCATGGTATGTATTCTAAATAATTATAATATAAAACCTTATAAGGATTTTTTTATTTTTTTTAAACAATAATTATTATTATTTCAAATTTACAAAACGATTTTTTGTCAAAACTTCTGCTAGTTAATTAATTTCACGCGTAACAGCTGTTTCGTCTTCTGAAGGCATTATCAAAATGTGGAGAAGCCACATAAAGACGGACTATTTATTTCAAATAGTGAACAAATATTTAATATTATTATTTTCAACTTCCAATGTTCCCGTTAAGTTTTTCTGATAAATTGTTATTATTGTTGATGCCTATTAACATGGGATGTTTCCCTACCTAAGGGTATTATCCTTATAAGGATATTGAAAGAAAAAACTGAACGCCGTTGGAACTAATAAGAAATTGTCTAAAGAAGCTAAGCTAGCAGTCCAGAATGAAGTGCTATTACCAACCCTGATGTATGGCAGTGAGGCATGGGACTGGCAGAGGAGGGATGAAAGTAGACTGAATGCTGTGGAAATGAGACTAAGTAAAAGACGTTTGACGATAATAATAGTATTTGTATCATTTGTGTGACACCGTTTTTGTGAAGAATTACCTCAAGGGCGCAGTGCAAATATTAATTCTTAGACAGTATCTTATAACTGACCACATATCATCTATGACATATTAATATTTATTTATACTATAAAGGGACAATATACAAAAGCATACCGACCCGGTTGAAAGCATGCCTATGATGACTTTGTAAAGCTGAAAGACATTAATTAATTTCCATTATTTGTTTGCCTTTGAGAACTTAATAGTTCCATACTTTCGTAGAAAACAATCACTTTGTGGTTTGATATATTTGATGAAAATGAAATAATAACTTTGTATAAGACTACAGATTTTATTTTAATTTTCATAAAAAGTTATTGATTCATTTTCATTAGTTTCATTTTTATTTAAAGTCTGTGACGAGCTACAAAAAAAAAGCTTCTTTGAGAGCGTATCATTGAAACCTCAATTTAAATATTTTTTTTTTTCGTAAGAAGCAATCACATGGTGGTTGGACATTATATTAAATAAAATAATACTTTGTTTTAAAACTACAGAATTTATTATGATGAAGGCCAACCGGTTTCGCTTGGATCAAGCTTCGTCAGGGCACATATAATATTAGTTATTATATGTGCACTGACGAAGCTTGATCCAAGCGAAACCGGTTGGCCTTCATCATAATAAATTCTGTGGTTTTAAAACAGAGTATTCTTTTATTTAATTACAATTATTTGTATTATTTCTCCATTCAATGTCAATGTTCAATGTTAAAAAATAAAAATATATAAATATATAGTTAATACCGCGTCCCAAACTTCTAGACCCAGCGAGACTATAGCATGGAATCGGGGTATGCTGTGAGACTAAAGGTAGTAGGGAGGGAAAAGATATGAGGAAGAGAAAGGTTAGGAAGTACCTGGCTATTCAAATCTAGTCACTAAACACGGTTAAAGCCTTTTCAAACAACGTTTCAATTCTGAACGGTGGTCTTTCATTTACTTGGAATATCTACCACTCTGGAACGTGCCGCAAATGTACTATATATAATTTTGAATGAATCAAATGTGTCATGACACATATTGATTGAATAAAAGTTATTTGCGCACGCCGGGATTGAACCGGCAAACTCTGGATTCATAGTCGAGCGTCTTACCACTCGACCACGGAGGCCGTCAAGACCGTCGAGGCTGGATACCTGACCAGCGCATTCAAAACTAATTATACATAAAGCAAAATCAAAGAATATTATTATTTCACTTGAAGCAATCACTTTGTAGTTTGACATTATATTCAATAAAAGAACACTTTGTTTTAAACTACGAATGTATCATGTTGAATGTCAACCGGTTTCGCTTAGATACAAATAAAGTGGGAGTTTATTACGATCCTCAAGTATAGGATGGTACATTTTAAAGGTGTCCAATATTTCCGGAGGATCAAATTTGATTATTGGATTTAAAAATGTTCATTATATATTCATATCAATTTTGAAATATTCTGATTTATCATGTTGAACATAAAAATAATCGTAGTTTAAAACAAAATGTTATTTTATTTAACAAAGAATATTAGTTCAAAGTTAACTTTTTTTTATGAATACCGCACAAGAGTCTCAACTGCTCCCAACCGTCTAGAGCCAGTGAGACTATGGCATCCTCAAATAGGGTATGTTGTGAGGCTGAAGGTAGTGAGGAGGGAAAGTAGATTGGGAAGAGGAACGTTGGGAAGTACCTGGCTATTCAGAGCTGGTCACCAAACACGGCTAAAGCCATTTCAAGCAACGTTTCGATTCTGAATGGTGGTCTTTCACCAGGGAGATACTTAGAGTATCTACCACTCTGGAACGTGCCCCAAATACTCGTATTATTTTTATTATTTTTATATAAATTAAATGTGTTATGACCTTGAAGTAACAATATATGGACGGAGAGCTAATTATTTTTACCCAACCTATACAAACTTACGATAAATCACTTTCTCCGGATTTTCACGTCGTGCACCCTGAGAGAAAAAGAGACAACAAATATAATACACCGCTTCTATGTACTGTAACGATGATCTTGGTCTCCCGGGTCACCGCGGGACTCCGCCCACATTTGTTATTATGCCACTAAACTTGACACAACTAAACGGTTTTTTAGGTTATATGCTATATTTTTGTTGATAAAAAATACTGTGAAAAAGTGGTTATGGAAAAAAACAAAAACGTGCTTTAAATGGATGTATAAATACCCTAGCCTTGGACTGAGCCACGCCCAGGTCTGCCGAGTCCGGTAAAAATGCGTAAAGTGCGTTGGAGCACTTTATTCCATTTTTCACGCAAAATTTAATACATATTCTTCGATCCATTTTTTTTCAAAAGTAAAAAACGAAGAGCACACAAATCGTGACTAACCTTTCCAGTTGTCAAAAACAAACCACTAATCCAAAATGGCTGATAATGCTAACATATGATAAACATACGTGTACCAAAATAACAAATAAAAACGATAATCGAATGTACACAGCCCGCGAATATTTAAAATTCACCTTTTCTTACAGGCTATGTATATGCATATCTGGTGCACGCCGGGTTTGAACCCGCGACCTTTGAATTCGTAGTCGAGCGTCTTACCACTCGACCACGGAGTCCGTCAATTGCATGTCGTTTGTATGATATGTTTTAAAACGAACAAAAAGCTACCGTGTGTTCCGAAAGTGTGCAGGCACTAAAGTGGCAATTGAGGGGTTTCTGTCCCCAAACCCAAGCCAGCCATGGCTGTATGTAGATTCCTTTTCTATTTACATACAATTTTGTACCTTCCCGCTCCGGTTTCTTGAATTTATTTATTTTACATCTTGACCAAACAGAGAGCTTTATTCCTCTTCGTTTTTCTTTGTCTCGGTTCGTTCTGACAAGAAAACATTTACTCATTCCCCCGCCCCTCCCCCAGCGCCTGAGAACAGGAGACAACCGAAACAACAATCACGAGCTTCATTAGCATATCTTTACATTCAAAACTTGCTTTGTACACTGATTTAATTACCTCCTGCCGAGTACTCTGCACTCTATACACTGTACTTGTACCTTACTGTGTACTGTATACTGTATACACTTGGGGAGGTGGTGTTTGTCAGCTATTTATACTTTCTCAAGTCTACAAGAATATACTAATTCGGTGCTTACTATAAATACAAATTTAAACGGCTCTTCCATTAATTTGTTAATTGATTCCAAGTAGAGTGGGTTTCGTAAGATCCTCAAGTTAGGGATGGTAAATGAAATAGTCAACTTTTAAATCATCTGATTTATCGGAATATATTAGCAATTGAAGCATTTGTATGTTAATGTACTGTTTTTTTGGTATAATTCATTAAAATTAATTTTAAAATTATAATTATTTAGTTTAGCGAGTTGTACTAATTGTGTTTAATTTATTTATTTTATAATTCAATTGAATTATATTTAATATAATAACGATTTATTTATGCTAGTTTTAAATTTTATTTTTAGTGACAGCTATTTATCCGTTTAAAGCCACTATCAAACTTAAAATTGAAACTTTAACTAGCAGAACCAAATAATTATTATATTCAATAATAATATTTTTAAACATATAAAGGGAAAACTTTGATGTGTGTCGTTTTACCGACGTCGTTTTTCTCTAGTTTCAATCGACTTTTAATTATTTCTGTTTTTTATGTTATTTAAGTTTATATCTATGTGAGATGAAGATTGTGAGGTTCCTATTTACGAGATTATATCATTACGAGAGTATATCTCCACTTTGGAACGTGCTGTAAATATGCAACATTTATTTAATAATTGCGCACGCTGGGATTTGAACCCCTGACCTCTGGATTCGTAGTCGATGATCTTAACCATTCGACCTCAAAAATCGACAATAGTAATTTTGATATTTCAAAAATGTTCGCTTCCCACATTACTTGTGGGTGTTATTAATAACATAAGTACAATGCACTAAGCGAATAAATATGTAAGCATAATGGATATGATCAATAAAGGGACGCTTAGATAGTTTGGGCATATAGAGCGAATGAACGAAGAAAAGAGTGTGAAAAGAATATTTGATGCGAAAGTGAATGAAAGAAGAAGTATGGCACGATCAAGGGAATCAAATATTTGAATCGGGTCATGTGAAGAGTTAGAATAACAGACAAGTATGTATGAGGCGATGTATGAATATGAATGAAGCTAGGAGTGTGTCAAGACAGAGTTGTATGGCGGTCCGTCCTCTCTGCCTACCCCTGTGGAGAAATGACGCGACGGTTAGTTAGTTAGTTAATTACTTATCTTTCGAAAATAATCAGCAGACCATGTGATTGTTGATTTTTTTCAAACATGTTGAGAATCGTTGCGAACGTGTTAAATTAATTTTATGATATCTCTAATTAAATTCGTTTGGTTCGTTTATATGATTACAATTTGAATAAGGCTTTAGAATGTCGCCAGCATATTGTGTGGAGCAATTCAACCAAATTTAACGTGATATCATCAATTATATTATGGCCACCCCCTCCACCCCGCCATTCCCCGCACCGCGTGTTCCCTCCCGCCCTCACCGCCCGGCCGCCATGTTAATAATCTATTGAATACAATATCATCAATCATGTATTCTGTTCGAGGGAATTCAACATTTAAATCAAAGCCTGTTTACTCTTGAATTTTGTTCGATTTGAATTAATTCAGATTATGATAATAAATTTAATTCCTTGATCCTCAATGCTCTGATGTATTTAAGAATATTGTTAATTTAAATTTCATCGAAGTCTACAACATTCAAATTAACAAGATTGATTGGATAATACGTACTTTTTAATTGCTTTGAGAAAATCAGTCGATTGGACAACTTTTTGAATGCCCTCTGCTATCTGAGGTTGGCTAACATTGGCATGATCTTCACACTGCAGAAGCTCGTATCTAACACATCACTCAATAAGTTCGTAGGATGACTGATAAAATAATAACTTTTAGGCAGATTAGATTTTATTCATCAACGTAGTCTCCTTCAAGGGTGGTATATTAATTTCAACGGTTTTCTAACATTTCGATGACTTTTTTATAGAACTCATATACTCAAAGTAAGCTTCAGTTTCGGCAATTTTATTTTTATTTTTATATGAATACCGCACAAGAGTCTCAACTGCTCCCACCCGTCTAGAGCCAGTGAGACTATGGCATCCCCAAATAGGGTATGTTGTGAGGCTGAGGGTAGTGGGGAGGGGAAGGAAATTGGGAAGAGGAAGGTTGGGAAGTACCTGGCTATTCAGATCTGGTCACCAAACACGGCTCAAGCCATTTCAAGAAACGTTTCGATTCTGAATGGTGGTCTTTCACCAGGGTGATACTTAGTATCTACCACTCTGGAACGTGCGCAAATGTACTTTTTATTATGTTTATATGAATTAAATGTGTTATGACACATATAAATTAAATAAAAGTTATTGGCGCACGCCGGGTTTGAACCCGCGACCTTTGGATTCGTAGTCGAGCGTCTTACCACTCGACCATGGAGGCCGTCAGACTTCTTAATTGGAGCCAAATCTCTTTCCCTTGAGCATTCTTTTCAGGTCTGCAAACAGGCAGTAGTCGCTGGGAGCCAGATCCGTAAGTGGAGAATACGGTGGGTAGGGAATCAATTCAACGTCCAATTTTACCATTGTTGCATCAACTTGTGACGCTCTGAATCATCGACGCGTTGTTGATTTTGGTCGACTGTGAGCAAACGCGGTATCCACTTCCAACAGAGCTTTCTCACGGACAAACTTTCATGCGAAATGGTTAATACACTGCCTTTTGATATCTTTAAGGTGTCCGCTATCTCACGCAACTTCAATTTACGATCGGCTAAAACTATTTTGTGGACTTTTTTAATGTTTTCTGGAACAGCTGCCGAATTTTTTGTTGAGTATATTTGTAAGTTTGGATACGAGGCGCATCGTTTTCGCTTCGTCTACCATCCCTTCCTTCAATCTTCTCCTCGATCTCGATTCTATCGATATCTTTTTGCAATTGTGCGTATTTATTTTGAACTGATTTAGCAATCTATTTTCAGCAGCATTTTAACTTAGAACAGTATATTATTTAGATTAATTTAAAAAGAGGTTTTATTACTAGTCTAAAAAATATTATTTCAGTACCTAACTTCTTCAAACAATAACATTGTCTAGGCATTTCGGTGTACTTTTTGCAAACGTTAACGGTGTTTTATGTTTTAAAAAAGGCCTCTTTAAGTACTTCCTTTTTAAAAAGTAGAAAAGAAACCTCTAAAAACATGCTTTACCATCCTTGTAATTTATTTTTTAAATTCTTCTCTAAAATTTATGAAGACATTTAGCACCTAATAAAAGCTTCAAGGGCGAAATAATTACATTACCTTAAAACACAGATATTTTTTCTATTCAATTTCACTGGAGTTATGTACCATCTACCACCGCTTTTATTCCTTAAGCCCAATTTATTCGGGCCGTTACATTGCTCTGAATATTTGTGCAATCTGTCGAGAAATGAGAAATTCTCGACTTTATTAAAAAATCTACCAAATTTTCTTATAAAATATTTTTTTTATTTAAATCTTACAACAAACTGTTATTTTTTAAAAATTAATTAAGATGTACCTACCTCATTACTGTCGGTCATATTTTCTTCAACCCGTTTTTCTAAGACAAAGTGCCTATTTTTGCACTGAAGGTCGCTTTTTTATATCATTTTAAAAAATATTTTTACCATTGTGAATACCGTACAAGAGTCCCAACTGCTTCTAACCGTCTAGAGCCAGTAAGAATATGGCATCTCCAATTGGGGTATGTTGTGAGAATAAATGTAATGGAGAAGGAAATGAGATGGAAAGAGGAAAGTTAAGAAGTACCCGGCTATTCAGATCTGGTCACCAAACACGGCTAGAGCCATTTTCAAGCAACGTTTCAAACGTGCTGCAAATATACTTCATTTAATTTTATATGAATTTAATGTGTTATGACACATATTAAATGAAATAAAAGCTATTTGCGTACGCCGGGTTTGAACCCGCGACTGGATTGGATTCGTAGTCAAGCGTCTTACCACTCGACCACGGAGACCGTCAAACGGCAATCAATGGCAGCTTTATCCAAAAGCTTGATAATATTTTTTTTATAATATAGGGTGGTGGGTGGGTATTTCAGAGGTTTCGTCATCACTTGAATAAAAAATAGCCCACTCGGGATTAGACATCTGAAATTTTATTATAAATGACTTAGAGCAGGGAAATAGTATACATATTCCGTCGTGTTTTGATGGGAGGCCAGTGTGGTCGGCTGTGATATTTGAAAAATGTGATTGAATTTGTAAAGGTCCAAAATATATTGAAAATATGTATTTTACTATCATTTTCAATATCATACAAATAATTCACGCTTGTAATCCTGGATATGGTAACTTCGAAATAGTCATTTCGTAAATTTACATGCATACCCAATATATAGGTATATGATAAAATAAGTCGGGGACGCACAAGGTAAACATGAAACAATCAGATGAACCCAAGTTAATAGAATTTTTTATAAAATTAAATTTACAAAAATATTTTTTTAAACACGATTGATTTTAAATTGGTGATCAGCGCCGTAGATTTTACCGTCTCATGACGTCATATAGCATCAATCTCCTTACCCGATGACCTCCCGGACGGTTCTTATGACGTCAGACCAAGTCCGGTGCGTCAAAATATTATGTTAATTATTTAATCGTTTTTCATGGTCATTTGATAATTATGCTAATAAGATTTTTGTACTCAGAATCGATGCTTGAATATAATTTTATGTTAATTTTTTTTCTCTGTTTCCGGACAATAATAATAATAACAGTGAATTTATATTGCGCAGTTTTGTGATAGTTCACCTCAAGTGCGCTTGACAATAAATTATCTTAGCTCATATAACAAGGAGAAAATATTATATGATATGTATACAAATTAAAACTATGATCTGAAATCATGATCGTTATCATAAATCATAAAAATTAAAAATAAAAGCAGATATGAGTTACAATGCATGTATGCATCAACAGATTGAAATAATTTTACTAGAAGCTAAGGATGTAAAAATCTCGATGAAAATATGTATAAATATTACCAAATTTGTTAAAGCAAAGAAAAGGTAATAATATACAGATATATACGGACAGTTAACGTGTTGGCACCTAAAAACATCAAATTCAAGTATTATAAGTTAAAGATTCTAAAAAGTGCAAACAGTGTGAATATAACAAGTAACAAAATGACAAAAGGAAAGAATGCAAGGCTGATGTGAGCATAATTAATAGGATCAAAAAAGGGACGCTTAGATGGTTTGGGCATGTAGAGTAAATGAACGAAGAAAGGAGTTTGAAAATAATATATGATGCGAAAGTGAATGGAAGAAGAAGTTGGGGACGCCCGTAGAAGACATGGCACGATCAAGTGAATTAAAAACTTGAATCAGGCCACGTGAAGAGTCAGAATAATAAAAGAGTATGTATGAGACGATGTATGAATGCGAATGAAGCTAGGAGTGTATACCGAGACAGAGTTGTATGGCGATCCGTCTCCTCTGCCTACCTCTTCGAGGAAACGGCGTGATGGGTAGTTAGTAAGTCAGTTAACAAAAGAACAAGAAAAATATGTAAGGACAGTGAGTATAGGATTTTCAGTAAACAGTAAGGATATTGAGTTGCAAGGATACAAGTAAGGAGAAAATCGAAACTATGCAAATTCAAGACATTTAAAAGGAATATGTCTTTAATCCTTATTTGACTGAAGAAAACTACAGCTTTTTAAAATTAATATGAAGGTTTTTTTACAGTATGTAATTTACTGAAGTTTGCTGGACCACTTGTTAATTTAAATATGTTAGTTGTGAAGGAATAATAATAAATTTTTTACTTGTATTATTTAATTTTATTAATTTATTATTTTTTTCCTATGATTTTCTGTTCATTTTTATTTGTTAATTATATTATTATTATGTATTGATATCAATTATGGAAGGTATTGCATTGCACTACTCCTGCATACCTTCCGGAATAAAACTTTTATTATTTTTATTATTATAAATATTAGGGATAAGTTTACTAACTTTATTAAGTCTCAGTTTTAATACTATGTTGTAAAGCGCCCCTGAGGTGATATTTCTGTCAATAAAACGGCGCCATAGAAATCATCCAATTATTATTTTAATTATTATGACGTAATACATTTCAACTCAGTTCAAGGCTTGGGGAGTGGAAAGGAATTTCACCTAGTACCATCTTTTCTTGGGGTTTTTTAAATTTAGTCGGTGATTAAAAATAGTAATGAGGATACAGGTGATGTACAGTACATCATATTTATAATTTAAAACAAGATAAAATGATTAATCCATATAGCCAAGCTTCAAATTCCAAATAAAACACATGAGGGTACCCGGTTACCCTTTCAGTCATCAGAAGGTGTAAGTTTTTCTTAAGTGTTTTCCGCTCACATACCACCCTCCACGTATCCACCGTTTATGTTTAATTGTTCATTTTCACTATTGCGGAGAATTCAGGAAGTTTCAGCCGGTTAGACTTACTGGAACATTAAAAAAATCTATGTTGAAAGCCGAAAAGGGTACCCGCGTACCCTTTCAGTCACGTAAAGGTTAAATTTACAATTGTATCTACCTGCATATTATAATGTAGGTAGATTAGTAAGTATAAACCTGAACAAGTGAGCATACATCTAAATAGGCTCAAGTCACTACTGTATAAATTGTATATGAGTGAGGTGGGTAGAAAGAAGTAAGTTTGTAGTACTGGCAACCCTAGGTTTGCGTAATGACACACTAAAGCATTTCCCATTTCCCTGGCCATAAACTTTTCATCGGCTCTTAAATAATGAATAAATCGCGCCTGTCGTAACGTAAAACGAAGCATGTCGCCATTTTGTACCAATGAAACTTTTATACGACTCGCTTTTAACGGCACTCTTGATATCGCTACAATTGATACAATATTCGATACACAATCGTAATGGCCCCTTACTATTCAGGGGGGCGAATCCACTAATATGTTGTGGTATTTTGCTATTTTTTGAGGTACTCGTATGTTGGATTTCGAAACGATAATTTGTTAGGTTCTTACCTTCGTATTTTTCATCCATTTCGCTATTTAATTTCCTTACTTAGCAACACTGTGTTCGAAAACAATTGACAATCAAGAAACAGAAGCATTATGTAAAAAAACATGTTTGTTGTTGTTCGTTGGTATCTCGCTTGGTCGTCGCTTAGTTTTTTGTTCTTCTAGTAAAATTGAGTTAAGTGTTGAGATTCGTTGTGTGAGAAGAATCAAGAACTTAGACATCAACTTCATCGGTGAGTGAATTGGTTTCCTTGCTTCCTTCACTCTATAATCTGTCCATATTCATAATTAGACACTTCCATCAAGTAATATCGTTTTACAGTCCACTATTTTCAAAATTTATCTGAAGCTGAAAACACATTCGGTCTTTTATAGCAGCTTCGTATCCAACAAGGTATATTATTATTTTTTGTAGATAAATAAATAAAATAAGCACTTTGTAAATTTATATACCGCCATTTTTTGTGAAATTTCATCTCAAGGAAACTTTAAAAAACTTAAAAGCTATTAAATTGGAATTAACTTTAAAGCTTTATCCTTTTTATTTTGATGTTAATTATTCGACGGCCTCCATGGTCGAGTGGTAAAACGCTCGCGGGTTCAAACTCGACGTGAGCCAATAACTTTTATTTGATTAATATGTGTTAAAACACATTTAATTCATATGATAATAATAATAAAAATAAAATAACAATAAAAATAATAATAAAGTTTTATTCCGGAAGGTATATAGGATAAAAGTGGTAGATACTCTAAGTATCGCTCTGGTGAACGACCACCATTTAGAATCGAAACGTTGCTTGAAATGGCATTCGCCGTGTTTGGTGACCAGATCTGAATGGCCAGTTACATCCCAACCTTCATCTTCCCCATCTCCTCCCCCCCCCACTACCTTCAGCCTCAAAACATACCCCAATTGCGGATGCCATATACTCACTGGTTGGAGTAGTTGGGACTGCGGTATTCACTGTAAAAATAAAAATAAAGTTGTGTAAATTAGGGCGACTCTGTTATTTATGGATATGATTTTCTGAAAAGATGAGTTTTGAGTTTGGCTTTGAGCTCTGTCATTTTTTTATATAATTATTCTCGGGTCATGTGGTAGCCTATTCCAGGCTTTAGAACCTGATACTCCGAAGGCACTCTCTCCGAACTTAGTGCCTCGTGTGCACTTTGGTTCCTTCAACCTTCCGACAGCCGATGAAATTTCTGATCTAAGGGTTGAGACTGTCGCGAATTGGAATCTTTAGGAATACACAGTTCCGATAAATAAGCCGGAGCCATTTTTTAATTGATTTAAATACCATCCAGCAAAGCTTGAACTGGATTCTTTCTAAAAATGAAGCCAGTTAAGATTTAAAACGTTTTTTTCACACCGGTACACAATACATACGTCTATATCTCTTTTAGTTTGAACTCTTGAGCAGTTTTAATTTATTTATTTTTAAAATATAGACTTACCAAGACGTACCTGACAGACTTTCATCCACGATTCTTGGACTTTTTTGAAATGGCTTTTTGATTACCGATAACATTTTTCGATTAAAAACAAAAATAATGTACCAACTTATTGCAATATCCTGTAGCACATATATATATATGACGCGAAGTACAGCACAGATTTGGCCCCAGGAATCTGGTGGAGTGGACATCTTTTAACAATACACTCTGTAGTTTAATCTTGTCCACATTCAAATGTAAAGACTATAAATCCTTATTTAGGCACCATGTACCCCCTGCCACTGTGGCTACACGGATGCGGTTTACAGTAATTATCAACGCTTTCCAAGGAAAAGAAAACCTATAAATTTTAATAGTCAGATCCACAAGGTGCAAATTGGTTTTCCAGTGGGAAGTTTGCCACTAGATTCGCCGAAAATCTTTAGAGGGTATTCCGGTTAAAGTGGACTTACACCGCCGTTTTCGATCTTGGGCTGTAGGCCAGGTTGTTTTATTACTTTTATGTGCGATGATGCATTATTCGAAAAATATTTTTTTTATCAAATACTCGTGCTATTCAAAAATCATCAAATACAAATTTAGAGAGCCCACTATGAAATCTGCTTTAAAACCAACAACAACAAAAACGAAAATAATTTAAACAAGTACCAACTATAATTTTCCAATTTCATGTCCTCTCAATGGTAAACTAAATATCAGAAACATACAAACCAAAAGCTCCTTTAAAAGCAATATAATTACTCACCTTAAAAACCACGTTTAATTTAGTTCTTAATGTGTTGATATCCGGAAAGAATGCAAGGCCGATATGAGCGTAATGAATAGGATCAAGAAAGGGACGCTTAGATGGTTTGGGCATGTAGAGCGAATGAACGAAGAAAGGAGTGTAAAAAGAATGTATGATGCGAAAGTGAATGGAAGAAGTCGAGGACGCCCGAGAAAGACATGGCACGATCAAGTGAATCAAATACTTGAATCGGGTCATGTGAAGAGTCAGAATAACAGAAGAGTATGCATGAGACGATGTATGAATGTGAATGAGGCAAGGAGTGTGTGCCAAGACAGAGTTATATGGCGGTCCGTCCTCTCTGCCTACCCCTGCGGAGAAACGGCGTGATGGTTAGTTGGTTAGTCAGTTAGTTTTGTGTAGATTCTATATCTTCAAATTTGTCATTTACTTATATTATTTTTATTATGTACTCGTATGTACTATATTTTCGATATTAACATGTTACTATGTAGCTAAATAAACCACTTTTGCAAATCGCCATCCCAACACAGGTATATGCTTAGTGGGATGGGCAATTTACCAACTAATAAAAAAATGTATGCTCAAGTAAAATAATTATAAATAAAATAAATAAATAAACTGTATCTTTGTCAAAACTGTAATCTACTAAAATGATTGTGTTTATCTGAAATGACCTGCCAGGTAAGAAGTATATTACCTCTGTACATAATATAAATTGCCATAGATTATATGTAGTTAGTAATAAGAGATGGGGAAGCCTAAGTTTGGGAAGGATCTCACTATTCACACATGGTCACTAAACACGGCTAAACTCATTTAAAGCAACGTTTCAATTTTGAATGGTGTTTTTTCACCTAGGCGATACCTCCACCTAGTGTATTTAGCACTGGAACGTGCCGCAAAAAACCAAATATCAATAAAACAAAATGCATTTTGCGCACGCCGGGGTTTAAACCCCCGACCTCTGAGGTTGTAATCTGGCGTCTTCACAACTCGACCACGGAGACCGTCAAATTGATTATTTCGTAAAAGCACTCCGAGACAAGTATGTAGGTCATCGTACTATTATTATTAAATAAATCGGAAAGTACGTCAGCCGTCTGGATCAGCCGAAAGATTTGACGCGGTTCAAGTGAATCTACGGCCTGCGATATCGACGAACACGTTTCGTGTGAACGCGTGTAAAATGCAAATGTTGATGCATTTCACTCCGAGACTAGTTTGTAGGTCATCCTGCTATTATTATTAAACATATCGGAAAGTGCATCAGTCGTCTGGTTCAGCCGAAAGATTTGACGCGGTTCAAGTGAATCTACGGGCTGCAATATCGATAACACGTGGAAAATGCATATGTTGATGCATTTCACTCCGAGATAAGTCTGTAGGTCATCCTGCTATTATTATTAAACATATTGAAAAGTGCTTCAGCCGTCTGGATCAGCTGAAAGATTTGACGCGGTTCAAGTGAATCTACGGGCTGCGATATCGACGACACGTTTCGCGTGAACGCGCGGAAAATGCAAATGTTGATGCATTTCACTCCGATACAAGTCTGTAGGTCATCCTGCTATTATTATTAAACATATTGAAAAGTGCTTCAGCCGTCTGAATCAGCCGAAAGATTTGACGCGGTTCAAGTAAATCTACGGCCTGCGATATCGACGACACGTTTCGTGTGAACGCGTGGCAAATGCAAATTTTGATGCATTTCACTCCAAAACAAGTCTGTCGGTCATCCTGCTTTTATTATTAAGTATATCGAAAAGTGCATCAGTCGTCTGGATCAGCCGAAAGATTTGACGCGGTTAAAGTGAATCTACGGCCTGCGATATCGACGAACACGTTTCGTGTGAAAGCATGTAAAATGCAAATGTTGATGCATTTCGCTCCGAGACTAGTTTGTAGGTCATCCTGCTATTATTATTAAACATATCGGAAAGTGCATCAGTCGTCTGGATCAGCCGAAAGATTTGACGCGGTTCAAGTAAATCTACGGGCTGCGATATCGACGACACGTTTCGTGTGAATGCGCGGAAAATGCAAATTTTGATGCATTTCACTCCGATACAAGTCTGTAGGTCATCCTGCTATTATTATTAAACATATTGAAAAGTGCTTCAGCCGTCTGGATCAGCCGAAAGATTTGACGCGGTTCAAGTAAATCTACGGCCTGCGATATCGACGACACGTTTCGTGTCAACGCGTGGAAAATGCAAATGTTGATGCATTTCACTCCGAGACTAGTCTGTAGGTCATCCTGCTTTTATTATTAAACATATCGGAAAGTGCTTCAGCCGTCTGGATCAGCCGAAAGATTTGACGCGGTTTAAGTGAATCTACGGGCTGCAATATCGACGACACGTTTCGTGTGAACGCGCGGAAAATGCAAATGTTGATGCATTTCACGGCGTTTATTAACCTCTCGGTGTTCCCTGTTATCCATATTTCCTGCACGGTCCATAAACACGGCCATAAATCGTCGTTTAAATCTAGAACACTCATAACAGCCATTCCTCTGATAAAATTTATGGGGCGGCGAGGAACAGAGTCCCGACATTTCGCGCGGGAAGTTTCCAGAAAATTGTGCAGCTACTTTCTTTACGCCGGCGAGCTAATATAAAACATTTTGTGGCCATTTTAAATGGGGCAATAAAAAGTAAAACACAATGGCCGTTAAACTGCACAAGTCGTGAAGAATGGGGTAAGCTCGGGCCACGGAGGATACGAGGAAGTGATTACAGGTTTAGGAACGGAAACAGATAGGTATTGTGCCTTTATCATGTACATATGAAACACTGGCGGTTAAGTGTGTGTTTTTTTTACATTACCTACGTCACCAGGTTATTAGAACCTGTTCTGAGATGGGTGACAGTGAGTGCATATAAATATAGATCACGTAAAAGCAAAACTTATGTGCATATACATATACGGATTTAAGATTTTTTGTTTATTTTCTAATAAACATTATAAACATGTTTTTTTTAAAAAAGAAAGACAAACATTCCCAGGTTACAAATAACCTGACAGTATTTGAAAAACTCCTACTGCCATCATAATAAGCGGAAGATGTTGCTTGTACAATGACTTAGCCAGCAGAAGAATTGAACGCACGACGCCCGGGTGGGAATTCGACGCGTTTGTCCACTCAGCTACCGACCGGTGTATGAATAGATATACTTAGAGTATTTAAAAAAATCAAAAACATAAATGTAAATGATAGAATTTTAACCAAAAAATAATATATTTGAGGGGCTTAGAAGTAAAGGCAGCAATCTTCAAAACAGTTCTGTAGAATTGTCAACTTTTGAATGATAATTATAAGTAATTAAACAGTTTTATGCACCAAAATATTTGTGTAAATTAAACTAGGAACAATTTGAAACAATAATTTCTAAGTGCCTCAACATATTCATGAAAGAAAAGTGTATAAAATGCTTTATTAACTTTTCAAGAAATAATTTAAGATAAAAAAGGTTACTGCCTTTGCTTCTATACCCCTCGTATATAGGTTAAGGTGGTCCTTATTTGGATCAAAATCGATTTTTTGACAGGGCAGTTTACTATTTGATTCTGTACCCTTAAAAACTATTTCAGTATTTTTTCCAATTTAAAAAAATAATAGTTAGGGGTCGCTACCAAGGTTGGAATTTTTTAAAATTCGTCATTCAACGAACACATCACTGAAAAAAACATAGAAGACTTTGTGACTAGCAACTCTTCACGTTTTTTCCTAGTCACAAAGTCTTCTGTGATGTCGACATCAATGCTTTTTTATTTTTATGCAATCCTCTACACCTTCGATTTTAAGTACATCTACCATATTTTTCTTATCTTGAACGACGATTTTTTGTAAGTCTTGAATGACGATTTATTAAAATTTTATCCTATCCACACAGCTTCCCTAAAATTGACAATAATTTCCCTCAGGGCCTCTTGTGTTGAGTTAATGTTAAAAAATATTTTAGTAATAATGTCGACGGCTATCTCGTTGAATTCAAAATAATAAAACAACGTGATCAAATTTACAAAATCAGAAATAAAGCAGAAACAGGTATCTTCTAGAAAATTCTCGATCAATGAGATCTGGCGTAGTGAAATTTGCAAGGCTTTATCTCTGTGGAATCAACGCAACTAATTTGATATCGAAACATGAGTGCCAAATTCTTCAACTATTCTTCTAGATTAAATTAATTTTAATCTCGGGAGAAAGCGGATAGTAACAACTTCCCAACCTTTTTCTTCTCGATCTCCTTTCCATCCCCACTACCTTCAGCATCACAACATACCTTATTTGGGGATGCTATAGTCTCACTGGCTCTAGACGATTGAGAGCAGTTAGGACTCTTGTAAGAAATTAGCTATTTAAAAAATTACAGAATATTAGAACATAATATTATAAAGCACTGTTATTCGATTGGTAGATAAAATAATATTCTATTTTGGAAAAGGTTACATATTATTAAATTCATTATTTATTTATAAACTAACGGACTAGAGTCCAATTCCAAGAAAATACAAAACACAAAATGGAAAAAATAGAGCAACAGAGAAAGAACAGCACATACATAATATTAAATGAAGCAATGACAAAAATACGACAAAATATACATAATAACATTCAAATCAAAGCCAAGGTCAGGTCAAAGTTTTGTTTTTAAATGTTCAACAAGCCGAAAAGTAAGTATTAGAAAAAATAAAATAAAACCAAAATAGATACGAGGGCCTCAATTTCATATCTAAGAACAGTTTCAATGACGTTAGTAAAAAAAAAACAAGATAAATAAAATAATCAAGGTAATTCGATTAAGATTATTATTTATCCCAGGTGCATCTAAGGACTAGGAGTAGACTCGTTACGGGCCCCACCCAGAGGAACAGGAGTTAATGAAGCTCAACGATGGTACAGAAATAACATGGTTCGTGTTGTTCCCCTACAAATTACACACTGCATGCATTTAATCCTGTCACGACGCGGCAGTCCACAGGGATGCCAACTGGGGCGCTTCTTGTTACAATTTATTATTCGACGGCCTGCATGGTCGAGTGGTAAGACGCTCGACTATGAATCCAAATGGTCGCGGGTTCGAACCCGGCGTGCGTTAATAAAATTTATTAACATGTGTTATAATACATTCAATTGAAATAAAATAAATAAAGTATATTTGCGGCAGGTACCAGAGTGGTAAGATACTCTAAGTATCGCCCCGGTGAAAGACTACCATTCAGAATTGAAACGTTGCTTGAAATGGCTTTAGCCGTGTTGGTGACCAGATCTGAATAGGCAAGTACTTCCCGACCTTCTTCTTTCCCATCTCCTTCCCTTCCCCATTTACTTCAGCTTCACAACATACTGCAATTAGGGTTGCCATAGTTTCACAGGCTCTAGACGGTTTGGAGCAGTTAGGACTCTTATGCGCTATTCACTATAAAAAATATATATTTAAAAGAATCGGGTGTTAAAATAAAATATTATTTGTAAAAGAATAGGTATTCAAAACTATTTTTTCAAACTTCTTATTAGACTTATGGAAAAAAGGCTTCTTATCGTTATTTTGACAGTTGGATGTATAATTAAAAACTCCATATTGGATAGTGCAAATAGTGTTGCTAGTTCAATATGCGCCGATCTTGAAATTACAGACAAAAAGCATATTTCGGAACGCCAGAGTTCCTCGTTCGATTGTTTTTGGCAGATTCAAACATGCAAATTTGTGACGTAAGTTTTCAATTCTATGAAAAAGGCACGACCTTAAACTTTTATGGTGGTTAGCAAACGCGTAAACATGTTAAAGTGAATCATAACAATGTGTTTTAATTTGAAATTTTCTCCATCAAATGCAATAAATTGTTTTTATTTTTACTTTACTACACCCCCAGCGTAATAATGTTATGTGTATTTGTAGAAATGACAAACCAACTTTTTTTTATTTCACATACCTAATGTCTGTATCGGTATTGTGATATTGTTTGTTATGTTTGATGACCCTTTCAAAACTAGCCTTACAGCTGTCGTAAAGAACATGATTCAACATAATTTCAACAGGATTTCAATTTTCAATGTGTTGTAGGAAAAAATAAGACTATTATGCAATCATATTAAGAAATTGAATTTAGTGGCAACCCTGTTAGAGATTAAATAACAACTTTCAATGTATGTTATTAAATTTGATTCCTTTCCATCTATTTTTGTACTCCTAATTATCTGTTATAGTTCCTGTTCCCGTCAACATAAAGTAATACTTTGAAGGAAAACTGTTTACAAATAACTAAATAAACTATTTCTGTGAGCCTTACAGATTAATTTATTTCGTAAATGTACATAATTCATTTCTAAAAATGGCGGGATATTGTAGGATTAAACAGGAAGTGGCATTTTAAATTGAAACATTATTTTTTTATATTGTTTTAGCTTAGCCTCACAAGACAACTTAGAAAATTTAAGGTTATTTTTTTTTTAATTTTAATGTTATACAATATTATATGGAGCCTGTTGGATTGTATAATCTCTAGTAAGAGAATGTTGATAGGTGATGGATATTAAAGCAAGGAGAAGGGAAAGAGATAGGTCGTGAAGTACCTGGCTATTCAGATCATGTTTCTGAACAAAGCTAAAACCATTTCAGGCAACATTTCGATTCTAAAATATGATATCTTACAAAGAAATCACAGTATCTTTCAATCTCTGTAAAGAAGAATATGTTATGATTTTTATTTTAGTTCATAATAAATTTAAATTTACTTTTTTTCTTTTTTTTTAAAGAAAGACAAATATTCCGAGGTTACGATTAACCTGACGATATTTGAAAAACTCATACTGCCATCATAATAAGCGGAATATGTTGCTTGTGCAATGACGGAGGGCTTAGCTAGCAGAGGGAGTGAACCAAATACCCCCGGGTGGGAATCCGACGCGTTCGTCCACTCAGCTACTAACCGGTCTAACTAATTTAAAACAAGCATAATATTGTATTATAATATGTTATCTTTAAAGTTAACCAGGTGTTTCTTGCAATCTCTCTTGAATATACCGATGGGTATAATATTAATGCTTTCCGGAAGCGCAATGTAGTTTTTATTCCTTTATTGTATAAACTGCTTTGTGTATTCGCTTTGTTATTTTTTAATAGTCTGATTTTATTGCATTTCTTTGTGCTATGTCTATGAATGCTCTTGCGGTATATAATTTTGTTAGAGAACTGTTTTAGTCATATGTTGTTTATTATTCTATGCAAAGGCGTGCACTCCATATAGGCACATAAGCATTGCCTTCCTTGCAGTACTCGCATAAAAATATGCATTATATTGGATTAAATAACATGAAATCATTGCAAAAAGTAAATATACACTTCCAAAAAGGTTCAGTTTATTGCACTGTAATATATTGTTTTACCTCACATACGCTTCAGGTATATCATTTCCACAGCATTCAGTCGACTTTCATCCTTCCTCTGCCACTTCAACGCCTTGCTGCCATACATCAGGGTTGGTATAAGCACTATTCAATTTATATGAAAAACTTTTACCACTGTATCGATCATAAAATGTTAGTTTATCTGTTCTGGCTTTGGCACAGCGTTTCAATCTTGGAGTAACGATTTAAGGAGGTATAGCTAATATTTTACCCAACCTATACAAACTTGCGATAAATCACTTTCTTCGGGTTTTTACGTCGTAAACCGTGAGAGAGAAAGAGACAAGAAAAGTCATCACATAATATTGCAGCACTTCTACGTGTGTAAGACATAACTGTCAACGGATTTTGAGGTTATTTCCTATATTTGTGTTGATTAAAAAACTTGCAGTGGTTATACAAATAAATCAAACAACATGGTGATATGTGCTATGCGTGAATGTTTAAATAAGACCAAATAACAAAATTAAAAACATCACTTATCAGAGGTATTTCAACAGTTTTAAATATTTTTGGCCGAACTTTAGAATTTTCACATTTTTAATGATATAAACACATAAAATCAACAAAAAGCTTCCATCATTGTTTAGGCAAACCTTTTGTAATTAGTGTTAGTGTGATATTTTGACTTTAAAAATCATTTTAATGGTTTCATTGATAATATTTTGCTTAATGTGTTCAAACATGTTTAAAAATGTCCGAATTCCAGGTGGGCGGTAACTAATAGGCTTTCCAACATCCCTTAACATATATTTGCCTCTTTCTATCGAGTCAGTATATAGTCAACCGTCCTGACTACACTGTTTCGCAAAGCTACCTCTCCATTCCCTCCAAGGTTTCAATCGTTTTATTTACACTTCGCTCCGGGTTAGCAGCATTTTCCAGGCCTTCGTAACAAAACCCTCGCCACTTTCTCACTAAGGTCGTCAACATTTGAGAATTTCTCGTTACCTCTCATCTCAGAAAACATATAGTTGTCGAAGTTCGAAGCCTCACGAGCATATTAAAGCTCCAGTACCCCATCAGGGCGAGAGTTACCTACATACTTGAAGCGTTGTTGCACCAACTACGCCCTAACGAGCACTAAGCCTTAAACGTTGAGCTTTCAAGTTTTGAAGTACTCTTTGAATTACTTATTTCAGCACACTCTAAATATTATATCAGATTATGTTTTTCCGCAGAGAAAGACGAGCGCTATAATATTGAAGTTCGTTGAAACATTATTAATTATTGATTAATGATGTGTTATGTGTTACGGAATAGAACTGTTGTGGAAAAGTTAGGTCAGATTTAGCACGAAAATAAACTTTTAGAAATACAAAATTGTGTAAGAGACACTTTGGTCAAAATAGAGTTAAGTATGCATTCTTGATCGGTTCTTTTTTCTGCATCGAATTCGCTGACTCTCGTTTTTTTCTGAAGGCTTTTGTAGCCCTTCAGACGTCTAAAATATATTTACCAATTGGGAGAAGGCTTGAATCAAGCGACACGAATTTGGATTTTTTTTTTTAAAATTTTTTCGCTACAGATAACTCAGTGAAAGCATTGACTTACCCGAGTTAACTTTTTTTTCATAATCCAATTAGGTATTGAGGACTAATACATTTTAGTGTAAAATTTAAAAAAAACTTTGTGCTCTGGTGGAAGCTTCCCAAAATGGCGCTTCAGCCCTTTTGTCTTTCCGGCGACAATATCATAAAGATCGCCATGATTTGTCATTTATTATAATGTTTTTATAAGCTGTTTTACAACATTTCAAAGATCGTCGTCCGTTGAGCGTAGAACAAATTATTACCTACCTACCAACTACGAGTACCTAACTAACTAACTATGACGGCCTCCGTGGTCAAGTGGTAAGAAGCTAGACTACAAATCTAGAGGTCGCGGTCGCAAATAACTTTGTAACTGTTAACTGTGTCATAACACATTTAATCAATGTAAAATAATGTATAGTGCATTTGAGGCACGTCCCGGAGTAGTAGATACTTTAAGTATCGCCCTAGTGAAAGACCACCATTCAGAATCTAAACGTTGTTTGAAATGGCTTTACCCGTGCTTAGTGACTAGATCTGAATAGCCAGGCAATTTCCAACCTTCCTCTTTCCCATATTCTTCCATTTCACTACCTTTGGTGTCACAACATACCCCGATTGGGAATGCTATAGTCTTACTGGCTCTAGCCGGTTAGGAGCAGTTGAGACTCTTGTGCGGTATGAACTATAAAATAAATAAAAATTCAAATAACTAACTAACTTACTAACCGCAAGGGTAGGTAGAGAGAACAAACCGCCAAACAACTCTGTCTTGGCACACACTCCTTGCTTAATTCACATTCATATACCGCCTCATACACACTCTTCTGTTATTCTGACTCTTCACATGGCCCGACTCAAGTATTTGGTTCACTTAATCGTGTCATGTCTTCCTCGGGCGTCTTCTTCCACCCATTTTCACGTCACATATTCTTTTCACTCTCCTTTCTTCGTTCACTCGCTCTACATGCCCAATACTAACTCTACATACCATACTTGCTTCCTTTAAATTATTATTACCCTCAATTAATACAACCAACTGTTAGAAATGGAAATGAGTTAAACGATTTTGTTACAGTTTTCATAATTCGAAACCATTTATATACACCGACCCATTAATGTTCGCAAAATAATTCCATTATTATTGTAAAATTGCAAAAAACTGACATGACAGCCATGGGAAACGAATACCTCTGTAACTATTACATTCCTAGGAAGAATGTTGCCATTCACATTTGCATTCTCTCGTTTAATTGAAATAAAAGTCTTTCTCTGCAAAAACAGCCATTTATCAGCTGTTTTTATGACAGCATAATTACTCTTTTGCATTCAGATTGCTAAAATTTAAATAAATTTTCGAAAATATGCTTGTATCGGCTCATTTTCACAAATACATTCTTAACCCTTATGTGACTAAAGAAAATTACACATTTTTGAAATTGATATGAAGGAATATTTTACAGTTTATCATTTGCTGAAGTTTGCTTAACCACTTTTAGGGCGTAATATATTTCGACTCAATTCAATACTTGAGGAAGTGGATAGGAATTTCACCCAGTACTATTTTTTCATGGGGTTTTTAATTAAATTAGTGATTAAAAATCGTATTAAGTGACATATTGTGATTTGACATGCGTCCACATGTGGGGACTGGCACTGCCAGTGCTTCGATTATACCCCGAATATCAGCATTTAAATGACATCCAACACGACCTCACCTACAACCTGAGGGAGGGGTATGAAGCCGAGGTAAGTCAGATCATCAGCATCATCTGAATGATTACTTTATTCAATTTGTACTTCTTGATGTGATACTATAACAGTTCCTTTACAAGGTACTTTTCTATTCTGTTGTCGGCTTTACCCTTATATGACTGAAGAAAACTACACCTTTTTAAAAATGATATGAAGGTTCCTTTTACAGTACATCATTTGCTGAAGTTTCCTGAACCACTTTTATGGCGTAATATATTTCGACTCAGTTCAATACTTGGGGAAGTGGATAGGAATTTCACCCAGTACCACAGTTTTTAATTAAATATGTGATTAAAAATAGTATAAAGGATACAGGTGATGTACTTTAAACACAACAGTACATCATATTTGTCATTTAAAACAAGATAAAATGATTAATAAACACGGACAAGCTTAAAAAAATATATGAAACACATGAGGGTACCCGGGTAATTTTTCAGTCATCAAAAGTTGTAAATTACACTTATTCGGTTTCCGCTAACATACCACCCTCCACATATCCAACGGTTGTGTTCAATTGTTAATTTTCACTTTTGTGGAGAAGTCAGGAAGTTTCAGCCAGTTAGACTTACTGGAAAATAAAAAAAAATATGTTAAAAACCGAAGAGGGTACCCGGGTACCCTTTCAGTCACATGAAGGTTAAACGTTAAAATGATTTCAGTGGATCATTGGAATTAAAACACTAAATATTTTTTATAAGCTTAAATCCACGATTATATTAAAACGAATTAACTAACATAATTTATAGAACTTAAATCGTTTTCTATGTATGTTGGTGGGATTAACATATTTGCTATATTGGTTGGATAGAATTACCAAATTAATAAAATAATATCAACTGATTTTTGTACCCAATAAAACATAGAAGTTTATTATGTGTTTGTATTTTTATTCAAACTAATACGAGTATGCTGAATATGTTTAAAAAAAACCTATGATTCCAAATGCATAAATGTTTTTCTTACCAGATGTGTGAAAAAAAATATTTGCATACATCTAAATAAAAATACAAAAACAAAACACAAATTTAACAAAAGATTTTTCAGCAACTCGTAATAATATTTATAATTATCATTAAACTAATAATAGTCAATAACGACTATAATAACGTCATAATTCAAATTAAATAACAAATGGAGTCTGTTCTCTGTGACTGGCTAATGACATGGTTTGGTAGGCAGCCATTATTACTCTGTGGTCTATACTCTGCTCTATAGCTTCATTCGTATTATCATGAATGTTTTATTCAGTTCCGGCCAGTGTTGCCAGAACGAGCGAGAATAATAATCGTTAAATTTAATAATGATTGTGAATTTGCATTCCTACCTAATGACCGAGAAATTTTTAACTCGGGTTTATTTATATAAGAAATATTTGGGAATTTCTGATCTCTGGGTGGTATTTTATGAACTTTGGTAATTTTTTTTTGGTAGGTTAGTAATTATTATTTAATTTATCGCTGCGATACGATTTTAATTTATAGATTATCGTATTCGATATAATTAAAAATGACTTTGGAGTCTTTTGTGTATTATACTAAAGATTTTAATAATATCAAAATTTGAACTTTATTCAACTATTTTTTTATTTTTATTTAAAGAAAATATTTATAATAAAAAATGGTATTATTAAAATCCTTGAAATGGAGTTCCACCACAAATTAACAGTTTCAAAATTAGAAATAATATTATTCTAATGTTGATACATCACCAAAGTCCAGGAATAGAAGAGGCTAGTTGGAAAAGTCGAGGACGCCCGAGAAAGACATGGCACGATCAAGTAAATTAAGTAATTGAATCGGGTCATGTGAAGAGTCAGAATAACAGAAGAGTATGTTTGAGACGGTGTATGAATGTGAATGAAGCAAGGAGTGTGTGCCAATACAGAGTTATATGGTGTTCCGTCCTATCTGCCTACACCTGCGGGGAAACGGCGTGATGGTTAGTTAGTTTAGTTGGCTATTTAGATATAACTATGAAATAATAATAGTAATACTTAGCTCATTTATATAGCGCCGTTTTTGTGAAATATCACCTCACAGAAAAAGCCATGCATTCCAAAGTGAAGTACCACCATTCAGAATCGAAACATTGCAACGTTTCGTTTCTTGAAATGGGTTTAGCCGTGTTTGTTGACCGGATTTACATGGCCAGATACCTCCCAATCTTCCTCTTCTCCATCTCCTTCCCCACCCCACTAAGTTCAGCCTGATAACTTAACCCAATTGGAGATGCCATAGTCTCACTGGATCCAGACGGTTGGGAGCAGTTGGGACTCTTGTGCGGTATTCAGTATTGAAAAAACCAAAATTAAATATTTTGTAATCCGATTATAGGCAATATGAAATTTTGTGTGGTAACACTTAAATATATTTATATATATACATACAGGGTGTTTTGAAGGCATTGAAACTTTTTAAATACCGTGGCTTTTTATCAATCATATATTTTTTTGAAAATTATGGTTTTTTTTCCCGATTCATTCCGATATGGGCAAATGAAAGGCATATAGTCAATTTCAATGGAAGATGCTCCCTTTCCGGCACCGGTGCATAGTCGGGAAAACTCTTCAAACGCGCCCCAACATTTGTACACGGTTGACATTCAATACATGAGAACGGGTCGCTTTTTACGACTCGTTCTTATGTTCAACAGCTCGGCTATGGAACGATTTGCCGGCCTCTGTGTTTCCTCCCTCCTTCAACATGAGCCTCTTCAAGACCCAAGTTCAATCCTTCCTTTCCTCAAAAAAACCCTCCACACAGCATCCCCAAAGATGATATAGGCTCTGAGGGAAATTGTTTTCCTCAAGGCCTCCTGTGTGGAATTATTGTAAAAAAAAATACATCTTTATCGGTGTGTAAAGCTCTACCCGAATATATTTGCACACCTAGATAGTGTTTTGGATAGACTATCCATTTTTATTTACGGAAAAACTTTTGACTTTTTATAAAGAGGTTCCGAGTTTCGGTCGCTACCTCATATTTTTATAGAAATGAAAAAATAACTTTGTATAAGACCACGAATATATTTTTATTTTTATGACCTACCGGTTTCGCTTAGCCTAAGCATCATCAGGGTACAAAAATATAAATTAAATAAAAAAAAATACAAAGTGTGCGGTTATTTATACAAACAGAGGGAGACCAAATTATTAAATTAAAATAAAATAACAAAACAATGAGAAAACAATTGAATAACATTTATTTTGTAACAAAGGAACATAGAGAAAGAGTCGGTCATAAAAACTGAAGTAATATTCGTGGTCTTGTACAAAGTTAGTTTTTCATTTCTTTAAATTTGTCAACCACAAAGTGATACTTTATGAGAAAATATAATATGTTTATGTTTTGTGTCTTCCTTTGTTTCATATTTCGTTAAAAATTATTGATATTGCTTGAAAAATTAATTTAAAAATAAATCATAAAGCTTTAATAAGTTAATTCTAGTTTAAATATATGGACATGTTTGTCTTCACATGAAAAAATACAAAGATTATAAACTAGGTCAACATGAAATTACTTGATATTAAAATTATCAATTTTATGTTTCACTTATAATAATAATAATAATAATATTTTTTATTAAATTTCTTATACATGACAAATTTTTTGAATTTAATGCATATAAGAAATAAGTTATTTTTTTTACAAAATAAATACAAATTAAAGTAACAAAAATTAAATTTCAAAAAAATAAAATTTCAGGCAGTGGTGATGATCAGGTCAATGAGGAGAAACTTTTTCAAGAATCAATAGGATTTCACTTCTGAATCTCTCCTCACTGACATGAAATAAGTCGATATCGGAAGAGATTTTGTTCTGGAGCAAAATACTTCTCCCCACCGGCAGAACCATTGGCAGGTTGGTCCTACAGGCAGGAAGATAGAATAATCTATGAAGACGCTGTCTTAGATAGTCATCAGGAACATAGAGACTTACGCGCTCCAAAATAGCAGGGTTTACAATATAGCCCCGCAGCAGTCTGAAGAAGTGAGTGGCGGCATACCCCTCTCTCCTGAGCTGTAAGGAGTGAAGTCCGAGCGTGCCCAGGAGAAAGTTTGTTGGGTAGAGCCACGGGTAGTGGCCGTACTCCCTCATGTATAAAAATCTCAGGAACTTTTTCTGGACCCTCTCCAAGATGAGGGAGTACCCCACCTCATGAGGATTTCAAATAATTGAACCACTCTCCAGCCTACTGCGGACCAAAGAGAAATAGAGTGTTCTCAGAGTTCGGGTATCCCTAAAAACTCTGACGGTTCTGAGAACAAACCCTAACATTTTCGATGCCGACTGGCACAACCCCTTCGATATGAACACGAAATGCAAGCTTACTTTCGTACACAATCCCAAGATCCTTTATAGTGGAAACGCGTTTGAGATTATGATCGAGCATTGTGTACCTGTGGTAGGTGAGACTAAATGCTCTGGTAAAAGAAAGGACTACACATTTCGAGATATTGAAATGAAACTGCATAACTAGTTAACTAGTTATGCTCTCACCTCTCCAGTTTTATGTTTCAACTATGCACTAATGATGATTTGAGTACAGAATCAAAACGTAACAAAGTCAGATAAAGAATAGTTAGCTGTAACAAAAGAAAATCCTTTGTCACATTAAGCATGGCTACAGGGCTCCAGGCGAATAAACAGATGTTAAAATGGGATCTCCGACGAATTAAGAGCTTAATGGCCGCCAGTATTATTTCGACTCTCGGCATGCATCGATGCATTCAAGGAATAGGAAGCAAATACGAAACACTTTTAAAAGAGGTTTGTTAATTTTTCATGTTAAAAAAAAAAATCATATTCGAAAACACACAAACTGCAATGCGTACTACAGATAATATATGTAATTTAAAACAATTTTAATTACTGTGATTTTGATGAACGATTTAGTAAATTATTAGCAAAACCCCGTTACCCGGGTTACGAATAACCTGACAGTATTCGTTTAAAACTCCTACTGCCATCATAATATAATATAACATCATAGTACTTACCGTATTATTGTAGCAATTCTGCTTCAAACTCACAATGCAACACGCCTATGCGACGAATACAACATTTAGGAAACGTATACTCCGATGTCGCTGATATATTTAACACGTCAATATCAAACTATAAGTTTAGTTTAGTACAGTTGTTATCATCTGGAAGAGCTAAACTAATAGTTAGACCTATTACTTAGTATTGTTTTTTTCTTTTACAATATTTTGGACCTGTTATTTATTGAATATTATTGATTATTTTTGTATCTACTATTCAATACTCTTTTTATTTATTTTTTTACATAAATTTTTGCACTTATGAGGTTGTTGTTTAAAAAAAAATAAAATGTTTACATGTATGTAAAAGCCTGTAACGGGCGTAAATAAATAAATAAATAAATAATAAGCGGAAGATGTCGCTTGTGCAACGATGGAGGACTTAGCTAGCAGAGGAATTGAACCCACGACGCCCGGGTGGGAATCCGACGCGTATGTTCACTCAGCTACTGATCGGTCTGTTTATCATTCAATTTACATTCCGATGACTTCTGGCGACTATGTAATACATACTCTCAGTATCGCCCTGGTGAAATACTGCCATTCAGAATCGAAACGTTGCTTGAAATGGCTTTAGCCGTGTTTGGTGACCAGATCTGATTATCCAGCTACTTTCTAACCTTTCTCTTCCCCATCTCCCTCCTCCAAATGCCAAAGTCTCACTGGCTCTTGACGGTTGGGAGCAGTTGAGACTCTTGTCCAATTTTAAATATAAAAATAAAATGTTACCTTCCCATATTCCTCTTCCTCTTTCCACCTTCGCTTACTTCAGCCTTACAACATGCCGCAATTGGGGATACCATAGCTCCACTGGCTCCGGAAAATTGGGACTTTTGTGCGGTATTCACATAAAAAAATGAATTTACTTAAATTTTCACCATTAATTTGAATACTATCTTTTTCATTTTTTAATCTTTACACGTGATAGAAGATCAAGATGTGTTTCAAGTATGCCTAGATGTTTCAGCTTTTGTATACGATGATCGACTCTATAAAAGCCTTTTTAGGCTCTACAAAATACCTGTCACGTATTAACCCTGGTCTACGTTCTTCTGAAGGGTAGAGCCAAGGTCGAAAACGGCATATTTTGTCTTGAATTTCTTGCTAAAGCCGTGTTGCTGGGAAGTTTTTGTTTTTGTTTTTCTCATAAACTGAAATTAATCTCACTACTGTAGTAATATTGTACATCTGTACTTTTTTTTAGATTTTTTGAAAATACAAGACACATCATACTCATACAAATCTTACGAAAAATGTAGCACCACCGGTACCGTCTTGTTTTACGTTTCACCCGCGTGTGAAAAGGATAGCCATTCAAAGAATATGTGTGTACGGATGAAATAGCTATATGAACGTCTTACGCTACTGTTATAATCGGTTATCGCGGCACTAGCCGTGGTTGTCTCACACACTTATGTATTTCTGCATTTACTATCTCACTCCGTTGAAGTACCTAAAAACCTTGTGAAAAATTGTATTTATTGAATTGAAATAATAAGTTATTTGTGGGTAATTTTGAATGGAAAGAAACTCCATGAGACATGTTTTTTGTTCCCGAATGATTTTTATACCTCTCAAGGCTTTTTTTCTCAGGAAGAAGCTTACAACGACGCGTTTGAAGCCTACAGAGAGCTGGTGACAGCTTGTCTGTCGAACGAATGTTTGTGTGATACTTAACGCAGTATATCTCGGGTATGTCTCGCGGACTCGGTTTAGTGCATTCACGCGCGTTGTCTTAGTAACGTATCTACATCATTTTATTCATCTAAGTCCTCATCAGTATCTTTTTCTTCTTTTGTGTAAATACTTCTCACTAACAAATTGTATTGTACTTCTTTACTACTCAATTGTATGTCAATGGTACATTTTGTGCCGTAAATATACTCGTATGTAAAAAAATCAAATAAAATAAAAACATATTAAAATAATGTTAATAATCTAAAACACAAATATGAAACAGATTCTAAAAAGAACAGTGGTCATGACCGAGACTCGAACTCGGAACCTCTAATCTATCCGAGAGTAACACTTTTCCAGTTAAACCATCAAGACCTCATTAGAAAGCGGCATTTTTAAACGATCTCATACTTGTATTGAAAATTATTAATATTTCAATTTCTTTCTGCCATAATTCAGAAACTTATTATTCCCTCATGTATATGTTAACAGTAACGGGAATCGAAGGTAACCCTCACATATTTAGTGGGATTCGCTAACCGCAGATATTTCAACAGTCGCGTCGGTCATTGACAAGTAAAATTACATCATATCACACCACTATCAAAACTGCTTCAAGGCTTGTTCGCGTCCGTTAAATTCAACGGGTAGTTATCACCGGCGTCGACGTATAACGTAACTATTCATTGAAGGTTACGGTCGGTTGTACAGTGTCGTCCCGGAGTTACCACCCATAAAGTGTGCGGTCTGCGGTCCTGCGGTAGGCACCGCGTATAGGTGCCCCGAACACCTGTAACCCTCCGCCGCTCCTCTCCCCCTGCTCCGAGGGCAGACGGTCGCCATGGCAACAGTCTGGAATCTGGCCGCCAGTCTAAACAACCCTCTCCAGTCTGGACCGTTCCCCCGCAGCCTCCGTCCCCGCCCCGCCGGCAGACATCAATCATTGAGCTTAGCCATATCGTAACGTATCGACAGGCATTATCGTAGTACTCGTATGTCTACGTAACGAGATATTACGTATACAAGCGAATAAGCTCGGAACACGTGGTACGTAACGTGCATTTCCCGTATGGCTTCCTGCTTCCAGAAACATATTAGAACCTATTTTACATATGGACGGCCTCCGTAGTCGAGTGGTAAGGCGCTCGACTACGAACTAAAGGTCGCGGGTTCAAACCCGGCGTACGCCAATGACTTTTATTTAATTAATACCGGTCGGTAGGTGAGTGGACAAACGCGTCGGATTCCCGCCCGGGCGTCGTGCGTTCAATTCCTCTGCTGGCTAAGTCCTCCATCATTGCACACACAACATCTTCCGCTTCTTACGATGGCAGTAGGAGTTTTTCAAATATTGTCTGGTTATTCGTAACCCGGGAATGTTTGTCTTTCTTCTAAAAAAAAGAATTGACAAAGTGTATCATGACACATTTAATTAATATAAAATAATAAAAAAGTTTTTCGCGGCCCGTTCCAGAGTGGTAGATACACTATCGGCCTGGTGAAAGACCACCATTCAGAATCGAAACGTTGCCTAAAAATGGCTTTAGCCGTGTTTGATGACCAGATCTGAATAGCCGGGTAATAATAATAATAATAATAATAATAATAATAATAATAATATTTGGATAATTTGTATAGCGCCGTTTTTGTGAAAAATCACCTCAAGGGCGCTGTACAAATCTTAATTTCTACTTAATATCAATTCTTAGTTTATATAAATATACAGCATCATACTTACCTGGCAGGTCACTTCTGGCAGGACACAATCACCATATCATAATAACTTAAAATTTAGAATAACTTAAATTTTTTTTTTTATTTCTTTATTATTATTTTTCATTTTTAGGGCATGAGGGCTAATTTAAAATAAAGTATATCGGAGGTATTTTTAATTTTTCGTAGTGAAGAACAGATAATGGTGATAATCTTCTAATGAATTTAAGGAATGAGAGTCTGAAAAGTTTTCTTGGTTCTATTGGGCTTGTTACATTTTGATTATGGATATGATTTTCTGAAAAAATGAGTTTTGAGTTTGGCTCTGAACTCTGTTGAGTCTTTTATTACTCTCAGATCATGTGGTAGTCCATTCCAGGCTTTAGGACCTGACACTCCGAAGGAGCGCTCTCCGAACTTAGTGTCTGGTATGCGCTTTGGTTCTTTCAACCTTCCGATAGCCGATGACATTGCCGATCTAAGAGTTGACTGTCGCGAATTGGAATCTTCAGGAATACACAATTCCGATAAATAAGCCGGAGCCATTCCGTTAATTGATTTGAAAACCATCCAGCAAAGCTTAAACTGGATTCTTTCGGGACATTTAAGCCAGTGAACATTTTTGAGGTGCTCTGAGATATGGGAATATTTTGATACGCCGGTGATAAGTCTTGCCGCGGCGTTGAAGACTAGTTGTAGTTTGTTAATTTGATATTTAGGAAGACTAGCGTATATTCCGTTGCAGTAATCTAAACGCTGCACTTCCTTAAGTTTAAAATTTTAAATCATTTTTTATCTGTTAGTTTCTTTTAGTAAGTCGTCTTCCAATTGAAAAATAATTTTAAATAACCGTTTTTTTGATATGGCGGATTGTTAAGATATATTTAACTTAAAACGCGTTAACTTAACGCACTGCTCTGTCTTCAACGAAGGTTGTAGTTATTTAGTTCCTAAGGCTGCAGTTACATGTTAAATTCGCAGCTAAAAAGCCTATTAACAATGATGATTTTGTTAGTTCGTCCACACAGCTCATTTAAGCCAAAAAAAAAATTGAACAGATCCGTCAAAAGAATGCATTGTCTCCGCGGTCATTGTCATTTCAATGATTCAATGCTACTTTGCAAATAAACGAAGGCAGAAGTTAAAAATCATTAAAAAATATTTTTTTTTATTTTTTCTTGTACTAATACCGCAGCGGAAACCTTACTTCATAATCAGAAAATATTTTAAATAAAAAATAAGGTTTTTTATATCCTTATTTTAATCAAATTGAATATTATTAGTGCTTAGTAATACTAGTTTTAATTTTTTTTTTTTTGACAGCTGTTTTGTGTTCAAGGTTCTTATCACCATGCTAATAACTATTCTTAATTAATAGTAGCAGAACTAAATAAAATTAATAGGACTCTAATAAATATGATTAAAATTAAATTGTAAATTTTAAAATGGAGTTCTGCAAAATTTAACACAAAAACTACAAATAAAAATATTACAGACAACTATGAGAAAATCGTTTGCAAATTTCATGGCGCTAGAGCTCACTGGTCGAGAGTTTTGGATGATTTAGAAAAAAAAACTGTTTTTTTAGTTAAGATTTAGACATGAGCGCGAGTAACACCACTCATATGGACTTTTGAACATCTGTCTTTCTTCCCTCATTTATTTTAGACATCTTAAAGAAAAACCCTTCATTTAGCCCCCTCTTTAACCCGCATCACAACGTCACCCAATCGGGTGGTGATAAATTTCTCCTGGTTGTATCCAGTAACCTGCTTTCATGAAGTATATATTTTTAATTTAGATATGGATATAACAGGGCGTGTGTACATCAACGGATTAACATAATATACTAGAAGCGAAGGGTGTTAAAATCTAGATATAATTTATTATTTGTTGAGATGTGTAATGTTTATATTTATGTTGATATTAATAAAAATGAAATAATAACTTTGTATAAGACCACGGATTTTATTTTTATTTTTATGACCGACCGGTTTCGCTTAGCCCAAACATCATCAGGGTACAAAATTAAACTTAACACAAAAAATAGTGTGTGGTCATATATACTCGTACATAGAGGGGAATAACATAATTTAAAAACAAAAAATAAGAGAACAGTAAGAAAACCAAGGAATAAAATTTAAATTATAAATTTAATATTTCACTTTTATTAAATATGTCAAACCATAAAGTGATTGTTTTCTACTAGTTTTTTTTTACATATGTTAGTTACTTTCCTGAATAATAATAATATTTGGATGATTTGTATAGCGCCGTTCTTATGAAAAATCACCTCAAGGGCGCTGTACAAATCTTATTTTCTATTATTTAAATGAGAAAATATATGTGAACATACTTACCTGGCAGGTTTCATCAGGTAGACATACTTATTAACTATTTTTTTTTCCCGATTTAGGTCATGGGAGCGAAATTAAAAAATGGACTTTCTGAATTTTTCGTGCAGTACAGAATGTATTTAACAAAAAACGTAATTGATCGTTCAATTTTTTTTTTATGTTCCGTTATTTGAATTTTCGACATAGAATTTAATCACATCAAGAGAGAGATGCAGATTTTAGATTTAAGGGTGTGTTCGTCACGTGATAAGATCGAGAGAGCGCGATGGTTAGATGCAATGCTAAATAAGAGCAAAATGAATCTCAGATACTCCCAAAGATACGGCCGGAGAGTTACCTCCGCGCATTTCCAATGACGCCTGTCCACATTGTATTCGGGTCAGACTTGGACAGCCCTGGCCTATCTGCAGACACATCTGGCAGACATTTTACGGAGGTTTTTTCAATTTGCATTGTGGCTGCGCTGAAACAATACGTTTATTTTTCTGCGGCCATCCATAAATTCAGAATATACGGATAAAGGGACGGAACAATGCTGCACAGACCACACACCCGCCATTATAGTCTCCGGCAGTGGGGCGAGGGCGCCGGGAGAAGCCTCCAAATAAAGGCTGCATCAAGTGATATAAACTGCAAGGAGGCTGCGCCGTGACGAGAGAACATCTCGCGACACTTGTGCCGACGTGGAGGAAGGCTGTCATCGCGCGGCCACGTATCTCTGCGGATGAATTTTACACAGTTGTCGTTGAACGAATTCCTTTTTAAAATTAAAATTATGCCAAGAGATCTAAACGCAACATCTTTCAAAGAAATTGGATATTTCAATGTGACAGTAATGCTTTTATTTTTTTTTTAATGGCTAAGAAAATCGGCTAAGAATTCAGCACCCAAAATACACACTTTTGGCTTTCTAATACAAGCAAAACTACAAATGATTTATCTGTGAAATGTATACGGGTAATCTAGAGTGGTAGATACTCTAAGTATCGCCCTGGTGAAAGACCACCATTCATAATCGAAATGTTGCCTAAAAATGGCTTTAGCCGTGTTTGGTGACCAGATCAATTTTGTTGAAACTAACCGAAAACAAACGTAATTTTGAATGTTAAATTTGCACAAACTTTAAATTCATTGGATTACAACACAAGCAATTTTATAAAAAGCACAAACACTGAACAGATAATCCCTAGAAGTGTAATTTATAACGATTTGAAGGGAGTTGTCGCTAATCTACATAAAACATTTCCACTCCCAGTTCCAATGACGACAAGACATTGATTATCGGTTAAAGAAAGAATTTCTAATCTCAATGTTTGATCAATCAGCAGAAGTGGGGAAAAATCACCTTAATTCGGGCACACGGACACGCCTAAAGCACAATTCTATCGGTTTATCTTATCTCTTCAGTCGGTACAAAGCTGCATCGGCAAACACGTGTAAACAGCGCCAAACAATTTATTTCACGGAATGCAGCATTTCATCGGATGGGCAGTGGCTGCATTACCTGCCTCCGCCGGCTGCAGATGAGACGGGAGGGAGGCTGCAGGGAGATGCAGGCAGATTCCTCCGCCACTGATTCCGTGTTTGTTCTAACAATAGTGCCGGACATTCCTCGAATCTGGAGCCAGAGTCGACGAAATATCTCGCAAACATCCATAACTCACATCGCTACCTGGGATGGCGAAATTATCGAGGATGAGTCGCAGAGGATAATATATAACACAGTAAGATACTCTCAGTATCGCCCTGGTGAAAGACAGGCATGGTGAGAGAAGATTCCAATCTCCTCCCAACCGTCTGGAGTCAGTAGAACTACGGCATCCCCAATCAGGATATATTGTGACGCTGAAGATACTTGGAAGAAGGGGATGTGTAAGAGGAAGGTCTAAATTACCTGGCTATTTAGATCTGGTCACCAAACATGGCTTAAGCCATTTCAAGCAACGCAAGAATTCAAAATAGTGATATTTCACCAGGGCCATACTTAGAGCATCTACCACTCTGAAATTTGCCGCAAATATGATATACATATTTTTTTTATTGATTAACCAGCGAGTACTCGGCATGCCTTGCCATGCCACTCAAAAAAAGAAAGTGTTTGTGTTTTAATTCTGTTTATTGAAGTGCTTTTGAAAACACTCTTTTTAAGCTTTGTGTACATAAATGAATAAATGAGAAGGTTTTCCGATGGGTGAGCAGGCCACATACAGCTGTCCATGTGAGAAGCACGGATTTTCAAAATTTAGTTCAATGTTTAAATTCAATGGTTGAATGTTGTTCATACTAATTTTAAAACGTTATATCAACAGTTTTACTTATTTGATTTCATTCAAACTACTCTCGAAACCTTCCCGTCACTAATAAGAACAAACTGTGCTATTTTCAACGAAATCGGTCGAGTAGTTTTTGATAAAATCGAACATAAACAAACATTAATTTTTATACATAGAGATTGTGAAATTACAAAAAATAATTAAAAAAAAAATTAAAAATGATACAGTGAATTAAAAAAAAGTTACCTTCAACGAGAAATTTAGAGCAGATCGTTAGGAGATAATTTAACTTTCGTAAAGATCTTTGGGAAAGCGTTTTAATAATACACATATTAGAATCATTGGGCTTTATTCTCTACACTTGAGTCATTTTACGCCTCTGCCTGGTCGTTCAATCGTAACAGTTCCACGTAGAAACAATATATCTGTTGGTATATTCAATAAGCTCCTGAAAATGAATTGTCTTCTATTCAAATGCGCTCTAGAATCAAATTCCAATTCAAAATGCACTATTCCTGGAAGCTTTTACAATGCAATAAATTGAGATCGATAAAAAAACCTTTTTTGTAAAGAAAGATTTACATTCCTGGGTTACGAACTACCTGACAATATTTGAACTCCTACTACCATCATTATAAGCGCAAGATGTTGCTTGTGAAATGATGGAGGACTTAGCTAGCAGAGGAATTGAACATACGACGCCCAAGTGGGAATCCGACGCGTTTGTCCAAAAAATCAAAATAATTGATTGAAAGGAATTTATACAAATTCTTAGAAGAGAAGAGGAATGGATGAAAACTAAAATCGAACAATAAAAAACATGAATAATTTCAATAAATACCAACTATAATTTTGCCAATATCATGTCATCTGAGTGCAGAATTGTATCTTTCTTCAAGCTACAAATAACTTTAATTATTATGTCTATCTGAAGTGACCTGCCAGTTAAGTGTGCTCCTTTACTGTAATCTGTATCTGTACGTAATCTAAATATATATATATATATATATATTAATATGCCATAGATGATATTATGTAGTTTGTAATAAGATGGAGCCTAGGAATTAAAATGTGTGATCCCTTGAAAAAAATCCCTTGGGGTGATTTTTCACGAAAACGACGCTATACAAATTATTTTACTTTCATTATTATTTTGATGACTAGATATTGTGACCTTAGACCCGGAGGTCATATGTTCGAAACTCGACAAAAGATAACTAAGCTTAAGAATTTTTCCTTTTTCCAGGATTTAAATCCAGACTTTACATTTGTACTTTACTCCAGAGGGAAAAGGACTTACAAGTCAGAAATCAAAGGGGACCGAGCTATTAAGATTCTTAGGTTTTGATTCAGAGTGTACTTGTTCAATACACGGCGTGCGCAAATAAATACACTTTAATTTATAGGGATTATTTCATATTTCAATAATAAAAAGTATGTTTGCAGCACATTAGAGTGTGGCAAATTCTTTCAAAATTATCCTGGCGAAATTCATTTATTTATTTATTTAACAAAATTTCATAAAAACAGTTGTTCACCAAATACATTAAGAGATGAATGATATAAAAATATTGTAGATACATGCATAGTGTAAATAAAGAAACTAAACATTTATGAACATCTCACATATAGACAAGGTATTATACATCCAAAGGAGTTATATAAGTAAAAACTGAAGTAGTGTGACGCACTTTATATGATATAATAACGCAAATAAGGTTAGCAACTTGTTAGCAATGAAAAACAAAAAAACATAAGATATAAGAGAGGTTCATTCTTTTACACATATTATAAGATAGTCGAAATACCAACATTCAGAATAGAAACGCTGCTTTAAATAGCTCTAGTAATATTAAGTGACTAGATTCGAATAGTTATATACTCCTCAACCTTCTTCTACCCCATTTTCTTCTTTTCATCACTTTTTCAGCCCCATAAAATATGCCAATTGGTGATTCCATAGTTCCACAATCGCTTGAAATGGTTCGCGTACCAAGGTACACTTCGCCTTCCTGTCCATTCTTTCCTTCCGTCGCAAACTAACCTCAATTTTGACGTTATAATCTTAGTGTATTTGTGTATGTTTGTGTTATGAATCTTGAATAGCATCGCGTGAAACAAACAACTCCTTCAAAATCTTCACTAGAGTTTATTCTTACGAAAATCAGACAAAAGTGTGACGGATTTTGAAACATAATACGTTTGTTTGAAGCGCTGCTGCCATGGAAATTCAAGCCAGGAATCCTTGCTGCTCGCTACTAATGTATGCACAGTTTTTCCATTCTCCTTATAAGAACAATAGCTGGTCCATGACAGACTTATACGAGAATATGTGCTGTGCCTATTTGACTGTTTGTTATACCACCGACCCACTCTCGTCTTGCCTGAAGTGGTAGAAATGGTATTCTCACTCAAAAATGTATGTAAGTGCATTTTTTTATTTTAGTGTATAATTTAAAAACTTATCTCCCTTTATTATTTCCAATTTTAAACCTGGTAATTCGTTGTGGAATTCCATTTTCTCTACCGAGAAGGGAAAATCAAAGAGGAAATTCAAAAATAACTAAGCTGTTAAAAATAAAGCTGAACGTAGATATTATATTTAAAAAAAAAAACACAGATGTATCTTACTCATCACTATGTAACCCGTCGCGCAGAATATAATTAAAATAAAGCTACAAAGATAAGCGCCAGCGCCCTTGAGGTGATTTTTCACAAAAACGGCGCTATACAAATTATCCAAATATTATTATAAAAAAATTGTAAAGCAGCCCCTGTCGGCAATAAAACAAAATCACAGATGTTCAAAATGATGATGCGGGCTTGAACCCGCGACCTTTGGATTCATAGTCTAGCGTCTTACCACTCGACCGTGAAGGCCGTCAATTAAAAGTTGGTATACTGCTAATTTTATGTGTGACTAATACAAAAAAAAAAACGTGTCCCTATTTAAGATTTGTTCTATTGGATAACGTATGCAAATATCTCACAATCATGTTTATGGAAATTGCAGCATCTATAATCCAGCCACAAGTGCATTGTGCAACATTGCACATTATGCAGATATATTCCAGCGGATGTACGGATAATTGAGTATGGAGATTCCATCCCATTGATTGGAAGACAATAATTTGATATGTTTTTAAATACCTCCACATTACGTATTATGCAGTTATTGCGCAATGAAATAATCTGCATCCAGCGGTAACGTTTCGTAGTCGGTGTTGCATTCTTTGTTGTAAAATTGCATACAAACTGTTGGGAGTGCAGATTCACAGGAACTGCGGATCGTTGTTGCATTATTCTCATGTACCTGCCGCCGTCAACACTCATTGTGCTCGAAGGTACAAGGATTGATGATGGAGCACCATGGAACTAATTATTTAAGCATTAAAGAATGCTTTAATTGAATTCTAAAGATGTAGTTGCTGTTATTTCAACATTAGTAATGATTTAAAATGAGTTTAGTAAACGGAAAATGTATTATCAAATAACACAAGTTAATTTCTATTTATTTTTTGTATAAGCTCGAGTAAGCTTTGTACATTTAAATGTAGGTACATTAAATTACTTAATAAAGAACAGCTGTAAAATAGTAAAAAATAGTGTATTTTAATTTTAATTTTTAGAAAAGATAGATAAACATTCCCGGGTTACGAATAATCTGACAATATTTTGATAACTCTACTGCCATTATAATAAGCGGAAGATGTGCGATATAACCATGTATGACCGTGTTAAAAATGTGGATATCCGGAAAATATTCGACGTCCTCCATGGTCGAGTGGTAATACACTCGACTACGAATCCAAAGGTCACGGGTTAAAACCCGGCGTGCGCTAATAACTTTTATTTAATTAATATGTGTTATAACACATTAAAATTCATTTAAAAATAATAAAAAAGTGTATTTGCGGCACGTTCCAGAGTGGTAGATACTTTAAGTATCGCCCTGGTGAAAGACCATCATTCAGAATCGAAACGTTGCTCGAAATGGCTTTAGCCGTGTTTGGTTACCATATCTGAATAGCCAAGTATTTTCCAATCTTCCTCTTCCCAATCTCCTTCCCCTTCCTACTACCTTCAGCCTCACAACATACCCTATTGGGGATGCCATAGTCTCACTGACTCCAGACGGTTGGGAGCAGTTGAAACTCTCGTGCGGTATTCATATAAAAAAAAATGTTGAAAAAATACATCGTCTCATTCATACTCTTCTGTTATTAAATATTTTTATTAAGTCAAAAAGAATATGCATTATAATTAGATACTTTGTAAACTTTGATGTAACTAAAATAAAACTAAAATTGAAACAAATTGTTACTTGTATCGAACATACGCATAAAATTACTAAATTTTGAGCCTGTCAAACTGTAAGTATACAAAACGAATAAAAAATAAATAAATAAAAAGTATAACAACATTTATTCTAACAAGTATTTTTCCGCGAAATCATATTAAAACACTTCTCTCCTGTCTCGGTGCATAGCACTTGTTATCCATCAGTTTTCCCGGTCCACCCCATCCCCTCCCGATACCCCCCATTCCCGACATCCGCCCCCACCCCATCATCCAGCCCTCTCCATAAACCCCAACCCCCTTTTCTTATTACTGCTGTAATTGTGTTCCCCCGATCCCGGATCCATTATTAAAATGTCAGAAACAATAAGTTCACTTTATTTATTACCTGCCACGGGGTGGGGGCGCTGTGATTTATTCATTTATCGTAATTCCTACAACACATGCCCTTTATCGTGTATCGAGATCTTTAATCAAAGCATGCAGAAGTGCTTTTGGTTCAAAGTAATGGCTTTTTTCAATAAATATTCAAAATTAAACAGAATTTGTGTACGTACAACTAAACTAACTAACTAACCATCACGCCGTTTTTGTCATGTCTTGGCGCACACTCCTTACTTCATTCACATTCATACGAATTATATTGACGGCCTCCATGGTCGAGTGGTAAGACGCTCGACTACGAATCCAAAGGTCGCGGGTTCAAACCCGGCGTGCGCCAATAACTTTTATTTAATTAACAGGTGTCGTAACCCATTTAATTCATATAAAATAATAAAAAGTAAATTTGCGGCACGTTCCAGAGTAATAGATACTCTAAGTATCGCCCTGGTGAAAGACCACCATTCAGTATTGAAACGTTGCTTGACATGGCTTTAACCGTGTTTGGTGACCCAGGTACTTCCTAACCTTTCTCTTCCCCATCTCTTTCCCCTCCCCACTACCTTCAGCTTCACAACATACCCCGATTGGGGATGCCATAGTCTCACTAGCTGGTATTCATATAAAATAAATAAATTTAAAAAGACACGATTAAATACATCCAAAGACAACGAGCTGTAAAATCCTTCTAGTATCACAAGTATAACGCAAGTTAACTGGAATATTGAGTAGAAGGTCAGTAGTTAGCAGCACGTCTAAGTTAGTAGTCAATACTTCTTCTCCATACAGTTATTATTACGAAATGGATCGTGCAGCCAATTTCCCGTTACTCAGCAGTTTACCTGCTAAGTCTTCGTTACTCGCCGTAAGTAGTGAACAAATGCCTTCAATTATTCCGATACACGAATTCTCTGCATTGTGTCGGTGTAAATAGCAAATAGCCCTCAGTTAATAGTTTGAAAGTTAGTTAACACGTTATTGTGTGCTTAACTGTGCTTCTGTTTGCCGCAAAATACAAATAGTCACTGAAATAATATTAACAGAATATATGATATATGAGAAACAGAAAATATAACGGTCGCGATCGAGACTCGAACTCGGAACCTCTACTCTATCCGGGAGTAACGTTATTTTTTCCGTTTCATATTTACGTTGAAGTTTATTGCTTTTATTTCAATAATTAATATAAAAATAATTAGCATAAAAGTTTTAAAGTTAATTTGAGTTTAACCTGAGACTAGAGTGGTATCCAAGACAGTGTAGTCAGTTTTTGATGATTTTTACCGGACTCGGCGGACCTGGGTGTGGCTAATACTAAGGCTAGGGTATTTATACATCCATTCATATCACATATTGACATAATGTTTTTGTTTATTCGTAGTACCACTTTTTCTCAGTATTGTAATCAACAAAAATATAGCATATAATTTAAAAAACCGTTTGGTTGTGTCAAGTTTAGTGGCATAATAAAAAATGTGGACAGAGTTCCGCGGTGATCCAGGAGCCCAAGATCATCGTGACAGTACATAAAAGCGGTGTATTATATGTGTTGTCTCTTTCTCTCTCATGGTGAACGACGTAAAAACCCGGAGAAAGTGATTTATTGCAAGTTTGTATAGGTTGGGTAAAAATAATTAGATCTCTCTCCATACATTGTTACTCCGAGAGCTTACCACAAATAGTTACTGTTAAGAAAATAAAATAAAAACATTTGGAAAGGTTATTTCAATGTTTTACATCAGTATATATATTTTTTTTGTTATTTACGTTACAATTTCATTTTAATTTATTTGTAAATATGAAATTTCAACTGCTTCCAACCGTCTGGGGCCAGTGGGACTATGGCATCCCTAATTTGGGTATGTTGTGTTAAATAAAGTAGAGAGTGGAAGGATATAAAGAAGAAGAGGGTTGGAAAATACCTAGCTATTCTGGCTGTTGTGAGACTGAAGGGGAGTGGGGAGGGAAAGTGATGGGGAAGAGGAAGGTTAGGAAGTTCTTGGCTATTCAGATTTTTCATTTATTATTTTAGTAAATACCGCACGAGAGTCCCAACTGCTCCAAACCGTCTAGAGCCAGTGAGGCGTCCCAAATTGGGGTATGTTGAAAGTAGTGGGGGGGAAGGAGATGAGGGAGAGGAAAATTTTGAAGTAGGGATGCACCTGGCTATTCAGATCTGGTTACCAAACACGGCTAAAGCCATTTCAAGTAACGTTTCGATTCTAAATAGTGGTCTCTCACCAGGGCGATTCTTAGAGTATCTACCACTCTGCAACGTTATTTTATGTGAATTAAATGTGAAAAATTATTTTGTATTCAAATAAAATAAAATAAATTGACGAGTAATAATAATAATAATACTTGGATAATTTGTATAGCGCCGTTTCTGTGAAAAATCACCTTAAGGGCGCTTTCGTGGGCGAGTAGTTTCTCATCAGTTTACTCAGAGGTGATATAAATACTTCCTAACATAGGTAGGTACCTATATAAAAGTCAACTACAAAAAATGTGCTTCGTGAAACATTTTCAAAATTACATTGCGCGTACATAAAAGTACCTCACAGTTTTTAGTGGCTTAACTAATCAAATAAAATGTATTTGAAGATTTATTGCATAATCCAGATCATATCCTTAAATCAAGTTTAAGAAAACCTTCTTAAGGGTCAGCATCCAAAAATACGCACTTTTTGGCTTTCTAATACGAGCAATAGTACAAATAATTTATTTGTAAAATCTTTACGGTTAGTTAGACAAATGTCTAAGGTTTTCAGCGAATACAATTTCTAAATAGTAATCTTTTAAATTATTCCTGAAATACATACTAGAATTTTAGGTAAAACGTTTGAAAATGGCTACGCTGGTTTTCAAACTGCACCTCCTACTGACACCTTGGTATATTTTTCAAAGAATTTAAAAGGTAACAGCCTAAAATTTTTACTCACTGGAAACTTTAGACACTTTCCTAACTGTTCATGTAAAATTTACAAATAAATCATCTGCAGTATTGCTTGTATTAGAAAGCCAAGAAGTGACGTTTAGGGCCATTTTAGGGTGAAGGCTTAAATATTCCTAAAATAATAATGATATTCGGATGATTTGTATAGCGCCGTTTTTGTGAAAAATCACCTCAAGGGCGCTGTACAGATCTTATTTTCTATTATTACATATTAATTCTTAGTTTAAATAAGAAAATATACAGGAACATACTTACCCGGCAGGTCCTATCAGATAGACACACTTATGAACATAAAATTAATATTATTTTTTATTTTTTTTTCCGATTTAGGGCATGTGAGCAAAATTAAAAAAATTACTATATGTAACAATGACTACTCGAATTGTTATGCATCTGTATTGGAGCAAAGTAATTTAAAGGTCGACATTGAAAAAACCCTCCAATTTATATTTTAATGAAGATTGAGAAATGGGTTTATTGCCTCTCTTAAGTTTCCCAAAGATAATTCGTAACCGGTTCTGTTAAATTATGAAGTCATTAAGTTAAAATCTTCATTGTAATAGCGGCCCACTCGTAAATCTATATGCGTGGCCAATTGGACATCATGAATCAATTCGAGAAAGCAGAGAAGTCAAAATCTATGATTTGGTTCGGTCGTCAATTAAAAACCTTAATGCATCTTTGTCTACACAGAGGCGCTTCGGTCTAACGTGCGGTGTATGCGGCGCACTCGGGCTGCCGTAACTAGGGGCGAAATTTTTAATATTATTATTCTCCTTGTACTTTTCATAAAAAAATAACTAAAAAATATTTGTGTCAGTCGCTTTGTTGCACAATCCACATAATTGACCAAAGAAATATTGCATGCGAACGTTGTTTCACTCGTGGATGCATATCGTCGCTGGAAAAGCAAAAGGGCTGAAGCGACACTTTGGTCAAAAATGAGTTAAATATGCAGTTTAGATTTGAAAAAATTGCATCCAATACTAAGACTCTTGTTTGATTTTGAAGATTTTTGCGGAGTTTCAGCCATCTAATATACATATATTTATCATTTGGGAGAAGGCTTGACTCAAGCGACACAAGTTTGTGACTATTTTAGCTTTTTGTCGCTTCAGCTAACTCAGTGAAAGCATTGAGTTACTTGAGTTAACTTTTTTTTTCTAAAAAAAAAACTCTCTTAAAAAAGTGCTCTGGTGTAAACTTCCCAAAATGGCGCATCGAACCTTTTGCCTTTCCGGCGACGATATGATATCGGGACCATTAACTTACCTACATATAGGTGTATAAACTTTTTTTCCGCACACAGTATAGGTAACTCAACCAGAGTTGAAACAAACAATACATGCTTAGCGTTGTTAGTATATCGGTATACGCTCCAGCGGCGATGTATTTACGATGCGTCACTAAGAAAAAGCCCTTCGTCTTGTTTACGCCTACTTATTGTCACTAGTGGAAAAGGGACAGCAAGTGTTTACGATGATTCTTCTAGTATATTGAAAGCGTATCTTATTTATTTAGTTCGACCGGGTGCTGTTGACAATAATATTCTAATCTGTTTTGAAGAAACAGTAATTAGCATCCATGCTCGTGCTCAAGAATGTCCCCAATCGGGGAATACTACGAATTACTGGATAGCTTGCATTATTTTTTTAATACTTCTTTAAATTCAGTTTTTTTTATTGAGAACTGTATCTTTGGAGTGTTAAATAATCAGTAATTGTTTTTTTTTAATCTTCAAACGTGAGTACTGTCTCGGCCTCAACTCTGATTGAGAGACCTATACCTACCTCTCGGAGCGGCCCTGAACCCACAACATAAGAATGATAATTATAATTCCTCGAACCATATCCACAAGTTCGTACATTTAACATTGATTTCGTTACGCTCCTGAATTCACTACAGTTCTTTGTTATTTAACTGAGACTCGTTAATTGGCTAAACCGCTAATTAGAACTTCGTCAGCTAAAAAAAACGTTTATTTTGCGATCGCGGTACATCACGAAATAGCGATGGGCATAATCGACAAATCCATTTCGAAATAATCGATTCCAAACTATTCGAATAGGATGGACCGCCATAAAACTCTGTCTTGTCATACACTCCTTGCTTCATTCATATTCTTACGTCGTCTCATGTATTTATTTATTTTATATTTTCAAAAACAGTTTTACACCAAAACATTGCAAAAAACATAAAAAATGGTTATCATAATTACACTGACTTAAGTAAAAAGAAGTTTAAAAACAACAAAAAAATAGTTTTCAAGAAGTACGTATGGTTATATAGTTTGAACTTAATAGCTAGTTCTTGCCTAAACTTGTTGTAGCTCGTGTGACAAATATCCAAATTTCCTGCGAGGCAGTTAATTAACCTAGTAGTCTTTCCAAGGGCATCACCATTGGTAAGTTAGTTCTGCGCCTGGGAAGAAACAGAAGCCTGTGTTGGCGACCTCGCGTGAAATTATGAGGGACATAAAATCCAATTTCCGCCAGGATGACAGGTATTAATAATACACCATTCAAGAGTTTATTAAGAAAAAGCAGTAATCACACATACTCTTCTGTTATTCTGACTCTCGAAATGGCTCTACTCAAATCTTCACTTCTTTCACTTCTTCTTATTTGAACACAGAGGGGATAAAAGAGAGTTGCAATATTGAAAAAAAGTGTAATAAATAAAATGTATTTTGTCTTTGGTTTAAGAAAGGCTGGGAAAGTAGATAAATACAGTTAAGTAGGAGCGAAGCTGTAAATCTGGTAGGATCAAAAACAAAATAAAATGTAGTTTAATTTTGAAGGAGGCGTTTGAGAGGGTACTCCAAATATCAGTTAGCAGCGGAATTAATTCTAAGTGGTTGGTATAAATATCAAGGGTTCTCTCTCCACTTAAGCGAAGAGAGAGATTACGATCATAGTGATCGCAAAAACTACATTCTGATAAACACGTATTAACTAAGTGTTTATTCGAAAGAATTAGAAATCGAGGAATTAAAAAAATAGTTTCGTAGGAAAGTGAGATTGTTTCTAAGTGGTGGTCGAAATATTAAGGGTTTTCTCCCCACTTGAGCGAAGAGAGAGACGTTATGAGTAAATTCGTAGTGGTCGTAAAAACTGCATTCAAATTACGTAGTAAGTGTTTATTCGAAGAAAATCTATAAATTTAAAAAATATATGAAACTGAATTAGTAGTCGAAATAAATGTCTCCCCCCCCCCTCCCGCTGACGATGATAATGACGTCATCATTATTCTAAAATAAAAACCTGTTTCGAAAAACCATTCGAATATTAAAATGTTTCGAATATGCTCATCACTACCACGCAATACAAAATGGTGTGCATTTGGCTGTTTTGTTTCTGTAATCATTAAGAATTCGTAAACGGGACTATGTTTTGCAATTTAGATTTAATCTTCAGACAGTGGATTTAGTCTAATGTGCACATTCCGTCTGGAGTACCAGCGTAAAACCTAAAATATGTGTAAAAGCGCTATTCGAAAGTACCTACCGAGCTACGATAATGAATCAATAATAATTCTTGTCTTGACGTTTTTACGGTCACATAATTTAAGTTAATGATAACGATTTATTACGCTCAGAATGGAATGTCGTTATTGTCATTCATATTATTTTTATTTATTATTTATGGTCAGTCGGAGAGATTGCGTACATATTTCATTACTTGGTTTATTACCTTTTGCTTTTACAAAACGTCACGGCAGAATATGAAACTTGCGTAAAGTGTGAATAAATATATGAACATTCGTACATTTGTACATCAGAGCAATAATACACAGGAAGGAGCGCTGCTGTAGTCAGTATTGCATCCGAAGCTGCGATGAAACACCAAATGTGTTTTCAGCTTCAGATGAATTTTGAAAATAGTGGACTCTAAAAACGATAAACTACTACTACTTGATGGAAGTGTCTAATTATAGATGTGGACAGATTAAGAATTAAAGGAATTAAAGAAAGCCAATTCACTCACCGATGAAGTTGGTGCTTGGACATAGTGGATCATTGATATCCGATGAAGTTGAAGTTGTAAGTTCTTGAAATCTTCTTGAACAATTGTATTTTTGGCGAGCACGAATACACCACATTGTCTTCTTAATTGACAAAAGCACTTTTATTTTTAATTTCGAGTATTTTGAAAGCAACAACAAAACCGACGAACAAGCGAGAAAACCAACAAGTAACACACTTTTCACCAAACTCTTCTGTTTCTTGAGTGTCAATTGTTTTTGAACATAGTGTTGTTAAGTAAGAAATCGAATGGCAAAATGGCAGGAAAGGTAGGAACTGGATGAAAAACAAGAAGGTAAGAACCTTACAAATTATCTATTTGAAATCCAACAGTCAGTATGGATGATTTAGCCTGACTCGGCTAGACGTGGGCGTGGCTAGAACTAGGGCTAGGGTATTTTAACATCCATTCATGGCACATGTCGACACAATGTTTTTGTTTATTTATATACGCACTTTCTGACTGTATTGTTATAAACACAAGTACAAGATATAACCTAAAACCGTTGAGTTATGTCCTGTTATGTCGCATAACAAAACGTAGTGGGCGGATTCAGCGGAGACGCGGGAGACATAAAACATGCTTACATACGGAATGGTGGTACCATATTATGTGAGAGCTTTTCTTGTCTCTTTCTCTCTCACGGCTTGCGACGTAAAAACCCGGAGAAAGTGATTTATCGTAAATTTGTATAGGTTGAGTAAGAATGTTTAGCTCTTTCTCTACATATATTCTTGTTCTGAGATAATATACAATTTATCATAATGATTACTTATTCAAATTGGAATTAATTTCATTTCGACATTATTTATTGAAATAATATCAATAATCTTCAACGAAAATATGAAACAAAAAATGCTATTATATAAAAAAAAATAAGTCGCAATCGAGACTTGAGCTCTACTCTATCAGGTGCTATTTATAAATTTCTTAATGGCATAATAAACGAAAACAACTTTGAAATATTTAAAAAAACTCAAAATACAACAATTTAACAATACAACAATTTTCATATGATATTCATTTTTAATCATACAAAAATAATTTCAATAAATCCATGATAGTACTCCCTCCCTAAGCACGAGAACCTTCTCAATTAGGGAGGTAATTATCATTAACTAGAAACTAGACATTGTACATTTATTCAATTTATTATACCTACTGTTAGTATCAAGTAAAAAAATTATCATTTTTGTAGAAAAAAATAAATTAATTTAGTTATTAAAATTAGCAGCTTTAAAAATAGAAAAGCTTCACTACGAACTAGAAATAACATGTACAAGTACACTGTTCACTATCCTCAGTGCAAACATTTTTAAGGTAAATACTGCACAAGAGCTCCAACTGCTCCCAACCGTCTGGAGCCAGGGGGACTATGGCATCCCATATTGGGATATGTTGTTGGGTTGAAAGTAGTGGGGACGGGAAGGAGATGGGGAAGCGGAAGGTTGGGAAGTATTTTTATTTATTTCTTATGTTTTGTAGTGAATACCGGACAAGAGTCTCAACTAAGCAAATTAGCGTATGTTGTGAGGTTGAAAGTAGTTGAGAAGGCAAGGAGATGAAGAAAAGGAATGTTTTGAATTAGGAAAGTACCTGGCTATTCAGATCTGGTCACCAAACACGGCCTTTTTAAGCAACGTTTCAATTCTAAATGATGGTCTTTCACCAAGGCGATACTAAGAATATCTACAACTCGAATCAAGCCACGGCTAAAGCCATTTCAAGCAACATTTTGATTTTGAATGGTGGTCTTTCACCAGGGCGATACTTTGAGTAACTACCACTCTGGAACGTGCCAAAATATACTGTATATATTTTTTATAATATTATAAATGTGAAATAACACAGATTAATTAAGCAAAAATTGTTTACGCACCCTGGAGTTTCAACACACGACCTCTGAATTCGTAATCGAGCGACTTAACCACTCGACCACGGAGGCCGTTATAGTACTGCCCATGCAAGTAGTGGGCTAGGTGCGTTTAAGAAATTCCAGAATGTAATTGTACCTTATTACATGGATCCCCATTATGTTAGGTTCTCTCTATTTACGTGCTACGTACAATAATAACAAATAATAATGCCAAGTTAGTATTGCTGCACTAACGGGACCTAAGCATAGCCTCCGAGCAACTTAATAACTCACTTGATCTACTAAAGGTCAAGTCAAACATGCAAGTAGCTTTAAGAGAGGAAAGGCTTTATACGGGGCAATGCCTTCATTTGTGCTTTCCATGGCAAATTACTTCAAATCTCGCTCAAAGGGCAACACTTCACTCTGTGTGGAATGCTTTTAAAGAAATTACGGAAGGTTGAAATCAATTCCCATGATTGAAAATGCATTTTCGATTCTGTTTCAACAGCTTTATTGTAAATAAAGCTACCGTACACACTTTTTTATCTGAATATTTTACACTCTTCTAGTAAATTGTATTTTAATCTGTTGATGTACACATGCACTGTAATACCTTGGAAGTAATAATATACAGGAAAAATAGCTTTGCGAAGTAGTATTTAAAAAAATAAATTATTAGGAACACAAACAAAATATTTACAAAAACATGTTTAAAATATTATCAAATAAAAAGATGAGTGTAAATATTTAAAATTAATGTGTTCGCAGCATACATTGTAATATTGTAATTAACAAAGCATAATACACAAACGCTGCACTACGCGCAACATTGTGCCTAGGTAATTAAAACCTGATGCACACAATAATAATGACATGGTGGCCAAACAAATAAAATGTAATTCTCAAAAACAATGTTACAGGCAATTGACACGAAATTAATTTACTTTGTTATTTTATTATATTTTTTTAAGTGAATCAGTTTTACTTTGCATATTATATTTATGTAAAAAAGTTATCAGATATAGCTGTTTTTATCATATTTTTAAAGGAATTGAGTGAATTTGAAAAGATATCGAAGTTGTGAAATTTGCCAATAACATTGTTTAAGCGAGACGTTTTTGACACAAAATTGAAATATCCCGTGAATTTACGTGGACATCTGTCCAAAATATATAATCATGGTTGCAGCTTAAGACTTCGCGATACGAATCATTCAATTTACTTTTTAAGCCTTTGACATTTTGGTAGTATAATGAGAAAGCTATGTTTGAGAAAATTGAATTAATCATGAGGCAGTAAAAACAAAATTGAATATTTAGGGAAAAAAGACTTAGACGATTGTGACTGTCCTAATGTTGATGACTTTTCTTTTAGCATTAAAAGTGTGTCCTTGCTTTTTACAAAAACTAGTGCCGTTGTATCCTTTCTTACATATATGCGGTTATTTCTGACCCACACATTTTTGAAATTAAGTTCTCTAGCTGCTGTCAGGATTGTTGATTTTTTCCTGACTCGGGCGTGGCTAGGGTTTTCATGAACACACCCTTTTACATTCATTCATAGCACGTGTCGACATAATGTTTTGTTTATTTGTATAACCACTTTTTCACAGTATTGTTATCATCAAAAATATAGGATATAACCTCAAAAACCGTTGAGTTATATCGCATAATAAAACGTAGTGGGCGGAGTCGCCGGAAACTCGGGAGACGGAATAGATGCTTACATACCTATAAGTGGTGCGATATTATGTGACAACTTGTCTTGTCTCTTTCTCTCTCACGGTTTACGACGTAAAAACCGGGAGAAAGTGATTTGTTGTAAATTTGTATAGGTTGGGTTAAAATATTTAGCTCTCTCTCTCCATATGTATTCTTACTCTAAGGTTATACCCATTTCTGAACATTTCTTCATGATTTATAATAACGATCAAGATTTTAAATTGTTGATTTATCAAAAGGTGATGAAACACCCTCTTACGTAACTAAGTTCTTGAGTGCAACCTCCAACGAATAAGAGTCACCGATAACAAACACGATTTAATATATTCAAATTAAAGTCTTCTAGTATTACAATTATAATGTGAGTTTGCTGGAATATTAAAGACCGTATTGGTGACCAGATCTAAATAAACAAGTAACTCTCAAGCATCTTCTTTTCCATCTCTTTCCCCTTCCCACTACTTTCAACCTCCCAATCTAAAAGTTTTTTTAAATTTGTTAATAGTATTTACCGCACAAGAGTTCCAACTGTTCCCAACCGTCTAGAGCTGGTGAGACTATAACATCCCCAATTGGGGTATGTTGTGAGGTTGAAAGTAGTGGGAAGGGGAAGAAGAAAGGGAAAAAGAAAGTTGAAAAGTACCTGGCTATTCAGATATATATACATATTTTTTATTTTAGGAAAATTAACAGCAGAAAGGTAACATGTATTTAATAGTAAAAATATTAACTATGCCAATAATAAATTTTCCACAGATGACGATGAAATAGTCACCAATAGAACCCGGCGCGCGCAAATAAATTTCGTGTAATTAATATGTGTCACAACTAATTTAATTGATATAAAATTAAATAATGTATAGTATATGTGCGGCACGTTCCAGATTGGTAGATACCCTGGTGAAAGACCGCCATTCAAAATTTAAAAAAGTTGCTTGAAACGGCTTTAGCCGTGTTTGGTGACCAGATCTGAATAGCCAGGTACTTCCCGACCTTCCCCTTTCTCATCACCTTCCCCTTCACACTACCTTCAGCATATTTGCGGCACGTTCCAGAGTGGTAGATACTCTAAGTATCGCCCTGGTGAAAGAACGCCATTCAGAATTGAAAAGTTTCTTAAAACGGCTTTAACCGAGTTTGGTGACCAGATCTGAATAGCCAGGTACTTCCCGACCTTCCCCTTTCTCATCACCTTCCCCTTCACACTACCTTCAGCATATTTGCGGCACGTTCCAGAGTGGTAGATACTCTAAGTATCGCCCTGGTGAAAGACCGCCATTCAGAATTGAAAAGTTTCTTAAAACGGCTTTAACCGTGTTCGGTGACCAGATCTGAATAGCCAGGTTTTTCCCGACCTTCCCCTTTTTCATCACCTTCCCCTTCACACTTCCTTCAGCATATTTGCGGCACGTTCCAGATTGGTAGATACTCAAAGTATCGCCCTGGTGAAACTGCCATTCAGAATTGAAAAGTTTCTTGAAACGGCTTTAGCCGAGTTCGGTGACCAGACCTGAATAGCCAGGTACTTCCCAATCTTCCCCTTTCTCATCTCCTTATACTCCACACTACCTTCAGCATATTTGCGGCACGTTCCAGAGTGGTAGATACTCTAAGTATCGCCCTGGTGAAAGACCGCCATTCAGAATTGAAAAGTTTCTTAAAACGGCTTTAACCGAGTTCGGTGACCAGATCTGAATAGCCAGGTACTTCTTAATCTTCCCCTTTCTCATCTCCTTCCCTTCGACACTACCTTCAGTTTCCCAACATTCCCCTATTGGGGATGCCATAGTCTCACTGGCTCTAGACGGTTGGAGCAGTTGAGACTTTGCGCGGTATTAACGTAAAAAAATAATATGCATTGCTACAATCGCTGTATAAAAAAGAAATAAACCTTTTTCTACCTTGTTTAATTTTGATAGTTAAATTATCCATGCCGATTCGTTATTACCATCGCTAGCTACCGGCTGGTTCCTACCGTTTGGGTTAATTTGCATATAATTGCCGGTGATGGCGAATGAAACGCATTGTTTTCAATCTGCTGAGCTTTATGGGAACACATTAAACACTATTGACTGGGCGCTGAATAATTCATGGCGCTAATAGAGCACTATTATGGCATGGCCGTAAGTCAATGAAGAGTGATCCTTATCATTTCAGCCGTGATCTGTGCCGTACAGCCAGCGGCCAGAAGCTTCAATCGATTAATGTGTTTGTTAAAGGTATTTTTTAAATTAATGCATTACTGAAAATGCAATTACGTATTACTGAATTAGGTACGTAGCAGTGTGGGCACGTGACTTTTTAGTGTGCTAGAGTGCTAAGATTTATAGAAAACGACATTTTTTATTGGTTTTGTTGTATCCGAAGATGTTATTTTTTTTGTACGAAAACTGAAATATCCTAAAAATTATTTTTTTAAATAATCGTTTTTTTTTTTTAAATTTCGTAGTGAATACCGCACAAGAGTCCCAACTGCTCCCAACCGTTCTAGGCAGCTCTAGACAGTGAGACTATGGCATCTCCAATTGGGCTATGTTGTGAGGTTGAAGGTGGTGAGGAGGGGAAGGAGATGGGGAAGAGGTGGGTTGGGAAGTACCTGTTTATTCAGACCTGGTCAAAAACACGACTAAAGCAGTGGCGGCTCGTGGCTTTTTAGTGTTATAAAGTGCTAAGATTGAAAAAAAACGTCATTGTTGATCTTATTGTAGCCGAAAACGTTTTTTTTTTTCAAATTACAATTTTTTGCATGAAGATTTTTCAGAAAACCGTGCATTGCACCACCAAAACTGAAAAATCCTGAAAAAAATCATAATTATTTTTTTTTTAACCCAAATAATATCAATAACGTCGTATTTTTCAATCTTAGCACTCTAGCATACTAAAAAATCACGAGCCACCACTGGGCTAAATCCATTTAAATCAAGCGACATTCCGATTCTGAATTGTAGTTTTTCACCAGGACGTTACTGAAAATTATTACCTCCCTAGAACAGCACGTAAATATACTACATATTATTTTATATTAATTTAATGTGAAATAACACAAATTAATTAAATTAAATTATTTGCGCCCCGAGGATATGAACCCGCGACCTCTGGATTTGTAGTGAAGGTTTTTATCCGCTAGACCACTGCTTTAAAAACATGCAAAAATCTCTACTACCGGGTGCCGAATGATATTACAAAATGTTTAAAAACTTCTTTAATTAACGCATTATTAAAAACTTACAACAATAATTTTGTTCTGGAGTAGTTGATTAGACGAAGGTTTTTTATCAAGGCTTTAGGGGAACTTGACACTTTTATTTATTTATCTATTTACCGTGTGAACTGCATTTTAGATAATTATTTTTTCTTGAAAAGAAGAAAAATTAAAAAAGAATACAAAATTCAGGATACTACCGAGTAGGAAAAAAACGTGATGGTAAACTACCAGTTTCATTGTATTATTATATTGCGAAATTAATGGCAGTGAAATAAATTGTATGTATTCCAAAAGCTTTATTTAACTTGGTCCTATAAAGTACTGACATAAAGTGGTAGTCAATAAACAGGTTATAACAGGCGAACTCAGACAAAATTATATATTGTAATGGTAAAGTTAAGTATATGTTATGACTGTACTATAATTGTTAATACATTTATAAACAATATTTTATTATTTGCAACCAGTTTTTTCATTGGGTGTGGAATAATGAGTATACGCAATGTAGGGAATGAGTTTTTTTTTTATGTACGAGTATTTCATTCAACATATTTATTATTTTATAATCTGATTGCGTGTTGTGTTAATTTAAGTCGAATTTAAATAGTATGAATGTAAATGTGGTACGAATGTTTTATTATTATTTATTTATTTCTCATTCTTACATTTCACAGTGATACAAGTGTAAATTAATTGCTCATAAGAAAATTAATTAACGAGCCCAACAGAATTTCGGTCCAAGCCGAAAACTTACTTTTTCAAACTCTCATATCCTTAAATTCATTAGAATAATCTTAACATAATCTGTCTCTCGACGAATCACCTTTAGATATTCAATTTTTGACCAAATCCTGTACTGTACGACAAATTCAGAAAGTCATTTTTTTTTTATTTCGCTCTCATGCCCTAAATCGAAAAAATAAATAAAAGATATTTAAAATAAAAATAAATAAATAAAAATCATAATTATAATTTTAAGATAATGAGTTTGTCTATTTGATGGGACCTGCCAGGTAAGTATGTTCCTGTATGTTTTCTTATTACTGTTTCTTACTAGGAATTAATATGTAATAATATAAAATAAGATCTATACAGCGCCCTTGAGGTGATTTTTCACAAAAACGGCGCTATACAAATCATCCAAATATTATTATTATTATTGTTGTTAAAATTAAGAATGACAAGTAAACATAAGTATTACGTACATTAAATATTTGATTTATATTGATTGAAGATAATATGATATTATAGCCTTCTTGTATCTACATTTCGTGCAGTTAAATACATCCGCCACCTCGGCGTACGTAAAATTATTATAATATTGTATTTTATTTATACTAGCTTAGTTACAATAAGTGTTAGAATTGAAAGAAAACTATCATATGTGCCTTCTTCCATCGGAGGTCAGCTATCATCGAAGAAATCACCACCCTGATGAATATTGTAGTGGGTTCACCCGTTCAAGATTTGGTAGTCTTTCTGTTAATATTATTAAAATCTTTAAACATATTTTATTGTATTTATACCTGCTTTGCGACCATAATTGGTAGATGGTTGTTTTTTATTTATTATTATTGTCTTTGGTTTTGTTATTGAGCAGTGCTTTTTTCATATTGTAATTATTTAGAGTGGATAAACGCATCTAGAGATGGTCGATATCCGAATTGGGTGTACCTGCGGTTCCAGTTACCGGTAACCGGCGAGGAACCGGTTATTTATCCAGTTAATTTTGGAACCGGTTCCTGGTGTCAGAAAAGTTCCTCTAAGAAGATTTTTATATTGGGAAAAAAAATCTGCCAGAACTTTTTTTTTTCATGGGGGGGGGGGGGTTATCAGCGATGTTCAAGAAACGAAAATAACTGCAACTATGGAACCAGTTCCACGTCAAAAGGTTCTTTTCGCCAAAAACCTATTGTGCTCAAAAGAGGAACCGATTCCTCAGATAAAGAATATCAATTTTTATTTGCCAAAAAAAGGAACCGGTTCCTCGGAGAAATAATATCAACGGTTCCAGTGACCGGCAACATCTTCCGCTTATTATGATTGTAGTAGGAGTTTTTCAAATATTGGTTATTCGTATAATTCCCGAGAATGTTTGTCTTAAAAAAAATGATAAAAATAATGAATGTTGGAAATGAAATAAAAAATCATCTTATAAAGCCCTCTCCCATCGGAGGTTGGCCATCATCAGAGAAATCATCACCCCGATGAATATTGAAGTAGGTTCTTCCGTTCAAGATTTTGTAGTTTTTTTCTGTTGGCAACATTATTGATTGCCCAATTATTTTACATTAATTTATGAAATCACTGATTTATTATTTATTGATCTTAACCTTAATGAAGCGAGGTCCATTGTTGATATTCCTGTTTCGCATAATTGCAAAGGAAAAAGAAGCAAACCTTTTGAGAAGGGCAATATTAATATTCAGCCAGTTTGTACACAATACCTCGCCAGTTTAATGATAGCATTTTATTTAACTGACAATTTATTACGGCCGTGACATTTTGCCTGACTCTCTCGGTGACATTTCGCTTGAAACGTTCAACTAGTCGTGTTTCCTGACTCTGGTATGGTTTATTTTTATTCGGAAATAAACGAATTGGCCATTACTATGGAGACCTCAGAGCAATAATATACCAAGAAAGAGCGCTATTGTAGTCAGTAGTGATGATTTTTGCCTGACTGGGGCGTGGTAAGGCTATGTATACATGTATACATCCATTCATAGCACATGTCGACATAATGTTTTTGTTTCTTTGTATAACCACTTTTTCTTATATTTTTTGTTATAAACAAAAGTGTAGGATATAACCTAAAAACCGTTAACTTCTGTTCTGTTATGTTGCATAACAAAACGTAGTGGGCGGAGTCACCGGAGACGCGGGAGACGGAGAACATGCTCACATATTTCTGTCACTCATTCCTCTTTAGATCGCTGTGATGGTTTTGATATAATGTGATATTTTTTATTCGACGCGTGATGAGTGTTTTGTATTTTTTATTTTATTTATCAACTTTTTGTTTCTTACATTATTTTTTTACATTACCTACCTCACTAGGTCATAAGAACCTGTTCTGAGGTAAGTGACAGTGAGTACAAGTAGAATAATATAAAAAAAATGATGATATTTGTTACACAATGTTGGATGATGCAACAGATACTGACCGTAAAACTCTCTTGATACCATATAAGATACATTGACAGTAGGTAAAGTTGCAAGGCACTAAATCCTATAATTAAAGACAGTGGATACGATACAAATATACATACATTTTACATCATAACAATCCTATAATTGTTTATAGTGAACACCTTAAGAAAAAAAATGCTACTTTTAAAGTAGTATTTAACAATAGTGAACTTAAAAGAATTATTATAGAATTATGGTGCAATATTTGTATAATATCGTGTTATTATGTAAGAAGAATGTAATTTTTTAGGGTCGAGCATTTTAAAACGCTGCTCTAGTTTGACAACTCAACCCCTTCTATTTTGTTCTTATCAATCTGTGTTACTTGTTATTGATATCGTCACTGGAAAGGCAAAACAGTTGAAACGCCATTTTGGGAAGTTCACACCAGAGCTCTTAAAAGATTTTTTTGGTTTTGCTATAAAATTCAGAAATCTTCAGTGCCTGGTTGGATTTTGAAAAAAAACTTTAACTTGGTAACTTAATCTGACTGAGTTACCTGGAGTGACAAAAGCTGATGGTCCCAAACTCGTGTCGCTTGAGTTAAGCCTTCTCCCAAATGGTTAATATATTTTAGATGGCTGAAAGGCTACAAAAGTCTTCAGAATTAAACAAGAGTCAGAGCTTTCGATGCAGAAAATACTACTGTTTAAAACTGCATATTTATCTCATTTTTCGAGTCTATTTCGTTGGAACATTTTCCTACAAAAACATCTATAGTGTATGTATATACTCGTATAGCGAATTGACCCAATTCCAAAGTTTCCCGATGCGATCTCTCCATTTTCCGCTCCAGTGCACTATTTTCCATTGAATAATCTGATTTATAGGGCAATCTAATAAAAACTACCAAAGGGTTGATTCAATATTTTTATCTTCCGACAGTATTATAACTAAATTATTGCCAGGTACTGTTTTCTTTCAGGGAAAAATATTAACCACGTAATCTCAGAGCAACAATATACAGGAGAGATAGCTTTGCGAAACAGTGTAGTCAAGATTATTGATTTTTGCCTGACTCTGGCGAGGTTAGGGTTTTCATGGACACACCTTTTACATACATTCATGGCACATGTCGATTTAATGTTTTGTTTATTTGTATAACCACTTTTTCACAGTATTCTTATCAACCAAAATAAGGATATAACCTCAAAAATAGTTGAGTTATGTCGCACAACAAAACGTTGTGGGCGGAGTCGCCGGAGACGCGGGAGACGGAGAACAGGAGACTTCAAAATAGATCAAACTAATTTGCATTCGGAAAATGCAATAATCCTTTATATACAAGTAGGTGAAGTAAAAATGTGAAAAACATTATTTTTCACCAAGTATTCGAAAAAATAAATTAAGTATTTGCGTTGACGATAAACGCAAATCTGATGTCTCTATTCGAAGAATCTCGAGCGGCGACTGAGCAAAAAACGACCTCAGGCAAAAAGGTGGACTGAAAACTGAAAATCGAAACAACACCCACATAGAATCGTGTGTATTGGCGCATATGTAAACACTTCCGACAGTGATGCCCTTGCAAAACGTCACTGAGAAACAGCATTTTGTCTTGCTTACGCCTACTTATTTTGTTTAACTAAAACGGGGCAGTAAGTAAATACGTTGTTCAAATTTAAATGTTATAAAAGTTTTATGGTGTGTTATTTTAAGTTTTTCCAATTTCACTGGAAGTAGGAGAGCAAGTTTGGAATGTGCGATGTGCAAGCAATGCATCTGGTGAGTATTACGTTTGTTTCAACTTTAGCTACAATACTTATAACTGTGTAATATGTACACTTTTAATATAAGGCCCTCTGTCTACTTTAGCTCTCTGTCTCAAATATGCCGACTGTATAATAGGATAGAGTGTACTAATGTAGACATTTTTGTCAATGATTTGTACATTTTCAGAAAAAATGCCCTGCTATTGCTTAAAAATATGTTACATTGTTTGGACTAATTATATAATCATATTGTCTATCTTTTTTGTTTCTTGATTTTGTTATTATTATTATAATCACTTTTTGTTTTGTATTATTTATCATTGATTAAGTTTTTGTAATTTTATATTTGATAAATCTTTTGTATTTGTAATTTGTTTTTTACAATTATTGTACACTAACTGAATTAGTATAACTGGATTGTTTTTACGTAAGTGAGAACATCTGTTAAAACCCAGCATAAATAAAACGCCAATCAACAACTTTTTTAAAGTAATGCCATCGCTTTGTTGTCTTGATTACATAACTAAAAGTCTTACATTCAAACAAAATGGATACAAGATACGAAAACAAGCCATAACTTGAATAAGATACGAATCAAATGGTGTGTATACATTATACGGGTGTAGTACAGTGTACAAGTTATAAATACATTGTACATTTGACTCAATAGCGTGGCTAACTGACTAACTAGACCTACCAAACTTTCATAAAGTAATAAGAGCACATAGTTAAGTTAAACTCGCGTTCATTCCATAAAGTTACACTTAATTATCATGCAGCGTGCTTACGCTCAGTCGCCTGTGAATATCACCAATCAGAAGCGATCTCGTATCAGACCATTAAATTAGTTTTAATGACTAAATAATTATAACCAACCATTTAGAGGTGAACACTCGTCTCTTTTGTATTCACCATTAAGTTTTTATTTGCCTTTTATACGAATTAAGCGAATTTATATAGGTACAAGTTTTTTTTAGATGATTTTGGATGTTCACAGTCGAAAGAAGTGTTGGTTTTTTCGTCAGAACAAAGGTGTGATCATTCTGTTCCCTCCCTCTAACCTCACAAATCTTCCGAATTTTCGTTTTTAATTTATTACACTAAATATACCACACAAGAGTCCCAACTGCTCCAGTGAGACAATGGCATTTCCAATTGGGGTATGTTGTAAGGTTGAAGGTAGTGTGGAGGGGATGAAGGGGGTAAAAAGAAAGGTTGGAAGTACCTGGCTATTCAGATTTGGTCACCAAACACGGCTAAAGTCATTTTAACTTACGTTTCGATTCTGAATGGTGATCTTTCACCATGGCGATACTTAGTGTATCTACCACTCTAGAACGTGCCGCAAATATACCATACATTATTTAATATGAATCATATGTGTTGTAACACGTATTAATTAAATTAAATGTTTTTGCGCACGCCGTGCTTGAACCCGCCTCTGGATTCGTAGTCGAGCGTCTTACTACTCAACCACGGAGGTCGTCAATTGTACTTTATTTTTAACATAACGGCGTATTGTAACGTAAATAATAACGTAATAACCATTATAATAATTTTACGAATACAATAACCAAAATATTAGAGGAGAAATGCAATATGCATTCAAATTAACACTGGGTCTCGGTGCACGTTTCCGTCTTTAATATATTAGTGTATTCTTAAATACCTGCATATATTATTACAAAAATGTTATTTGTCGCATCCGTAAATGCAAACTATTAGATTGATTTAATTCCAAATGTTAAAATGCACATAAATTTCTCGACTCAAGTTTGGTATGACTGTATTATTTTATGTGTAGACAAATAAATCCGCTATATCAGTTCAACATAAATTTCAAGGAAACTATAACGTTCATAACAATATGGTTAAATTAATATTTGTATCTTACTATTTGACTTTTACGGAAACAAATCAAATTATATCTCCCTCTGTTTGCTATAATTTGATTAACCAATTTCAATTGACGGGTAATCCATAAGAATTACGATCGCTATTGAATAGCTTGCTTGGATGAAATAACCAAATCGAATCCAGAGCAAATAACCTTCGCTGAAGGTAATTGATTTCTACAGATAGCAGTAATCGAAAAGATTACCCGCTATAGCTAATCTTTAATTACATAGTTACGGATCAAAATAATCGTAACACTACCACCCAAGATCCAAACCCAACCATAAACTCAAACCCTCCGAGCTTCCATACCACGGACAATTAATTAACAAAATTACACTCATTAAAAGTGATTGCATTGCCGCAAAAAATCCATTAGCCATGTTTCCACAAGACAAGTCCACAAGCACTCGCGGTACTTGTGTTAGTTTGTTGGACGTTACAAAACGCGCACACAGAATCGCTTGTTTATTCTGAATATAATATTTATGTCACCATACAAATGTCGTCCATGTTGCCTGATGAATATCGGGCCTAATAAATAAAGCCTTTTTCTCTCGGCCGACGAATGAGGCTGCAAGTTTTTGCGGCGGGTATTTCGCAATACGTAGTCGGTGACAGGTTCTATAAAATGCCATTCGGCAAGAAACGCTAATTAAAATATAAAATAACTTTGGTGTTTTAGTTTGAAAGAATCGTAAAAGTTTCAGTTTTTCGCGACTGGTATATAAAAAAAGTCGGTTTACCAGTCCGATTTTCTTATTGAATGCTGAAAGTTTTTGATTAATTTCACTTATTTGCATAATACCATGTTCTTATGTGGTACGTTTAGAAAGTCGACATTCTATTTACAAAACCAACTCAGCATGACATTACCCTTTAAATGTTGTCTCCGATATCCGTTAAGCAGTTTATTTCTTGCATAATAATATATGAACTTGTACAATATTTTAAAAATTGTTTGATGTTTATACATGAAATGAAAAACAACTTGTTACCAAAATGTTTTTCTGATAAAATTACTTATAACGTGGATATTCACAAACATAGTACAAGGACAAGCAAAGAAAACAGACTAAGAAATAAAACTAAAGAAAATAGCTTACTTTATAAAGGGGTGAAATTGTTATGTACCTACCCATACGATTGATAACACTTTGAACCTATTGGGTTGACTATCATTATCATTGAAGATTCAATTAATCTCGGACACAGTCAATATTAGTTTTACGCTTCTGGTGTAGACATTACTCTCTAAAACTCGAGTTCTTACCTTTTACAAATGTAAAGGAACTTCATAATATAAATAAGTACAAATAAAGTGCAAAAGTGTTTTAGTACCAAAGAATCCATAACAAAATGTTATAATGCGCTGCCGGAAACCATCCAAATTATGCCAATTAAAAAATTTAAATACCTTGCAGGAACCATTTAAAATACATTTAAATCAAAATAATAAGTAGAATATAAATTAAAATATTATTATTAAGTCAAAAAGAAAATGAAATAATTTGATACTTTGTAAACATTAATATACAAGTTAATAACATATAATAAATAAAGGTAAAATACCACACCCAAAAACTATCAATAATTTTAATCAGAAAATAAAAAGATTAAGTTTCGACCGAAATACTATCTAGGTGTACAACTGTGCTCGGGTAAAACTTTATTTACCAAATTAGAAGAAATTGAAAAAAAATATTAATATAAAAACTTATATTTATAACAAACTGTGTACATTGTATCAGAACACGTGGGAAACTATCTATGTTAACCTAATATGGATCAATAAAATTATAAGGCTTTATTAACAACACGTTTATAAAGCCTTATAATTGTATTGGCTTATATTAGGTTAACATAAGGTTTGTACACGAACATGCTACGACCACGGGACACGCAGTCAATCACGTGTATTTTCAAATAAGGGATAAATATTAGAGAAATTTTACTCATTCCCAACAAGTTTGTTATGGGCGTACAACATTATTTGCGGAGCTACTAGAAGTGATGTTTCTCTTTCGACCTCAGATAATTGAAAAAACTTTAATATTGTTTGGATACTCTTGGGATTCAAAAATTGACCAAAGAAGCCAAGCTAGCAGTCCACAATAGTGTGCTTATACCAACCCTGATGTATGGCAGTGAGGCATGTAACTGGCAGAGAAGAATAAAAGTAGACTGAATGCTGTTGAAATGAGATGCCTGAGGCGTATATGCGTAAAACCATGTAATGAAAAATGGAGAATGGAAGAATAAGTCAGGGACGTCCGAGGAAGACATATCACAATCAAGTGAATCAAATATATTTATTTTTATAGTGAATACCGCACAAGAGTCCCAACTGCTCCCAACCGTCTAGAGCCAGTAAGACTATGGCATTGCCAATTGAAGTATGTTGTGAGGTTGAAAGTAGCGGGGAGGAGAAGGAGATGGGGAAGAGGAAGGTTTTTAAGTACCTGGCTATTTTTATCTTGTCACCAAACACGGCTAAAGTCCTTTCAAGCACCGTTTCAATTCTGTACGGTGGTCTTTCACCAGAGCGATATTTAGAGTATATACCACACGAGTCCGCCAATATCAAGAGTCAGAATAACACAAGATTGTGTATGAGACTATGTTAATGAAGCAAAAAGTTTCAACCTCTCTGCATACTCCTGCGGTGAAACAGCGTGATGGTTAATTAGTTAGCTAGTTTACTCTTAGGGTGCTTTATCAGATGATAGCCAAAACTCCTTATCCTTAGGCTTTGCGTACTGATTAAAGTTAAGACTGAAAAGTCAAAATTTAATTATTTATTTATAAACTGATGGACTGTTGTTTAGTTACAGAAATAATACATAACACGAAATAGGTAAAAAGAGCAACAGAGAAAGAACAGCACATACCTAATATTGAAATGAAGCAATGATAAAAATAGGACAACACGTACATAAGAAAAAACATTCAAATAAAACCCATGGTCAAGTCAAAGTTTTGGTCGTAAAGAATGACAAAAATAATTTAGACTCGTCCCAAAAATTTCAAGATCATGGCTTGAGTTAACAAGCCTTGACATTCTGGACAGTGGATAATGATACCCATAATCAGTAGAGTGATGATTGAGGAACAACAATTCATTGAGTCTACGGCAAATGAAGAAGAAAGCAAGATATCAGCAACTTGTCGCTTTTCCCGTTAAACTGTCGCATCGACCAGCTCCAGATAGCACGCCGCCAGGCAACAGATAAGTTTGTACGGAGTAGTTTGTGCATTCAGGCATCCAGGCCTACCTAGATGTAGGCAATCAGTTCGCGTTTTCAGGTCATTAGTTCTGCAAATTTTCTCAGAAGCCGATCTGGTCTCACTGCAGCTTGTCTTACGCTGTATGCGATTCCACTTGTTAGCAAACTAAACAGTCGTTGCTGCAGACTTTTACTTGTTGACCCCGTAAGGGAAACCAGTTTGAATGTATCCGCCAAGGTTCTGCTTAGGTGGCTGTGTTGGTAGCCGTTACACAGGGGTGAATTTATTTTTACTCCTTGCTTCATTTACATGCATACATCGTCTCATACATACTCTTCTGTTATTCTGACTCTTCACATGACCCGATTCAAGTATTTGGTTTACTTGATCGTGCCATGTCTTTCTCGGGCGTCCTCGACTTCTTCTTCCATTCACTTTCGCATCATATATTAAATTCACACTCCTTTCTTCGTTCATCCGCTCTTAATATATAATTTGGATGGCTGAAAGGCCCCAAAAGTCTTCAGAATCAAACGAGAGTCAGAGCATTCGATGCGGAAAAAAAACACTGATCAAATCTGCATATTATTTAACTTATTTTTGACCAAAGTGTCGCTTAAGCCTTTTTGCTTTTCCAGCGACGATATTAGCCTTGATCATACATTCTTTTCACACTTCTTTCTTCGTTCATTCGCTCTACATGCCCAAACCATCTAGGCGTCTATTTCTTGATCCTATTCTTTACGCTCATATCAGCCTTGCATTCTTTCCGGATATCCACATTTTTAATACGGTCACACATGGTTTTACCGCACATACGTCTCAAAGATCTCATTTCCACAGCATTCAGTCTACTTTCATCCTTCCTCTGCCAGTTCCATGCCTCACTGCCATACATCAGGCTTGGTATAAGCACTGCATTGTGGACTGCTAGCTTGTTAATAGATATATTCTACCTTAAATCGCAGCCAAGCTGATAAATTTGTCACAGACGGAATGCATTAGGTATTATGAGTGGGGCGTTGTGTTAATGTTAAGCTAGTGTAGAGCAAAAACACCATTTCCCCGCGCGGGATGTTCTGGCTTTACTATCGCAAGAAATGCGGAAGCCACGACTTTGACTCCGGAAGTCATGACACTGTACCTAGAACAATTCCCCGTGTTTATGCGCCAAGAGTACCATTATTGGGACTAATTGTTTCACAGGCAGATTATTTATTTAATTATTTGAGAATATAAAAACTTTATTTTAATTTTCGTTTATAAAATTATTAATTGTTTTATTGACGGCCTCCATGGTCGAGTGGTAAGACGCTCGACTACGAATTCAAAGGTCGCGGGTTCAAGCCCGGCGTGCACCAATAATTTTTATTTAATTAATATGTGTCATCTTACATTTAATTCATACAAAAATAATAAAAACCATATTTGCGGCACGTTCCAGAGTGGTAAATACTCAAGTATCCCTCTCAGAATTGAAACGGTGTCTGAAAAGCTGGGTTTGGTGACCAGATCTGAATAGCCAGGTACTTCCCAACCTATCTCTTTCCAATATCCTACCCCACCCCACTGTCTTCAGACTCACAACTTACCCCAATTGGAGATGCCATAGTCTTACTGGCTCTAGACGGTTGGAAGCAGTTGAGACTCTTGGGCGGTATTCATATAAAAAGTAATATTTTTGAAGGAGGTATGCTATATAGCCTTCTTGTAACTAGATTCAGTGCAGTTGAATATATCTTCTATTTCTGCGAAGGAATTACCCACTGTTTGCAATCTTAGTACAAGCGAATATCTAAATGACTCAGTCCTGATATTATTGTTACATTTAAAAAGAATTTTGGATCGAGTGGTTCTGTTAGGTACATGGAAGGTAATTAATCTAAGTAAATCAGGGCTGATTAAACAACGAATGGACGGATTTATTTTTTATTGAAATGTTAGCAGCTGGACTTCTTTGGTGTGTTATTTTGTTTTCACACTTTACTTGAAGTAACTTAATAATTTGCGAGAGGACAAATGTATTTTCAACATAATATGATTGACTATTAATTTCTATTTACAGTTCACAATGATGTGCTTGTACCAACCCTGGTGAATAACAGTGAAGCACAATTATCTGCGAAGTTACTAAAAATGTGGTATTTGACTGTGCAAAAAATGTTCATTCGTTAGTTTTTTCTTTCGGTCACCAGTACAGATAATTAAAAAAAAACTGGAATATTGTATAGATACTCTTAGGTTTCAAAATTTGCCCAAAGAAGCGAAGCTAGCAGTCCACAATGGAGTGATTTTACCAACCCTGATGTATAGCAATGAGGCATGGAACTGGTGGAGGAAGGATGAAATTAGACTGAATGTTATAGAAATGTGATCTCTGAGGCGTATGGGCATTAAAACTATATATGACCGTGTCAAAAATGTGGATTTCAGGAAATGACGTAAGGCTGATGTAATCGTAATGAATAAGATTTAAAAAGGGAGGTTTCAGCGGACTAACAAAGAAAGGAGTGTGAGAAGAACATGTAAAGCAAAAGTGAATGGAAGAAGAAGTCGTAGACGCCCGAAGAAGACATGGCACGATCAAGTGAATCAAATACTTGAGTCGGGCCATGTCAAGAGTCAAAATTATAAAAGAGTATGTATGAATATGAATGTGAATGAAGCAAGAAGTGTGTGCAAAAGACAGAGGTTTATGGAAGTCCATCCTATCTGCCTATCCCTGCGGAGAAACGTCTTGATGGTTGGTTAGTTAGTTAGATAACATAAATATTTTCCTTTATGAATATTTTACCTGGCAGCTATTTTTATTCTGTATTTGAAATGTGAGTCCATATAACTTACTTTGACATGCTAAAATATATCCGATTTCATCTTGGCACATCAAGTTACATCCCGTGCTTGTAAGTGTATAAAATATATAAATTCTCTCAATCATATTGCTATAATACAAATGATCTTAGTGGTCATTCGATTCATATAATCTGAGTATGTAAACAGACGATTAATAATCATCGCCGGGACAAACGTGAAGACGAAAAATGACATTTTAAAACTTGTTTCAATGCGCTGTGGATGTCCAACGACAAAGCGAATCCATCTAGGACATAAATCAGCATGTTATTTGTTGACAGCCATTCAAACTTATAATATACTGTTATTGATTGTCTAAATTCGTTCAGAAGATGCATCAAATATTTGAAAACATGTTTTCTCGACACAGTATCCGGTGACTCATTCAATTTGTATTAATAAATTTGACCTATTATTTACCATTTAAATGTCAACTACAGACTGCTTAGAAAATGATCTTCAAATCGTGACAAACAAAGAAGTTACTATGGAGTAAGATTTTTTTAAATATATCCATGCCAGAAAGTCAAAAGTTCTGAAATGCCATTTTGGGAAGTTTACACAAGAGCACTTCAAAGTTTTTATTTTTATTTTTATATGAATACCGCACAAGAGTCCCAACTGCTCTTAACTGTCTAGATCCAGTGAGACTGTGGCATAAAACTCCTACTGCCATCATAATAGGCGAAAAATGTTGCAAAAAATATGATACAAACAGCTATATCAGATGACTTTTTTACATAAATATAATATGCATAGTAAAATTGATTAACTTAAAAAATATAACACAATTAAAAATGATTTTGTGTCATTTGCCTGCAACATTGTTTTGGACAGTTATATTTTATTTGTTTGGCCACCATGTCATTATTGTTGTGTGCATCAGGTGTCAATTACCTAGGCACAATGTTGCGCGTAGTGCAGCCTTTGTGTATTATACTTTGTAAATCACAATATTATAATGTATGCTGTGATCACATTAATTTGAAATATTTACACTCATCTTTTTATTTGATAATACTTTAAACATGTTTCTGTAAATATTTTGTTTGTGTTCCTAATAAAATAAAAATAAATAATATAAAAATAAATAAATAAAATTATAGAATAACGGAGGACTAAGCTAGGACTAGCTTGGGAAAAACTTCGATGTTTTGTGAATGCTTCACGAATTGCTAGTTCTTTAAAATGAACCCTTCGCAGTGAACACTTTAATTGAAGTCGAACTCGCAAAAAAGAGTTTTGAATTTATCCGGTTATTATTTATCAGTTCTTTTTGGAACCGGTTCCTCGCCGAAAAAAACACGTCCTATTCGGTAGGGATCTGAAAGTGGAAAGAACTGGAGCTGGTTCCTCGCCAAAAAAAAAACACGTACTAGTCGGTAGAGATTTAAAAACGAAAACCACTGGAACCGGTTCCTTACCAAAATGTAATCTAACTTCCATTGAAGTACTTGTTTAATGAAATGAACGAACGCTTAAATGAACTACCAACTTCAAATTGAAGTAATTGTTCAATGAACAATGAATAAAGTAGGAACTGCTGCCAAAAGAAGTAGTTCTTTAAAGTAGTTCTTCCAAAGCCGTCACAATGCTAGCTAGGACCTAGCATTTCAAGCAATGTTTCGATTCCGAATGTAATTCCGAAACGCCCTGTACAACAAAAAGCATTGAACGAACGGTACAAACAAGACAAGTGTGTTTGACACGTCTGACATTAGTCCTACAAAGGCCAACTATGTGTACCAATAATGGGACCAATTGAAGACAGGGATATGGCATGGTATGTAGATAAGTGATTGTCCACAACTCTCAAGTCTTGCACGGAGTTACTATTTATTGTCACTTGATATTATCTAATAATAATTTTATTACACAATAACTAATAAAGGCTTGAAATTGTTTGGCTTTTTTCTCCGAATTTAGAAATATTTCTACCTTGGAGTAAGAAAATATATGGAGAGAGAGCTAAATATATTTTCCCAACCTATACAAATTTACGATAAATCACGTTCTCCGAGTTTTTACGTCGTAACCAGTGAGAGAGAAAGAGACGAGACAAGTTGTCACATAATATCGCACTACTTTTATATATGTAAGCGTGTTTTCCGTCTCCCGCACCTCCGGTTACTCCGCCCGCTACGCTTTGTTATGCGACATAACCCAACGGTTTTTGAGGTTATATCCTATATTTTTGTTCCTAACAATACTGGGAAAAAGTGGTTACACAAATAAGGTGTGTCCATCACACCCGAGTCAGGAAAAAATCAACAATTCCGACCACACTGTTTCGTAAAGCTATTATTGCTCTGAGATTTCAATATTGAAAATTCTTTTACTCTTCATTAGTTCGAAGTTCTTCTATCTGGTCCCCTCACTTTAAAATCCACTCTGATTCAAATTTTAATTAATTTCTAAGATAGGTACTTTAACTTTATACTCGGTCTACCTATTAAAACCATAAATTATAACGACTTAATAAAATAATTTAAAATATTAACACTCTCAGCATATATTTGACTACTCCCAACTTTCTGAAGCCAGTGGGAATATGGCATCCGCAATTGAGGTATATCTTGAGGCTGAAGGTAGTGGAGAAGGGAAAGAGATGGAGAAGAAAAAAGTTAGGACGTACTTGGCTATTCAGATCTGGTCACCAAACACGGCTAAAACCATTTCTAGCAACGTTTCGATTCTGAATGGTGGTCTTTCATCAGGGCGATGCTTGATATATCTACAACTCTGGAACTTGCCGCAAATACACTATATATTATTTTATATGAATTAAATATGAAATGACACATTATAATTAAATAAAAGTTACAAATATGTCCTCGGGTAGAGCTTTGTATACCGCTACAAAGATGGCAACCCATATCGAAAAAAATTATAATAATATTAATAATTTTCGATGAAGTATGAGATCGATTAAAATGCCGGTTTCTAACGTCTCGGTAGCTCAATCAGCAGAGGCGTTACTCCAGAATAGAGTTGAGGTTTATTTTTTTTAGTTTTTTTTTATTTTTTCTGTTTCATAATTGCGTTGAAAATTGTTGATATTATTTCAATAATAAATAAAAGTTATTTGCGCACGCCGGGTTTTAACCCGCGACCCCCAGATTCGTAGTCGAGCGTCTTACCCCTTGACCACGGAGGCCGTCAAACGATGCTCTCAGAGTAAGAAGATAATTTTTGGCGTGAAATCTCTCTAGAGAGAGTTTATTTTATCTGCCTATAAAATTTATTACAGGTACTAATGCAATGTCAATTATATATATAGCGTCGATAAGATAGTGTTAACTGTAGGTGATTGATTTATGTGTCCGTGAGTATCACCTCCAGGACTTGTTATTCGCACTGGCAACGTTGAAATTGTTAGCTTCTGAGATTTCAGATCTGGAGCAGTTTGCACAACTGGCAATACTAAACTCGTTGTTGTGCGGAACATTATTGCGTTTTGCAACATTAATCAATCGACAGAGTTGCACCAGCGAACATGCACATGACAACCTGACTGTAATATATTACCCATTTGCAAATCGTTGGGAAAGGCAAGCCAAAGGGATTTTAAGAACACTTGCTGTAAACATGTAAGGATTTTACTTTGAAATATATTTGTAGTGACGGCCTTCGTTGTCGAGTGGTTAAGACTCTTGAATATGAATCCAGAGGTCACGGGCTTAAATCCCGGAGAGAGAAAATTTTTATAATTAAATATGTATTATTCCAATTTTAATCAATTTAAAATAAAGAATTTAACGTTAAGAGTCAGAATAACACAAGAGTATGTATGTGACGATGTATGAATGTGAACGAAGCAAGGAGTGTGTGCCAAGACAGAGTCGTATGGTGGTCCGTCCTCTCTGCATACCCCTGCGGCGAAACGGCGTGATGGTTAGTTAGATAGTTTAAAATAATATTAAGTATATTTGCGGTACTTTACAGAGTGGTAGATACTCTAAGTATCGCTCTGGAAAAATCGCAATTCAAAATCGAAACATTTTTTTTTGCAATGGCTTTAGCCGTGCTTGGTGACTAGATCTGAATATCCAGGCACTTCCCAACCTTCCTCTCCCTCATCTCCTCCCCCGCTTCACTACCTTCAGCCTTAAAACATACCCTTATAGGGATTTCATAGTTCCACTAGCTCCAGACGGTTGGGAGCAATTGAAACTCTTATACGATATTCACTTTTTTTTAACATTAAAGATTAACACACTTTCATCACATTTGACATCGTTACCTTCTTTCTATAAAGTGTCAAAAGCAGTAACTACACATGCGCAAACGCCGCCAACGTCAGAGTAGATTATTCTATGTTCGCTAGACTACACAAAATATGTATGCTGTGAGCTGTTGCGCATTCAAGTGGCTCGCTTGTGTTAGTATATAGGCAGTACTTTTACAGAACAAATTCAACAGCAATCAGTGATATTTTTTGGCACCTATCTCTATCATGAATTAATCCGCTGTTTTTCATTCCGCCTACCTTAATCATAAACTCTGTGCACGCCACTGACAGTAACCAATGCCTTTAACAAAAAATATTATAAAATTGTTTACAATTCATAAATCATTTATTTCAATTTTGATGGCCTAACGCACAAATGCGTTAAGTGCTATTGTATGGCATTTGCAATGCATCTCTCAAAATTATTTAAGTACTAAGAAAAAGGTGTTTTGGTGAAATTTGTTACTTTATTCGTCAGAATACACTATCATCGGTATTAATATTAATTGCGTTGATTTTATCCTTAAATTAAATTCAAAATACACCCTAAAAAACCATTAGTTCGTCGCATTTAACACATGTGTGCAATATGCCATCAATTTGTACCTAAACAATATTTTACGAAAATATTTAACGCTTTCCAAAATTGGTGTATTTTAGATTGTAAACCTCTCCACGACCTGCTGAAACTTGCGTTGCATAACATTGAAGTAATATTCACATTTCCCTCCTCGAGTAGTGCTCTCACGAATTTATCGTAAGGAAACATGCATTATGTGGAGCACGTAATGGAATCTACAATGTTAGGAAAATTAGCCTCCTAGGAAGCAGTTTTTGATTTAATATGAGACAATAGTTGTATTAAACTGGATATTACACGGCCTCGGACAGAGGCGTGCACTGCATAAAGGCACATAAGTACTGACTACCTTGCCGTTATTGCATAAAAATATGTATAGTATTGAATAACACAATGTGGAATTATTGCAAAAAATAAATCTACAATCTTAAAAATTCGTAAGTTCAGCTGATCGCACTGCCGCGAGCGCCCCGCCGATATCCTACTATAACGTGTCAAAAGCAGTAACTACATATGCCCAAACGCCGCCAACGTCAGAGTAGATTATTACTTGTATATCGTCGCTGGAAAGGCAAAATGGTTTAAGCGACACTTTGGTCAAAAATGAGTCAAACGTGCAGTTATGATCAGTTTTTTTTTTTCTGCATCGAATGCTCTGACTCTCGTTTGATTCTGTTATGGCCCTAGAGCCATCTTATTTTTTTTTCTATTTGGAAGAACGCTTGACTCAAGCGGAACAAGTTTAGGACTTTTTTAGATTTTTTTCGCTTCATTAACTCAGTGACAGTATTAAGTTACCTGCGTTAACTTTTTTTTTCAAAATCCAACCAGGTACTGAAGACTTATGAATTTTTTTGTAAAACAAACAAAAAAACTTTAAATTGATCTTGTGTAAACTTCCTAAAATGGCGTTTTAGCCCTTTTGCCTTTCCATCGACGATATGTTCACTAGGACTGTCTGGGCAGTGCTTTTATAGATCAAATCCAGTAGCAATCGGCGACATCTGGTAACTATCTCTTTTATCTTCAATTAATCCGCTGCTTTTCCTACTGCTCACCCTGATCAAAAACTCTGCGCATGCCACTGGCAACAGAATAATACATGAGAGCGGTTTGCCCATAGGTAAATTTATTATCTCGCTTGAGATATAAACCTACAATTTATTATGTTATATCGACTGCAACGCTTTCTTCTTTGAAAACATGTCACGAGTATTACATAAATGTGGCTATCGGACTTTCTCAGGTATTATTATACAACCTTATTTCATATTATTTATGGCGAAGTTAGGTACTTACCCGAGTCATTAAAATCTAATGGGCGGCTGCACTTAACGTCAATATTTACATAAAAATATCCGCTGGTAATCAAGTTTACGCAATCGCAAAGTAAACTGTGTCGAATACTCGCTGCTCGAACCTGGAAAAAACGGGAAACTTTTTATCGCTTAAAGTTGAGAATCTGATTAATATCCTAAAACGTCTGCCGTACATGATTCGATTTATCGCAGTGTGGGGCGCTAACGTCTGCCAAAACATCTAGTTATATTTAATTTAATCATAAAATGCAGATTGGTAAAATCTACCGATTTGTAATATGGTTCTTTAAGTTTAATATGGTATCGTTTTATTCAAATAACGAAGCTAAAATTGAGTTAAATATGTAGTTGTGATCAGTTTTTTTCTGCATCGAATGCTCTGACTCTCGTTTGATTCTGAAGACTTTTGTGACCCTTCAGTCAACTAAAATATATTTACCATTTGGGAGAAGGCTTGACTTAAGCGACACAAGTTTGAATGTTTTTAGCTTTTTGTCACTTCAGGTAACTCAGTGGGGGCATTGAGTTATCTAAGTTAACTTTTTTTTCAAAATCCAACCAGGTACTGAAGATTTATGAATTTTATTGTAAAACAACAAAAAAACTTAAAAGTGCTCCGGTGTAAACTTCCCAAAATGGCGCTTCAGCCCTTTTGCCTTTCCGGCAACGATACTTATTATGTTGGTATAATTTATATCTTAATTTGATCATAATATACTTCTCAAACATGTAATCTAGCGTCCTGTTTTTTTTTCAATATTTACGGATATTGACGGCCTCCATGGTCGAGTTGTAATACGCTCGACTACGAATCTAAAGGTCGCGGGTTCAAACCCGGCGTGTGCCAATAACTTTTATTTGATTAATATGTGTCATAACATTTTTAATTCATATAAAATAATACAAAGTTTATTTGCGGTACGTTCCAGGGTGGTAGATACACTAAGTATCGCCCTGGTGAAAGACCACTATTCAGAATCGAATCGTTGCTTAAAAATGGCTTTAGCCGTGTTTAGTGACCAGATCTGAATGGCCAGGTACTTTCCAACCTTCCTCTTCCCCATCTCCTTCTCCTCCCTACTACTTTCAGCTTCACAACATACCCCGAATTGGGGATGCCATAGTCTCACTGGCTCTAGACGGTTGGGAGCAGTTGGGACTCCTGTTCGGTATTCACTGTAAAACGGATAATGACCTTTTTAGATAATACATAAGTAAAACTTCTTCATATGAGTATAATTTTATTTTTAAATTTTGTGTGTGTGGTGTAACTTTGTTGCATCCGATACTGAGATAAACACCGAATGTTTTTTCAGCTTCGGATAAATTTCTAATATTGGACTGTAAAAAACGATAAACTAATACTGCTTGATGGAAGTTTGATTTTATATGTGGGTAAAATTAGGATTCAAGCCAATTCACTCACCGATGAAATTTTGGTTTAGAATTCTTGATATGACGAAAAAGCAAAAGCACCAACAAGCGACACGACGTTCACCAACTTTTTTTTGCAGTGTTGTTAAATAATAAACCGAATGGCAAATTGGCGGGACAGGAGGGAACTAGATGATAAACAAAAAGGTAAGAACCTAATAAATTGTCTATTTGAAATCCAACAGACTTTATCCAACTTTCGTGATTTTTTTCTTAGATTTTTAATAAAATCAGAAAAAATTCACGCAACACACACACACACATATTTTATGTGGGCCAGGGAGACTTAGTTTCAAACCACTCTAGGAAAAATGTTAGAACGATATATTTATCTACGTTCGCATCGCAGAAACATCAATAAAAATATTAATCGGAATGTTTTCAAAGATCCTGTGGAGATATTCCCAACAAAACTTATCGAATCTTTTCCAAGTACAATATTATTTATGTGTAAAGAAATAACAAACGCCAGAAGAGAAATGTATTTTAACAAAATCCAATAACTCAAGAGTTGTGGAAAATTCCAATAAATTCTTACGTAACAAAATTCAGCTCGGGGTTGGTAAGTAAATATTTTCACAGTATTTTACAAGAGTCCAACATAAAGGTCTTAAAATGAATTCTCGGAATAGTTTGCTGGAATGAGTACTGTGGAATCATTCATATTGCAGGAATAAAATAAGTTTTAATGATTTAACTCTACTGTCAAGTGCTAATCTGCATTTTAAACTCAGAGTAATAATATAGTCTGCTGCTGTAGTCTGTTTTTTATGAGTTTTGCCGGACTCGGTTAGACCTGGGCGTGGCTAGGACTAGGGCTAAGGTATTTATACCTCCATTCATAGCACATGTCGACATAATGTTTTTGTTTATGCGTATGACCACTTTTTCACATTATTGTTTTAAACAAAAATATAGCATATAACCTAAAAAACCGTTGAGTTATGTCAATTTATATCGCATATCAAAACATATGGACAGAGTCAACGGAGACGCGGGACACGAAGAATGTTCCTGCAATACTTCAAAGCGGTGTGTTAATTTGGGAAAATGTTCTGTCTCTTTCTTTCTCATGGTGTACGACGTAAAAACCCAGAGAAAGTAATTTATCCCAAATTCGTATATGTTGGGTAAGAAGAATTACCTCTCTCTCCATATATTGTTACTCCAAGATTTTAAACTTTTACAAAGGCTCTGACAAAAAAGCTGTAAAACAGGAATGGACAACCTTTTCAGATCGGCGGAATAAAATTCAGTATTTAAAAATACCACGGCCCAAAAACTTGAAGTTACCTTTCTTAATTTTTTTAATAAAAATACCGCACAAGAGTCCCAACTACTCCAAATCGTCTAAAGCCAGTGAGACTATGGCATCCCCAATCGGGGTATGTTGCGAGCCTGAAAGTAATGGGCAGGGAAAGGAGATGGGAAAGAGGAAGTTTGAGAAGTACCTGGCTATTCAGATCTGCTCACCAAACTCGGCTTAAGCCATTTTAGGTAACTTTTCGATTCTGAATGGTGGTCTTTCACCAGGGCGATACATAGAGTATCTACCACTCTGAAGCGACAAAAAGCTAAAAAAAAACCTCCCAAACTTGTGTCGCTTAAGTCAAATGGTAAATTAATTGATATAATATATTTTTAAGAAAGATGAACATTGCCATGTTACGAATAACCTGACAATATAAATAAACTCTTACTACAATAATTATTTGCGGAAAAACGTAATGTATGCAATAATGGAGGCCTAAGATAGCATAGGAATTGAACCCACGACCCTTGGGTGGGAACTCAGCGTATTTATCAACTCTGCTAAAAACCGATCAAAGATTTTGCGTCACTTTTAACGTAAAAAGTAACTTTGTATAAGACCACGTATATTATTTTATTACCAACCGGTTTCGCTTAGCCTAAGCATCATCAGGGTACAAAATTAAACTTAACAAGAAATACAAAGTTTGCGGCTATATATACATACAGAGGGAAAATACAATATTAAATAAAATAACAGAACAATCAGAAAACGATAGAATAACATTTAAATTAAAACAAAGGAACAGAGAGAAAGGGACAGATAATATGAATTGGAAGAAAATATAAATAATTATACTCAAACGTCAAGTTTATGACATATTTTGTTGAAGAAAAAAGTATGGTGTTTTTTTTTATAACATTTGGAAAAGGGTCGCGGGTTACACATGACTGAAAATAAACATAAAGGCCTCGATGAATTAATATCCATCTTGTATTTCTTCCGTCTACAAATTTTATTAAAAAAATGTTTGTCATCTTTAAATTACGCATGCGAGATGATTATAACAACTGTCAAGCCCCCAGAATAAATACATTAAATTAAAGCTTGTGAATTTACCAACTCAATCAATGCTGAAATAGGCAATCATCTCCTTGACAATGATCCATTAAGCGGACGGAAGATATTTATCGCTTCATTATAGACCTGTTTTCTTGCTCAAAATCATAAATATGCAATTTGAGAACTTTCCAAAGTGATTCAGTCGAATTATATACACACATATAAAGGGATGCATCTTCCAACTGACGTATCCAACCTGTTGGATCCGAAGCTGCGATAAATTTGGAAAATAATGGACTTTAAACGATCAACTATACTACTTGATGGAAGTGTCTAATTATATTTGTGGAAAGATTATTGAAATGTATAAAAAATGTAAAACCATTCACTCACCGATGAAGTTGAAGTTTAAAGTAATTGAAGTTTTCCAACACAATCGAATTATATTATTAACAAAACGAATACACCAATCTGAATTTATTCTTCTTAATCACACAACACCACACTTATTTTATATTATTTGGAAAACAACAACTATCCGACGAACAAGCGAGAAACTAACGAGTAATACGTTTTTTCACATCGAAACTCTTCTTTTTGATTGTCCTCGTTTACGACATATTCGTTTGTAATTCACTAGAGTCATAGGTATTTCATTCGAGTAGAAGTGAGGCCTGTAGAAACAAACACGGCTAAGTCCATTGACTACAGTTTTCGAGGAAGAACAAAAAACGTTTAATTTAAAAATTACTTGTGATACTGTCACTAAAATAAATTCGACAAATAGTACCTACTAAAAACATTAATTTTCTTCTTGATACATTAGTTTAACTGGTGCGAAACAAAAAATATATTCAAATTATTAGTGGACTTTGCCGTGTTTGTTGTTCACATTTGACAACTGCCGCTTTTGTTATCAACACAACTGGACTTTGCCAGTTTTGAAATGGACACGTTTTTTCACAAGGTTGCAGTCAAAGTCAGTAACAAAATAGTTTTACATTTAAAAAATTATTTATTTTGATAGAAATACAAAACAATAATATCTCACAAAATATTTTGAAAAAGTTTGTAAGTTATGGTGACCTAATTAATAATTAAAAAAAAAAAAAAACTAAAAAATCGAAAGAAAAAATTAGAAAAGAATAATAACTATTATTCTGATATTTTTTTATATAAATTTGTTTTAAAGATTTAATAAGATATGAATGCGGAATAATATTCAAGAGCAGGAAGATTTCTCCAGTTATCACCGAAATGCTTGGTCAAAAGATAGTTGACATCTCTTACTTTTAACGATTTCAAAACAACTTTTCCGGGTTCTATGTTGCTTGGAATTATCATTGATTCATTTTTGTTTTTCATACAGCAATGATTTCTACAATATTAATGACATTACAATAACTACTAATAAAGTAATCATATTATTCAATAAAACTCTAAATCGTAAGTAAAAACTCATTTATTTTACCACTATGCTGTTTAGTAACTAAAAAAATTATGTCCATAAAAATAACAAGAAACAAAAGTTCAACATGCACGTCAGCGGACATTTTCGGTAATTTGCGAAATTGTCAATATCTCAACTTTTACAAAAACAATTTTTTACAACAACAAACCGCCATCTTGAAAACAGCTATTTACAACGCTCCTATTGGTCCGTTTGAAAACTGCCGTCTTTGATTTGGAAAGAAGTGGACTTTGCCGAGTTTGTTATGGAACTCAATTTTAATCCGTAAAAATAAATGGTTTAGAGCCGTGTTTGTTAAGAAAGCAACATTGCATCATGAAGCATTTTTTTTACTCTTTCGAACCTCATATTTAACTCATTTTCCATTATCGGTGGACTTTGCCGTGTTTGTTTCTACAAGCCTCAAGTGTATTTATTAGTTGAGACGATTGATTCGTTCGAGAATTATTGTGTTGAAAGTTTTTTTTTATGTAAATACCGCACAAGAGTCCCGACTGTTACCAATCGTCTGTAGCCAATGGAACTATGGCACCCTCCAATTGGGGCATATTATGAGGCTTAAGGGAGTTGCGAGGAGAAGGAGATGGAGAAGAGGAAGGTTAAATAGTACAAGGCTTTTCAAATCTGGTCACCAAACACGTCTAAGCCATTTTTGTTTCGATTCTGAATTGTGGTCTTTCACCAGGGCGATATTTAGAGCAAACACTCTGGAACGTGACACTGATATGCTGTATATTGTTTCTAATGAATTCATTGTTAAAAAAGACAATTTAATTACATAAATAAAATGTATTTAGGCATGCCGGGATTTAAATCGGAGGCATCTCGGATTTGTAGTCGAGAATTTAACCACTCGACCACGGTGTTCATCAAAGTATATAGTCATTTATTATGAATTAATGATTTCTCGCGATCAGCACTTATCTGGATCTAAATTATGATCGTGCCAATTTTTTACATATCCTTTTATCACATTTTCTAATTACAAACAGTTTTTCGTGCATATTTATAGATACTCGAAGTATCGCCCTGGAGAGAGACCACCATTCAGAATCGAAACGTTGCTTGAAATGGCTTTGGCCGTGTTTGGTGTCCAGAACTGAATAGCCAGGTACTTCTCGAATCCTCTTCCCCATCTTCTTCCCCTCCACACTACCTTCAGCCTCACAATATACGCCAATTGAGGATGCCATAGTCTCACTGGCTCGAGACGGTTGGGAGCAGCTGAGACTCTCGTGCGGTATTCACTATAAAAATAATAATAATAAAATAAAAGTTTTAATAGACACAATAATAAAGAAAAATAAACATAAATTCATTATAAAAATAAAAAAAAAATAATACAAGTAAAAATTATTATTGAAGGATTTTAGGTCTCATGTCTGCCAAAGGCCATCAAAAGGAAGTGCACCCTGGCAGCGTTAAGATTGATGGGACCAGTATCTCACTCCAATGATCTTCTATGCAAAAATTTGGGATCTGACGAGATTCCATGACGAGGTCATTTCTAGAGTTGTCGATCTTTCCCTCATTCCTGCTACCCCGGTTCTCATAAGGGCTGCAAATCCTTGGAAGTATGATTAGCTATACAATTTCCAATCGGTAAACAATTCACTATGTGGGATAGGCGACGAGGCAATTTCTCGTCTTCAGAATAATTGTTTTCCTCGCCGACCTGAAGCAGCCCTGTCTGCGTTGCGTGCAATTCCTCCCGTGTAAACAGCGCCCCATAAAACCGTGCACTTTAATAAAAAGCCTCGCTCAGACCGTTTGTATTCCGCGGCGCAGGTAGTGCGGTACAATCGTGTGGCTTTCTCGAACACATTGCTTTTTCTCTTCCCCTCGCCAGATGACTTCATTTGCTTTTTTCCGCAGCTCGGCGAACGTAAACTGGCCCCATTAAAGTTAACAATCATTCCGCTCGTAGTTGGCCGAGGCCCTTATCGGGGGGAGTGGACTCCCCCTAATTTAATTGTTAAACACCTTTATGCGAGAATTCCCTTAATTGAATTGCTCGAAATACCAGCGTGTAATGGCGGATACAAAACAACGTGTTCGTTGAATGAATGATCTCTCCAGGAAAGGTATAGCAAAGTTGATCACTTCACTAGATTTCATAAGGATCAGTGCAAGAACCTAACAAACCATCACGCCGTTTCTCCGCAGGTGTAGGCAGAGAGGCTGTCTTGGCACCTCAGAACAATAATATACAAGAGAGAGCGCTGCTGTAGTCAGTTTTGATGAGCTTTGCTGGACTCGGCTAGACCTGGGCTAGGGTGTTCATACACTTATTCATAGCACATGTCGACATAATGTTTTTGTTTATTCGTATAACCACTTTTTCACGGTATTGTTATAAACAAAAATATAGCATATAACCTAAAAAACCGTTGATTTATGTCAATTTATGTCGAATATCAAAACGTGTGGGCGGAGTCAATGGAGACGCGGGACACGAAGAACACTCTTAAAATACTTTAAAGCGGTGTGATAATTTGGGAAATTTTGTTGTCTCGTTCTATCTCATGGTGTAGACGTAAAAACCCGAAGAAAGTGATTTATCCCAAGCTTGTATAGGTTGGGTAAAAAGAATTAGCACTTTCTCTATATATTGTTACTCCAAGCTTGGCACACACTCCTTGCTTCATTCACATTCATACATCGTCTCACGCTAAGTTTTTGTTTTCTTTTTACAAAGAAAGACAAACATTCCCGGGTTACGAATGACTTGGCAATATTCGAATAACTCCTACTGCCACCATAATAAGCGCAAAATTTTGCTTGTGCAATGATGGAGGACTTAGCCAGCAGAAAAATTGAACACACGACGCCTGGATGGGAATCCAACGCGTTTGTCCACTTAGCTACCAACTGGCCTATTTGATTCACTTGATCATGCCGTGTCTTCCTCGAGCGTCTCCGACTTCTTTTTCAAACACTTTCGCGTCATATATTCTTTTTTCACTCCTTTCTTTGGTCATTCGCTTTACATGTCCAAACCACATCAGCGTCCCTTTCTTAATCCTATTCATAACCCTTACGTCAGCCTTGCATTCTTTCCAGATATCCACATGTTTAACACATTCATACACGGCTTTACCACATATACGCCTCAGGAGTCTCATACAGCATTCAATTTTTAAAATATCCAAACTAATTCCAAAAAAGGTTGTTCTATTTGTCATGCTCATGGAAATGTATGCAATACGTTGGATAAAAGTGCCAATTTCCTATGAAATACATTAGGATTACCAGGTGGATTTGTTTGAATTCCTATGAATGTTTGATTTCCTATGAATTGCAAGTTGGATTTGTTAAATCTGTATGAACCTTTTACGAATAGAAAACAGATGTGAGCCCATTCTCCGAATCGGAAAATTTAAAAGGGGAAAACTGTAATGCTGCTGCCGGTAGACTTTTATTAAAATGCCTTTTTTGCAGAAATGCTGTAATATTATGTACCATTTCATAATCCAATATTAAACAAACATTATAAACTATATTATGTTACATCATATGTTGGTCTTTCAGCTTGAATTTCAACAGCTAGTATTTAAATTAATCTATGTATCTTTTCCTGCACTTACTACCTCACTTCTAGTAGTATGTTGGAACTATCTACTGACTACCAGAAACAAATGATAAACAAAATGACACTTCCGCTCGAAAAAGGTATCCTTAAATATTTTTTCAATAAATAAATACAAATATGTCCCCTTTGAGTGAAATAAAATAGTTTTTACTGTAATTTTATATTAATAATAATAATTGTTTTATTCCGATCTGTACGCAGGGGTTGTGGAATGCAATGCAATCCTTATTCGCATTGTATAAATACAGTTAAAAAAATATCAACACAGAAAAGTTAAAATAAACTGAGTTAAAAAGTGAAAGTCACTTTGAGAAGTAAAATAAAAGAATTAAAAAAATAAACGATATTATAGAGGTTTTTTTTTCAAATTTTAAACTAGAGGAATAAATAATTAAAAATGAATATATCGTCGCTGGGAAGGCAAAAAGGCAAAAGCGACACTTTGGTCCAAAACGGGTTAAACATGCAGTTTTGATCAGTTTTTTTTTTCTGCATCGAATGCTCTGAGTCTCGTTTTTGACCCTTCAGCCATCTAATAGATATTTTTCATTTAAGAGAAAGCTTGACTCAAGCGACACAAGTTTGGGACCTTTTGGCTTTTCGTCGCTATGGGTAACTCAGTGAGAGCATTGAGTTACTTGTGTTACCTTTTTTGCAAAAAGCCAACCAGGTACAGAAGAACCAGGTGCTCCGGTGTTAACTTCCCAAAATGGCGCTTCAGCCTTTTAGTCTTTCCGGCGACAATATTATGTCGTTACATATATATATTACATAGTGTTGTTTTCTTAATTAGTTTATTCAGATCAATTAGGAGAAGGTATTAAAAAATAAGTTTTAGTTTTAATGAATTGTTTCTGTATTATTAAAATACCAACAGATTTATTATTCAACAAAAAAATCTGAAATGCACAATTGTAAAACTTTTGTGAGTCATGGAACACCAGTATGTTGCATGATAACTTATACATTTACGTGTACTTATACTTATACATATAATAATAATAAATGTTTAACTTTTATAGCGCCGTTTTCGTGGGAAAATCACCTCAAGGGGCTTTAGTATATAAAAAAAACTAACTAACTAACCATCACGCCGTTTCTCCGCAGGGGTAGGCAGAGAGGACGGACCGCCATATAACTCTGTCTTGGCACACACTCCTTGCTTCATTTACATTCATACATCGTCTCATACATACTCTTCTGTTATTCTGACTCTTCACATGACCCGATTCAAGTATTTGATTTACTTGATCGTGCCATGTCTTTCTCGGGCGTCCTCGACTTCTAATTCCATTCACTTTCGTATCATATATTCTTTTCACACTCCTTTCTTCGTTCATTCGCTCTACATGCCCAAACCATCAAAGCGTTTCTTTCTTGATCCTATTCATTACGCTCACATCAGCCTTGCATTCTTTCCGGATATCCACATTTTTAATACGGTCATACGTGGTTTTACCGCACATACGTCTCAAAGATCTCATTTCCACAGCATGCAGTCTACTTTTATTCTTTCTCTGACAGTTCCATGCCTCACTGCCATGCATCAGGGTTGGTATAAGTACTCCATTGTGGACTGCTAGCTTCGCTTCTTTGGACAATTTCTTGTTTGCGCCAACAGACTTCAGTCCTACATTAATGGAGTTTTCTGCGTTCACCCTTCTTTCAATATCCTTATCAGCCTTTTCGTATATAAAATAACAAGAATATATAGCTAATTGTTTCATGATAACTTACGCATGAACAAAGTTACTTGTTTAGCTTGACAAACACGTCAAAAGGGACGTAGTGAGTAAATCGAGAAGTAGCGTATTTCGGAATAAAATTTCAGACTTTTTTACGTATGAGCGAAAATTACTAATAATATTTTTTCCCGTGTGTCGTATCAGGTTACATTTATTTGCAGACATCAGCGCCCCACACGATGATCGAACGTATCATGTACAGAAGACGGCTTAGCGTATTAATACTATCAGAAGATACAATATATTTGAATAAAAAATCAACAACCTGCCCTTTTATATAAACGCCACAATATTCAAGTCACTGCGGCCAGCAAGAAACTAGTTTTAAATCATAAATATTTCGAGTTCAAAGAAATAGTTTTATTTTTTTGTTCACCCACCAGTGGAACAGATCCAGAGCACAGAACACAAAAGGAGCCATGTTTGATCGAATGTCTATTAAATGGAATTTATGTCTCGTCTGTGGACGTTTCCATGCCCAACTACCATTGTTTCATGAATTATGCATAACTTTATGGAAATGGTATTGTAATTTCTAGTTTCACAACAGATTTTATTATAGAAACAAAATCATATAAATGTATTTAAATCTACTGAATACAAAGTGAATATATTATCTTTGTCATTGAAATTTTAAATTATAATCATACAGACTCGTCTCTTGGCTCAGAAATATTAATGGCTTGATTTTAAATAAAATTAAATATTTACTCGGTAAATTGCATGTTAATAAGCCCCTTTAAAAAACAAGAGATTTTAAAAACTTTCAGGAATTTGAATAATTTTTCATAATTGAGCATTCTGTTCTGGACTTTATTCTGAACACATAAAATGTAGAAATTAAAACAAAAGTATTTTTTAAAGTTCTCGGTATCTTAAAAGCGTAATGAATAGGATCAAGACGGCCTCCATGGTCGTGTGGTAAGACGCTCGACTACGAATCCAAAGGTCGCGGGTTCAAACCCGGCGTGCGCCAATAACTTTTATTTAATTAATATGTTTCATTACACATTTAATTCATATAAAAATAATAAAATTATATTTGCGGCACGTTCCAGAGTGGTAGGTACTTTAAGTACCACCATTCAGAATCGAAACGTTGCTTGAATTGGCTTTAGCCGTGTTTGGTGACTATATCTGAATAGCCGGGTACTTCCCAACCTTCCTCTTCCCAATCTTCTTCCCATCCCCACTACCTTCAGCCTCACAACAGGCCCAATTTAGGGATGCCATAGTCTCACTGGCTCTAGACTGTTGGGAGCAGTTGAGACTCTTGTGCGGTATGTTATTGGCGCACGCCGGGTTCGAACCCGCGACCTTTGGATTCGTAGTCGAGCGTCTTACCACTCGACCACGCCGGCCGTCGACCGTGTAGAGCGAATCAATGTGAAAAGAGTGTGAAAAGAATGTATGGTGAAAAAGTGAATGGAAGAAGAAGTCAGGGACGCGCGAGAAAGGCATGGCACGACCAAGTGAATTAAATACGTAAATAATAATCAGGCCATGTAAAAAGTCAGAATAACAGAAGAGTATGCATGAATGTGAATGAAGCAAAGAGTGAATGCTAAGACAGAGTTGTATTGGATCTGTCCTCTCTATCTACCCCTGCGGGGAAACGGCGTGATGGTTAGTTAATTTATAATAGAGGTCGTTAAAATATTTCAACGTTTGTCCTCGTAGTTTGTCGCAAAAGATGTGAGACAACCTTCGATAAACAATACCACATTTGATAATTGTAACGAAACAATATGTTTTCCGCCATATTAAAATATGTTTTTTTTTTCATTTTGCAGGTAAGACGAGCTAGCTGCTGGGCCGAGAGCGTAAGTCACCCCTTTTGTACTTCTCCTTCCAGATCCGAACTTATTAAATAAGGTAATGAAAGTTTTTAATATTTAATAATATTCAAGTTTTTAATGTTTAGTATGCCCGGCGAGAAACTCGGGGATAAATATTGTTAAACACCTGTTCACTGCAGCTGATGTGGACCGCGTGAGACGAGACTTTCTCCTGTTTAACGACTTCGTCTAATCCGGGACTCTTCGAGACCTGCGTCAACAAATTCTAGTTAGTCAGTTACTGCTAGTTTATTCGTAACGTTGAGTTAATCAAACACACGTCTATCATCCCTCTTTATTCCGTACAGCAACTAAAAGTTTAGTTTTGAGTTTCTTTTGTCTTCATGAAACTGAGTACAATATGTTGCCATGTTTGTCAGGACGATATTAGTTCATAACTGGGGTGATTATCTGTTCTAAGGGTCTTAAACTTTATTTAGACTGGTTCGACGTACTGCAGCGATAGAAAGACAAAAGCCTACATCACATCACCCCATTTTACGGCAGAGTTATACGGAGAGGCTTGAACCAACAAACTTATATATTGCCACACTCATCCAGGTCCATATTTTTTATCGTTTCTACCTTTTCATTCGGCTTAAGTGTTTAATTAACTTAATCCTGCCATGACTTTTTGAGAGGTTTCCGACTACTTCTTACATCTACTTGCACGTCATGTATTCCTCTAAGACTGCTTTATATGTGCATCCATAGACGTGGCATTGAGGCACAGCATCCAAAATAGTGCTAAACGTCACATCACATCTGGTCCAGTCATCTGGAATAAACTTCCCTTAAAATTTGCCAACATACAGAACCTAGCAGAGTTCAAACAGATCTTAAAAATCAAATTGTTTAATAATCCTACCTATAAAACGTAACTTATTAAAATTTATTTTCTTTAAAACGTCTCTAATTTGCTTTGTTGCGATTATCTCCTCACTTCTATTATTATAACTCAATGTCCTCACTAAATACTGAAAACCATAAACTCATTGTCATAAAATATTTATTGTTCTTTTGTTCCTTGTTATATTTACACTGTTTGCATTTTTACAATCGTTTACTTATAATACTTGAATATTAATGTTTTAAGTACCAACATATATGTCCTCAATCTAATTTCCTTTTCTTTGATTTGACAAATATGTCAATATGAATTCATACGTTTCATCTGAATTTTTATACCCTTAGCTTCTGGTAAATTGTTTTCTTAATCTGTTGATGTACACACGCACTGTCATACCTATATCTGAACATTTTTCTCTCATGATTTATGATTACGATCATGATTTTAGATAATTTTAATTTGTATACATATTGTATATTATTTTCTCCCTGTTAGTTAGTCTTACTAGCATAATTAATTAAGTATGAAGCGCACTTTAGGTAAAATATCACAAAAGTGCGCTATATAAGTTCACTGTTATTAGTATTATTAATTAAAAAGCCGAAAAGCGTGTATTTTTGGGTGCTGCTTTAAGGGCCTTGCATTATTTTCGAATTCGTTCACAATTCAGTCGTTCAATCGTAGATTTAATTTTGACTGCATTCGGTACACTTTCATCCTCTCTCAGCCAATTCTACCTCTCACTAGATACTTTTATATCCTATTACAAAGATTTCAGTGAAAATCACTCATTTCTCTCATCCATATTTGGTATGTGTTTATGTATTTCTATGTAGTACCTACTGAAAAATGATTTTTTCTTAACATCGTGAATTTCAAGAAATTACAAGTACAACTTTAACGGAAGGGTGTAGTTTGTACAACCAGCGGCGCCATTTTGTAATCCGGAGGGTGTGAATATTGCATCGGGCAAACTTCTCACTCTCAGGACGTTTGGGAAGTTTAAAACCTTCACAAGTTTTTGCCATTAACCTAATAAATTCCTATTACGGCCTCCCAGCCAGACCCTCCCACCCCCCTCCCTCCTTACTACTCCCTTCTCCTACCACTCCTCTCCTCTCCCCTTTCTCCCCCCTCCACTCTACCTACAGCACACAACCCCTTGCAGAATAAACACACATCAACCGACATATTGTTTTTCGGAGGGGGTCGCTAGTTTCATTTTGTTTTGCGCTCTTACATAACTTAGGGCGTTTTGAAATTAGCTGCCGAAGGGGAAATTTATTTATTATTACTTTAAATCCATACTTTCAATCTGCATACACTAACAGAAAATGTTTTTGTGTTTGTTTGAGCATGTTCACGTATCGGCCGCGAAAACAGAATGAAATATTCTCAACTTATTACTTAGTATCCTCTTTCTGCATTTCTTTATGTGTGCAAAAATTAGTCCATGTATAACTGTTTTAAGGAAGTTAAATTAATTTTCATTTGTAAATCACACCAATACAAGCAGTGTAAACGTTAGAAACTGTTTATAAGGAACCTACGTGTGTAATGAGTTGTAATGAGGCTAAAGAGCTTAGCTGGATGAACGAAAAATCCATAGAATAAGACTGTTAAACAAGTTTGAAACAAGCCGCGTTTAAAGAAGGTTGTATTCATCAAATAGAAGCAAGGGAAATATCCCTTACTTTTTTTAATTGATTATTTTATATAACTCACATTATAAAACGAAAAATACATTGAATAAGACTGCCAAACAAGTTTGAAACAAACCGCGTTTAAAGAAGGTTTTATTTGTCAAATAGAAAAACTAAGATATCCCTTACTTTTAACTGTTTCTTTTTAATAACTCACATTATAAAACATAACCTTACAAGAATCATTAATAATTCAATTGTTTTTAAAATGATATAATAAGGTGGCTTAAAAAAGACTTATACTCTCGTAGAAAGCAATCACTTTGTGGTTTGAGATATTCGATGAAATGAAAAAATAATATCTTTGTATAAGACCACAGATATTGTGTTATTTTTTTATGACCGACTGGTTTCGCTTAGCCTAAGCATCACCAGGGCATAAAATCAAACTAAAAATTAACTAATTAAAATATGATGTTTTGCCTCTTTCAATTCATATTATCTGTCTTTGTCTCTTTGTTACTTTGTTATAATTTAAATGTTATTCTTTTTTTTTCACTGTTCTCTTATTGTTTTTTTTTTTAATTTTTATAATGTGTTCTCCCTCTGTATGTATACATAACCGCACACTTTGTATTTTTTGATTAGTTTAATGTTGTACCCTGATGATGCTTGGGCTATACAAACCAATCGGTCATATAAATGAACATAATATCTGTGGTCTTATACAAAGTAATTATATTTCATAAGACTTATATTCTGTAATTTTTTGCATTAATATGCTTTTTATTCTCATTTGCCTTTTCCCATGCGATATGATTGAACTATGCCTTCAACAGTAACAGTTTACTTTGATTTCATCAATTGTATCCTCTGTACATCTATTCTTTCAACAAGGTTGTATTCCTAACGAAAATAATGTTGGCTTGATTTTTTTGTTGTAATCAAGTCTCGTTTTACGAAATGTGTTGGTAATTTAATAAAATACACAAAAAAAATCTAGCCGTAAGTTTATAATAATAATATTTAGATAATTTTTATAGCGCCGTTTTTGTGAAAAATCACCTCAAGGGCGCTGAAAAATGTATTTCTTTGTATGTACATATCCATTGATTTCTTTCACCTTATGATTCATACAATTCCCCAAACATATTAGTGAAAACTGTCTCTCTTTTAAATTCTCAAATAATATGACACATATTAATTGAATCAAATTTATTTGCGCACGCCGGGTTTGAACCCGCGACCTCTGAATTCGTAATCGAGTGTCTTACCGTTGAAGTAACAATATATGGAGAAAGATCTAATTCTTTTTACCTAACCTATTTGGATTTGGGATAAATCACTTTCTCCGAGTTTTTACGTCGTACACCATGAGAAAGAAAGAGACAACAAATTTTCCCAAATTATCACACTGTTTCAAAGTATTGTTAGAATGTTCTTCGTGTCCCGCGTCTCCGTTGACTCCGCCCACACGTTATGATACGCTAAATAAATTGAGATAACTCAAGGGATTATTAGATTACATGTTTTTTTATTTTTTTAAACAATACTATGAAAAAGTGGTTATACGAACAAACAAAAACATTATGTCAACATGTGCTATGAATAGATGTATAAATACCTTAGACCTTGTCCTAGCCACGCCCAGGTCTAGACCTGGTCCGGAAAACTTCGTAGAAACTGCTCTCTTTACAGCGCTATCTCTTGTTTATTATTGCTATGAGGTCTTACCACTCGACCACGGAGGCTGTCAGTCGTTTGTCGAGTGACAAACGACTCATAGCCTGACTCATATCGTTATTTTTTTAGAATACTTGGATGAGTAAGCACGTAATAAAAAAATTGAAATATTTTCCGACAACATACTAACAATAAACATTGAACACGTTGAACATTTCTAACAATATCTGGAAAAGAAATTCAAAGATGACAAAATTTGTGATATTTAAAAAGTTGACAACCGCCATGTTGGATTATTCAACAACAAAAAAATATTATTTCTAGAGGCGATGAAAAGTTTAAAACATGCCGCTGATGTAAAACTTATGTTCATAGTTCATTATACCTTCGAAAATATTACATCTTGTTTAAATTATCGCAAAAAGCGGTACACCCATCCCCTCTTTAAAATCAATAAACCCCTTTACGTTGGCACAGCGGAATTATTTTTAAATTTCTCTCCACAATATTGAAAATCTATTTTGTATCGGAATTTACATTTCATTAACATAGAAATGAAATCGCTTTATCCTTTATCGAAAAATGCGAAATACTTCTTTCAGCAAATTTAAATTCGAACACTATTCAGAAACACGTAGTTATAATTTCTTATTTTTCAGTAAGGTTGTCCTTGGAAAAGATTTTCCAACTCTTTTGCTTTACCAGAAAAGATAAAAAATCAACGTAAAAAAGCAAAAGTACTTATTTATACACCGTGTTTTAAAACGTTACACTCCTAGGCTGATAATTCATTAAAATTAAAGTGTTTTTTTTATTGAGCCCCAAAAAAACAGTATTTTGTATCTTGAATTTGCATACTGTAACGTGTAACCGATCCTTTATAGTAAACATTATACCTTCGACTAAAGGCAATAATCTGTCGCTATTTGTCATAAATTCTCCCAATTTGTACTTCGTATACTAATATCAAACAGTTATTGAGGTTATTCCGTGTATTTTCGTTTATTGAAATATTTGCAATTGTCTTATACAAGAAAAGACATTATGGCGATGTGTTATATGCGTGAATGTGCTAATAGGACCCAAAGTGGTAGATACTCTAGGTATCGCCCTGGTGAAAGACCACTATTCAGAATCTAAGCTTTGCTTGAAATGGCTTTGGCTGTGTTTGGTGAGTAGATCTTAATAGTTAAGTATTTGCCGACCTTCCCCCTCCCCATCTCCTTCCCTCACCCTATCTTCAACCTCACAACATACCACGATTGAGGATGGCATAGTCTCCCAAGCTCCAGACAGTTGGGACTCTTGTACGGTATTCACTGCAAAGAAAACGGTCTATCTTGTTGAGAATCTGTATGAAATATGCTTTTTAAGGTTATTCCTCAGAGCAAGAATATATATGAAGAGAGAGCTACATATTTTTACCCAACCTATACAAATTTACGATAAATCACTTTCTTCAGATTTTTACGTCGTAAACCGTGAGACAGAATGAGACGAGACAAGTTCTCACATAATATAGCATCTCTATTCGGTATGTAAGCATGTTTTCCGTCTCCCGCGTCTCTGGCGACTCCGCTCACTACGTTTTGTTATACGACATAATATGTGACATAACCAACGGTTTTTTGGGTTATATCCCATTTTTTTTTGTAACTGTACTTTCAAAGAGTGGTTATACAAATAAACAAAAACATTAGGTTGACATGTGCTATGAATGGATGTATAAATACCCTAGCCCTATCCACGCCCCAGTTAGGTAAAAATCATCAATACTGACTACAGTAGCGCTCCCTCTTGTATATTATTGCTCTGAGGGTTTTTCGATGCATCTTACCAAGATGTTGAACATGTGAATCTTTTCATGAGGTTTCATTGAAATAAATTCTTATCTTAAAACAGTGTAGACAGTTCCTCCAGCTACCTACTTTTGTAAAGTTATGTAATGCGATTCACAAAGCCCGGCATAGACTTGCCCCGCTGCGGACTACTTTACAAATTCCTAGGAAATACCGCGGTTTAAGGCACACTGCGACTAAACCGCGGATCTTTCAGAATACGGCTACCTTTTCAACTGAAATTCAAACTATTCAAACAAACAAACTGTGTTTATCTCGCTCCTACAGACAGTTTTGTGTGGCGCTGAATGAGACGGATGCTGCATATCCCCATATAAGACTAATTTAATGTTTGTTTAAGCTACGCTCATTTATGAGTTTTCAAATGACTTAAGACTGAAATACTGTCTTACCTAAATAATGTTAAATATGCGCATAATTATTTATTTATCCTCGTCTAAAACTTATTTAAAAGATTCCCGTTAAATCACATAATTATCTATAAATAATTTCCTTTGAAAATACGTACCTGCGACCGTACGAGTGTGAACTTTTCAAATTTGAAACGGATGTTAATTGAATTGTCATTTCAAGACCATGGCTTGAGTTAACAAGTCTTGACATTCTGGACAGTGGAGAATCATACCCATAATTAGTAGAGTGATGATTGAGGAACAGCAATTCATTGTTTCTAAGTCTACGGCAAGGAATGTTGTAACAAAGAAGGTGAGTCAATAATACAATTGATATTTAAAATGATTTATAAAATATGTATCCAATAATCATTAATGTTTGTATGTACAAGTTGGTATAATAGAGCACACCACAATGTAATATAATAAAGGTTTATTAAATTATAATATCGGTGTCTTAAAATCAAAAAATTGTTTCTCCACTTTTTGGCGAAAATTATTTATGAAATTAACTCTACTGAAAAACATGCAAATTTATGTGTTAAAATATGTTATCTCCAACACATTGTTTCTAAGATATTTACATAATTCAACGCGTTAAAATAAAATTTTAGAAAAAAATGTTTAGCTTCGTTTATCCCTTAGAGTATATAGAGTGGTATCTATTCAAGGCAGTGTAGTCAGTTTTTGATGATTTTTACCGTACTCTGCGGACCTGGGCGTGGCTAAGACTAAGGCTACATCCATTCAAAGCACATATCGACATAATGTTTTTGTTTATTCGTATAACCACTTTTTCACAGTATTGTTATCAACAAAAATATAGCATATAATCTAAAAAACCTTTAAGTTGTGTCAAGTTTAATGGCATAATAAAAAATGTGGGTGGAGTTCCGCGGTGACCCAGGAGCCCAAGATCATCGTGACAGTACATAGAAGCGATGTATTATATTTGTTGACTCTTTCTCTCTCATGGTGTACGATGTAAAAACCCGGAGAAAGTGAGTTATCGTAAGTTTGTATAGGCAGGGTAAAAGAATTAGCTCTCTCTCTCCATACATTGTTACTCCAAGGTTTATCCCAATATAATTATTCATGAACATACAACGTATTAGCAATAAGCAATCAATATTAAAATAGATGAAATAAAAAGGTAAAAATATGTATTACTTTAATTTAAAACACATATTTACTGTACGAATCTTGTTTTTTTCCTTTGTTTTCTTATTTTTTTAATAATAACAACAAAAATTCATTTAAATGGCGCTAATTAGTAATATTTCACCTCAAGTGGAATAATATTATTACTCTAATGGCTTAGTCTATAAATACTGAACATTTACTTAGATAATCTACGCGAAGTGCTATTTTCAAACAAAATTACTCCCACAGTGGTGCTTACATTGAATAAGCAATACAACGTACAGCTAGCTATGCTATTACATTTACATTATTCAAACGATGCAACATATCATATAAATATACTACGAGATATATATATATTATTTTTTTTGTGAATACCGCACAAGAGTTCCAACTGCTCAAGCCGTCTAGGGCCATTGAGACTATAGCAGCCCGAATTGGGGAATGTTGCGAGGCTGCAGGTAGTGTGGAGAGAAAGGAGATGAGGAAGAGGAACGTTAGGGAGTTCCTGACTTTTCAGAGCTGGTCACCAAGCACAGCCAAAGCCATTTCAAGCAACGTTTCGATTCTAAATGGTGGTCTTCCACCAGGGCGATTCTAAGAGTATCTGCCGCTCTGTAACGTGCCGCAAATGTACTATATATTATTTTACATTAATTAAATGTGTATAAAACACATATATTTAGTGAACAAAATGTATTTGCGTACGAAGTATATATATAGCATATACTATAATCAACTATTACAGTATTTATTTTTATTGAAAAAATAATAATACGAGTAGTACATACAAAACTCAATACGGGAAAGATAAAATTATTAAAAAAAAAGAGGAATAATATTTTTACAAAGGCATACATAAGAAAGGGGTCCAAATGAGTAAATATTTTACATTGAAAAGAGTCTCATAAGGGTAGAGATCAATTAAACATCACAAATACATTAAGAAAGAATATTTTTTTGTTTGCAACTGGGATTTTTAATAAATTAGATAATCTGTTGTGTGGTGCATATTAATATGGTCTAATAAATAAAAATTAACATGAATGAAGGGATCCCAAAAGCTTATAATCCAAAGAGAATGAAATATTTTTCAATGGTGTGAAATTATGGTATTTACTCTAGTCAAGTGGTTTTATATGAACTTTTTAGTAAGCATGTTCCTGTATATTTTCTTATTTAAACCAGGAATTAATATGTAATAATAGAAAATAAAATCTGTACAGCGCCCAGATTTTAGATAAATCCTCGTATATATTATCACTTTAATATGTAATTTAAATTTTATTATTTTTAATTAACTTTTTTTAAGTATTTTTTTTCCTCAAAATTTTAAACGTTATTTACAGTTTGCTTGTGTTATTAATATGCATGCAAGTCGGAGTATTAGTTTTAAGTAAGAAAAGCACTACTGAATAGTACCAAGAAGATAGATTATAATTAAGCTGTAAGAGTAATGTGCACTTTGGGAAAATATTATTGACTCTTGAACAGTAAGCTTTCTTCGTAAAATTTGCACAAATTTTGCCATCTTGAAATTCTAGGCTAACACAACGTTCACAAGCTTAGCGTAGAATTATAAAATAGATGGAATTGAAAAAAAATCAGGACGCAGCCTAATAGTGTTTAACTAACAGTGACTTAAAAAAAAAAAATAATAATAATAATCATAATTTTAAGTTAATAATTGTGTCTATCTGATGGGACCTGCCAGGTAAGTATGTTCCTGTATATTTTCTTATCTAAACTAGGAATTAATATGTAATGATAGAAAGTAAGATCTGTACAGCGCCCTTGAGGTGATTTTTCACAAAAACGGCGCTATACAAATCGTCCAAATATTATTATTATTATTATTATTATTATTTATATAGCACGATGGAGTACTTATACCAACCCAATGACGTTACAAATTTATAGACACGTTATAAACTTAGAATATTAATACAAAATGTGGCAAGTAACAAACACACTTACGTTACCAGTAAATTCATCATTCAAATATCGGTCATGTATCATCATGTACGACAAAGATAGACATTCCTAGAAATGTGTGTATGAACGAAACAGATGTGGGATCGAACTGCGTCCCGTACTTGCTAGTAACGTTGAATGCTCTGGTAAGAATGAGATAGCACATCGCTTACTCGCTTACGCGAAGACGTCATTATGTTGGTCAACAATGAAGATAGTTGTGTTAAAAAAACAAACACTTTCTCATCACACACGAGGACATTTTGGTACTTATTTTTTATAATTTGATTAAATATAGTAAACCACCTCAAGCTAAGCGTGATAGTTGAGTTCTAAATCGGCTGAAACACCGAGCACACCAACTAGCGTAGTTTTTGCTTGCCACTTTGAGAGCGCTACAACGTAGCTATATATTTGTAACGTCATTATACCAACCATGACGTGTGTCAGTGAGGCATGGAACTGGCATAGAAATGGTGAAAGGAGACTGAACGCTGTGGAAATCAGATCCCTGAAGCGCATGTGTCGTAAAACCATGAATGACCGTGTTAAAAGTGTGGATATCCGGAAATAATGTAAGGTTAGTTAATGTAAGCGTAAAAAATAGGCTTACGAAAAGGACGCTTTGATGGTTTTGACACGTAAAGCAGATTAACAAAGAAAGGAACGTGAGAAGAAGATTACTACGCAAAAATGAATGATAGAAGAAGTCGGGGACGCCCGAAGAAAACATGGCAGTATCAGTGAACCAAATACATGAGTCGGGCCATATCTAGAATCAAAATAACAGATGAGTATGTATGAATGTTAATTAAACAAGGGGTGTTTGCTTAGACAGAGTTGTATGGATGTCCATTTTCTCTGCCTACCCATACGGAGAAATTGTGTGGTGGTTAATTCATTGGTTGAGAAACATGGCAAGATCAAGTGAATCAAATACTTGAGTCGGGCCATCTCAAGAGCCAGAATAACAGAATAGTATGTATGAGACGATGTATGAATGTGAATAAAGAAAGGAGTGTGTGTTAAAACTTAGTTTTATGGCGGAACATCTTCTCTGCCTACTCCTGCAGAGAATGGCGTGATGGTTACTGAATTAGTTAAGAATTCTGCCATCATTTTATCGTGTTTTCTCTAGAAAAAAAATATAGATATCAATCAACCTTGATAAGAGTTTCAAGAAATCTAAAAACCTGATTGATCTAAGTACTTAAAGTAAATCTTTCTGTGGCAATTAAATAGTGCTATTTATGAATTATTTATTGATTTGGCTCTTTTCGTTCTGGTCTCGTTTTGCCTTACAGCTTACGGCTTGACGAGGGTATGATGGATTGGAGCGGATCGTATTGTAAAAGGTGAATAAATAACAAACAACCCGCATATAACGATCTGCATTATGTAACTTAACTCAATTTACACGGGAGGATTGTTTCGTGTAAATTCTAATAGTTAAAACGGTTATGCAATGAGGTATTTTGTTGTATTTCCAATTTTGATACTGTTAATTCGCGGTGGAATTCTATTTTTATGATTTACTAATACCAAAACCAACCTGAAGGAAATTTAATTGTATCGCCTCCCCGTTAGCAGTAAAATAAAATACTAAAAGGGCATTTCTGCGCCTATGAGTAAATTGTCATAAAATTATATGATTAAAGTTACTTTGACGGGTAATTTTTTACCTTAGATGAATTAAATAATGTAGATACGTTACTGGGACAACGCGCGTGAAAGCACTAAACCAAGTCCGCGAGACATACCGGAGATTTACTGCGTTTAGTATCACACAAACATTCGTTCGACAGACAAGCTGTCACAAACCCATCGCTGTAGGCTTCTTTCGGAGAAAAATGCCTTGAGATGAGTAAAAATCATTCGGGAGCAAAAACACATCTCATGGAGTTTCTTTCCATCCATAATTACGCACAAATCACTTATTATTTCAATTCAATAAATAGAATTATTCACAAGGTTTTTAGGTACTCGAACAGTGTGAGATAGCGAATGTAGAAATACGTAAGTGTATAGAAGACAACCACTACTAGTGGTGCGATACCCGATTATAACAGTAGCATGGGACGTTCATATAGCTATCTCATCCGTACACACATATTGTTTGAATTACTATCCTTTTCATACGCGGGTGAAACGTAAAACAAGACGGTACCATTTTTTGTACGATTTGTATGAATATGACGTGTCTTTTATTTTATGTCTATGGTAGTTACTCAACAGCTTACACGGAGGTGGTGAAATACCCCCTAAGTCACAGATGTTCAATATTAAATAGACCCAATCAGCATCCATTCCAGACATAAATAGTATATACCTTCACCATAGATTTACTTAAAATTTTACAAGTCTGAATATGCTCGTTATAAGGTGAAACCGGTCCAGTCTTAATAAAAAATAGTGGATTGAAGTTAAAAATTTGATTTTATTAAATCATTGAAGGCCTTTGTGCAGAACATGTTTACTAAACTCATTTTTATAGAATTATCGTCAATGTTCACTTTTTAAAACTTGCAAAAAAATTGCATTGTAATTATTAGCATAATAATATTCTGATATAAAGTTAAGCGAAAGTTTAAAAAAAAATTGTATAATTTTGGTATTTATTAAAAACGTTACTTTTTTATTAGAATTATTGTGTGGTAAAACCGTGTACGACTCTATTTCAAAATGGGATATCGGAAAAAAATGCATGGCTGATGTAAGCGTAGTGGACAGTGCTAAGAGAGAGGGATGCTTAGAGGGTTTGGGCATATATGGATGGAAGAACGAATCGGTGATGACCCAGAGAGATTTGACACGAACAGGTGAATGAAATACTTGTGTCAGATTTGCGAAATATACCGAAACCGCGTATTTGCCGTCGCTTGTGTTTCATTTTTTTTTTTATGTGACACCTCACAAGAACGCCCCAGTCTATACGGTGTACGTACGTGAACTATAGTATCACCCTTCAGAAAGACCACTGTTTAGAATCTAAACATTGCTTGAAATAGCTTTGCCGTGTTTGATAACCAGATCTGAGTAGCCAGTCTACTTCCTCACCTAGGTCTTATTTATCTACTTTCCCTCTCTACCACTTTCAGCATCGTAAAATACCTCCATCAGGGTTGCCATAGTCTCACTGGCTCCAGACGGTTGGGAGCAGTTGAGACTTTTTTTCAATATTCAAATAAAATTTTAAAAAACGATACGCTCAGTTTATAATTTTTTAATAGTGAATACTGCACAAGAGACCCAACTGTCTAGAGCCAGTGGGACTATGGCATCCCCAATTAAGCCCTGCTGTAAGACTGAAGATAGTGGGGAGGCAAAGGAGGTGGGGAAGAGGAAGGTCGGAAAGTATCTGACTATTCAGATCTGGTCATAAATGGCTAAAGTCATTTCAATCAAGCAACGTTTCGATTCTGAATGGTCTTCTTTCTCCAGGGCGATACTTAGAGTATCTACCACTCTCTCACACCTATCTTCCTGGTCAAAAACCATCATTCACAATTGAAACGGCTTTATATAGCTTAAGTCTTGTTTAGTGACTAGATCTGAATAGTTGGGTACTTTTCAAGGGTCCTTCTCACCTTGCAGCAATAATATATAAGAGGGAGCGCTGTTGTAGTCCGTTTTTATGAGTTTTGCCGGACTCGGCTAGACCTGGGCGAGGCTAGGACTAAGGCTAGGGTATTTATAAATCTATTTATAGCACATGTCGATAAAATGTTTTTGTTTATTCGTATAATCACTTTTTCACAGTATTGTAACAAACCAAAATATGCATATAACCAAAAAAACCGTTGACTTATGTCCATATATGTCGCATATCAAAACTTGTGGGCGGAGTCAACGGAGACGCGGGACACGGTGAACATTCTAACAATACTTTAAAGCGGTGTGATAATTTTGCAAATTTTGTTCTCTCTTTCTTTCTCATAGTGTACGACGTAAAAACCCAGACAAAGTGATTTATCCCAAATTCGTATAGGTTGGGTAAAAAGAATTAGCTCACTCTCCACACATTGTTACTCGAAGGTTGGAACTCTTGTGCGCACTTGAGGTGAAATATCACAAAACTGCGCTATATAAGTTCACTGTTATTATTATTATTGTGCGGTATTAACATGAAAAAAAAATCTATTGCGTTTCGGTTTCTGGATATTTTTTTCACCATCTGTCCCACGCGTGGCAGTGTTCTGCGAAATGAACGAAGCCACGTGCCAAGATGATAATGATCTTCTATATCTCATCTCATTAATATAATTGCCCTCTTCACGACCTTCGTACACACGCCGAAACTTTGACCTTTCAATCGGAGATGTGATTATTTATCCAATAACACGAAACATTCGGCAATAAAAGTCTCATCAAATTATTCTTTTGAGCCGGAGAATATTTTTGATAAAAAGCGGAATTATTAAATTGATATAAATGAATTTGAAATGTATTCTAATTTTAAGGCGGGGGGGGGTGGCTCGTGGATCTTTTGCCCGAGTTCACTCTCTAAGCAAATTCTGTGACATCAAAGCCCCCCCTCTCTCCCCCTGCTACCCACCCACAAGGCAAGCCCCCACACAATTGACATTGCGCATGGCGCAATTTTCTTTGAGGGAGGGGTTCGTTTTATTTTCCTAATTTGATAAACATTATATCGAAAGCATTTCTCAGAAAATAATTAGATCGTGTGGGAGTGAGACGGGTATGGGGAAATATTAATTAATTATTATTATTATAAACGCTCTCTTCTAAAATAGATTTACTTTTGGTGGTAACGTCATTGAATGATGTTATTATTATATTAACATTCAGACTGGTAGATACTCTTTTTTATCAATACAATATAACATTTTGAAAAACAGATATGTTGAAAAACAATAATATTTTATTCACAGTCCTCCTGACTAGGGATTCTTGTTCCGAATGGGACTGTAGGTTGCTGCGTTGGTGTCACTAGTTCTATGTCCACTTCATAATCTTTATAATTCCCTCGTCTTCATGGTTATTGATCCACATTTACATGTTGCTCTTGAACATTTGCATCTCGGTGGCATCTTCAATATGTTTTAGGAAAGCATTATATAATTTGGCAGCATGAAACTTGTGGTTTTTCTGTCCAAAAGATGTGTTCAATCTTGGAATGTTGATTTTATGTAAGGTTTCTGTTCTTGTAGTGTGAGCGTGTTGGTCCGTAAGGTACTAACTCTTTCTTTTAAAATTAAGTAGAGCATTTTTTGTGTATATTTTTGTGATGCTGGGAACATTAAAGTTTTTTAAAAATTCTTAAGGTATCGTCTTGATGAAAGACCACCATTCAGAATCGAAACGTTGCTTGATTGAAATGGCTTTAACCGTTTGTGACCAGATCTAAATGGTCAGGTACTTTCCAACCTTTCTCTTCCCCATCTCCTTCCCCTCCCCTACTACCTTCGGCCTCACAACATACCTTATTTGGGGATGCCATAGTCTCACTGGTTCTAGACGGTAGGGAGCAGTTAAAACTCAAAAAAAAAAATGTTCTTCCCCTCTCCATTACCTTCAGTCTTACAACTTACCCCAATTGGAGATGTCATGGTCCTACTGGCCCCAGGCGGCCGGGAGGAATTGGGGTTCGCATGCGGCGTATTCGCTTTTTTGTATGCCGTAGATACCTAGTTCTGATGAAAAATGTAGATAGTTCGCATGAAACATCTACACAAATCGCGCTACGATACATTTTGCCGTTTAAGTACCAATTTCGCGGGTAATCTTTTACGTAAATGATTTTTTTTTTGTAATTTATGTAAAAAAGATAAGTGGCAATTATTTTTCCTAACTTTAAAGGAATTATTATACTGGTTTATAAATAAAAACTGTTGACAATTTTTATTTTATGAATCAATTAATCAACTAAGATTATAAATATACTTCTCAAAAGAGGTAGTCTATGGAGAAAAAAAATGTCTATTGAATGCATACTCTTTGTAACGGCCTGGTACTATGTTCAAAGAATTCCGACGTGATATCAGTGAGACTCGTTACGTGTACTGATATATCGACGCCGGAAAGGCAAAAGGGCTGAAACGCCTTTTGGGGAGTTTAAACCAGAGCACTTTAAAGTTGTTTTTTTTTTATAATAAAATACATAAGTCTTCTGTACCTGGTTGGATTTTGAAAAAAAAAGTTAACATTTATTTTCTCATTAAGTTACCTGAAGCGACAAAAAGCTTTAAAAAAGTTTCAAACTTATGTCGCTTGAGTCGAGCTTTCTCCCAAATGATAAATATATTTTAGATGGCTGAAGGAGCACAAAAGTCCACAGAATCAAACGAGAGTTAGAGCTTTCGTATTTAATATTTAAAGAATCCTAGTCATGTCAGTAAGATTAACAGATACACCAAGATAAGTGTCTTATCAATGTGTATGCTGATTATTTTACATGCAAGTGAAATTTGTTAAATATTTTCAAAAACCAAAATTAAAATAAGTAAACTAAATTCTGAGGCCGAGTAGAAAGGTCTTGTTGTTTTTTTGAAAATCGGTACATGAAGATTATACTTCTAGGGATTACCTATTCAGTGGTCACGTGTGATACAAGTTTTACTAACGTAAAGTTATATTCAGTTATGCAATGCATTTTTTCAGCCTTTACACTGATTATCATTCATTTTATTTTTGAAACATTTTCAGTGTAAAATTCAACTTTTCATCTTTTTTTATTTTTTATTATATTAAATTATTTCATTGAGACTCTATCGTCTATAAAATGCCAACCCTAATTCGACGTAGTTATGCAGAAATCGTCCAACCCAAAATTTTCAAAAATCGAGTTTTACGTGTTTTCCTTATTAATAGATAAATACGAGATTTATATCTGCTGAAAATATCCAAGCTCCAAATGGAATGGATTTTTAGTAATATTTTTTTTACTAACGCACATTGCAGATGTTTGACTTAAATTGAAGTTTAAAAACATTATAGAATGTAAGATAACGTAAGAAATATTTTTTTTTTTTAATTTTGAATTATAATAAATTACCTATTTACTATAATCCTCATAAATAAAAAATACCGAAATTCACTTTACAAATGCTGATTCACGCATATTAATGCTTATTTATCGTCATATTTTCAAACGCTTTTTTCTCAGTTTCATATTTTTGGGGTTAGATGCTTTCTGCATAGCTACCTCCAATTGTGAGGCCAAGGTAATGGGAAGGGGAGGGAGAAAGGTAAGAGGAAGGTTGGGAAGTACCTAGCTATTCAAATCTGATCACCAAACTCGACCGAAGCCATTTCAACCAACGTTTCTATTCTGAATGGTGGTCTTTCACCAGGGTGATACTTAGAGTATCTACCACTCTGGAAAGTGCCACAAATACACTATGTATTATTTTTAATGAATTTAATGGATTCGTAGTCTAATGTCTTACAACGCGACCAAGGAAGTCGTCGCAGTTCTTATGAACGTCAATTTATTTATTTATGTGGAACATTTGACAGAGTGACAACATTACATACATACTGACAAATACAAAATAAAAAGTAGGTCATCAATCCATTTCCAAAATGTTCACATCATGCAATTAGAAATACACTGCATTACACTAATAAAAACTATAGAAAAAATAAGGGAAACAACCGTTTATAAAAAGAAATATCAACACAAGTTTAAATTTAGGAAAAAAACATTATAAAACATAACGTTACCTTAAAAAGTTGTATATTTGTGTACCTTTTGCTGTTTTATGTTTTGAGTAAAAATGGTATTAAAGATTTGATTAAACCTAAAAGGTGTGTGAAGAAAAGCTCGTGTGTTGATATCAATGTGTACAATAACGTTATTATTTTCACAAAATAAAATTCATTGAAATATTTTGTAAATTCTAAAAAAACATCAGAGACAACATCTGCCCGTGTTACCGAAACGCAATTGATTACTCAAAAAAATATTTTGTTCCCATGGAAGCCGAAAGTTGTGAAATATTTCCACAAAATCCCTCCCCCCCCCCACTCCCCCCCGGTGCCACCCCTACCCCTCCCCCCTCAAACTGTAAAGAGGGCTTTAATGAGATTCTCAGGAACCCATAAATTTCTCTCGGTCGTTCATATTCGGTCGGAATGTGGGGGAGGAACGGGGTAGTGTGAGCCGAGCTTTCCAAACCTTTACATATTAAATCATTTATTAAATGTTTTTATTAGTTTTATTTAATTTTGCAAAAACAGTTTAATACCAATTACATTGCAAAAGCGATTAAAAAAACACACACAAAAAATAGTAATCATAATAGTACATAATAAAGGTAAAACTGAATAGTTAGTGAAGAAAGTTCTTAATGATTTTAATAATGCCATTTTATTCCACTATTTACCTCTCTGACTCCATCTCCATATTCTTCTCCTCCCCACCAACTTCAACCTCACAACATACCTAAAGTGGGAATGCCAAAGTCCCACTGGCTCCCGACGGTTGGGAGCAGTTGGGCCTCTTGTGCGGTATCCACTGTAAAAAAATAGTAAAAAATATGTATTTTAGCTTGATGTATACTAGAAGTAGTTAATAATAATAATAATATTTGCTTGTAAAGCGCCTTTATTGTGAAAAATCGCCTTAAGAGCGCTGTACAAATATTAAAAGTTGTTTTCTGTCATGCTTTAGATTTTTTTTAATTAGCTCCCGTGAAATTTACACAACATTTCCTTCTGGAAGTTCAACGTAAATATTTTCAGCTTTGAAATAAAACTCGATCGTAGGGTGATAAGGATCAGATATGCCATTTTGTCTGACAAAAAATATAATACACAATATTTTTGCATACATTTAATTGTTTCAATAAGAAAATGATTTGGCAATAAAAGAAACCTCGATAATCTGAAATTATACAGCGCCCTTGAGGTGATTTTTCACAAAAAATGCCCTAAAAAATGATCCACATATTAATATCATTATTATGTGGATCAATATCAGACAGTTATATCTTAAAATAGTGTTAAAAATAACTCATTCTTCAAAATCTTTAATGTATATCACACATAATAAAAATACAAGGGACAAACAACAAGAAAAAATATTAGTACCTAAATACAATACAGCTTTTGCACAAAGACACCATATGTACATCGCGCCTCACACTTACAACAAACTCCCACCACAGACTGTAGCCATCACCAATATGTATTCCTTTAATCAAAACATTACTAAATGGCTAATGAGTAAGGACCGCGAGGAAATTGAAGACCTCCGAAAATAGCACTTGAAATTCTTCACCATGACAAACTAGAACGATGTGTGACAAATATCATATTATAATTATTCTACTTGTACTCACTGCCACTTACCTCAGAACAGGTTTTTATGATCTAGTGAGGTAGGAAATTTAAAAAATAATGTAAGAAACGAAAAGTTAATAAATAAATTAAAAAATAGTGAGATATATATTCCAACTTGTGGTTCCATCTGCCACATTTGGAGAATCCACAACCAAGAGGGTAGAGAGGGTAAGAAAGTGGGTTGGGGCAATCAGAGGGTAGAAATAAGAAAGGGGAGAGCGGGGCTGCAGGGGAAGTGAAGCACTGCGAGGGGGCGGGGAGGAAAAACAAAGGGGAGGGGAAAAAACCTAACCTAAGTAGACAGAAGGATAACATTCTAATGGAATGTAATGGAATGGATTGCACGTTCGCTACTCTACATGTATAAATATTATCTATGGTTTCATCATAATATTACTATGAATATTGTGGGGTTTGTTGAATATATACATTTCGATCACATATATTTTTACATACTTGTTTACTCTGGGTAATAAATTATTAACTATAAATATTTACTATTCGTAAAAAGCATTTACTTTGTGGCTTGTCATATTTATAAATAAAACAGATAAACTTTGTTTATAACCACTTTTATTTTTCAATACTATGTCTAAATCATCAGCAAACTTCCATCATCAGGACAATATTAAAATTTTAATATTATCCTGAAAACCGGTAAACATATATAGTATTGAATAATAAAAGTGGTTACAAACAAAGCTTATCTATTTTATTTATAAATATTTCCTAGTACCTTTAAAAACCTAATTAGCTTTGTTTCGGTTTTCTCCTTACTTCTATCATTATAACTCAATGTCCTCACTGTCTACTGAAAACCATATACTCATTGTCATAAATATTTACTGTTCTTTTGTTACTTGTTATATTTACACTGTTTGCATTTTTAGAATCGTTTAATTATAATACTTAAATATTAATGTTTTAAGCACCAACATACGAGTATATAATAATTTGACAATATGTTAATATGAATTCATACGGTTACAAACAAATTATTTTTTTATCTATTTTGTGATTTTGAAAGAACTAAATATTTCAGCAGTCCCAGTACCTTTTTTCAAAAAATACTTAATTAGCTTTGTTTCGGAACAATCTTTCTCCTTCAATTTTTCATTCGTTCATTATAACTTCAATGTCCTCACTGTCTTAGTTCGAAGAATGAAAAGCAATGAAGTATCTTAGTTATCCGTTCCCTCGCATGTATTTTTCTGATTTCTCCCGTTTTGTCTATAAATATAATCTTATTTTCTTACCTAAAAATTATGGATTTCAACTGTTTTATTTTTTAGAATCGTTTTTGTTCTAATTATAATAAAGGGAGGCTTAAATATTAATGTTTTAAGCACCAACATACGAGTATTAACTGTCCTCAATCTAATTCTTTTCCTTTTCTTTGATTTGACAAATATGTTAATATGAATAGACAATTCATTAATACACACATAGAAGAAAGAAAGAAGTAGTTTTTCTACACGGTATAATTTTGTTATACAATAATGAATTTTTTTGGGAGAGCTGCCCTTAATAAAACTTCTAAGAAAAAACGTAAATTATTTTTTTAATCTGTTGATGTACACATACACTGTTATACCCATATCTGAATCTTTTCTCTCATGATTTATGCTAACGATCATGATTTTAGATAGTTTTAATTTGCATCCATTTAATATATTATATTCTCCTTGTTAGTTAGTCTTATTAGCATAAGTATTTTAGTATGAAGCGCACTTGAGGTAAAATATCAAAAAACTGCGCTTTATAAGTGTTAACTTATAAAGCGCAGTTACGTTATTATTATTATTACGTACGTATAAATGTACGAGTTAGAACTTTTCAAAATCACAAAATGTACAAATTTTGGGCGTGCGTCTGGCTTATTTCCTGGTTATGGATCACGAAGAGATCACTGACGCAAGTTCCTCAGAGCCTCTTCCATTGAAATACCGGTAGAACAAGGACAGCATTCCCACCTGACGCTTGTGCTTTGAAGAGTGTAATCTATTTGTTAAGATAGGGGAATCTATCAAACGAATCACCCGTTTCTTCACAAAGTCCAGAGTTTTTTTCGTGTTTTTGAGGCTCCAGACCAGAAACTCAACAGTGGAGCGAATTTTCGATTTGTATAGGTTCGGCAGTTGTATAATATTAGATCTTCAGTGCTATGAACACATTAATTATACATTTTAGTCGATTCCGCAGTATTTTTGATGTTATTTTATTGATAGAAGCTAATAATAATAAAATTTGGATAATTTGTAAAGCGCCGTTTTTGTGAAAAACTACCTCAAGGTCGCTGTACAAATCTTAATTTCTAGTTAATATTAATTCATTGAAGACCTGATTTTTTTTTTAATGGTAAATACCCCACAAGAGTCCCAACTGCTCCCAACGGTCCAGAGCCGGTGAGACTATGGCATCTCCTAATGAGGTATATTGTGTGGCTAAGTGTAGTGGGGAGAGAGAGGAAATGAGGAAGAGGAAGGTCGACAAGTACCTGGCTATTCGGATCTCGTCACCAAACACGGCTAAAGCCATTTCAAGCAACGTTTCAATTTTGAATGGTGGTCTTTCACCAGGGCGATACTAAGGGTATCTACTCTGTATCGTGCCGCTAATGTACTATATATTATTTTACATTAATTAAATGTGTGACAACACATATTAATTTAATAAAATGTATTTGCACACGTCGGGTTTAAGCACTCGACCTCTGGATTCGTAGTCGAGCGTCTTACCACTCGACCACGGAGGCCGTTATGCTATTTGTATGAAGACAAAGCTCAGTTTCAGCAGACAAATTTACTGCTTTATAGGTAAAACCTAAGAGCAATAATGTACAAGAGAAAATGCTGCTGTAGTCTGTTTTGATGAGTTTTGCAGGACTCGGCTCTAGACCTGGGTGTGGCTAGCACTGGGGCTAGGGTATTTATACATCCATTCATAGCCCATGTCGACATAATGTTTTTGTTTATTCGTATGACCATTTTTTCACATTATTGTTATAAACAAAAATATAGCATATAACCCAAAAAACCGTTGACTTATTTCCATTTATGTCGCATATCAAAACGTGTGGGCGGGGTCAACGGAGACGCGGGACACGAAGAACATCCCTACAATACTTTAAAGCGGTGTACTAATTTGGGAAATTTTTCCGTCTTTTTCTATCTCATGGTGTACGACGTAAAAACCAGGAGAAAATGATTTATCCCACATAGGTTGGGTAAAAATTATTAACTCTCTTTCCATATATTGTTACTCCAAGGCAATTACTACAAAATATACTTCAGTGGATTCGTTTTAGAGTGAAATATAAAATTGTAATTGTAATATATAAAACCTGTTTTAATTGATATCACGTTTAACCGGGAAGGAATAAAATGTATTGGATTACACCTCTTAATTATTAAATCTCACCCATTTTACCGAACGGAAAACGATAATTAAACTCTAATTTGCAAGTCCACATATGGCAATTAATATATTTCTTCAGATGTGTCTAATAACGTTACCTTTCGGTACTAACTGAAGCAGCCTAACTGGGAAATAAAACTGAAACTAGTTTTATGGCCAAACAGGACAATAAAAAATCTTGCATTATTAAAAATAATTACAGGGCGTTTTTAATTAAGAGTGTAAAAAGAAGTTCATCATCGTAAAATATTAGGTGTTATTTTGTGTAATGCTTTAATTTAGATATCACTGAACTCTGAAACAATTATTATTTTCTAATATTTATAACGTGACTGTGTAATACAGACACTAACACCTTTGTGTTTGAAAAAACTCGTCATGGCAAAAGAATTTTCGGCTGGAATTAATTACTAAAAGCGCAAAGCTTGTGATGATTTTATATACAATTATTCTCGTAAACATATTATCTTTTTTACAAAAAATATGAATTTTAGTAAAGCGTTTATTTATCTATAGAAGAACTAAATAATCAAGACGCTTTAAAACAGGTAGGTATGTGTTAGTGATGGGTCCTTACAAAGAACAGTGCCAGGGTATTGGATGTTTTTGAGACGAATATGCTAAGATGAATCAAGAGATGTAGTAAGAGGAGTACGTAAAAAATCTTGCATGTAGTGATGTGCACAGAGCTTTTGATCAAGATAGACAGTAGAAAAATCAATAGATTAATTAATAATCGACATGGGTACTGCTAGGTTACGGCCACGACCCTCTATAATTTTTAAACAATAATAAACTCAAATAAGGAGGGTAATTTCATGGAGGTAGGATGTTACCTCGACTAGCTCAATCGTAGATATGGGATATCGTGTCTGCAGTTCGAATCATGACGAGTCGAGTGAGAATCTTCCTTATCGCTGCGGAGTACAGATTAACATAAATAAAGTTGGGAACAGGTAATTCAAATTAAAACACTCATAATGCTCTGTAACTGACTTCCTATAGGAAGACTATATTTGGTGCATATGAATTTACGCCTTCAGGAAAAGCTTATACTCGGTGGACCATGTCTCGAATCTTAATGTGGATTGGTATTGTATTAATAGTTAATGTTAAGTTACTTTGTCGCGAAGGTATCGGGCGCGGGAGACCGCGTGTTCGGTCGTCTCCGCTGCAATTCGTGAAGCCAGGAAACTCGGGCATAACAGCCCATCGGTATCTGCTGTGCTGGTGATGGATGATGTACTGCTCCAGCGATTAAACACTCACAGCGGTTAAATACTCAGCGGTTAAATCCCGCGTACTTAATTCAATACGAGGTTAAACTTAACTTCGTCTACAGTTTAACGTTTAGGGTGTTTCTCCCTGGCCTTGGAAACAGACTCCATTATCGCGGAATCAATTTAGTTTCGATAATGCAACCGCGAAACGTCGTTAGGTCAAGGACACGACCTGCGACCACTAAATTTGGCCGTGAACTGCCGCTACTGGGGGTCACGCTTAAATCTGCAACGTTTGTCTTGCAGGGTGACCAATTAACAAATATGACAAGTAATTAGGCCGGTAGAATTGGCGCGAGAATTTAAAATACTTGCGTCGCGAAACTGCTTCATAACACTTCCCCTTCGCTTTCCGCCTAAACCCTTATGGTAAACCCATTACGAATCCACAAAACAAATTCAACGTAGTCCACGCAGAGATACAGCATTAAAAACCTGGGCAAAAGGTTACATATTTACATAGTACATACATTGGTCATGGTATAACAAAAGGGTGGTGTATCAAATACAAATTTATACAAAAGAGTACATGTTGACATTTTACATGTAATGAATATGACATAACAGAAGTGTTGTACCAGATACAAGTTTATACAAAAGAGTACATATTAACATTTTACGTGTAATGAACATAGCATAACAGAAATGTTGTACCAAATACAAGTTTAAACTTTAATGGTCTGCGAAATTAGACGAAGGTTTTACCGTTATTATTTTCACTCACGGTATATAGTCTTGTGGACACAAGCTATATTTTTTAACACTTTGAAATGGCTTCCCGAGACACTTGCCGATTTCAATTCTGAGAACTATGCCCAGCACTTTTACCATTTATATTATTATTTATTATTAGAATGACCAAGTTGGTTGAATTTACCTACCTAAGGAGACTAATAAAAAATAGGGTCTAAAAGTATACATACAAGAAAAGACCCATTATTACAAAAGGAGAGTGTACAAAGAGAACTTATCATAAATTATAGTTATAATTACATATTCCTACGGCTTTGTCGCGATAGGTGACAAAACATTTTATTTTATATAATACATACATATAATAATACGAACAACGTTCCTAGGATCACAATTAACTGCGAAAGAACCTGTTTTTTTTTTAAATATCAGTAAATATAATAAGTATACAAACAATCGTTCCTATGACCACAATTCTCTGTGATAGAACTTGTTTTATTTTTTATTTTTCATATATCAGTAAATATAATAAGTTTACAAACAATCGTTCCTATGACCACAATTCACTGTGATAGAACTTGTTTTATTTTTTGTACATGGCATTGTTGCGTCTCTGTTACAATTGTAAAAGGACTCTTTATGAACTCGCATGAAAAAAAAAAAAACATGATCAAAATACATTCACAGTAATACAATTCAGTGTAAAAGGACTTTTTTATAAAAATATGCATAAAAAATACATGTAATATAGATGTGTAGTTTCAAGCTTTACGAAGGGTAAACCAACGTTATCTAAAATAGACGTTTCCCCTATTTCTGACCGACCAGGTCAATAAAAAATTCACTCATTAATAGAGCAAGTGCCAAAGGCGCCACCTTTATTTTTCAAGGCTGAATAAGGAAACCTTATAACCTTCTATATAGAAGTATCTGTCTTTTCCTACTTTCAAATAAAAGCAAAAATTTGATTACTAACGTGAATCAAAAAAAAATGTTTCAGACGGGCCGAGACGTATTACTAAAATATGGTATGGTGACCGATTATGTGTATCAATTCTGTGTAGTGTAACTAGCCACATTCGGTTAATTACTCCGAAGTGGTTAGTGTGTGTGTATACCATTTTCAAGGGTGCCCCCCAGAAAATGGTATCAAGTATTGAGTACATGTGTGCAGTGTCCCGAGTTGACCTCCGTCTTCCTTTAAATATGTGGATATAAATACTTATGTTGATATGAAATATTCAACCCATCCGGGAGATAGCCAATTATTTTTTTTTCGCTGAATAAAAAAATAATAGTCCGTAACTCGCTGAATAAAAAAAAGAATAATCCTCTTTTCGCTGAATACAAAAAAATAGTCCATAACTCGCAAAAGACATCTTGAAATCACAATAGTATAACTGATTACCGTCGTTTCTGACGTAGACATCCCGTTATCTTTGTATTTCATCACTCGCAGAAGACATATTTCAATACAATAATCATAACTGATTCTCGTCATTACTGACGCAGACATCCCGTTATCACTGTACTATACAGTACATAATTTATTCTGGCCATAAAGGACCCAGACATCTTGAAATTACAATAGTATAACTGATTACCGTCGTTTCTGACGTAGACATCCCGTTATCTTTGTATTTCATCACTCGCAGAAGACATATTTCAATACAATAATCATAACTGATTCTCGTCATTGCTGACGCAGACATCCCGTTATCACTGTACTATACAGTACATAATATATTCTGGCCATAAAGGACCCAGACATCTTGAAATTACAATAGTATAACTGATTACCGTCGTTTCTGACGTAGACATCCCGTTATCTTTTGTATTTCATCACTCGCAGAAGACATCTTGAAATCACAATAGTATAACTGATTACCGTCGTTTCTGACGTAGACATCCCGTTATCTTTGTATTTCATCACTCGCAGAAGACATATTTCAATACAATAATCATAACTGATTCTCGTCATTACTGACGCAGACATCCCGTTATTGCTGAAATATACAATACATAAATATACAATACATAAATATACAATACATAATTATACAATACATAAATATACAATACATATTCATAAACATACAATACTAATACAAAAATATAAACATATACATCTTGTTGTTGTTGTTGCTTTTTTTTTTAAAAAACAATCCCATACAAATAATATATGATTCACCCTTTCAATTTGAACCACCTTTACAACCGGTACTTCCACCGTAATAAGTCTATGGGTTTATTCAAAAGACTATTTATTCAATTTGTCTGGGTAAACATGGAAATAGGTATAAAACAAACCGACTCCATCATGATCCTTTAAAACCATCGACGATCTTATTAACTAGATCGCGACCATGATCCATTTGAAGGGTAGTGGTATTTCACCAGGGAAATACTGAGAGTATTCACTCCTCAGTTTTCCATTTCTTATAATAAACTAGTATTTATTTTGAGCAAGAAATCTATTGTTTACGTTATGCTCGAGTGAATAAATAAATTTATTTATGTGAATTTTCTATAAACATTATTTTGTTCTTACTGGTATGGAATACCTTGAAAACGAACTCAATATCGAAAATTAACATTTTGTAAACTTCCTTTCTAATAATGCTCTTTTGTAAAAAGTAAACCTTTTTTTTTTTTTTTTTCTCACTGGTATAGAATACCTTGAAAACGAACTTAATATCGAAAATTTATATTTCGTAAATTTCCTTTCCAATAATGCTCTTTTGTAAAAAGGTAAACATTATTTTGTTCTCACCGGTATAGAATACCTTGAAAACGAACTCAATATCGAAAATTTACGTTTCGTAAATTTCCTTTCTAATAATGCTTTTTTGTAAAAAAGTAAACATTAATTTGTGCACAGCGGTATGAAATACCCCGAAAACGAATCTAAGATCGTGAAATTCCATTTTTGATAAATACCTCTTCGAGCACCGGTTTCGCCAAGAAAGCGTTATCAGGAATTCTTATCCGATCACGAATGCGATCGGATTGCCGTTTGAGCCGCCGGGCTCTTTAAATTGGGAATAGAATTCTCATTGGAATATGTTTCGACCACTTTTCCTATTGTAAACTTTCGTACCAAGGTAAATAAAAGTTATTTGGAAACGCTGCGGCACGGGAGAAGCTTGCAAATCGTGATGTAACTAAAAATAATTTTTCTCAAAACTTCGCCATGTAAATTAATCTAGTATTTTTTGTCGACTGAATCTTTACTGACGGCAGAATCAAACCTACTACGATCCGTCAAAGTTTTATCTGCGAAAATAATCGATTAGATTAACTAGCGTTGACAAACTTCAAAATTTTGTGAATGCTCCAAAAAATTTTAGTTCGTTAAAATGGACCTTTCCCTGTGAACCCTTCAATTGAAGTATGGTTTAGGTTTCGCATTATGGTCAGCCCGAGCTATATGAATACCCGTTAGAAGTAGCCATATGCGAGTTGCAAACTATACTAGCGCCATCTTGGAGTGAAACGTAAAAATATACCAATTATTATTAATAAATAATTACTGTTATTAAAATTAAAAAAGGACAATTATTTATAAAACAGAAAATAAATTAGATATTATATTATGAACAAAACAACACTCGAAAAACTAGTGTCCCACGCCAGACAAAATTAGCAAAGAAATCAAAATTTGTAATAATTTTAATCAATTTGTAACTTAACCAACTTCAATGGAAGTATTTGTTCAATGAAAAATGAATGAAGTTAAAAACGAAGTATATCCTCGAGGTAGTCCTTACGAAGCGGTCACAATGCTAAAATTAACTAACCATTGGTGGTTTCAACGGGAGGGTATGCAGAGAACAGGGCCTGTTATCTTTCACCTCATATATTTTATAGCCACTGCGCATGAAATCAAAAAAAGTTCATTAAATATCCCTTTAACTATTCAGGTTTATGACGTAACCTGACTCAACTATTTAATTAAATAAATTCGATGGTATTTGTATACCTATCTTGTTTTTCCTTATTTATAGCTAACGCTCACTTCCGGAAACTTAACTGGTGAATGCAACATACTAAAAAGCTTTATCGAAATTTGTAAAAACCTATATGTTTTCCTAAATAAGATAAAGTAAAATTAAAAATTACCCAGGTATTGAACCTGTAGTTTCTTGGTCTAGAGCCAAGGATCTTTCCACTCAGCCGTAAAGGTTATTTCCCTAAGTGTGCCAGCGCTTGCACATAAAGCCGCTGCAAAAGTTGCTTTCCTACTTGATGCAATAAAAAAAATGTATTGTATCGCTACTTCATCTATAAATAAGATTATTATATATCTGAAAAATATATATGAAGTTGGCATCCAGCTTCAAGTTTTCAAATACTTGAATAAAATATATTCGATCGGATTAGTATCCCAAGAAGTCTTTGTAAATGCAGTTTCCTGATCAAGGAACCATGGACCTTGCTGCTCTTGCCTGGAGATCACGGACAGGGGTCGAACCTGTGCCAGATTTTCCGTTGTAACTTATGAAAGAGAAAGACCGCTACAGATTTTTGTTTCAAAAAAACATTTTGAAAATGCGGTTTCCTGATCAAAGACCCAAGGAACTTGCCGCTCTTTCCTGGAAATCACTTTGTTAGGGATCGAACCTGACAGATTTTCCGTTCTGACTTGTGTAAGTACGAAAATACGCTACTTACTCCTGTATCGTAACAAATAATGTTTTTATGTTTTGTCGTAAACTACTTTGTAATGCTTCGTTTTTTAAAAAAATCCACAAAATTTGTTAAACACATAACAATGCTTATAATACCGTTATATCCGACGAATTTTTCGGGATGAGTCCTATGAAATCAATTGTCAGCATCTGAGTAATTGAGAATTCATCGTAGTTCTGAAGTACTCAACAAAATCAGGAAATATTTAGCATATAACTTGTCTCTCGAAACTGTGATTTGATTAAAGAAAAATAGATTCGCTCAGCATTGACTTTCGTCTTCCCTGTGGGATTATCAAGCGAGTGTAAACCACTTTAAGCTCGAATGGTCTAATATAGTAAATTTTCCACCTCCTATTTACTCTCGGAAATAAAGCAAAGATTTTTTTTTTTTGGTTCTCATTCCGTAAAGCTTGCAGTTTACGTGCGTGTTGGTGATGTGAGTCACGGTCGGTAAGGTAGATAGCTACCAAACGTATTTTTGAAGAAGCCGCTACGGGCGAAAATAATAGTTAAAACGGATATAGATGAATGTTTTTTTTTCCGCCAAAACACGAGTGTAATTTTATGGCCCGAAAGGGTGCTACTAAGTAGAATAAATATAAAACAAAAACCCTGACCACGAGTTTCGTAAGGAGTTTATGTTATATAATAATTGTGTTTAATTTTAACTTCGTAACAAATAGTTAAACTATTTGCTTTTGGTGACATTGACTGCAAATGTTTCGTATAAACAGAACAGTTCACGTTTATTTTACTGCACGTGTATAATGTCTATTACGTTTCTAAAGGATTACGCTTCTAAACGATTGCTCCTGGACGGCGTTTAAAAATTGATCACTCATTTATTGCGAAATTATAACACAGATTACACACTTATTATTTAGTGTTTAGATTACTTGGTTATATAAGGGTTTCACTTTTTATTTGTCGCGAGAACGAATTTTAAGATTTGGGTGTTTTTGCAAATTGCGCGCCATAAAAACTGTCTATCCAAAATGGCCGGTACCCACGCTGTTATTTTTTCTAGTCGTACCTACACTTTATTTGGAAGGAATAATGCATAATTACAGTTTAAATTCGATAAACATTATACAGGCACATGGTATATTTACAGATAAGAAAGATTCCCATTCAAAATCTCGCCCCACGTCGAGGGTGCCAGTGCTAGGTTACGGCCACGACCCTCTATAATTTTTAAACAATAATAAACTCAAATAAGGAGGGTAATTTCATGGAGGTAGGATGTTACCTCGACTAGCTCAATCGTAGATATGGGATATCGTGTCTGCAGTTCGAATCATGACGAGTCGAGTGAGAATCTTCCTTATCGCTGCGGAGTACAGATTAACATAAATAAAGTTGGGAACAGGTAATTCAAATTAAAACACTCATAATGCTCTGTAACTGACTTCCTATAGGAAGACTATATTTGGTGCATATGAATTTACGCCTTCAGGAAAAGCTTATACTCGGTGGACCATGTCTCGAATCTTAATGTGGATTGGTATTGTATTAATAGTTAATGTTAAGTTACTTTGTCGCGAAGGTATCGGGCGCGGGAGACCGCGTGTTCGGTCGTCTCCGCTGCAATTCGTGAAGCCAGGAAACTCGGGCATAACAGCCCATCGGTATCTGCTGTGCTGGTGATGGATGATGTACTGCTCCAGCGATTAAACACTCACAGCGGTTAAATACTCAGCGGTTAAATCCCGCGTACTTAATTCAATACGAGGTTAAACTTAACTTCGTCTACAGTTTAACGTTTAGGGTGTTTCTCCCTGGCCTTGGAAACAGACTCCATTATCGCGGAATCAATTTAGTTTCGATAATGCAACCGCGAAACGTCGTTAGGTCAAGGACACGACCTGCGACCACTAAATTTGGCCGTGAACTGCCGCTACTGGGGGTCACGCTTAAATCTGCAACGTTTGTCTTGCAGGGTGACCAATTAACAAATATGACAAGTAATTAGGCCGGTAGAATTGGCGCGAGAATTTAAAATACTTGCGTCGCGAAACTGCTTCATAACAGTACCAACAGATATCACTGATTGCTATTGCATTTGTTCCATAAAAGCACTGCCTCGACACTAACCAAGATAATAACAAAAACGAGCCACTTCAACAGCGCACAGCATACAGGCATACATATTTTGTGTAGTCTAGCGAACATAGAATAATCCACTCTGACGTTGGCGGCGTTTGGGCATATGTAGTTACTGCTTTTGACACGCTTTACTAGGGCGGTCGGTGGGGCGCTTGCGGTGCGGGCGGTGCGATCAGCTGAAATCAGCGCGTTTTTTTAGTGTAGATATTTAATACAATAATAATCATATTTTTATGTGAGTATGGCAGGGTAGTTAGTGCTTATTTGCCTGTATGGATTGCACGCCTCTACTTACATGTACCCATCGACACCATTATTCAAGGAAACATAATAATTAGATGTAAGCCAGGTGTATATATATGCACTTGTAATGTAGTATACGAACAAGTCTAACACATACAATCTTGTAGAGCACTGCTACATGACACGATTAAGAATTCAACCAAGAGCGATAATATACAAAAAGAAATACTTCCTTTGGACTAGGATTCTATCTCTTCTAAGTTTCTAAGACGTATTAAAATGAATTCAATCAGAAATTCACAAAGCAAACAACAAACCCACTAAAAAATCAAATTACAATATGGCTAATAGAAAGTGGACGAAAATAATCGGAAATCTTCCTCAATAAAATTATTGTCCGACTGAAAAAAATAAAATACATATTTTGAAAAATTCAACAGTCGCTTAACTCTGAACTCCGAAATGACGTGAACCAATCGCTGTGGTACCTGGAGGTAGTGTTGCTCTTAACATCATCTATATTATTATCACCGGACGGATTCTGCTTCTATCTATATCTTCTATATTCATACCATATCAATAAGCTCTCTTGCGGAACAATATCGTCACTGAGCGGATCCGGACGTTGGTGTGAATCCAGCTTTAGGCGTCTAGGCCGGATAAATGAATAAAGAAGTATAAGAAGAATAGATGATGTGAAAGTGAATGATAGAAGATGCCGGAGACGCCCGTGAAAGACTTTAACACGTCAAGTGAATCAAATTGATGGGGGATGCCAGCCAAAAATTTTGAAGGAAAAAATTAGGTTCTTCGGAGATTTTTTTTTTTTTAAAGAACAGGTTTCAAAATAACTGGTTCCGACCGTAGAATAAAAAAAAGTGTTTTCCTTAAATTTAATAAACTGGCTTAATTACGTACATGCAAATGCATATAATCCGATTTCTACTAATAATTAATAACCAAAACAATGTCTAGGTAGAGTACCCAACCTTCTAATCCACATTGTTTCACGACGATGAATTTTTTTTTTTAAGAACAGGTTTCAAAATAACTGGTTTCGACCGTAGAATATAAAAATCATGTGTTTTTCTCACATTGAATGAACTGACTATACACTAAAAATATACAAAATATACAATACAAAAAAAACTCAAACATTCATAGTGTATACGCAAATGCATATAATCCGATGTCTGCTAATAACGTAACAACCAAAACAATTTCTAGGTAGATTACTCAACCTTTTAATGAAGATTGTTTCACATATTTCAAAAAAAAGAACAGGTTCCAAAATAACTGGTTCCGACCGTAGAATATAAAAATGTGTTTTCATTATATTGAATGAACTAACTATACACTAACGTCCAAAAGCTCAAATATGCATTGTGCATATGCAAATGCATATAATCCGACGTCTACTAATAACTAATAACCAAAATGGTTCATGGTTCAGTATGAAGCTGAAGCAGCTGATATTTGAAAAAAAGAAAGCTCACAAATTGTTTAAAGATTCAGGCAACTTAAGGCATTACCAAAAATTTAGTAATCTTAGGGAATTGTCTAAAGTTGAATCAGCTAAGTGCTACAAATCCTTCATAGAAGTCACTGAGTCAAAATTACAACTAAACCCAAAACAATTTTGGCAATTTGTAGCACAAAAGCGGACTGAAAATGATATCCCTTCAAGTATGTTTTATAATGAAACTCATGCCACAAACGGACTTGACATAGCTAACCTCTTTGCCAAACACTTCTCCTCTGTTTATTCTAATATATCGTGCACCACCCCTTCATACAACTATACAGAAAATGTTGACTTGAATAATTGCCAAATCTCACTTTTAGATGTATTTAATTCGTTAAAAAATCTATCTAGTAAGAATAGCACTGGCCCTGATGGAATTCCTGAAATTGTATTGAAAGAATGTAAATACATCTTATCTAAGCCACTTTCTATCTTATTTAACCTATCACTTTCATCTGGCTCATTTCCTGACTCATGGAAAATTTCATATATTAGGCCTATTTTTTAAGTCTGGTAACAAGTCCAACATTGAAAACTACAGACCAATTTCGATTATATCCCACATTCCAAAAATATTTGAGTCCATCATTACAAAGAAAATTACCCCCGTATTTAAAAATGTTCTGATTGAGGAACAGCATGGATTTAGATCTGCTAAGTCTACCACAACAAATTTACTTTCCTTCACTAATACCATTGTTAACGCTCTGGAAGTTAACTCTCAGGCAGATGTTCTCTACACTGATTTTTCTAAAGCCTTTGATAAAGTTAATCACTCAATTCTTATCGCCAAACTTCATGCTATCGGTATTAGAAATCCTTTATTATCTTTCTTCAAATCTTATTTAAATGATAGACAACAAAGAGTCAAAATTAATAACTTTGAATCTATTAATATTAAAGTAACGTCTGGAGTACCCCAAGGTGCCCATCTAGCTCCTCTCCTTTTTAACATATTTATTAACGACATTGCTAAAGTATTTTCTTCCTCGCGTTTTTGGCTTTTTTGCAGATGACAATAAGATCCTTAAAATAATAAAAATCTTTTCATGACTGTATTCTTCTCCAAAGTGATATTGATTCATTTAATGAATGGTGTGAAACTAACTGCCTAAAATTAAACATTGATAAATGTAAAATTATGTCATTTCATAGAACTCATAAACCGATCCTCTTCAATTATAAATTAAATAGTGTCTCCTTATCTACCGTCAGATCTATAAAAGATCTTGGTGTCACTATAGACTATAATCTTTCTTTTCGTGATCACATTAATAATGTAGTTAATAAATCATTAAAACTTCTTGGCTTCATCAATAGAATTGCATGTGACTTTAAGAATATAAAGACTCTAAAAACCCTTTACTGCTCATTAGTTCGCCCTCATTTAGAATATGCTAGTGTAATTTGGTCCCCTTTCTATACCGTTCATATTCATCATATTGAATCCGTACAACATCGCTTCTTACGCGGTATTGCATGGAGATTGGGGTAGAAAAGCGCAGGAAAGACTTCGATTTAATTTTCATTTACAAAATTATTAATTGTTTTATTGACTCACCTTCTCTGTTGCAACTTATCCAGTTCAACATTCCTTGCCGTAGACTCAGAAACAATGAATTGCTGTTCCTCAATCATCACAATACTAATTACGGGTATAATTCTCCAATGTCCAGAATGTCAAGACTTGTTAACTCAAGCCATGGTCTTGAAATTTTTGGTAGCAGTCTAAATGATTTTCGTCATTCTTTACGACTCTACCAAAACTTTGACTAAGACCATGGCTTGAATGTTCTCTCTTATGTTTATTTTGCCTTATTTTTGTCATCGCTTCATTTATCTCAATTTATATGCTATTTCTTCTCTGTTACTCTTTTTTATATTTCGTGTTTTATATGTATTTTTGTAATTGGACTTTAGTCCGTTAATTTATAAATAAATAAATAAATAAATAAATAAATAAATAAATAAATAAATAAATAAATAAATAAATAAATAAAACAAAGTTTAGGTAGAGTACCCAACCTTCGAATGCACATTGCTTCACGACGATCAGATTGTAATAAAAATCGGTTCATATTTCGTCCGGCCGCTTGACCTCTGAATCCAAATCGTGACACAGAATACTTTTTATGTCGTCCTTGACTGCAAAGCTATACTGGTGCGGTTACAGCTCGGTCGCTATCACTCCCTCTCTCTCGCAAACAACGAGTGTGCAAGAAGGAGACGTTTCGACGGAGTTCTCGGCGGCACTGCGTTTAGTCGCTGGCCCGTGACCTTACGGGGTTAACGACCTCGCAAGTAATCATTCCTAATAATATTATCAGGGCTTACAGTGCTCAGCTATTCGAGTCGAGTTGGTGCCTTAAGTCTTAACTTGAGTTAATCCCCCACTCGTAAGTGCCGGCCGTAAAGTTGACGTAATTAAATCTGTCAGTGCAATAATTTATGGGACGTTATCAAATATTACACTAAAACGCCAGCCACCAGCTACTCGAGCGCTTTGTTACTTCATTATAGTGTAAGGGCTTCAGTTATTTCAACCGATAAAATTTTCGCTATTACCTGCTCTAAAGAAAGAGTCGAGGTTTTTAAACGCAGTTGTAATTTTTCACTAAAATAGTTTTTTTTAAGAGGATGAGTAGTATTATTGAAATTTAATGGTAAGAGCTTGAAGTAACAATATATGGAGGGATAGCTAATTTGTTTTACCCAACCCATCCGAAATTGTAATAAATCACTTTTTCCGAGTTTTCACATCGTACACCATGAGAGAGAAAGAGACAACAAATTTCTTGGACCGCTTCTATGTACTGTCGCAATGATCCTAAGCTGGCTATCTTCGCTGGTTAACGGCGGGACTCCGCCCACATTTTTTATTATGCCACTAAACTTGACACAACTAAACGGTTTTTTAGGTTAGATGCTATATTTTTGTTGATAAAAATACTGTGAAAAAGTGGCTATACGAATACACAAAAACATTATGTCGATATGTGCTATGAATGGATGTATAAATACCGTAGCCTTAATCTTAGCCACGCCCAGGTGCGCCGAGTCATGTTAAAATCATTAAAAACAAGTCCAAAACTGACTTAACTGCCTTGGCTTGGTCTACCTCTAGTATACCCTAAGGGGTATACTAGAGGCAGTTTTTACATCGTACACCATAAGAGAGAAAGAGACAACAAATTTAATTCCCCGCTTTTACGTAGTGGCGCAATGATCTTAAGCTATTGGGCCACCGCGGGACTCCACCCACATTTTTTATTATGGCACTAAACTTGACACAACTAAACGGTTTATTTGCTTATATGCTATATTTTTATTGATAAAAATACTGTGAAAATGTGGCTATACGAATAAACAAAAACATTATGTCGACATGTGCTGTGAATGGATATACAAATACCGTAGCCCCAGTCTTAGCCACGCCCTTTTCCAACCGAGTCAGTTACTTCAAGGTAAAAGCTAGTAAAAACTGATTACAGATCGATCTACAGCTATACCTCTTGTGTATTATTGCTCTAAGGTAATACCAAACAAATATTTTGGGCACCCTCAAGAGTCATTATTACAGACAAAAGTATTAATTTTAATAATGAGTTATTTTTTGTGTATCTAATTGTATAAAGTGATGCCATTGTGGTTTTATTTTAAAAAAATGGCGTTATATAAATTACCCAAGTATTATTTTTATTTTTTAATAACAAAGCTTATACCGCACAAGAGTCCCAACCGTCTAGAGCCAGAGAGTATGGCATTCCCGATTGGGATTTGTTGTGAGGCTGAAGGTAGTGGGGAGGGGAAGGAGATGGGCAAGATACAGGTTGGGAAGTACCTGGCTATTCAGATCCGGTCACGAAACACGGCTAAATCCATTTTTAGGCAACGTTTCGATTCTGAATGGTGGTCTTTCACCAGGACGGTACTTAGAGTATCTACCACTCTGAAATTACCATAAAATTATTGTATTACCTCAAGGGTAAGCACCCAAAAATACACACATTTTGGCTTTCTAATACAAGCAACACTACAAATGATGTATCTGTTAATTCTCCACGGGTAGTTAGGCAAATTTCTAAGGTTTCCAGTGAATACAATTTTAAAACAGTAATCTTTTAAACTATTCATGAAATGCATACTGGAATTTTAAGTAAAACGTTCGAAAATGGCTGCTATAAACTGTTTCAAACTGCACCTTTTTTCTGACATTTTATTATGTTTTTCATAGAATTTAAAAGATTACAGCTTTTAAATGTTTATTCAGTGGAAACCTTGGACATTTTCCTAACTGCCCGTGTAGAATTTACAGATCAATAATGTGCAGCATTGCTCGTATTAGAATGCTACAAAGTGACGTTTAGCACAATTTTGGGTGCAGAGCTTTAAACTAGAATTATCTTTTATTCAACCTTTTTTACCTCTTATTTACTTAAGCTATAGCTAGAATTACCTTTTACTTACATATTAATTATTTACAAAAGTCTCGGGCGTTAAAAAAGTGTCGGACGTTTTGCATAAACAACTGTTGTATAAACAACAATGACATAAACAACAATCTATTATGTTTAATAGTAGGTTATATTCTGATTTTAATTACAATTAATGTTACTTTCATATTTGCAATTGCCTGCTAGGCTGTAAATGTGAAGGTAGATACTATAACTTTAAAATATTAAAATAAATTACACGCACTCATTACTCAACCATATTGTATATATATATATATATATATATATATTTAGCGATGAATGACGAGTTAGTAGTTGTAATTTATTGATAGTAAGTAATTTTTTTGTTAAATTGATACTTTCAATGCAAAATATGTAAAATTCTACAGTAAATTATAAATAAGGTCACTATTATAATTCAATTTAACTTTAGTTGCTATCGTACTATTATAATCATACATTCTGTATTAATGATAAATACAAATTGCAATGTTAGTTTTCTTGATTTAATAATTTATTTTTTTAAACTTTTTCCATTGCTTTTTATTTAGACTGGACCGGTTTTAATTTATCAAAATTTATGATTTTTGATCTGTATTTTACTCATTTCATTATCCGACAGATTATTTACGTAAGACATCATTATTGTTGAAATCAAAATATAATAACAACAGTTTTTGTGCCATATCTCAAGTGCAACTGCCCGAAAACTTTGTAACTATGGCCCTTTTAATTAGAAAACTTACTGAGGTGTTAGGAAATAGGAAAGAATAGGGAGTTACGAATGAAGATTTAGAGAGTATCTGGCTATTCAGATATGATTACTATACTTAACAAAATGTTTAGATTCTGTAACAGTGATAAAAAAAAAACTGTAGAATATTTATGTTTGTGAATATCTTTTTTGATGTATTTATGATGTTAACTAACTAACTAACCATCACGCTGTTTTTCCGCAGGGGTAGGCAGAGAGGATAGACCTACACACGACTCTGTCTTGGCACACACTCTTTGCTTCATTCACATTCATACATCGTCTCATGCATACTCTTCTGTTATTTCATGTATGATACTCTTTTTGATGTAACTAACTAATTAACCATCATGTCGTTTCCCTGCAGGGTACGTAGAGAGGACGGACCGCCATATAACTCTGTCTTTGGCACACACTCTTTGCTTCATTATCAGTCATCGTCTCATACATACTCTTCTGTTATTCTGACTCTTCACATGACCCGACACAAGTATTTGGTTTACTTGATCGTGCCATTTCTTCCTCGAGCGTCCTGGACATCAGCCTTGCATTCTTTCCGGATATCCACATTTTTGATACGGTCATACATGGTTTTATCGCACATACGTCTCAGGGATCTCATTTCCACAGCATTCAGTCTACTTTCATCCTTCCTCTGCCAGTTCCATGCCTCACTGCCATACATCAGGCTTGGTATAAGCACTTCATTGTAGATTGCTAGCTTCGTTTCTTTGGACAATTTCTTATTAGCGTCAACAGCGTTCAATCCTCCATTAATTGAGTTTTTTTAGTGTATTTGTTCGCTTTTCCCTTTTCTTTTGTTTTCGCTTTTAAAATTTGAATATCTTTGTAAAAATATTATTAATTTTTCTTTTATACTGTTGTCCTTTCCCTAATGAGCTTTTTTTAAACTCTTTGGAAATAATAGATCAATTTATTTGTACTGTATTTACATTTTTATAAATAAACAGAAATATCGTCTCAAGCCGATGTCGAGAGTATCTTCTTTTCTGAGAGGTTTTTGTACTCGTCTACATTACATTGCAGCCATGAGATCATTTGAAATATGAATATCATCAGAATAATCATCACATCATTAAGAACAAACATTATTATTTCTCAGCTTAATTGTATCACATTATTACAGTTCTAATTGCTTCTAATAGCGCCATAAACAAAAACAATTTATTGGATAATTCCAACAATTACTTCCATTTAAGCTCATTAAAATACGTACATACAGTACTCCTACATATATAACTACGGTAACAAGTACCTACCCACAAACTCGTGCGTGTACCATTTTAAATAGAATTTACATGAACTAGTTTTATTGTATATTAAAACAATAATTGGCAATCAAGTTTCGTTTTACGATGAAAGCTAGCATTAAATTTTATTGAAATATTATGTTTACTTCTTGCACTTTAATCAATTACCTATAAATTATTACATGCTGTACATATTTTATTCAAATCATTTTAAAACGATTCATTTATTAATAATTTAAACGTCGTCGTGGAAATGAATACATAAACTTTACTTAAGAATTTGTTAATAGTTGAATTCGTGGAAATTGACGTTTGGAATTCTTTTTTTGAATAATATTTTTAACCATGAATATTTTATGAAAATTAAATAATAACTTTGTATAAGACCACAGATTTTATTTTATTTTTTATGACCGACTGTTTTCGCTCAGCCTAAGCATCATCAGTGTACAAAATTAAACTAAACAAAAAAATCAAAGTGTGCGGTTATATTTATATTTGAATACAGAGGGAGAACACAATATGAAATAAAATAAAATAACAGTGAAAAAACGATAGAATAACATTTAAAATTATAACAAAGGAGCAGAGAGAAAGATATAGATAATATGAAATGAAAGAGGCAAAACGTCAACTGAGAAGGTGATCAAAGAATAATGAGAAATTTTGATGATGCTTAGGCTAAGTCAAACCGGTCGGTCTAAAAGAATAATATAGAATCTGTGGTCTTATACAAAGTTTTTTTTTCATTAAATATGTCAAACGACAAAGTGATTGCTTTCAACAAAAATTTATTAATAATTTCCTTCGTTTTTTAAATTTAGAACTGATGTTAGTTAAAATTTTTAAAAATTAGAAAGTATTTTCAATTCCCTACCTACCAAATAAAGTACCTACCTATAATGTATTTTAGCGGACATTATTCTATATTTGAAATGGGTGGATTAAAGCCAGTAATACTTTTTCTTGGCAATCAAGTTACATCCCGTGATTTTTCACGAATAACAATTAGTAACTTAAAACCATATCACAGAATATCCAGAAAGGCAAAAGGTCTGAAGCGCCAATTCGGGAAGTTTACACCAGAGCATTTTATGTTTTTGTTTTACAATAAAATTCATAAGTCTTCAGTACTTGATTGGATTTTGAACAAAAAAATTGACTCGGGTAACTAATTTTTTTTTTTTTACTTACTTATTGTTTCTTACATTATTTTTTACATTACCTACCTCACTAGGTCATTAGAACCTGTTCTGAGGTAGGTGACAGTGAGTGCAAGTAGAATAATATAAAATATGTTGATATTTGTTACACAATGCTAGATGATACAACAGACACTGACCGTAAAACTCTCTTGATACATTATTTATTCTACATTAGATACATTGACAGTAGGTAAATTTGCATGGCACTAAATCCTATAATTAATGACGGTGGATACGATACAAATATACGTAAGTTTTACATCGTAACAATCCTACAAATATTGATAGTGAATACATTATCTAAAGAAAGAAAAAATGCAAATTTTAAACTAGTAAATAATAAGAGTGGATTTATTATAGAATTGTGATGCAATACACATATACTATTATGTTACCATATTATGTAAGAGAAATGTTCTCACTGAGTTACCTGAAGCGAAAAAAAAATTAAAAGTCCCAAACTTGTGTCGCGCCTTTTCCCAAATGGTAAATATAAGATAAGATGGCTGAAGAGCCAGTTTTCAGAATCAAACGACAGTCAGAGCTTTCGACGCAGAAAAAAAACTGATCCATACTGCGTATTTAACTCATTTTCGACCAAAGTGTCGCTTAACCCCTTTTGTCTTTCCAGAAACGATTTAGTCGGATATAAGTGCATAACATTGTAAAATATTGAATTTATCTTAAAAACGAGCATTAGAAGTATTTTTTTTATTTTTAAATTAGATTTGCGACTTGTGTAGGTTTTAAAATTAAATTGAGCTATACACATATACAGTTTTGGCATGTACGAGTACACTGTGCACAGGCAAAAGCTATTACCTTCAGAACGTTTTCGCTGCTTTGTTCTTTTTTATGAGCGAAATATTCCGAAAATGAAATATGTGTTCCACATTTTTTTCGTGTGTTTTGCGAATTTGAAAACTTTCATCCGAGTTTTGGGTATACAAGTTGGGGCCTGCGTAATGTTTCTGGAGCGGAGAAACGAATTATTACTCACTTTTATAGTTTGAACAAAATACGGTTTCGATTCAAATAATAATCTTAAGGGATGTCGCATTTTGATGGGGTGCTTGAATTTACCATTGATAACGCTACACTTTTCTGACCTAGCAAAAGAGAAAGTCTGCAACAGGCAAAACTCGTACTACAAAAATAACATTTCTTAATTATTCCCATCTACTCTCGACCGTCTAGAGCCAGTAAGACTATGGCATCTCTAATTGGGATATCTTGTCAGAAAACTTCCACTTCCCAATCTCATTCCCCTCCCAACTACCTTCAACCTCACAACATACCCTATTTTGGGATGCCATAGTCTCACTAGCTCTAGGCGGTTGGGAGCAGTTGAGACTCTAGTGCGGTATTCATATAAAAAAATATTAAAAAAAGAGATAGAGAGTCTATGGCATCCCCAATCGGTGTATGATGTGAGGCTGAAGGTAGTGGGGAGGGGAAGGAGATGAGGAAAAGGAAGGTTAGGAACTACCTGGCTCAGATCTAGTCACCAAACACGGGTAAAGCCATTTCAAGCAACGTTTCGATTCTGAATGGCGGTCTTCACCAGGGCGATACTTCAAGTTTCTACTACTCTGAAAAGTGCCGCAAATATACTACACATTATCTTTATATGAATCAAATGGCCTCCATGGTCGAGTGGTAAGACGCTTGACTACGAATCCAAAGGTCGCGGGTTCTATCCCGGCGTGCGCCAATATAATTTATTTAATTAATATGTGTCATAACACATTCAAATCATATAAAATAATAAAAAAGTTATTTTTACGGTACGTTTCAGAGTGGTAGATATTTTAAGTATTGCCTCGGTGAAAGACCACCATTCAGAATCGAAACGTTGCTGGAAATGGGTCTGGCCGTATTTAGAGACCAGATCCGAATAGCCTGATACTTTCCAACATTCCTCTTCCTCATCTCCTTCCCCTCCCCACTCCCTTCAGCATCACAACACACCCTATTTGGGTATGCCATAGCCTCACTGGCTCTAGTCGGTTGGGAGCAGTTGAGACTCTTGTGCGGTATTCACTATACAAAAATATATATTTTAAAAAGGTGTTTTGACTAATTAAATTAAATAAAATCTATTTGCCCACGCCAGGTTTGAACCCGGATTCGTAATCGATCGTCTTACCACTCGACCAAATTAAAAAAAGCCTAATTAAATTGAAACATTTTTTTCGAAAATTCAACCTCGATCAATTATTTACAAAATGAAATGGTGTTGCCAACGATCCAGGAAACGATTATTGACAAATAAATACAAAAATTATAATTGCTAAATTGTAGAATTGACGAATCACGATGGCTTCATCTGGAGATTGCAAGATCGGTCCACTGTATTTACTCTGTCAATTATTATTGGACGTTTGTCCGCGAGGCCATTTGTGAAACGACGTTATTATAAAAGGTTTTAAATAGCCCCAAGGTCAAGTAGGAAAAGAATTCGAAATACAAATAATGTATATTGCATCACTTCCTCGTGGTGTTCAAGATTTGATACGATTCATTTCACTTTATCTCGAGTTGTCGTGTTGTAGTGATTCTTAGAAATGAAAGGAATTTGTGGAATTTACCCAACCTATACAAATTTGCGAAAAATCACTTTCCCAGGTTTTCACGTCGTAAACCGTGAGAGAGAAAGAGACAAGACAAGTTTTCACATAATATAGCACCACAATTCGGTATATAAGCGTGTTTTCCGTCTCCCGCGTCTCTGGCGACTCCGCCCACTACGTTTTGTCATGCGATATAACAGGACGTAACTCAACGGTTTTTGAGATTATATCCTATATTTTGTTGATACTGTGAAAGAATGGTTATACAAATAAACAAAACATCATGTCGAAATGTGGTGTTTATATAGGTGTGTTTATGAAAACCCTAGCCACGCCTGTTCAGAGTAGTCAAGCAAAAGTCATCAATACCGACTGCACTGGTAACTCTCTATGTATATTAATACTCTTAGCATAAGGGTTGAAAATATTGGGTGTAAGCCATTATTAATAAATCTTAACTGTAAGTTATTAGCTATAAGCTTAAGCGATAAATTATAGGTTAGATAAATTAATTTGTAAAGCGCCCTTGAGGTGATTTTCCCACAAAAACGGTGCTATAAAAGTTATCCATTTATCATTATTATTATTATTATAAGAACCTTAGAGCAATAATATACAAGAGAGAGCGCTGCTGTATTATGTAGTCAGTTTTTATGAGGTTTTCCAGACTTGGCTAGACTTGAGCGTGGCTAGAACTAAGGCTAGGGTATTTATACATCCATTCATAGCACATGTCGGCATAATGTTTTTGTTTATTCGTACAACCATTTTTTCACAGTAGTGTTATAAACTAAAATATAGCATGTAACCTAATAAACCGTTGGGTTATGTTAATTTATTTCGCGTTAAAACGTGTGGGCGGAGTCAACGGAAACGCGGGACATAAAAAACATTCTAACAATACTTTAGAGCGGTGTGATAATTTGGGAGATTTTGTTGTCTCTTTCTTTATCATGGTGTACGACGTAAAAAACCGGATAAAGTGATTTATCCCAAATTTGTATAAATTGGGTAAAAAGAATTAGCTCTCTCTCCATATATTGCTATTTTCAGATAAGAACGAAACGTGTAACAGTCAGAGGCTGCTCGTGAATTTTTAGTGTGCAAGAATGCTTAGATTGAAAAATTCAACGTCATTGATGTTGTTGTAACCCAAAATGTTTTTTTTTTTTTTTTTGGAAAATTTCAGAAATTTTCAGTTTTGGCGGTTTACTGCACCGCTTGCTAAAAAATATTCGAACCAAAATTTAAATTTTGAAAAAAAAATACGTTTTCGGCCACAAGAAGATCAATAATGTAGTTTCAATAACTCTTCTAATTAATTTGCGTTATTACGTAAACAATTTTTATACATGATTATTATACATATATGATGCGAAAGTGAATGGAAGAAGAAGTCGAAGACGACCGAAAAAGACATGGCACGATCAAGTAAATCAAATACTTGAATCGGGTCATGTTAAGAGTCAGAATAACAGAAGAGCATGTATGAGACGATGTATGAATGTGAATGAAGCAAGGAGTGTGTGCCAAGACAGAGTTATGTGGCGGTCTGTCCTCTCTGTTATTCAGTTAGTTAGTCACTTTTTATACAGGCAATAAAGGTATTGCCAAAGATCTTGCAATAAACAGCTATATGTTAAAAAAATAATTTCAGCTTTTTTGGAAAAAGCAGTCACTATTTTAAAATTATTTTGTGAATATAATATGTTTGGGTAAATATGGTATATTTTCCTTGAAAGCAATCACATGGCGGTTTGAAATAATAATAATGAAATATTACTCGTAATTTATTAATACATTCTGAAACGTTTCTTGGATGAAATTTCCTTTTCGCAGTAGTAATTAATGTATTATTTGATATTCTATACACCGTTAGTACGATGTTAAGATTTACGACATATTTTATTGTTAATCTGTGTCGAAATGGCAATTTAAAGGAATGGTTATTCAGCTAGCCAACAATTAATAAAAAATTAAAACTATTTTCTAACATCAAAATATACAAAAAAAATTTGAACCAGTTAATTTAAATTAAATAAATCATGATTTTAATAATAACACAACAAAAAAACTGTAGAATGCAGAAGAATACGCATACTTGCATAAACGCACACATACATACACATTCACTAATATATAATATACATTTTAACTTTAAATACATATTATTGTGCATTAACTATGCGTTCACACTAAAATCTATCATTAAATTTGTTTATCAAATCGTATTCGCTCAAGCATGATTTTACATATAATCTTAGATGAATTAAATAATGTAAATACGTTACGGAGACAACGCGCCTTGTTGCACTAAACCAAGTCCACGAAACATACCTTTGAGACAAGCTTAATATAGCTATCTCTTCCGCACACACATATTCTTTGAATGGCTGTCCTTTTCATACGCGGGTGAAACGTAAAATAATACGATACCAGTGGTGCTACATTTTTCGTAAGATTTGTATGAATATGACGTGTCTTGTATTTTATGTCTATGCATATAATGGTACATTGAACAGTGATACAAGTGAAAATTATTTACTCATACGAGAAGTAAGAATGAGCAGCAAACATAAGTCTTGCGTACATTGTATTTGTTTGATTGTATCAAATTAATATTGATTGAAGATGTATAATATTTCAGCCTTCTTGTATCTACGTTCCGTGCAGTTAAATTCATCGGCAAGATCTGCGTTCGTTTTACCAACTACACGTAATATATGTACAAGAGAGTAACTAGATGAATCAGTCTTGATATTATTGTTACAACTAAGGGCCAGCACCCAAGAATGCCGCTAAACGTCACTTTGCAGCATTCTAATATAAGAAATACTACAAAGGATTTATCTGTATTTTTTTATGGGTAGTTTAGAAATATGTCTGAGGTTTCCAGTGAACACATTTTTTTAAACTGTATCCCTTTAAATTCTATGAAAACATACTGAAATATTAGTAAAAGGTGAAGTTTTAAAATCAGTTAAGGCATTTTTTAACGTTTCACTTGAAATTCCAGTGCACATTTCGTAAATAATTTAAAATATTACTATTAAAGAACCGTATTCACTGAAAACCTTAGACATTTTTCCAAATATGCGCTTAGAATAGACAGATAAATAATTTTTAGTTTTGCTTGTACTAGAAAACCAAAAATTGTGTATTTTTGAGTGCTGACCCCTAAATAGAATTTTTAATCATGAATCGGGTAATCAATCATTGACCTTAACTTAATTATTTTTCCTAGAAAATACTTCTCAAATAATAACTTATTAGGTATAATGATTTACAAGAAATAAAGGATAAAATATAATGGCTAAGAAATATCTGTTTTGGAAGCTTTTTACCATAAATTGGTTTGTCTATATGGGTCCCATGCTCCTCTTTTATCAAAGCCTTCCTATCATTCTCCCTAAACACATAAAATTCTTATATTACCCCATAAAAATCCCCCTGCTTCCCATACAAACTTACATCTAATATCATTGCATTAGTATATACATTCAATATGTAAGTATTTCTAAAATCAATAATTAAATTCACAACCAGATTTAACCCGTAAGCAATGAGGGTGGAAATGCGTATGTAAGGAAATCAGAAGATAAAGGTTTGATATCGCATTTCTTACATATTGTTCAGGAGTGTTTCCAACTTTCAAATATCTGAAAATAGAAATGAAATTGCATATTTTCCGGAGAGAAAATATGCCTTTAGAGCCGAACAAAACCACGTAAGAAAATTGGTACTTCAAAATAATATAATTTTTCAATTTAATTTAAAAATATTTTTCCCGTAACAAATGTTATGACTTTTCTGTTATAGCGTTTATTTAAATCTGAAAACAAAACAACTTTTGATAAAAAAAAAAATATATATATATATATTTATATTTTTTTTAAGTAAATACCGTACAAGAGTTCCAACTGCTGCCAATTGTTTGGAGCCTGTGGGACTATGGTATCTCTAATTGGGGTATGTTGTGAGACTGTTGATAGTGGGGAGGGGAAGGAGATTGGTAAGAGGAAGGTTGGAAAGTACATGGCTATTCAGATCTGGTCACCAAACACGCAATTTCAAGCAATGTTTCGCTTGTGAATTTTGGTTTTTCACAAAGGCGATACTCTGAGAGAATCTACAACTCAAATTTACCATACATTAATTCACTGTGAAATAACACATGTTAATCTAGTAAAATTTTATTGCGTACGCCGGGATTTGAGCTCGTGTCCTCTAGAATCGTAGTTGTCAAATGCGTAATTACCAAAAAAGGATACAATATTTTTACATGCATATTATCGGTAATTATATTTAAAATAGAGAGCAAGGCAACCCACCAAAGCGCTGCCTGTGAGGGAATAAACCAAAGTAAAAATAAATTAAAAACAGTCGAAAGTAAAAAATGAAAGCGTTACCGCATTTAACGCATTATAAATATTAAAAAAATTAAAAGAGAAAATGTCAATAATGCATTATTAAACTCTAAATATACACAGTAACAGGAAAGAAACATAATAAAGCCATTTCAACACTAGTTCAAATTATACATATTTGTAGTGAAAAGTGAAAGTATAAAATGGAAATATTAAAACTACATTAAATTTAAGCAAAATTGTAATAAGTTAAACAGAAATACTTATAACGTAATTATATCAATTATCCACAACAAAGAAAAAATCATAGAAATAAGATTTCAACATTTCTGTCACTCAACCAATGATTCAACCAATCATTACCAATTCAACCAATTACTGAAATGGTTTTTACTATGTCTGCCTCACTGAGAGGAGTCTCCGTGTCGAGACAGACATAACAATAATAATACGTGGCTAATTTATATAGCGCAATTTTTGTGAAACATCACCTCAAGGGCGTTAATATGTATTTAAATTAGAATTAATGATATAATTAATTAGTGGCATCCAAATTGGAAGAAAAAATGAAATAAATTATGTTAATAATTTTCAAATAAAAGATGAGATCGATTAAAAATGTAGAGTAGAGTATTTACGTTGAAGATCATTCATATTATTTCAATTATTAAAATTAAAAAATATGGCTTTAATTGCAATAAAATTATCGAAATACATATAACTATATATTTTAATTGTTTAACTACTGTTAATTATTTATTAATCGTGTTTATTTATAAAAAAAAGCACTTTATCTTTTTTTGTGGTCACTTATTTTTCCCTCTTTTTTAAATATATGCTTTGTACTCTGTTTGTTGTGCATCATGAATACATCTTTAAAAATGCTCTAAAATTGTAGGATTGCACCCCCCTCTCTGAGATCTGGAACAAATATATTTTTTTTTTAAAAAATTACAAAAAAAAAAATTTAAAAAAAAATAAATATATATAAAAAAATATATATATATATATATATATATATATGTCGGCTGTGAAAAAGCATCGCACTTGTTTTCACTTTGTTTAGCAGTAGACCAGAATTTGCCAATCTTTGCATGAAATACTATTAGCTGGTGAGTTTAAATGTTAACTGGTTAGCCTAACTTTGCAAATTAAGGCAATTCTGTTATTTATGGATATGGTTTTCTGAAAAGATGTGTTTTAAGTTTGGCTCTGAACTCTGTCGAGTATTTCATCATTCTCAGATCGTGTGGCAGTCTATTGCAGCTTTTACGACCTGACACTCCGAAGGCACGCTCTCCGAACTTAACGAAAGCACACTATTAAAACTTTAACGTACCTAGTACATTAATAATTTAATGTTAGCTTTACAGAAGATTTAGTTGCTGTACATAAGTGAACAAGTTCAAACTCCTGTTTTATATCTTCTTATTCTGATGCTCTCTTCCGTCGGGGGTCGGCTAATGTCAAGGCAGTGGAATTGCATTCGTAACAGTCACTTATTTAGGTTTTAAAGCCACCAGGTGCGGCGTATTTCTCTACCATAACTCCCATCAGTCTTCCCATGAATAAGGAATGTGAGTTAATTTTGTTTATCAATATCCACCTTCAAACTTAAATACCAGTATTTTTTTATTTTTTTAAAAGTTTATTTTCATAGTTAAATTAATTCTCAAAAATTTGAATTTTTCAAACGCCGCCAAAACGGTAGTATCTCGAAGGTAGGGACCGAGGGGGTTCGTTACGTCATCCGTACCGTCAAAAGGGCAATTTGATTGGATTTTGTTTCTAATTTTCAACAAGGAATTCCAGTTTATTTTTTGATTAATTTTAACCGTCTAACTTTAAAAAATCATACGAAAATTGATTTTTACCGTTGGATTTTTCGCCAAAAACAGCGCATTACACTGTATTTATCTTTGACATCTCAAACTGTCGTTATCCAGCTGTCAGTCGCGTATTTTTTTACCTTGTGTTTATATTTCAATCCGCTTTTAATTTAACAAAACCTTCTAAAATGTCAGGAGATAATACGTATTACTATTGCATCGTACCGATGTGTAAAAATACAAGCATTACTGCAACTTATCATTGCTCCTAGAAATGCAGTTTTACGTAAAATAATAGTGTAACGCCACGAAGGCGGTATCACATCGTACGTAAACGGTACATTTGACGTAGGAGTTCGTTCGACCAATCATGAAGCGTTTATATTTTATGGCGTTTTAACCAATTTTAAAGAAGCATTTATTGATTCTAAGAATAATAATATGGGAATATATATTGTGAATCGTTGTTTTTTTACCTACATGCACATATTTTTTTAAAGTCATAATATTTTTCACTCAACTTCTTTATAACTTAGTGAGAATGTCTTGTGTCTATCGCCGCTCGTGATTGTGACCAAGAGGTTTAATTTATCTTACTAATATTTCCTAATTTGTATAGCTCTGTTTTTTGTGAAAAATCACCTTAAGGGCGCTGTACTAACCAACTAACCATCACGACGTTACCCCGTATGGGGTAGGCAGAGAGGATGGACCGCCATACAACTCTCTCTTGGTACACACTCCTTGTTTCATTCACATTCGTACATCGTCTCATAAATACTCTTTTGTTATTTTAACTCTTGACAAGTATTTGATTCACTTGATCGTGCCATGTCTTCCTCAAGCGTCCTTGAGTTCTTCTACCATTCACTTTCATGTCATCTTCTCACACTCCTTTCTTCGTTCATTCGCTCTACATAGCACAAGTGTTATTACACATTCAATTCATATAAAATATTATAATGTCTATTTGCGGCACATTCCAAAATGGTAGATACTTTAAGTATCGCCCTGGTGAAAGATTACCATTCAGAATAGAAACGTCGCTTGAAATATCTCTAGCCGTGGCGATAAAATTTGAAAAGGTAAGTACTCCCCAACCTTCCTCTTCCCCATCTCCTTCTACTCTCCACTAACCTCAAACTAACAATACCCCAATTGGGAATGCCATAGTCTCACTGGCTCTAAACGGTTGGGAGCAGTTGGGATTCTTGTGCGGTATTCACTAAAAAAAAAATAATAATAAACATACCCAAACCATCTAAGCGTCCCTTCTTAATCCTATTCATTGTGCTTATATCGGGCTTGCACTTTTACCGGATGTCGTCATTTTTAACATATTTTCACGCACATACGCCTCAGGGGTTTTATTTGTACAGCATTCAGTCTACTTAAATCGTTTCTCTGCCAGTTTCATGCCCCACTGCCATATATCAGGGTGAGTATAAGCACTCCATTGTGGACTGTTAGTTTATTATACATATACATCTATCTAGAGTAGTTTGATAATATCAACGTTTGGTTTACTTTCCAGGTTTTCATGTCACATAGAATAATAGAGATGTCGCAACGACGAACTATTCTGATTCCTGAATTTAGAATGAATTTTAGGTCAAGGTCACTGAAGGGTATGCGCTCATAGCCATCCTAATATGGATTCTGTCATAAGTCATAACCCTAAAATATTTCAGCATATGTCAGCATGGGTCTTTTACTACAGCGTATTGATTCAAAATATCTTGATATTAAGTGTATTCTGATCGAACGAACTGCTTTTGAATCAACAATGTAAAAGATTCAACGTTTCGTTTCATTCCATACATTTTCATATGAATGAATGATCGGACAAGTTTCACCCTGCAAGAGGCATCTTCAGACTAGTAATCTTTAAATTGAATCAATGGTATTTCACTTTACGTACGGGATGGACGTTATTTTATCTGTGTATGCTAAGAGTACATAGAGGCTAAGATTAAGGCTAGGGTATTTATACATTCATAATTCATACAAAGCACATTTCGACATAATGTTTTTATTTATTCGTACAACCACTTTTTCACAGTTTTGTTATCAACAAAAATATAGCATATAATCTAAAAAACCGTTTAGTTGTGTCAAGTTTAGTGGCATAATAATAAATGTGGACGGAGTCCCGCGGTGACCCAGGAGCCCAAGATCATCGCGGCAGTACATAGAAGCGGTGTATTATATTTGCTGTCTCTTTCTCTCTCATGGTGTTCGACGTAAAAACCCGGAGAAAGTGATTCATCCCAAATTTGTATAGGTTGGGTAAAAATAATTAGCTCTTTCTCCATATATTATTTCTTCAAGGACTGAGCGAACAAAACTCTAGCAAATTGACGTTATTGCGGGTGTGATAATTAAAAACTATTGTTGTCAGGTTTATTTTTAACAGTTGGTTATTTCCAATTTTACCCTTTGGTCACAAATGTTTAATTTTATAAAGAGCCAATAGTAATCTATCTCGACATAGATGTTATATTATATATACCATAGATTTGCTTCAAATTTCACCAGTCTGAAGATGCTCTGAAGTTGAAACCGGTCCGGTCCAAAATAAGTAAGTGGAAATAAGTTACAGAGGTTTTTCAATCATAAATTTATATTGAAATTGAATTTCGCCACGAATTATTAGTTTCTAAATTAGAAATAATACTGACATCCTATTACGAAGGTAAAATTTCAACACGGTTCAAATGTTACCTCGCTAACGAAGCTCAAAGCTCATCTGTTTAAATATCTCCGCCTTGATCTTTACCGATTGTTGCATTTGACCCCGAAACGAACCTGGATCCGTCAGTTCCCACCGTTTGGCAACGCCACTTTTTCAGTGTTTGATTTTTTAGTTTAGTTTGGAATTCCTCAGTTCGACGGCTGGCAATAAAAATGTGATTCATTTGGCATTTATTTCATTTCGCGGAACTACCGAACGCCGCTTTTAGGCAGTCAATGCTAAGTTTAAAATCGATAGTGGAACGATCAAATAAATTTTATCGATGAGATGATCTACGGTAATTATTTCAGTTTAAAAATGTTTTTTCACAATAGCTGTGGAGCCCCAGAGCAATAATATACAGGAGGGAGCGCTTCTGTAGTCAGTATTGATAATTTTTCCTGACTCATGACGTGGCTAGGACTAGAGCTGGAGTATTTATACATCCATTTATAGCACATGCCGACATTATGTTTTTGCTTATTTGTACAACTATTTTTTCGCAGTATCGTTATAAATAAAGAAATATAGAATATTACCTAAAAAACCGTTGAGTTGTGTCATGTTATGTCGCATAACAAAACGTAGTGGGTGGAGTCGCCGGAGACGCGGGAGACGGAAAACATGCTTACTTACCGAATGGTGGTGCTATACTATGTGAGAACTTTTCTTGTCTCTTTCTCTCTCACGGCATACGACGTAAAAATCCGGAGAAAGCGATTTATCGAAAATTTGTATAGTTTGGGTGAAAATGTTTAGCTCTCTCTCCACATATCTTCTTGTCTCTTTCTCTCTCACGGCATACGACGTAAAAATCCGGAGAAAGTGATTTATCGAAAATTTGCATAGATTGGGTAAAAATATTTAGCTTTCTCTCCACATATATTCTTGCTCTAAGTGTGGAGCGGTTGATGGGCCTCAATTTAGTGTCCGGTTTCGCTCGTGTGACGTATGGCCATAGACAATGTGGTTTGTTTGATTATTTTTATGTTCCGGCACATTAAGGTTTTTTATTTTGATTTTATGGATTCTTTCGTAATCCTCTGCTAACTAGCTGGGGCTTATTCAAATATCCCTCATAATATCTACCTAACTAGTACTGCGGCTCATTAGGCCTTATTACTATCAAATCTGATGGTTGTATTTAATTGACTGAACACATTAAGGTTTTTACCGAGAGAAGCGTGTATCGGGCGTGTCCGTGTGCCCGAAGTAAGCTCAATTTTTCCTTACTTCTAGTGAATTATTCAAACATTTTTGGCGATGGTAGTATTTTTTCAAATCGGTAGGAATAGATAGCAATTCTTGGGTATATCAGTTATGTGGTTTTTGGGTACTCCGTACGTCTCAATGCAGTATAAAATTAACCATGAGAGGGTCGATTCCAGTAACTTTGACTTTCTGACTTATTTGATTGTTAGAAATTTTCATCATTTCTAACCCAATATTTTTTTCAAGAACGAAATATTTTAGTACTTTCTTTGATTATTTTTTTAGCTGTGTGATTATTTGTAACTGTACTAACTAACTAACTAACCATCACGACATTTCCTCGCAAGAATGGGCAGAGAAGGCAGACCGCCATACAATTCAGTCTTGGCGCACACTCCTTGCTTTATTAACATTCGTACATCGTCTCATACTCTGTTATTCTGACTCTGTACATGATTCGAATCAAGTATTTGATTTCCTTGATCGTACCATGTCTTCCTCAGGCGTCCTCGACTTTGTCTTCCATTAACTTTCGCGTCACATATATTCTTTTCACACTCCTTTCTTCGTTCATTCGCTCTACATGTCCAAACCATCTGAGCGTCCCTTTCGTAATCCTATTCATTACGCTTGCATCAGCCTTGCGTTCTTTCCGGATATCCACATTTTGAACACGGTCACATATGGTTTTACGCACATACTCCTTAGGGATCTCATTTCTACAGCAATCAGTCTACTTTCATCCTTTCTCTGCCAGTTCCATGCCTCACTGCCATACATCAGGGTTGGTATAAGCACTACACTCTATTTTATCACATATACATGTATAAGAAGCACTGTAGAAGTTATTTTTACAACTTAATGGGGTCACAAAATATTTAAGTCAATTCTAAAAGAGTGCACTTGAGGTGAAATATCACAAAACTACGCTATATTGAATGTTTTTTGGTATTTTTTAAACATTGTTTCAATTATAGATATAAATACATTGAATCTGATCTGAAAACAACAGTTTTTACAAATTAATGTATCCATCTGCTTGCTGTTTTCAATCGAAACTTCAAAGGACCGTAGTCCTGGTTGAAAACGATTTTGTGAAACTTTACAGCAGAACGTTCTGAACAAAGTTTTATATAGCTGGATTGTTTTGTTTTCAAGTATTTAGAAAGACAAACAAAATTACTTCGTAGGATTGTAGTGTAGATTAAGCCTTATTTATTATACCAACAGTTCAGCTTAATTAGGAAGGTTTCCGGGAGAAAATACAATCATCATTTATTTTTATTAAAAAGATTTACAATGCCCCCCGTGCTGAACAGCTGACCTACGAAAGCTCTTATATCTGGTTAATGATATCAAGTGAATTGGTTTAAAACTTTATGGCGCTTTGAGCATCTACAAATTTTTACTGTAGATATTTAAAAAAAGATTACTTTTCATCTATTATCTTACAGAATCAGTCGTTCTATCATCCGTTTGATCTCCTATCTTAACAAACGAATTACAATCTTTGGAGCACAGCCGTCGTTTTGGGAATGCTGCCCTTGTTCTACGGGTATTTTAGTGAAAGATGCTTCGAGTAACTTGCGTCATTGATCCCTTCGACACCGATGTACAGCCGGAACTTGCACCTGGTTGACATTTGTCACACGAGAATTTGTCACTTATACGACTTGCTCTTCTATTTAACGTTCGGCTATGAAATGATTTGCCAGCTCCTGTATTTCCTCTCTCCTTCAAGACCGAGGCTCACTTTTCCAAAATACCCTCCACACAGCATCTCCAAAAGATGACATGGGCCTCTTGTGCTATTAAATGTGCAGTATTTAAGCATTTTAAATGCTCGAACACCTCACTGTATACCCAACCGTAGGAGTCATTGGGACTATGTTACGCGATTGAGGTATGTTCTGTGGAAGGGAGAACAAGGTTTGGAAGAACCTGGCTATTTACATTTGGTCACCACCACGGCTAAAGCCATTTAAAGCAACGTTTCGATTCTGAATGGTGATCTTTCACCAGGCAGATACTTAAACTATCGTCCTGGTATGCAGACGATGTAAAAAAAAACATCCAAATGCTTCCGATAAAGTTATTTTAAAATACAAATAAATCTCTATCATATATTTTAATACGATCTGCACCTGGGTCCTGGTCCCGAAGCTTTGTTATGTCTCATCATCGGAGATGCTGTGCGCAATGTGTTTTTAAGGAACGGAAGAATTATATCTGGGTCTTGAAAAAACCCATGCTGTACTACAGCCAAGTATTCAGACACAAGAGCGAATCGTTAAAACGACCCGTTCTCAGGCGATAAACGACAATGATATTATTCAATAATGACGAGTTCTGCCAAGCACCCTCCATTGAAAAGGCAAAGAGAACACTAAACGGACAGCGACCAGCGATTATGTCAGAAAGATAATGAGAATGTTTGCTTTATTTTAATAAGTGCGACACTAGTAATTGGATAAACTCGTATTGTTGGCCATTTAAACCCCATATAAACAGTCAGCGCTATAAACCTGTGCTCGTAAATGTCACCAGCATTGAAATGTCCCATACATTTAGGGCCGGTCCTTTGCAGGCGCAATTGGAGCAGTCCGCTCCAGGCAACGAATTGCACGCATCATAATATTATTCTGCGAATTCAACAGAACAAAACAATTACACTTTTAACATGTAATTTGTTGGATCCGTTAGTTTATATTAAGTTATTTTCTGATGGGAAACCTGCCAAAAACGAGTGGTTAATAGTGATGACATTTTCTATAAAAGTGGTGCTTTTGTATATAATACTAATAGAATCACGTGGAAAATAGTAAAGACATATTTTGTTCGAGTGGTAAAACGCTTGACTATGAAGCCAAAGGTCGTGGGTTCAAATCCGGCGCGTGCATATACATTTTATTTAATTAATATTTGTTTATTAATAAATTATTAATATTACACGTTTAATTCATATAAAATAATATATTTATGTATTTATATATATTTTTTAAATTAAACGTGTAATATTAATAATTAGTTACTTAACAAATATTAATTAAATAAAATGTATATTTCTATATATAGCTTATTTGTGGCACGTTCCAGAGTGATAGTGTGTCTCATCTAATGATAAGTATCTCCTTGGTGATTTCACCACCATTCAGAATTGAAACGTCACTTAAAATGGTATTAGCCGTGTTTGCTGACCAGATCAGAATAGCCAGATACTTCCCGACCTTCTTCTTTTACATCTCCTTCCCCTTTCACTACCTTCAGCCTCATAACATACCCCAATTGGGGATGTCATATTCCCACTTGCTCTAAACGGATGAGAGCAGTTGTGACTCACTATATTTAAAAAAATATATGTATAAAATAAGCTATTTTATTAGACGTAAAGAAAAGTTTTTAAAAATTTTGGTGTTTAAATTTAGGTTTTGGCAAAGAGCGCCGAAAGTGCTACCTGCGCCAGACGCCATTCGGCTCAAGGCCGGGCCTGCATGCATCACAGAAAAGTTGGTGTTTTAATTTAGGTTTTGGCAAAGGGCGCCAAAAGTGCTACCTGCGCCAGACGCCATTCGGCTCAGGGCCGGGCCTGCATGCATCGCAGAAAGGTGTACAGCTGACAACAACTGGCAGGTATTCGCCAAGAGTGAAAGTACGAACAATAATAAATCCTGCCGAGATGATCGGAGCGCTCGGAGCGCTGGAAAATATTATAGCCGATATAATATAGTATTATTTGATTATGTTTGTACGCAATACGTTACAAGAGTAATCGCGGTACCTCATCTAAGTCGTGACTGGATGCCAATTATTTATTCCCGTTTGTATCAATAAGCAAAATGGCGGCGAGAAGAAGAAGGGAAATTCTTACTTTTATTCTACAAAACGAGTTGGCAACAAGACGGTTCGTGCCAAATAGACGATACTAATCGCCACTACGCTTCCTGGAACCCACCAACAATTTATTCATAATGTCTCCATTTAACAAGTCCAAAAGACCAATTACTTTGATCGGATCAGATAACGTGTCAACACGTTAAAAAAATATTACTTATACCTTTTTTGTATCAGTTTGCTGGGAAGTATTAATTAAGAATACAGCCTCATTACTTCTTGTTGAGAGTTATGCACGCTTACAATTTATCTTGTTGAGATAAGAAACCTTACAATAATTTTACACCAACTGATTTTTTGTAACTGGATTGTTCTCTCGTAAGTGTGACATCCGTTAAGACCCAGTATAAATAAATACATATTTTCGTTAAAAGCAATCACTTTGTGGTTTGATATATTTAATAAAAAATGAAATAACAACTTTGTCGTACTCCACGGTCGAGTGGTGTGACGCTCGACTATGAATCCAAATGTCGTGGATTCAAACCCGGCATGCGTTAATAACATTTATTTTATAAATATGTGTCATAACATATTTAATTAATATAAAATATTATATAGTATATTTGCGGCACGTTCCAGAGTGGTAGATACTCTACGTATCACCCTGGTGAAAGACCACCATTAAGAATCGAAACGTTGCTTGAAATGACTTTAGCCGTGTTTGGTGACCAGATCTGAATAGCCACGTACTTCCCAACCTTCCCCTTCCTCATCTCGTTCCTCTCCCTACTACCTTCAACCTCTCAAAATACCCCCATTGGGGATGCCATAGTCACACTGGCTCTAGGCGGTTAGGGGTATTCACTATAAAAATAAAATATAAGGCCACAGATTTTATTTTATTTTCTCTGTTGACGTTTTGCCTTTTGCATTTTATGTTATCTGTCTCTTTCTCTTTGTTCCTTTGTAATAATTTTAATGTTATTCTTTTGTTTTGTTTACTGTTCTCTTATTTTATTAAATATTTTGTTCTCCCTCTGTATGCAGGAGTATATATAACCACACACTACGTATTTTTTGTTTAGTTTAATTTTGTACCCTGATGATGCTTAGGCTAAGCAAAACCGGTCATAAAAATTAAAATAAAACCAATTGTCTCATTTAAAGTTATTATTTTATTTTCATTAATAATAGAATGGATGAATAAAAAAATCTATCGCTTTTATAAGGAAGTTTTTAAGATCAGTTTTGTTTACAAGCAAGAGTAAAGGAAGTATGTTTACGAGAGACGGAAAGGCTGATAATGATATTGAAAGAAGGGTGAATGCAGGAAACTTAAACAATAACGGAAATAAAACATTGCCCAAGGAAGCGAAGCTAGCAGTCCACAATGAGTGAATGGTTTTTTTTTTTTTTTACATGAATACCGCACAAGAGTCTCAACTGCTCCCAACCGTCTAGAGCCAGTGAGACTATGGCATCCCCAAATTGGGTATGTTGTGAGGCTGAAGGTAGTGGGGAGGGGAAGGAGATCGGGAAGAGGAAGGTTGGGAAGTACCTGGCTATTCAGATCTGGTCACCAAACACGGCTTAAGCCATTTCAAGCAACGTTTCGATTCTGAATGGTGGTCTTTCACCAGGGCGATACTTAAAGTATCTACCACTCTGGAACGTGCCGCAAATATTCTTGTTATTATTTTTATATGAATTAAATGTGTTATGACACATATTAATTAAATAAAAGTTATTGGCGCACGCCGGGTTTGAACCCGCGACCTTTGGATTCGTAGTCGAGCGTCTTACCACTCGACCATGGAGACCAGGAGTGGTTATACCAATCCTGGTGTATGGCAGTGAGGCATGGAACTGGCAGAGGAAGGATGAAAGTAGACTGAATGCTGTAGAAATGAGATCCCTGAGGCGTATGTTCTGTAAAACCATGTATGACCGAGTTAAAAATGTGGATATCTGAAAGAATGCAAGGCCGATGTAAGCATAATGAGTTGGAGTAAGAAAGAGACGCTGAGACAGTTTGGGCATGAAAAGAATAAATGACACGAAATCGAATGGAAGAAGAAGTCAGGAACGCCTAGGGAAGACATAGCATGATCAATTGAATCAAATACTTGATTCGGGCCATGTCAAAAGTCAGAATAACGAAATAATGAGACGATGTATGAATTTGAATGAAGCAAGGAGTGTGTGCCAAAACAGAGTTGTGTGGCGGTTTATCCTCTCTGCCCACCTCTGCGAGGAAACGGTGTGATGGTTAGTTAGTTTAGTTTGTTGATTAGTTAGCATGAGTAAAGCATTTACAAAAAGCACTTTTTTCCGTACTCTTATAACTAACTAAATAACTATTACGCCGTTTCTCCGCAGGGGTAGGCAGAAAGGACGGACTGCCATACAGCTCTGTCTTGGCATACACTCCATGCTTATATATTTTTTATGTATTATTTACCATATACTATTTTTTAAGTATTGTTTACTTTTGCATGATAAAAAAAGATGATTGTTGAAACTCGTGTGAACCTTGTACAACATAAATACTTTTCGACTCTTCGTCACTTTTCATTGAACGTTTTCTCCAATATTTTTACTTTCGACAAATGCTTCTGTCTCCGATAAATCACATCTGTCACAGCTTCCCGCGCTGGGAGATTCGTCCAATAAAAATAGCATTCCAACTCCAACCCTCGCGATTCATATGTTTACATTCCGCCTTCGGGTCTTACTATAAACACAGTTTCCTGCGAGGCGACGTCGAAAACAAGCTCGTTGGAAATATAAATCATAAGTCAGTGAAGCTGAACTTATCGATACACCCTCTAAATGTGACGTGCAGTTATTTTTTATAATTATTTTGTATTTTTAGAACTTGTAAAGATTCATTTAACCGTTCATTCATCATTAATGTTTCAAACTTGAACAAATTTTGTTAAAAGAAATGAAAAAATAACTTTGTAAAGGACTTTAAATATTATTTTAATTTTTACGACCGACTGGTTTCGCTTAGCCTAAGCATCATCAGGGAACAAAATTAAACCAAACAAAAAATACAAAGTGTGCGGTTATATATACACACAGAGAGAGAACCACCACTTTTCTTTGTTTCTCTACCACCCTCGATTTCCTTCACCCCCCTCTCAGCTTCTAATGTTTTTGATTACATCAAAAATGTTGACTTCTCTAAAGTCGGTGACCTCATCGCCGATTTAATTAAAAAAATCAAATCTGCCTCCTCCTCGGACTACATATCGATTTTATTTTAAGCAGCCCCAGAGATCATCTCTTTATTCACTTCAAATGCAAATGGCATCCATCCGCGCGTCGAATGTCAAAGAAAAGATTGCAAAAAGCACGAAAAACACAGTCTACGAAATTTCACTTGAAGTACTTGTATATAAACATATTTAAAAAAAATACAAGAAAAGTCCTACAGTAGCAAAAGGCAGCCCGCTCACCGGATAGAAAAGATTATCTCCTCATTTACCTCTAACCACAGTTGACACAGGAAGAGAGAGGAATATTCCTTGGCACTGTTCAGAATTTCTACAATACGATGTATAGAGAGAGAACGAAATATAAAGTAAAATAACATTTAAGTTATAACAAAAGAACAGAGAGAAAGAGGCAGATAATATGATTTGAAAGAGACAAAACGTCAACTGAGAAGGTGATTAAAGAATAATACAACATCTTAGATGTTTGAATAGAAGTCTCATATTCTTAATAAAAATGATAATAGCAACAGATTGAATAATTTAGAATCACTAGAAATAAAGAAAGCCTTTAACATTAACAGTCGTATTCTTAATAATCAAGTAAATTTGTCCAGTAGTCCCATATTAGGTATATTTCCCGTAAACTCTTATCATTATTTTAAATATATCAAACCACAAAGTGATTGCTTTTCACGAAAATATAAAATTTCGTTAATGTGCAGTAGGGTTGTATTATCTACATATTATGTAATAAAATGTAGATAATTAATAAAAAGAGACATGCCAATGCAAATTTAATTGCAATATCCATGGATAAGGCAAAACAATCATGACACTCTTAATAAAAAAAGAAGGAAAAAAAAAAGAAAAAAATAAAATAAAAAATAAAAAATTTAAATAATAATCATAATTTTAAGTTAATAATTGTGTCTATCTGATGGGACCTGCCAGGTAAGTATGTTCCTGTATATTTTCTTATTTAAACTAGGAATTAATATGTAATGATAGAAAGTAAGATCTGTACAGCGCCCTTGAGGTGATTTTTCACAAAAACGGCGCTATTCAAATCGTCAAAATATTATTATTAATAATATTTATTATTCTGAAAAGAGCAAAGTTCATTCCTAATTAATGCAGTTTTTTTAATGATATTTTTTGGAAAATATTCCTCGAATTAGGGAAATGTAGTTAGGCTGATGGAGGCGTAGGGGGCGGAAATAGGGAAGAGGAAGGTTGGAAAGTAGGTACTTTCAGACCAGACAGGTGTCTGGTCTGAAACCACGGCGATGCTAAGAGTAGGTATCTACCACTCTATTTCAAACACCATTTGTCCAAATCGGGCGAAAACTGTAACCAATATCAAGAAGGTAGCTAGGTACGTATTTCGAGCTTTTCACTGTGTACGTTATTCTTCGATTGACTCTTTTTAATAGTTTATGCCGCACAAGAGTCCCAACTGCTCCCAAACCGTCTAGAGCCAGTGAGACGATGACCTCCCCATCGGGGTATGTTGTGAGGCTGAAGGTAGTGGGGAGGGGAAGGAGATGGGAAAGAGAAACGTTGGAAAGTTCATAGATATTCAAATCTGGTCACCAAACACGGCTAAAGCCATTTCAAGCAACGTTTCGATTCTGAACCGTGGTCTTTCACCAGGGCGATACTTAGAGTATCTACCACTCTGGAATTGGATTAGCGATTTGGATCTGTTTTTCGTCAATTAAATAATACGAACTAATGAGGGATATAGCATTACTGCATTTTGCTCATAAACTTCTGAACGGTGTATCAATAATACCTGACATCCTGGCGGAAATTGGATTTTATGTCCCTGATAATTTCACGCGAGGCCGCCAACACAACCTTCTGTTTCTTCCCAGGTGTAGAACTAACTTACCAATAGTGATGCCCCTAGGAAGACTAATTAGGTTAATTAACTGCCTCGTAGGAAATTTGGATATTTTCCACACGAGCTGTAACAAGTTTAATCAAAAGCTAACTATTCAGTTTTAACTTTATTATGTACTATTATAATTGTATAATCATGATTACCATGTTTGTGTTATTTTTATCGCTTTTGCATTGTAATTGGTGTAATTTTTTAATGCAAAATAAAATAAATAAATAAGTTAATAAATAAATATACGACCTATACTAACCCAAACAAGAATGCAATAATTACGAAGTGCACATCATTGCCGTATTTTACAGGTGACATCCTGATGACAGCTCAATTAAAAGCAATGCATTTGGCCCATAACAACATCTGTGAACACGACCCTTCCGATACGTGTTAAGGAATAGTAAACAAATGCATAAATCTAGTAAATTCCGCAATTTCCTCCAAGTCCCTGATGATATTTTCTAAGTTTCAACGCGTGATTCAATGCCGCTGTCCGTATTTACTAGTGCCGGTAGCAGATTTCTAAATATAAATACTTCACATTTAATTTACCGACTGCATCGGCCATCGCGGAGTAAAACGAGTACATTATTATTAGTTGTGTAGATGCAGTTGTTGTTGGTTGTCAATGATGTACGCACACCTACACAGTTGCTAGAATGCTTCTTGATGGACATTTCATCGACCGAAGTTCTTATACGTGAATTAACTAAAACCTCATAGTCCAAGTTTGGTGGAGGAAAGCTTACACTCATAATCAGCTGCGGGTGTATTTTGTGATAAACATTTGAACATCCCACGGCAAGATCCTGTTAACTAAATGTTGGTCAAAAGTGAGATGGTATTCTCACTAAACTAATTCCGGTACGCCCTATCCAATGAACACAAGTATCCTCTAAAACTTCCTCTAAGAAACAAACTTATCTACTATGAAGTAGGTAAAGAAATGCATTAACTAATACTTCACTATAATCTGTCAACGTCGAATAAAACAACCTTCACATGGCATGGTTGTTTAGCTTTTTGACGGCCTCCATAGTCGAGTGGTAAGACGCTCGACTACGAATCCAGAGGTCGCGGGTTCAAGCACGGCGTGCGCAAATAAATTTGATTTAATGAATATGTGTCATAACACATTTAATTCATATGAAAATAATTAAAAACTTTGTTTGCGGCACGTTCCAGAGTGGTAGATACTATGTATCGCCCTGGTGAAAGACCGCCATTCAAAATCGAAACGTTGCTTGAAATGACTTTAGCCGTGTTTGGTGAACAGATCTGAATAACCAGGTACTTCTTAACCTTCCCCTTCCTCATCTCCTTCCTCTCCCTTTGGCCTCTACCTTTAGCCTCTCAATATACCCCTATTAAGGATGCCATAGTCTCACTGGCTCTAGACGGTTGGGAGCAGTTGTGACTCTTGTGCGGTATTCATGTAAAAAAAAGCTTTGTTGATATGGTCACCAAGGGGTCGATATGTAAAAAAACATGAGTCAGCAGAGCTGCAAATACCTAGAAATAAAATGCTAAGATTAACGAAAAAAATCGATTGATTTGTAATGACTTTAAAGAATTCAAAGTACAATTTGAAAAATACGCTGAAAACTTTAACAAAAATAAATAAGTAGTAATTACAATGATTTCTAATAAACTAAATACATAAAACTAGGTATTAAACTTCATATAAGTATAAAACTTTACAATACCTGCTTATACTCATATCATATCTGTATCAATTATTATGTTTAAATAAAAAATAAAATAAAAGTAAGAATAAAAAAAAACTGCCATTGTTACGAATCATAACCGTCATTAGACTAGTCTGACTATAGAAAGAGAAAATGCCCTTGGCTGGTGTGCATGCACTGAACACAGCAAGTACTAGAGGGGCCCTGTACGTTAAAGTGAATAGTTAGTGCGCATTAACCTCATTAAAAGAATGTCAATTGTATGTTAAATAAATTACTCATTGTAATAAACGTTCGTTTATTCTTTGGACAATTCATAATAATTGTTTTACATTTCACGTCACTCGCTTTAACGGGGGGAACAGCGAAGTGAAAAATGTAATGTGTTTACACGTAACAATGATAAAATGCAATTTACATTTCATTTTGTAATTTCACTAAAATAATTAGCTTTGCCGGAATGACATTCTAAAAATAAGAAGACGGAGTGTTTTGTTCAATTTTTTTTTATCTCGAGAATGTTCGGCGTTCATAAATTAATGTGTGACTCAGGAGAATGACAATATTTGAACTCTCAGAGCAAGAATAATTATAATAATCATAATTAATTTAGCATGAAGCGCACTTGAGGTGAAATATCACAAAACTGCGCTATATAAGTTCACTGTTATTATTATTATTATTAAGAATACGAGGCCTGTTCAAAAGTAAAGGTGATTTTGAATTTTCGCGGGCTGTGTACATTCGATTATCGATTTTTTTTTTGTTATATCGGTACACATATGTTTATCATATGTTAGCCATTTTGGATTAGTGGTTTGTTTTTGACAACTGGAAAGGTTAGTCACATTTTTGTGAGAGATAGCTATTTTTTTACCCAACCTATACAAATTTACGATAAATCACCTTCTCCTGGCTTTTACGTAGTAAACCGTGAGAGAGAATAAGACAAGACAAGTTCTCACATAATACGGCACCACCATTCGGTATGTAAGCATGTTCTCCGTCTCCCGCGTATCCGGCGACTCCGCCCACTGTGTTTTGATATGCGATGTAACTGGACACAACTCAACGGTTTTTCACGTTATATGCTATATTTTTGTTTTTAACAATATTGTGAAAAAGTGGTTGTGCAAATAGACAAAAATATTATGTCGACATGTGCTGTGAATAGATGTATAAACACCCTAGCCTTAGTCCTAGCCACGCCCAGGTCTAGCCGAGTCAAGCAAAACTCATCAATACTGACTACAGAAGCGCTCCCTCCTGTATATTATCGCTCTGAGTTTGAACTAAAGCAAACCCTAAATGTAATTCCAAGAAAACCGCAGAAGCATTTTTAACAATGTAGACAGGTTAATAACAATAATAATAATATTTGGATGACTTTTATAGCGCCGTTTTTGTGAAATATCACCTCAAGGGCGCTGTACAGATCTTATTTTCTATTATTACATATTAATTCCTAGTTTAAATAAGAAAATATACGGGAACATACTTACCTGGCAGGTCCCATCAGATAGACACTTGTTAACTTCAAATTTTAATTGTGATTTTTATTTTTTATTTTTTATTTTTTTTCCGTTCAGAACATGGAAGCGAAATTAAAAAATAGACTTTCTGAATTTTTCGTACAATACAGGATTTGGTTAAAATTTGAATATCTAAAGGTGATTCGTCGAGAGACAGATTATGTTGAGATTCTTTTAATGAATTTAAGGATATGAGAGTCTGAAGAGGTAAGTTTTCAGTTTGGACCGAAATTTTGTTGGGCTCGTTATACATCTTAGTTCCGGAGGGAGTTTATTCCAAGCCTTCGGCCCCGAAACTCCGAAAGGTTCGATTCGGTTAAAGAATATTTTAAGGAAAATACTAAAATTATGTTAGGATTCATGTGAATTCAAAATATATAATCAATTATGTTACATGATAGTAAATCTTCTATTATGCAACATACCATCATTATAAGCGGAAAATGTTGCTTGTGCAATTATGGAGGTCTTAGCTAGCAGAGGATTAAACCCATGATGCCTCGGTAGATATATAACGCTTTAAAACTCTCGACCAACGAACCAATTAAAAATAAATGATTTTAATTTAACTAAACACATACCTTTGTGGCATTAGATACCAAATTATTGTTATTATGTTTTAAAAAGCAATCAATTTTGAATATAAATAAAAATTAAAGTGATCGATCCTATATTGAGGCCGGAAAGTCAAAAAGGCTGAAGCGCCATTTTGGGAAGTATACACCAGAGCACTTCAAAGTTTTTTTGTTTGTGTAACAATAAAATTCAAAATTCTTTTGTGCCTAGTTGGATTTTGAAAAAAAAAATAACTCATATAACCCAATGCTTTACTGAGTTACCTGAAGCGACAAAAAGTCCCAAACTTGTGTCTCTTGAGTTAAGCCTTCTCCCAAACGGTAATTTTGTTTTAGATGGCTGAAGGGCCACAAAATTATTCAAAATCAAACAAGTGTCGGAACGTTCGACGCAGAATAAAAATCTGATTAAAACTGCATATTATTTAACTCATATTAGACCTAAAGTGTCGCTTAAACCCCTTTTCCTTTCCAGCGTTAGTATAATCGCTGCTACATTATTGAGAAATAAATATAGCACTTAGGATCTTTTAAATTTTGGCAAATTTACATTACAAATGACAATATTTGAGGTGAATTTCTTTCGTATGTAGGCAAGTAATGGTTGCATCATTTCACAAGCAACATTTTACGGTTATTATGTTTTGAGAACCCGGGGATGTTTGTCATTGTTTTTTTAAAAAATGATCAAAATCTACCATTATAGAGTCCAAATGACAATTGCTATTGCTATTTCATCAGTGTGGCAATATTAAAAAAGTTACTTTGTTATATGTTTCAATTAAATACACTCTACACAAAATATTCTTAAAGAATTTCTATCCTTTACTAAACTAAATATATCGCACATTATGAACTTGCCGAATTATATTTCCTTGTATAAACTTGTACAACAACGGTGGTGTGAAGTTAGTACGAACTGTAGTACGAGTAGCAGCTACTATTTTGTAGACAAGGTTCGCCCAAGTATTTGTGGTGTACGGTCGTGTTTTTACCGTGCTACTTCCAAAACTATTTTTTGCGGCTATTCTGTACCAAAATAATCCAGAATGGCTGAATGTACGATCCTCGAATTGAAGAACATTATTACTGAGCAAACTGTATTGATAAGAGACGTCTTACAGCGTTTAATACAGCTAGAAAAAAGTGTTCCGATTAATTATATTTCTAGTGACAGTGCCAAAAGTGTCAGTGCTTCGTCTTCGGAACTCCCGAAAGCAACCGATTGTGTTAAGGGCCCGCCCACCGCAGCCGAAGGTGCGACCACTGCCCAAACACAGCACTCCGTCACCATGTGTGCTGCACCCGCGCCGTCAACGTCGGCTACAAGCGGTCACAAGCACACACACACACTCTCAGCTGATGTCGATAATACGGCAACAAACCTACTACCCACTGCGGCCAATGTAAACAAACCATCCGGTCGAATTACCCGCTTGCAGGTCAAAGGGTCTAATACTAGCACTGAACTTTACAGTGCTATTTTAGCAGTAAAGGAGAAAAGGGCAAAAACTCCACATAGCCAAAAAGGCATCCAGCTAGCCATACCAGCCGTGACCTCGGCTGGGACTTCTGCCGGAACTTCTTCTGGAACTTCAGAAGCCCAATTGGCAGCTAAGGACCTGCAGCCTTTGACCGAGCAGACCCAGGCAGGGCCATCACGCACAACGGAACGTCCGGCTAAACGTGACCAACCCTGGACCGTTGTCGGTCGCAACAAACGTCCGGCCACAATTCGAGGTAACCTGAAGGACCAAGGTTCACTCACTTTCTTTCACCTGTACCCGCTTCATCCAGAAACCTCAACTAATGATATTATGTCGTACTTACAATCCATTGTCAGTACCGCCTCATTTAAAGTAACAAAAATTAAATCAAAGGGAGAATACGCATCGTTCAAGATAGGAATCCCACTTTCGGTAAAGAATGAAATTCTTAAACCGGAACACTGGCCCAAGTACTCCTACTTGAAGGAATGGGAGAACAATTTAAATACACCGCGACTTCCTAGTTTTAAGCCCAGTTGACATTCGAATAATCTACATATTTTTACCAAAATGTTAGAGGACTTAAGAGTAAATGTTCTCTTTTTTCGTCTAATGTTTTGGCGAATAATTATGATGTAATTGGACTCACTGAGACATGGCTAAACTCAAGTGTGTTCAACCCTGAGCTCTTCGATGACAGCTTCGATATATTTAGAAAAGACAGGGACAGTGGTAGTGGCCGCAGGCAGGGAGGAGGCTGTCTGTTAGCCGTAAAAAACGAGAATGGCCTTATTAAGGCAGAGCACTTACCTGCTCTAGAAACTGTCAACGAAGACCTATGGGTAAAAATTACATATAAATCACGTGTTACTTATATATGTACCGTTTACTTCCCACCGGCATCAAACATTGACACTTATCAATTATTTTTCAGTAAAATTCATCAAAATTTGAATACTATTGGTGGGAGGAATGTTATTGTGCTTGGAGACTTCAACTTATACTCCGCGCGAGGTACCAAGGATATTGAACACGACCTGAACTTTGTATGCGCCGTTCTTGGTCTCTCCCAATACAATGACATTTCCAATGTTAACTCCCGAATATTAGATTTGATTTTATGTAATTCATATGTTAATGTTGTCCATTGCAATTCTCCCCTTGTAACTGAGGATAAGCATCACCCTGCATTAGAATTTCTTTTTTCATGCAAGAGCAGTGTTAAGACTACGAAATTTCCAAAAAATGATGAGAACGCTCTGCGTGGATGGAATTTTGGGCAGGGTGATTTTGAAAATCTCCACTACATGATGAGCCAAGTAGATTGGCAAGAACTTTATACTTTTTGCACTATAAATGAGGCGGTACACTATTTTTATTCTTGTATTTACAATATTTTTGATGCATGTTTTACTAGAAAAGCTTCTAGTAGAGGAGGCCGTCGCTATCCGAAGTGGTTCTCTGGAGATATCATCGCGAGTATTAGGGTGAAGCATGCTCTCCATAAAAAATGGAAGGCTACTGGCTGTCAGTGTGACTATGACTTATTCAGTGTGCATAGAGCCGTGGTAAGGCGTAATATTCGCACTGCTTTCCAAGCATATCTGAATTCCATTGAACACGATATCAAACATGATCCCAAGATGTTTTGGGACTACGTCAAATCGCTACGTAAGGATGGTGGTATTCAAGACACCATGATGCACGGGGATCGGGAAGTTCGAGGAGTGGATGTAGCTAACGCCTTTGCAACACATTTCCAATCCGTGTATAGTAATGAACCTCCATTACTAAATCCTAACACTGCTGCCAAGTTGAATGTAAAGGGAGCCCAAAATATCGATATTGGTCATATTGACGAATCAGATATAGAATCCTCCATTAGAAAAATGAAAAATACTCATTCACTTGGCCCAGACTTTCTCCCGGTGTTTTTTCTTTAAAGGTTGTGTCGAGTTTTTAAAACTTCCACTGAGTTTCCTATTTAACCTTTCCATAGAAACTGGAGTATTTCCTGACTTCTGGAAAGTATCAAAAATTTGTCCGATTTATAAAAGCGGTGCAAAGACTTCAGTGGAAAATTTCAGACCAGTGGCAATACTTTCCGCACCGGCTAAATTGTTCGAATCGATTCTTCATAAATACATGCTACCACAAGTGGACCCGTTTCTAATTTCGGAACAGCATGGATTTAGAAAAGGTCGTTCAACAGAAACAAACCTATTGGTGTTTACCGATTATGTATCAAAATCTTTGGATAAAGGCCACCAGGTAGATTGTTCATATAATGACTTTTCTAAGGCCTTCGATACCGTAAATCACGACATCTTACTTGATAAACTGTCTACACTAGGTTTCTCTATACGACAGCTAAACTTTTTTGCTAGTTACTTTGCGGACAGAAAACAATTCGTATCACATGGAGTATTCACATCCAATTTGTTTTTGTACGATCAGGAGTACCCCAAGGTTCTAATTTAGGCCCGCTCCTCTTTTCCATATTTATTAATGATATTTCAGAGGTAATTCTGCATTCTAGGTCTCTTCTATTTGCTGATGACCTAAAACTTTTCATTGAAATACAAACTTTAGAAGACTGCAATCGACTTCAGTCAGACATAGATAGAATTGTTGACTGGAGTAAAAAGAATAAGATTGAGTTCAATATATCTAAATGTTTAATTTTGTCATTCACTAGGGCGTTTCATACCTGGTACTACCGGTATACGATGGACAACCTATGTTTAAAACGTGTCTCCACTATGAAGGATCTCGGAATCATGTTTGATAGTAGGCTGACATTTCATGCTCACATTGAGATGGCTTGTGGCAATTCATTGAGAATGCTGGGTTTTGTCTTACGCACCGCAAGGATGTTCAGAGACACCCGGGTTCTCAAAATTTTATATGACTCATTAGTAAGGAGTAGACTTGAGAGTGGGTCGATCGTTTGGAGTCCACACGAGGTCAAGTACTCCCTCATGTTGGAGAAGGTTCAGAAGAAATTTCTGAGATTTCTTTACTTGAGGGAGTACGGTTACTACCCGTGGCTCTATCCTACCGACTTTCTCTTGGGCATGCTCGGAACTTACCATCTAGAGGTCAGAAGGGATGTGTACATTGCAACACATTTCTTCAGATTGATTCGTGGATGGTCTGAAAACTCAGCTATCATGGAGAGCATTCATTTCTATGTTCCAGATGGTTATCTTCGCCATCGGCAGCATAGGTTGTTTTATCTCCCGGCCTGCAGGACCAACTTGCCAATGGTCATGCCAGTGGGGAGGGCAATCATGTTGTTGAATCGAATCGCTTCGGATGTCGATATATTTTGCATAAATGAAGCTTCGTTCAAACGACAAGCATTCCTGCTATTTGTATAATTATTCCTTGTTTTATTTTTTTTTTTTTTTTATACATCATTTGGATGAAAAATTATGTTTAAATTGTCTAATTTTTTATTGTTTTATTTTTTACTGTCTTTACTTTGCATTCATTGCAATTTATATATTTTTTAGAATTAATTGTTTTATATTTATGAATATTGTATATTAATACACTTACTCGCTCTATTTAAAAACGCCTTAAAATAAAAATTTTGTAATGTTTTTAAATTAATAAATAACTGAATAACTGAATTTAGATTTAATGACAGTTCGTGAGTTCCTCCTATCGCTTGACACTTCAATAAAGTAATGGCGAACTTACGTAAAGAATTTTAATTATTTCCCCCCCTTCCGGAAGATCCTGGGGGGAAATGTGAGGAAAAGCTTTCAGAACTTCCGATTTCCTAATTAAGGCTTTAAGCTCCGTAATTCGAGCTTTGCGAGATTGTAAAATTCCCATCGTCGATTGGCGATTAAGAATTGTGACATTTTATACTAAAAAACCTCCGAGAACAGAAGGATTATTATAATTTATACATAATTTGGCATAAGAATTCAAAGTCCTCAGATAATTTATTTCATATTTCTTTTGACATCTGGTTATTCAAATTAAAGTTGAATTAATTTGCGTTTTTTGCTTTTCCGAGGGAATTATTACGTAAAATGAATATTAACGTAAATGAGAAAATGTTTTTTTAAACCACGATAAACCTCATTTATTTGGTGGATTTTTTAAATTAATTTTCCTTAACATTGGAGTATCTCGCTATATCAGAGTCAAAGTAGAAAGACGATAAAGTTTAATTTTATTTATTCCATTAGTCTACGCCATCACACACATCCGATAAAACTTCGGTTCCTTTATTTTTGAACAATGAAAATTAGTATTTTCGTAGGAAGATATCACTTTGTGGAACATATTTTAAAAAAACTTTCTATTATACCACGAGTATTATTGTATTTTTTATGACCGACCGCATACTTTGTATTTTTGTATAGTTTAATTTTATACCCTAATTATGCTAAGGCTGAGCGGAACCGGTCGGTCACAAAAATTAAAATTGAATTCGTGAGATTATGCAAAGTTATTTTTTTCGTTTCTTCAAATGAAAATCTACGCTTAAACACAGTTGTTTGGATTTGAAAAAACCCAGCTTCTGGAATTTGCAGCTCGTTAGCCTCAAAACAACACAGAGCCGGTGTTCCTTACAGATGCTCGCTTATTGTTAATTTATCTTTAATGTCCCAGTCAATTTAATATTATCGTAAAGTCTCGTGTCATCTAGTTCTACGAAATCGGCCATAATTACAAGTAATAATATCTGTAATTACGAATCTGTCTCGTAAATTACATGTCATTAAAGTTGTATTTTCCCCGAATCCCTTTAATGATGTTCAATGATGTAAATTATCATACTTTTATACAAGAATAACATGGAGGTTCATTAGTGAGTTATTTGGGAAGAAAATTGAAGAAATAATGCCGACAAATGGGTAGGAACCATATACAGACTACGGTAAATCTTATTTTAATTGCCCAGCTTGTATTTTTCCTTCTCCATCGAAAAATAAAATATTTTTTGTCAGCTTCCTTACAATTTTAACGAGATTCCGAATCATTTCTAAAATTAAAGCATGAGTAAATCTTGAAATATATTTTTTAAGCCAAGACATGCGTCAGAAAACAGACTCATGGATGAATTCAGTTTATTTAAACATATTAATATATCGTCGCCGGAAAGGCAAAAGGGCTGAAGCGCCATTTCGGGAAGTTTACATCAGAGCAGTTTAAAGTGTTTTTTGTTTTGCAATAAAATTTATAAGTCTTCAGAACCTGGTTGGATTTAGAAAAATAAAGTTAACTCAGCTAACTCAATGCTCTCACTGAGTTACCTGAAGCGACTAAAAGCTAAAAAAAGTCCCAAATGTGTGTCGCTTAAGTCAAGCCTTCTCCCAAATGGTAAATATATTTTAGATGACTGAAGGGCCACAAAATTTTCGAGAGTCAGATTCGATGCAAAAAAAAACTGATCAAAACTGCATTTTTAACTCATTTTTGACCAAAGTGTCGCTTAAGCCCTTTTGCCTGTCCAGATACGATATTGTCATTTATGTTATCTCTCAGATCTTAAATAAACTGTGTTTTAACAGTTTTTATATTTGCTTGACATGTTTACCTTGACAGATACACAATTGCTATATCAACCTCGGAGCAAAAATATACAGGAGGGAGCGCTTCCGTAGTCAGCACTGATGTTTTTTGCCTGACTAGGCTAGATCTGAGCGTAGCTAGGACTAGGGCTAGGGTATTTATACATCCATTCATAGCACATGTCGACATTATGTTTTTGTTTATTTGTATAACCCCTTTATCAGAGTATTGTTATAAACAAAAATATAGGATATAACCTAAAAAAGCGTTGAGTTCTCTCCTGTTATGTCGCATAACAAAACATAGTGGGCGGAGGCGCCGGAGACGAGGGAGACGGAGAATAATAATAATTAATTAATGGTAAAAATAATTTCTGTATTAAATTCCTTATACATGACAATCTTTTAAATTTAATGCATTTAAGAAATAAGATTTAATTTTAACGAAATAAATACAAATTAAAGTACCATATAGAGAAAAATAAAATTTCAGGCAGTGTTTATGATCAGGTCAATGAGGATAAACTCTTTCAAGAATCAATAGTATTTCACTTCTGAATCTCTCCTCACTAACATGAAATAAGTCGATATCGGAAGAGATTTTGTTCTGGAGCAAAATACTCCTCCCCACCGGCAGAACCATTGGCAGGTTGGTCCTACAGGCAGAAAGATAGAATAATCTATGAAGACGCTGTCTTAGATAGTCATCAGGAACATAGAGACTTACGCGCTCCAAAATAGCAGGGTTTACAATATGAGAACATGCTTACATACCAAAAAGCGGAGCTGTATTGTGCGAGAACTTGTCTTATCTTTTTCTCTCTCGCGGTTTACGACGTAAAAACCCGGAGAAAGTGTTTTATCGTAAATTTGTATAGGTTGGGTAAAAATGTTTAGCCCTCTCTCCATATATATTCTTGCTCTGAGATATCAAAATCGTCGTGATGGTTTTAGTTTTGCTGTTCAATTTTAATTATAGGTTTGGATAAAACATCATCATACTCCCATAATAAATGGAGATTGGCTAACCTTCCCAGTTCATTGATTGATCTGTACCACCGTGTGTTCATGTTTTAATTCTTACTTACTAGGAAAGAAGAAATAGAAAATAAAAAGATTAGGTTATAAAAAGATAAGAAACTTTTTTTTCTGCTTTTGTTTCTTTTTCCTTATTCTTTGAAGTTTTTTAATGTTCTTTCAGTTATCGATATTAATAATAATTATTTTTCTACACAAGTTAAAAAGTTGGTCGTAAGCGATTGTTTTTACGAAACGTAGTTTAGAAATGTTACTATAATTTTCAATTTTGTGGTTATTGCTTTTTTGAAAACATGTGTTTAAAGATTTGTTTATTCAGCATTATCACAGGTGTTCCTAATTAGGGTTTCAGCACATTCGATAATTAATGTTGGATGTAACTTATCACATTTAGCACTATTTTTCGTATCAATATTTTTGAGAAATTTTAACACTAATGGTGCAGTTATATTAATTGCATTCAAATTTATTGAGTTCTTGTTATCATAATTGATTATAGGTATCAACTTTACTTGTGGAAGTCTAATTTGAAGCGTGATGCATTTAATGCGTGATTTTATGTGATGTATCTTATGAGGCATTATTGTTTTAAATATTACTATCTAACGACCTCCGTGGTCTAGTGGTAAGACGCTCGACTATCCAGCGATCGTGAGTTAAATCAGGGTGGTAGATACTCTAAGTATCGCTCTGGTGAAATACCACCATGCAGAATCGAAACGTTGCTTCAAAAGGCTTTTGCCGTGTTTGGTAACCAGATCTGAAAAGCCAGGTACTTTCCAACCTTACTCTTCCCCATCTCCTTCCCCTCCTTACTCCCTTCAGCATCATAACATAACCCGATTGGGGACGCCATAGTCTCACTGGCACTTGACGGTGGGGAGCAGTTGGGACTCTTGTGCGGTATTCACTATAAATTAAATTCGCAAGACAATGCATTTTTGTTGGTCGTAAAACATTCGATTAAAAAGATTGCCAAATACTTATCCTGAAATATTTGAGAGCATCGTTCTTCAAACCATAAAACTCGATAATATCGAATACCTGGACACCGGCAAAGTGGAAAACAACAGAAGCAGAGAATGTTCCGCCAATATGCGGAACTGATCAAGTTCCGCATATTGGCGGAAAGTTCTCGTTCGGAACATTGGACTTCTCATCTAGTGAGGAGTAGAGAAGCCTGGTTCATCAGAGCAATTAAAATAACTTACTTAATAACAACAATAAGCATTGAAGAAAATAATACTTACGATCTGAGATAATACAATTGTAATATAATAGTAAATATCTATCTTATACACTTTGCATTTATTGGTGGTTTAATTCGATAACATTGAAATATTTCAATCAGTTAATAATAATAACAATCTCTGCAGTTATTATTATCGTGATTTGTATCAAATAACAGCATCCGTGGAAGATCATATTACCAGTCAGCTAAATAACAACATTATGGTACCAATGCATGTCTCAATGAACGCTCTGTTCCAGAAATAGCACAACTTATTATTGTTGTATGTAATAACACTAATAGCGTAATAATACTTTATTAATAATGTATGTCGTCGCTGGAAAGGCAAAAAGGCTTAAGCGACACTTTATTCAAAAATGAAGTAAGTCTAATATGCAGTTTCGATCAGTTTGTTTTTGTGCATCGAATGCTCCGACTCTCATTTGATTCTGAAGACTTTTGTGACCTTTCAGCCATCTAAAATATATTTACCATTTGGGGGAATGCTTGACTCAAGCGACACAAGTTCGGGAATTTTTTATAAAAAAACTTTGAAGTTTTCTTTTTTAAAAATTCCCCAAAAGAGTCGCTTTTATTGCAAAAAGCCTCTGGTGCCTTTTCGTTGCAGCGACGATGATATGTACTTCTGGGAAGAAACTCTAACGGAATCAAAACATTTTAATAGTTTTAAATACATGGACATGAAAATAATTTTTAATTTCAGGGAGTGACCATCATTTATTGTTCCTCGTGGAGCAAAACCGTGATGATTTTTACCTTTATTTACTTAAATCAGCCTTTGACGACCTTAGTGACAGAGCGTCAACTCCTTATCTCTGAACCCAGATACAGCAGCTTTAAAATCCTGTTGGTTTCAAAGAGATAATTTGTTAAGTTCTTACCTTCTTGTTTTTCATCCAGTTCCTACATATCCCGCCATTTCGTTATTCGATTTTTTCACTCAACAACAACACTGTGTTAAAAACAATTGAAAATCAAGAAACAGAAGAGTTTGCTGAAAAATGTGTTGCTTGTTGGTTTGTCGCTTGTTCGTCGGTTTGTTGTTAAAAAAATAAGTTGTTCGTTCGTTGATGTCTCGTTTGGTCGTCGTTTAGTTGTTATCTTCAAGTAAAATTGAGTTAAGTTTTGTGATTCGTTGTGTAAAAAGAATGAAGAACTTAAACATCATCTCCATCGGTGAGTGAATTGGTTTCCTTCATTCCTTAATCTCTATCCGCATCCATAATTCGGCACTTACATCATGTAGTGTTGGTCTATCGTTTTACAGTTCACTATTTTCAAAAATCATCTGAAGCTGAAAGCACATTCGGTGTTTTATCGCAGCTTAGGAAAAACAACACATTCAATACAATTTATATTTGTGAAAGTGGTATTTTATGATTTAATCTACCGACAACACAAAGATATTATCCTCTCAATCTTGTTTTGTGTTTGACTACAGAACGTGATAGCGCAAAGGCAAAAACGCAAACGCCAACATAAATCGGATCATTTGAGATAATTTGTGTTCAACGTTATCCGGCAATTACTTGACAATGCGTTGAAAGCAAGGTCACACAGAGTTGTACAAAAAGTTGCCAACGGAAATCGAATGTCTTGGCGTTAGTAGGTTGGTTGACATTCTATTTCGTAATGTAATGATAATAAATAATATTAACACGTTGCAAGCAAATAATAATATCACTGTGAACAACCTTTGTGAGCGAATTATATTACAAGGTCTTCGAGAATAGATTATTATTATTGCGTAGGAACGATTATAATAATCACATAATAACACTTGGCTATTTTTTTTTTTACATGGCAATGTTTTTATATCACTTTCTGTTGGATTTCAAATAGATAATTTGTTGGGTTCTCACCTTTTTGTTTGTCATTCAGTTCCTAGGTTGGGTAAAAATGTTTGGTTCTCTCTCCATATATATTCTTGCTCTACCTACTCTTGAGTACCTACCCAATAAAATTTCATTATGTATTAAAAATAATCATTTGTTAGTATAATGTTATACTAAAAAACAAACATCTCGTCAATAGAAAATCTTTTTCCTCTAGTCAAAATTTTAAATTTAATGAAATTATTGTTGGTATTTATTTTAATTATTTATGTTTTTTATTGTTCGATTTTAGGGTAAGAGAGCAAATTTCATAATGTGATTCCTGAATTTATAGAACAGTACAGGGATTTGATTAAAATATATTTATGAATACATTTTTTTAAAGAAAGATAAACATTCTTAGGTTACGAATGACCCGACAATATTTAAAAAAAAACTACTAGTATCATCATAATAAGCGAAAAACATTGCTTGTGCAATGATGGAGGAATTAGCTAGCAGAGGAATTAAACCCACGACGCCCGGGTGGGAATCCGACGCGTTTTTCCACTCAGCTACTAACCGGTCATTATATTCATTATATATCCAAAGGTATATCACGGGGTAATTCTAATTGTTTCTTCAATGATTTGCACTTACTCGAATAATCCGAGATAATTAAATAATTCAAAACGTTCAATTCATTTGGAATGTTCGTTTGATTGTATCTTTAATTTATGGCTATTCTAATAAATACATGTCATGTCGGCCGATACTGTCATTAAGAGTAACCTCTATAATATAGGTAGATGTGTTGTACATGCGCAGACGCGCACGCGCACATGTTTCAGTCTGCAAATCTATGCGGGGAATCTGAACCTTGCTCAATATTTTCTGCAATACACTGTCGCAAAGTCTCCAATGGGTAGTATTTCAATAAATGCGACAGCAAGTGATTTGAAATTAAATGATTTTCGATTTGATAAATTGATCGCATAGAAATAATATAAATACTACAATTAATAATAATATTTGATAATTTGTACATATTGGCATTTGTTCAATCACCAATTATCATAATAACTTAAAATTTTGGAGTTTTTTTTTTTTTTTTTTTAAAAGCAAGTGTTTTTATAAGCATAGAAAAAAATAAGTTTCAGGCATGTAAAAAAAATTAAGCGAAAAATATTCTACTTTCAAACCCTTTTCAAATTTTTTTTTATTGTATAATGAGGCAAATTAAGTTTTTTGTACTGATTTGAAATCATTGTAAATAAAACGTGCTTTTAGGGAATTTTTTGCATAAATCGCCTTAAACCTTATCGCCGCCAGCGTAAAGAATTTGTGATTTTTATCCAGTTCTTTCAATTGGATCGTCTAAACCCTATATAATGAGCCTTGTTTATGACATCCTTGCTAATATTTCCAAACGTTCAATATATAGGTTGGAATTGTTGGATCATAAAGATCGAATGAACGAAGAAAGGAGTGTGCAAAGAATATATGATCCGAAAGCGAATGGAAGAAGAACTCGGGGACGCCAGAGGAAGATATGACACGATCAAGTGAATCAAATACTTGAATCTAATCTTGTGTCTTAATAACATAAGTGTATGTATGAGACGATGTACGAATGTGAATGAAGCAAAAAGTGTGTGCCATGACAGAGTTGTTTGGCAGTCCGTCCTTTCTGCCTACTCCTGCGGGGAAACGGCGTAACGGTTAGTTAATTTAATTGGTTAGTCATTAAAAACATAATAGTTTTTAATTTGTTTGTGATCATTTTGATGGAATATAACCTAAAAACACTTTACTAAACTTAAAAAATAGCTATTGGTACTAATAATTACAATGAAAATCCTGTTTTACATTTGATCGAATGAGGCTTTGTAAACTAAATTAATTGGTATTCACATTTGTCTTGGGCTATTAAAGTGTTAATATTATTTGTAGGATAAAATTTATTTTTAAAAATACAGAAGAATCGTAAATGCAAAAAAAAATCTAAACAGAATTTAACTAATTCGGTACCACGGGCAATTATATGACTTAACCAAATAGGATTATAGTCGTAGATAATTATCTGTAATTATCACAATTCAGATTTAAGTTTAAAATCCCAAACAAGCCCTTTTGGGGTGATTTAATCACTAAACGGCGCTATACAATGTTAACCAATTGTAAAGTTATTTTCAATGTTGAAAATAGCTTACGGCGTCAAATTTTTATTTACAGTGGTCCAAAAAGTGAACCCTTAGGTATGCCTTTGAAAAAAAAAAACAGTTTCACTATCCGACTTCTTCCAAGATTTTAACATCCTTTCGTTAAAAACTTTTATTGTACAAAATCTTACGTTAAATGTTATCAACATCATGGTGATTTTAACTATACATAATGTAAAGTTATTTTCGGGGTTTGCAAAGCGATCTTAGTGTGACATTTCACAAAAAAATGCTCTTTGAAAATAGCGTGTACATTTGAAGTTCTATGATTATTTGTAATGTTATTTAGAAAAATAACTATTGTTGAGCATTGTTATTCAACATAAATTTCCCACTATGATTATTTATGATTGGTTTGTATTATTTCTTACTTTCTCTAATTAATTCATTTTCTTTGAATCGACTTGTTTTCTAGATAAGTCGGTGTTCAACTGAAATGAGCTAAGCAAAACAAGTTATCTCACTGGCCACACCTCTGGCTCTTGTAAGTTGGACAACTTTGAAATCGATATGACTGCAATAACTGCATAGAATGGCCACTTCAAACTCACATGCAGTTTGCTGCAATATAATATTTTCTCATGCACACGTGACGAAATTTTTCACATTGGTTTTCTATGTAAATAATGTAACATGATATTATTTATGCTTACAAGGAAATAACCACCATTGTATAGGAGTAAAAAGGCAGTGGGTATCTTTTAGTTTAGCTCGCATTGCCTAGAAGTTTTTGGCTTTACTAAATCACTTCTAATTTGATGTTTAAAAGAGAGAGTACGAAAACCGCGCGCAATATGGTTGTGCATTATGAATATAATACTTGGAGCAATTGGATGAGTTTGTGAATTTAGGAAGTATGTTTACTCTTTTTGGCTGCTTCATTAAAATAGATATCTCTTTTGTGATCAAACTCTTTTGGTTTGTCTACATTATTTGCTGCTTTATTAAAATAAATAACTGTTTTATGGTCAAACTCTTTTGGTTTGTTCACATTCTTTGCTACTTCAGTAAAATAGATATTTCTTTTATGGTCAAACTCTTTTGGTTTGTTCGACAATGATTTTTTACCAGGCAGATGTGTAAATTTTATTCAAAATATATTATATTGATTCACTTAGTAATAATTGCAACAGAGTGTCTATTTCACACGGCGAGTCAGCAAGTGTCGATCTCCTGCACACCTGGTTACCTAGTTACCTGGTGCAAGTAGCAATAGCAAGTTACAAGTGCACCCAGCTCCATCTTGTATCGAGGCTTTATTTACAAGATATTACAATTACACTTCCTTCCCTCCCTGCCCCTGTGCCCCTGTGCTCCCATACCTCCCCGTCACGACTGTGAAATCATAATTAAGTGCACTTGTACATTATTTCCTATCACGACTGCTGCATTTATTATTACTTCAGTTTGTTCGGAGATTTCCCTCTGCTTGCTTTTTCTTATTTGATTTGGTAGAAAGTTGTGGACGATTTTTTGCATTGGATTGTGATTTCCACTAGAGTACCATCAGCCAGGATAATATCTTGGACTATCGCAAATTCAATGTTTGAAAATTTAGAAGAGCGGTTGAGAATATGGTAGGAGTAGAAAAAAGATAGGTTTAAGAAGCCTTCCTATTCAAACCTGGTCACTATTGTTATGGATTCTTTGGTACTAAAACACTGTTGCACTTTTTTGTATTTGTTGTTTAGTATGAAGTTTTACAGGGTAATGTCTACACCAGAAGCGTAGTGTTACTCTAACTGATATTAACTATGTCCGAGACTAATTGAATCTTCAAAAGTAACGATTCATACCATATAGGATACTTTGAGTTTATATAGTGGTAGAATAATTAATGTTTACAAGATATGTCAAAATCAGTTGGGGTAGAGTTTGACATATTATTTCTTATAGTATGCACACATTGGTGGGACAACAATGATAAATGAACCAAATAGGTTCAAAGTGTTACCAATCGTATGGGTAGGTACATAACACTATATCTAGACAAAGAAACTTACAAGTAATGTTTTAACTTATTGTATCTTCCCCTCCTATTTTTTGTTGTTTATTATCTATTTTTTATCAATGTAAATGAAATAATAACTTTGTATAAGACCACAAATTTTATTTTTATTTTTATGATCGACCGGTTTTGCTTAGCCTAAGCATCATCAGGGTACAAAATTAAACTCAACATAAAATACATAGTGCGCGGTTATATATACATACAGAGGGAGAACACAATATAAATTTAAATAAGAGAACAGTGAAATAACAAAAGAATAATATTTAAATTATAACAAAGGAACAGAGAGAAAGAGACAGATAATATGAATTGAAAGAGGCAAAACGTCAACTGAGAAGGTGGTTAACGAATAATGAGAAATTTTATGAGTTTACGGAAATATACCTAGTATTGGACCACTGTACAAATCTAGTTGATTATTAAAAATATGACTATTCATTTTGATGGCTTTCTTTATTTCTAGTGCTTCTAAATTATTTAATCTGTTGCCCTGGCCATTGTTGGTTACCGTGGTTATTAAAACATCTAAGATCTTCTTTGATTCTAACATTAACATTACAGGTTGTTTTACCAATATAAAATGCAGAACAATCATTACAAGAAAATTTAAAATTTTCTGATGAACTCAGTTTGTCATCTTTATCCTTAGAATTGATTACAAATTTACCAAAACAATTGTTTGATTACTTTGGAACCATTTTAGAAGCGTTTTGAAGCAGTGCAAATGCCCAGTGAAAAAATACGATTAAAAGGTATTAGCATAATCCACCGCTTGTCTCTTCCGCTAAGGATTAATGTGTACTCAACTTAGCGTTAGCTCAATTTTGATTGGTCAAAAATTTCACTTTAAAATGAATAATATATTTTTTAAGAAAGACATGTCGAGGCCACTCGAGCCCTTATTGCCTTCGTTCCCTCCTTTCTAGTTATAGCGTTTATAATGAGCTTTCACAACAATGAATCATTAATAACTCTCTCATGGAGACTGCAGAGTGTTTTACTACGTCGTGATTTATTCGATAAAATGAATTCCTTACAATTTGTATGGAAATATAAAATAACGAAAACTCTTTGGGAAAATGAGGTATACTTCAATTATGAAGCTCAAAATTATGGATTTATTGTAAATACAACCACATACATCAAAATGCATTGCTTTGTCAAAAGCAAATTTTTTTTCAAACAGAAATGGAAGATATTTTGTGAAACGAAAGAAACCTAAAAATATAAATATACATATATTTATTCCTTTAACAGAACTTCTTAGTTGTGACTTACGACTTTCAACTCGGGCAACAAATTATATTACCCATTAATCAACTCAATTTACTTGATTAATTGGTGTGAAACAGTATACTATCTACTCGATAGATAACTTATAAATGACCAATTACTTGTGACCAATAACGTATGTCATGATTAATTTATAACTTTGTTTCATTTACATCGTAAATTTCATTTCAAAAAAATAAAATTATTAATTTTTCTGCCTAAAAGTTACATTATTTGTTTATAACATCTTTTGGACACTTAAAAATACAAATTACAATTGTGAATCAGTATTTAACATAAAATTGTAATGTCTACTGAAATTGTTAAAAAAATTTGCCATATAACTTTATTTTTTTATAACTAACTAACCATCACGCCGTTTCTCCGCGGGAGTAGGCAGAGAGGATGGACCGTCATAAAACTCTGTCTTGGCACACACAATTTGCTTCATTGACACTCATATATACTCTTCTATTATTCTTACTCCTGACATGGCCCTACTCAAAGATTTAATTCACTTGTACCATCTCTTTTTCGGGCGTCCCCGACTTCTTCTTCCATTCACTTTCGCGTCAGTTATTTTTATCACAATTCTTTTTTTGCTCATCCACTCTACATACCCAAACCATCTAAACATCCCTTTTTTAATCTTATTTATTACGCCTTGCATTTTTTCCGGATATCCACATTTTTAAGATGGTCATAGATGGTCTTACCTGCAACTTATTATAAGTTATTCTAGAAGTTATGCAATACATTCCATAATTGACAATAATAATAAACAAATTGCATGTGCAAAATAACAAATAAAAACATAAATTACTAAAAAGCAAATAAAAAATCGTTAATGGGGGACATTAAATGTCAAGTGTTAAATGCAAAGAGACCATCAACATTTGATGGTCTCTTTGCATTTAACTTAACTTAACTTTGATGTTACTTATTTCTAATACTATACCACCTTTGTTTAGTTTAACTAATAAGTAGGTTGCAATTAATGAATTAATACTTACAATCTATCTTCTGAACTGAAGTTAAATTTATTCCGCTGTGCTGGAATACCTGTACAAATGTATAGCTGAAGGAAGGGATGGAAGCGATTTGGTTTAAAAAATGCACCAAAATAGCAGATGCTTTAAAATGTGTTTCGCGATGCAGCTGAACGATTGCAGCATTTCCGAGAGATTGCTTTTAGAGGGTCAATAAAAAATGTCCGATCGATGCTTTGCAAGGAGTCCGCTGCAAACTGTTTTTTTAGTATTTCGTCAAATTTAAATTTGAAATACAATTATTTTTTAATTCTAATGTAATGAAAGGATTAATATTTGTTCATTGCATTAAATATGTCAAACCAAAAAGTAATTGCTTTTTACGAAAATATTTTAATTTTAATTTTTACTTGACGTTTTGGGTGTTTGAGTGAAATTTTTGAAAGAGAAAAATATGCTAAAAAATAAGGGCAGAGATGGTACAGGAATTACTCCGTTCGGAGGATCGTTTTTGGTATTTTTAATTTAACTGCAGGTTAAAAAAAATTCTAGTGCCTCACCACTCAAAAACGGCGCTAAACGTCACTTTTTAGTATTCTAATTCAAGCAATACTTACTAAAAATGATTAATGTATAAATTTTACCCAAGTAGTTAGGAATATGCCTAAGGTTTCAAGTAAATACAGTTGTTTATCTATAATTTTTTTTAATTCAATGAAAAACTTACTTAAACTTCAGTGAAAGGTGCCGTTTAAAAAAATTAACAAATTCGTTTTTTAATGTTTTACCTAAAATTCCAGTATGCATTGAATAAAGAATTTAAAAGATTACTGTTTAAGAATTGTATTCACTGGAAGCCCTAGACATTTTTTTAACTATCCTTATAAAATTGTAACAGATACATAATTTGCAATTTTTACCTGTACTAGAAAGCCAAAAAGTATGTATTTTTGGGTGCTGAACCTTAAGAAATGTATTCACTGGAAATTTTAAACATTTTTCTTATTACTCGTATAGAATTGACAGATAAATAATTTGCAGTTTTGGCAGTACTAGAAAGCCAAAAAGTAAGTAATTTTTAGTGGTGGCCCTTAAATCATGACATACTCCGATTTGGTATGTTGCAGAGCAGTTTAGACTCTTGTGTTGTATTATAAAAAAATATTTAAAAAACGTTACTTAAGAATGTTGGCTTTTCTCTCAAAATAATTTTAAAGGATTTTTTTTAGGATGGGAGAGTGCTGGTTATAATTTATAATTAACTAAAAACCTAAATTAAAAACCAGGGTTTTTTTCTGCAGGCGCTTTATACTAGGGTGGGTTTTTTTTAAATTAAAAATTTTGAATAATCAAAAAATATTTGAAAAAAATTGTTCCGATTAAATTAGGTAGGTAACTAGGTACCTACTCTCACATCGTAAATTGCTCACTTCCAGTAAGGGCGAGCGAACGCGCGGGTGCGAGCGGTGCGGCACGAGGCGGGCGCGGCGCGGAGCCGGCGGTGCGAGAGAGACGGATAGAGTCATTAGGAGGAATAAATTCGGCAATAAATATGCTAAGTCCTAAAAATAAGTGCCATATAAATCATGGAACGGGACGTAAATATGCAGAACATGTTATTTGGAGGACTTCCAGACCTAAAGCACGGGAACATACCTAAAGAGTTGGGGAACTTTATTTTTCACCACACTAAATCACTTTGCATCTCTCTGATTGTCAGACATTTTGTTGATTTAACGCGCTCGATTGTTTTATTTCGTTTTTTTTTCGAACCAAACAAAATGCAGTCTTAGATGAATGAAATAATATAGATACGTTCCCGAACAAATAGACAATAGTATTTTTGAAAGAGGTATGCTATTATAGGCTTATTGTAACTAGTTCAGTGCATTTGAATAAATCTACTATTTCTGCGAAGGAATTACCAACCACGTGCAATCTAGGTACAAGCGAATATCTAAATGACTCAATCCTGATATTATTTTTACGCTTTGAAATAATTTTGGATAGAGTATTTCTGTTGGGCACATAGCTTAGTAAAGCAGGGCTGTCTATAATACCAATAACAGTTTTTAAAATAATAAAAGAAATCGGAAAATAAGTCTTCTAAAGAGAGTGTTAATATTTTTAATTATTTCATTAAATAATTGTAATTTATAGTTTCTATGGGTAGACCGAGTTTTGTAGTTAGTGTTTATTCATGTAGCAATTTTTCAATAGAATCAGAGTAGATTTTAAAGTGAGGGGACCAGATAGAAGAATTATATTCGACTTGGAACTAATGAAGAGTACAGGTTTTTTAATGTTGAAATATTTCTAAATTCGACGTTACTGCGACAACGCGCGTGAATGTACTGAACCGAGTCGGAGAAACATACCTCAGATTTATTGCGTTTAGTATCACACAAACATTCGTTCGACAGACAAGCTGTCACGGGAAAACGGGAGCTCTTTAACCGAAATAATGTGATATGGCGAATGCTGATATACATAGGTGTGTGGAAGACAACCGTTTCCGTACGTCGTACTCTACTTGTCTAGTCGCTCAGTAAGTTCGTCGGGAAGAGAGATTATAACAGTAACGCGGGACGTTCATATAGCTATCTCATCCATACACACACATTCTGTTTTGTATTGCTATCCTTTTCGTAAGCGTTATGAGCTTTAAAACTTAAATCAAGACCGTGCCACATTTATCGTTCGATTTGCATAAATATGACGTGTCTTGTATTTTATGTCAATGAATGCAGTGCACAATTTTTTCTGACGTCACTTTTGGGGGAGTAGAATGGATTTTGACTTTTTTTTACGTGAAAACACCACCGCACAAGAGTCTCGACTGCTCCCAACCGTCTAGAGCCAGTGAAACTATGGCATTCCCAATAGGGGTATGTTGTGAGGTTGAAGGTAGCAGGGAGGAGAACGAGATGAAAAGGAAGAAGGTTGGAAACTACCTGGCTATTCAGATCTGATCACCAAACACGGTTAAAGCCATTTCAAGCAACGTTTCAATTCTGAATGGTGGTCGTTCACCAGGGCGATACTTAAAGTTTCTACCACTCTGGAATGTGCCACAAATATATATTTTATTTTAAATCAATTAAATTTGTTATGACATATATTAGTAAAATAAAAAATATTTGGGCACGCCGAGTTCGAACCCGCGACCTCTGAACTCATAGTCGAGCATCTTAACCCTCGACCGCGCAGGCCGTCACTCGTTGATACAATGGAAAAAAAGTATTGACTTGGTTTTCATCTGGATTTTTACACCTTCAGCTTCTAGTAAATTGTTTTTCAAAGAATTTAAACTTGAAGTTAAGCCTAAATTATAAAAAATAATAATAACCGAAATTGCTATGGTAATATTTTTTAAAGATAGGCCTTCGTTTTTAATTGGGAAAACTAACATTGATAATACCTGTAAAATTTTAATGTGTTTTAACCTTGGAGTAACAATATATAGAAAGTGAAATTATTTTTACCCAACCTATACAAATTTGGGATAAATCACTTTCTCCGGGTTTTTACGTCGTACACCATGAGAAAGAAAGAGACAACAAAAATTCTCAAATCATCACAACGCTTTGAAGTATTGTAAGAATGTTATTCGTGTCCCGCTTCTCCGTTGACTCCGCCCACACGTTTTGATATGCGATATAATTTGACATAACTCAACGGTTTCTTAGGTTATATACTATATTTTTGTTTTATAACAACACTGTGAAAAAGTGGTTTTACGAATAAACAAAAACATTATATCGACATGTGCTGTGAATGGATGTATAAATACCCTACCTCTAGCCTTAGCCACGCCCAGGTCTAGCCGAGTCCGGCAAAACCGTCAAAAACTGACTACAGCAGCGCTCCCTCTTGTAAATTATTGCTCTGAGGTTTTAACCATAGGGAAAATAAATATCTACAACATTTGAATTATAATCAATTATTTGCCAATAATTACTTATATGTATTGGTAATGGATACATCCATTCGAAATTTAAAATGTTCTTAATGAAAACCAGCTATAACATTTAAACGTATTGAAAATCTTAAAATTTATACTAAAAAACTACGCTACAGCAATGATTAACTTCTATATAGTGATAGATACTCTCAACTGTTTTTGTTTATTGGATTTATTTCTTCTGGTATTCTGATTTCTTTTAATTTCCTTGTATTATGTCTGTGAATACCCACGTTGTAAATAATTTAGTAAAAAGTTCGTAATAAGTTTTATTTGTATTTTTATTGTATGTGTAAATATTAATGTTTTTAATGTTAGCATCTGTTTCCTGTTAGCCAATTTAGTTTGTCGCCTGACATTTTTACTACTTTTAAAAATCTATTTTGCCATGTATAATTCTCATTCCTCTTTGTTTTTGTTGAGAATTTGAAACTTGTTCTATTATTTGTCGTTACACAAGAAAAGAATAGTTGAACAGTAATGCAAATGTGGAGCAATAATGAAGAGGTGATGAAGTAATAATAATGAAGTCTTTGATGTAAGTTACTAGTTATAAGTTATACTCAGTAGTAAGTTACAAGCCATAAGTCCTTATTGTAAGTCACTAGTTGAAAATATTAGTTGTAAGCCATTAGTAATAAATCTTAACTGTAAGTTTTTAGTTATAAGCTTAAGTGATAAATTATAGGTTAGATAAATTAATTTGTAAAGCGCCCTTGAGGTGATTTTCCCACAAAAACGGCGCTATAAAAGTAATCCATTTATTATTATTATTATTATTAACATGGCCCCGGTGAAATACGACCATTCATAATACAAACATCGTTTCAAATGTTTTTTTCGGTGTTTGAGTAGCCAGGTACGTCCCAACCTTCCTCTTCCCCTCCCCACTACCCTCAACCTCGCAGCATCCACCAACCGGGAATGCCATGGTCCCACTGGACTCTTTTACGGTGTTCACATTAAAAAAATTAAAAAATAGAAAAAGATTCGTTTTAATTCGTGTATAATTGTACCTAATCCTTTTCTTTTTTTATTAAGCAAATTTAGGGTTAAAAAAAACTCAATCTATTGTTTGTGTAGATAACAACCCAGATGGCGGATGTGTTATGTATTACAGACAAATACAACCAATGTGGGTACCTGTATATTATTACTATGCACGAGTTAGTAGATTACCAATGTCTATGCCAATTTGACTGTAAATTGATTTATATCTCAGCTATGTGGGCCGTGACCTTCTACTGGCAACAGTAATATATCCGCACTAATTTTCGTGTAATTAATTCTCAGATCATATGGGTACCTTTACTCAACCCGAAACAGTTGAATTAGCCAACATTTGTCAGAACGTTTAATTAACTATAAATAATTTCCTTTGGGACTACGCGCGACCGTATGAGACTGAACTTTTAAAATTTGGAACTGATGGAACTTTTGGAAGTAGACTTGAACTAAGACGCTCGACTACCAATCCAGAGGTCGCGAGCTCAAACCCGGCATGCACAAATAAATTTTATTCAATTAATAAGTCATAACACATTTAATACATACACCTAGATCTAGGTATATAATATGTGGTCGGGTAGAGCTTTGTATACCATACAGAGATGGCAGCCAAATCGGAAGAAAAAATGATTTTAATATTTTTTAAATAAAGAATGAGATCGATTAAAAATGCCGGTTTCTTATAAGGTATCGGCGGCTCAATTGACAGAAGCGTTACTCCTGCACAGAGTAGAGGTTCCGAGTTCGAGTCTCTGTCGTGACCGTTATTTTTTCTGTTTCATATTTACGTTGAAGATTATTGATATTATTTCAATAATTGATAAAAAAATAATAAGCATAAAACTATTTAAAGTTAATTCTAATTTGACGTTTAATTCAAATAAAATAACATATACAAAATATATTTGTGGCTCCTTCCAGAATGGAAGATACTCATAATATCGCCCTGGTGAAAAAACACCATTCAGAATTGAAACGTTGCTTGAAATGGATTTAGCCATGTTTGGTGAAGAGATCTGAATAGTCAGGTACTTCCCAATCTTTCCCTTCCCTCCCCTACTATCTTCAACCTCACAACGTACTCCAATTGGAGATACCATAGTCCAAATGCCTCCAGACGGTTGAAAGCAGTTGAGACTCTTGTGCGGTATTCACTGTTACAAAAATTATGTTAATTGAATTATCAAATTTTAAAATTATTTTTTAAGACCCAGCTTCCCATAACTGAATGACACTTAATGATTTTTTTATGTATTTGTCAAACGTCAGTGTGGTGCCGTATTTAGTAAATGCATATTTTAATAACGGTAATAAAAATCAACAGTTTTTAAATACCGTTAGGTCCATCCGGTTTATCAACAGCAACACTAAAATTTTTCAACATTAACTTCGAGTCGAACATAAAAAAGTGTCATAAAACCTATGTCTATTTGGATACAGAGTTAGTTCGTGTTTTATAAATAGAAAGTTGACATCGCGCTCAGAGAGCAAACAAAGTTTAGGAAAGTTGTACAAACAAATCAAAAGCCCAAATCGTCACCAGTGTGTTTGAAAGAAGATTACAAAGGAGGCATTTAGAAATATTAAAATAAATATAAAGCCCCTCTTACAATTTTAAACAATTTCTTCGAAATAATCTTTTATTCAAAAGAATTATTGTGAATAAATCATAGCTCTTTCGACTTAATCCGGACTTTCGTTTTGGCAAAAGTTTTTTAAAAGTAAATTTTCAAAGAAAATAATGCTTTACAAATTCATCTTTGTTCTTGTTGCGATGATAATGTTTAATGGATAGTGATGTTAGTTGAATAGGGGCCCGGCCCTGAGTCAAATCGGCGCGTGGCGCAGGTAAAATTTTCGTTCGAACGGAAGATTGGTACCAACTCGTATCAAGTATAAGACGAGAAACTCGGGTTTCTGTTCCGCACCGACGGGCCGGGAACTTGCGGGTTCAATTGCCGTCAATGCTTCGTATGTTTTTTTTTTTTAATTTTAATTAATACGTATATAGTACAAAGCATTGTGATTAGGTACCATCAGCACCTTGGCGATTCGCCGCTCCAAATGCGCCTGCACAGGACCAGCCCTGGTTGAGTGGACCCATAAAGTACCGTTCTAGTGAAAAAACACCTGGGGCGAGCGTTTTGAATAAATTTTGTATAAAACCACCTCAAGGTCTCCATACAATAAGTTAAATTCACTAATTCTACTTGATGAAAATAGTAAAGAAAGTAAAGACAAAAAAAATACAAGCAAAAGTATAAACTTTAAGACGTAGACTGTAAGTAGACTGAATGCTGTAGAAATGAGATCCCTGTGCGCATGTGCGGTAAAACCACGTATGACCTTGTTAAAAATGTAGATATCCGGAAAGAATGCAAGGCTGATGTAAGCGTAATGAATAGGATTAAGGAAGGGACGCTTAGATGATTGGGCAATTAGAGTGAATGAGCGAAAAAGGAGTGTGAGAAGAAAATATGACCCAAAAGTGAATCAAATACTTGAGTCGGGCCATGTCAAGAGTCAGAATAACAAAAGACTGTCTATGAGACGATGTATGAATGTGAATGAAGCAAGGAGTGTGTGCCAAGACAGATTTGTAAGGTGGCCCATCTTCTCTGCCTACCCCTGCGGAGAAACGGCGCAGTGGTTAGTTAGTTTATAATAGAGGTAGTTTAAATAATTTAAGGTTTTTAGTTTGGAACAGAAGATGTGAGATATCCTTCGATAAACAATTCTAAATTTGATAATTGTAACAGAATAGTATGTTTTCCGCCATATTAAAATATATTTTTCCATTTTGCAGGTAAGTCGAGCTGCTGGGCCGAGAGCGTAAGTCACCCCTTTTAAACTTCACCTTACATATCCGAGCTTATGTAATAAGGTAATCAAAGTTTTTAAACATATAACAATATGCCCGGCGAGAAGCTCGGGGGATAAACACCTGTTCACAGCAGCTGATGAGGACCGCGTTAGACGAGACTTTCTCCTGTTTAACGACTTCGTCTAATCCGGGACTCTTCGAGACCTGCGTCAACAAATTCTTCCTTCAAATCGCATCACAACATTATCCTACTGGGAGAGTGATTTATTCTCTAAGCTCATCATATCAGTCAATAATAATAACACTAATAATAACAGTGAATTTATATAGGGCAGTTTTGTGATAGTTCACATCAAGTGCGCTTTTCGCTAAATTACCTAACAATAAGCCTAACCTCTTGCCTTGCTGTTCGTGTATTCATTTTCCTAGTGCAAACACTATCAAAAACGGAATAAAATTTGAAATAAAAGTATCTTTGTTTTAATACCACTTTATTGGAAAAATGCACCAACCGGTTTTGGCTCTACCTGAACCTTATTCAGGGTTGAATAAATATGTACCATTTTAAAATAGAATAAAAATGCTTGGGGAAAACATTAAAATGAGCACTCAACTTAGGTGGGGATTAGGTACGGGAGGGTGGTAGGAGTGGGGGTAGGGCAGTTGAAGGGGAACATGTTTAAAATTGGCTACTGGAAAAATCTAATTGCTTATTATGTAAGTTAATTTTATTTATTTTTTATAAATTTAATTAATAATAATTACAATAAAGTTTTATTCCAGAAGGTATGCAGGAGTAGTGCAATGCAATACCTTCCATAATTGATATTAATACATAGTGATAATAATTTTAACATAAAAGTTGCAATACACACAATTATAATATTAGAGAAAAATAAAAATGAACAGAAATTCAAAATGAAAAGAAAATATTTAAATATTTTCTTTAAACAATACAAGTAAAAAATATTAATGGAGGATATCAGGCCTAATTTCTGCAAAACGCCATCAAGAGGGAGTCCATCCTGACAGCGTTAAGATTGATGGGGCCAATAATTTGAACATGTTACCTGAAGGTAGAGCCGAAACCGGTTGGTGTACGTGCCCAATAAAGTGGTGCGAAAACAAAGATACTTAAACTAACTAACCAACCACCACGCCGTTTCCCCGCAGGAATAGGCAGAGAGGACGGACCGCCAAATGACTCTGTCTTGGCACACGCTCCTTGCTTCATTCACATTCATACATCGTCTCATACATACTCTTCTGTTATTCTGACTCTTCACATGACCCGATTCAAGTATTTGATTCACTTGATCGTGCCATGTCTTTTTCGGGCGTCTTCGACTTCTTCTTCCATTCACTTTCGCATCATATATTCTTTTCACACTCCTTTCTTAGCCCATTCGCTCTACATGCCCAAACCATCTAGGCGTCCCTTTCTTGATCCTATTCATTACGCTCACATCAGCTTTGCATTCTCTCCGGATATCGACTTATAAGAACTAACTAACTAACTAACCATCACGCCGTTTCCCCGCAGGGGTAGGCAGAGAGGACGGACCGCCATACAACTCTGTCTCGGCACACACTTCTTGCTTCATTTACATTCATGCATCTTTTCTTTCATCTCATCATCTTTTATTTCAAATTTGATTATATCTCATTACAAAGTGAGTGCTTCATGTCAAAGTTTAAAAACGGAATAGTTTGTTCAATTTTATAGCAAAAATGTACGTCGAACGTTTTTAGGTTGAATTTCGTGGCTTATTTAGAAGCTCCTTGAAGTTGGTCTAACAAATCGCCAAGCCACATAATTCTCACTTGAAGCGGCGACATTTAAAATCCCCGATCGTAATTTGTGTGTTATTTGTCGTGTTGTAGCTATTTCCGAGCTTTTCCCAGGAGTGGACCGGCATTGAAATAAAACGGATCTTGAGCCCCTTCGTGAACCTATTTTGTTCAGTTCTTAACCTCTTTAACCTAACCCTTACTGTGCTGAATTATTATTCCGGCCCCGGCGTTGTGTAATCATTACACAGGTTAAAACAATGCGAGTTAAATCAGAAAAATAAGGATATTCATGACGAATCGCTTAAATGAAACATATTTGAAATCAACAGTGGTAATAATTGAAATTTAAAAGCTGAAAACATGAAAAAATCATCGGCTGACGCTCACAAAACGGGTAAAAGGACCACCTCCGAGAGATGCCCGAAAGCTACTGGCCTCTGGCGGAAAAAATCGTACGCGCTGTTGGTGCGAACTGAGATTCCATTTCGCGGGTTCCCATATAGCGAAGTCAAGTAAGAGTGAGATGTGAATAGCTTCGCATCTCCCCCGCACACTCTTCGCTTATCTTTGCATCCCATAGCGGTTTTTTAGAATGAATATACCTACGTCACACACTAGCAGCGTTTGATTTTATTTGTGAATTTATTCCCGATTTTCACAAAATATCTCGTATGTGCCCGATAAGTTCTAATTAACATAAAAACTACTTTTTACAATGTGTTAATGTATTATGGAGGAATACCTCAAATTTGAAGCCAGTATTTATGATGGTTATAGAGATAGTAAAGTTATTAGAAGCATTGTGTAGTCGTTACACATCATAGTTAAAGAAAGGTTAATGCCGGATTCCCGCATGGCACAACTTCCGTCGTACTTTTCTGACTGTAATTTCGTTTGTGTTTTTCAAAATTATGTTTTTGTCAATTATGCTATCTTCTCTAATAATGTGTTTATGTTTTTTTTTTTAATCGTATATTAATGATTAATTTTAAATTAATTTTCTGGAATAGCTACTTATATTCGGAAAATCCGTATTTTTCTTCCTCTTGTGTTTAAAAAAAGTTTTATTAAGAAATATGAAGATTTTTTGACGTTTTATTGTATTTTAGTGCGGCTGAATACATTTCCTTCCAGATGAGAATAAATTGCATGAGGTTTTCTTGTAAATAAAAACAGTAATTTTACTTTAAAATCGATATTTTTCAGCCATACTGACTGAGGCAAACTTCAAATATCTATTACTCGACTTTTACCGAACTTAACGCGATGCAAAATATCTCTATGGATTGATTATTTTGTTGACAAGCGATTACGGTTCATTTAAATGTGCGAACAACAGGTTTAAAAGGATAAAAACTTCTGAAAAGATAATGATGAATGCTCGGGTTCTATAGGTACCGAAGGCACACTAGAAGTGTAAGCTCGTTAAACTAATACCACAGTTTAACATTATTCTGGAACCTAATTCACTGATTTATTGCGATGGTAGAAGATTTCGTAGGTCTATGTAAAATGTTTAGATATATATTAATTTGACATATTTCATAGGAAACCAACATTATCTACATGTACATACTTTAAATAAACAATATGTTCATTTTTATACGGCATGTTAATTTTTTCAAATTATTATTTCATGGGTAAGTGGATGCAATCTCTTAGCCATAAGTAATAAACCAAATATTTTTCTATAATGAGGAGTAAGATAGAGCCTAGAAATCAATATTTTCCCTAAGCCCTTTGGATGTTTTTTAACAAAATCTTATAATTTTAGATATGGTGAGAGTAGGCACTTTTTTTAAATTATTTATGTGCCAGTAAACTGATTTCAACACTTTGCTAACTCACAAAAAGTTGATTTTCAGAAGATGAAATAACCATTTTTTTTTTAAGGATCCATCATCTCGTAATAAACTGTTTTTAATCTATTTTTTTAGACAATTTTATTTTATCAATTTGCATTTATATTGGATCAATTTAGGTGCACAAACGAGAAAACAGCTTTAAAAAAAGGTTCTTTATCTTTAAAAAAACCGTGCTACCTTTTCAGTTTGCCTTTTTTACGTTCTTATGTACTCGAAAACCTTAGAGTATACAAGAGGTAGCCCAAGCCAAAGCCAGTGAAGTCAGTTTTGGACTTGTTTTTGATGATTTTAACATGACTCGGCGCAAATGGGCGTGGCTAAGACTAAGGCTACGGTATTTAAACATCCATTCATATCACATATCGACATAATGTGTTTGTGTATTCGTATAGCCACTTTTTCACAGTATTTTTATCAACAAAAATATAGCATCTAACCTAAAAAACCGTTTAGTTATGTCAAGTTTAGTGGCAAAATAAAAAATATGGGCGGAGTCTCGCCGTTAACCAGCGAAAATAACCAGCTTAAGATCATTACGACAGTTAATAGAAGCCGTCCAAGAAATTTTTTGTCTCTTTCTCTCTCATGGTGTACGATGTAAAAACTCGGAAAAAGTGATTTATTACAATTTCGGATGGGTTGGGTGAAACAAATTAGCTATCCCTCCATATATTGTTACTTCAAGTCGAAAACATGTTACACTTTTCCTCTCTAATGTGGAGTTAATCGAAACTGTAATTTGTATCTTCTTTGAAATAATTGAACACTGTTTGAGTATAATGCGTGGTTTTTAATTTAACACCTTTTGTCGAATAACTCTCCGACTGGCCAACTGATGTCACCAGGTGAAGTAACATTCATAAAAGGGGAGTTGACTAACTTTTAGGATAAATCGAATGATGTTGACCTGTTGTCCATTTTAGTGGCCTCGAGTGTGGACCATCGTTTAGGTTAATAATAATAATATTTGGATGATTTGTATAGCGCCGTTTTTGTGGAAAATCACCTCAAAGGCGCTGTACAGATCTTATTTTCTAGTTCGTGTTAATTCCTAGTTTAAACATACAACAGATTGCTTCAACTCAAGTGTGCTTACTTAGTTTGATTTGATTTCTTATGTTGACCAGAAGTGTTAAAAGTGGATAAAATACATTTTTTTTTAAGTTACTAGATTGATACTACTGTTGTGTTTCAACCTTAGAGTGCATAGAGTGGTACCTATCCAAGGCAGTGTAGTCAGTTTTTGATGATTTTTGCCGGACTCGGCAGACCTGGGAGTGGCTAGGACCAAGGCTAGGGTATTTATACATTCATTCATAGCCTATGTCGACATAATTTTTTGTTTATTCGTATAACCACTTTTTCACAGTATCAACAAAAATATAACACATAACCTAAAAACCGTTTAGTTGTGTCGAGTTTAGTCGCATATAAAAACATGTAGACCGAGTCCCCGGAGACGCGGGAGACCAAGATCATCTTTACAGTACATAAAAGCGGTGTGTTATTTTTGCTGTCTCTTTCTCTCTCGTGGTGTACGACGTGAACACCCGGAGAAAGTGATTTATCACAAGTTTGTATAGGTTGGGTAAAAAAAATTAGCTATCGCTCCATACATTATAACTCCAAGGTTTCAACAATGATTTCCTGCACCTAAAGCACATGTTTTCATTAGATTATCTCTCAATAAGTCATAAATTATTAAGACCTTCCAATAGATTCTTACAATAAAACGTATCTTAACTACCAACATAATCAACAACATCGATTTTTTATTAGACAAACCTGGTCAACTTTATTGTTCTATAAATATATTTGAATGAATTAAATTAGATTCCTACGAAGCAGGTTTAGCGATAAAAGGTAATGAATGCTAATATTTACTAATGTTAATATTCTTCAATCTGATAGTATTAATACGCTAAGTCGTCTTCTGTACACGATTCGTTAGATCGCCGTGTGGGGCGCTAATTTCTGCAAAAACCATACTGGTAATTTTTGCTCATACGAAAAAAAGTATATAATTTTATTCCGATTGCGCTACTTCACTATTAACTCATTATGTTCCTTTTGACGTGTGTGTCAAGACTAAACTAGTTGATATTATTCCGTGAAGTTTATCTTTAAGTTTAATAGAACTCGTAAATGGCGTAAAAGCTGTCATAAGAAACGTTGATAAATAAATATATAAACATGTCATCAATGTTTAATGTTTGGCCCCAGTTGGACATCAACCTTCCAGGAAAATCCTGTCAGCCTACCGCGGTGCACAGTGGGATATAATGAAGATTTGGAATCAACCAATTCAAAGGGATGATAACCATTATTTGGTTAGCTACATCAGGTTTTTGGATGACAAGTTTATCATATACTTATTAAACTATGTACCCACAAACTTAATTAATTCCTCAACGGCTAAGATTTAGTCATATTTCCGAGTAATCGAAAAGAAAACAAAATATTAAAAACCTTCTTTCTCAAAATGTATTCCACCTGAAATATGTGTAAGCCAATGTAAATAATTTGAATAAAATAACCATCAATTGAATGCGAATGAATCACGTGAACTAGTATGAAATATGAAACAGTGGCTCACAGGGTATCTGTTACTATTTCATAATACAACTCCAAAGGAAAACATGGCCTTAAAATTATTTTGGATTTTTAAGGAACTCGAGCAAAAGCCATGAACTTTTGAATTTCGTAAAAAAAATTACTCATAAAAAAGTAAGCCATTACTTTGCTAATTTGTATTTCTCAAGCGCCATTTGTGTAATATCCATCCTCGGGAGCATTTTAAGAAGTTATAAAATGTTTTACCTATAGTTATATAATCTTCAAGCTTTAATCCATACAGTTAACTGAGAATAAATTAAATTCTATTTACCATGTATCTTGGATTTCAAATTGATAATTTTATAGGTTCTTACCTTCGTGTTTTTCATCCAGTTCTTACGTATCCCGCCATTTCGCTATTAGATTTCCTTATTCAACAACACTGTGTTAAAAAACAATTGACAATCGAAACGGAAGAGAGTTATGTAAAAAAAACGTATTGGTTCGTTGGTCTCTCGCTTGTTCGTCGGTTTGTTGTTGTTCTTCAAGTAATATAAAATTAAGTGTGATGTTTTGTTGTGGTTCGTTTTGTTAACAATATAACTGTGTAAGAATAATCAAAAACTTCCACTTAAACTACATCGTTGAGTGAATGGTTTCCCATTTTGCATTTCATTCCAATAATCTTTCCACATCCATACTTGGACACTTTCATCAAGTAGTATAGTTTATTGTTTTACAGTCGACTATTTTCCGAATTTATCTGAAGCTGAAAACACATTAGGAGTTTTATCGCAGTTTTGGATCCAACAATATAATTAAAACGCCAACAAATGTTTATGAGTACTTAATGTACATAGTAATGTAGATTTTTTTTTTCTACTCTAAATTCTGTTTTCATCTTAAAAATACCTTTAAAAATTGTGACACATAAACTGATTCCGCAATAACCTAGTTCAACTACCACGGAATTTCCACGAAACTGCATTTTTAAATCATTTTTTCCGCGTTCTACAAAAATAAATTGGAATATACCAAATCCGGAAAATCGACCACTGTGCGCCGGAGTTCGCCCCTGACTCTACCTTCCTTTGAATGTGTTCGAAGCTGCATTGTTCCTGGAGAAACGTCAAACACATAAATTAAAGGGATATTATATTTCTAATTTCCTTCAGCGGGGCAAACCAATAAATTGAAACTTGTTTCGCAGATTTGTGACGGCGTCAGTGTGGAAATAATTCCGTCCATTGTTCAGATGCTGTGACTCTTATAGACACCATTTTCTTTTAACACACTTTTGTGATGCAACGAGACCCTTTTGTTTCCACTAAATAACATACATCAGCCTTGGAATGCAACATCTTATAACAGAAATAATAACTGTTAGCGCCGCTATTATTTTATAAAAATTACCAATGTTTTGTTAGACGCGTTGATACCCACCAAGTCATGTCATTCAACCGATTCTCATCTCAGGTTGGTAAGACTTTACATGGCCTGTTCAAAAGAAAAGGTGAATTTTTAATTTTCGCGGGCTGTCTACATTCGATTATCGATTTTTTTGTTGTTGTTATGTTGGTACACATATGTTTATCATATGTTAGCATTATCAGCCATTTTGGATTAGTGGTTTGTTTTTGACAACTGGAAAGGTTAGTTACGTTTTTGTGTGTTCTTCGAATTTTTACTTTTGAAAAAAGTGAATTTGAAATAGTCGAGTCATGGATTTAGTTTTATATTATGTATAGTTGAGTTAAAGATGTGGTGAGAGTTAATGTTGAATAGGTTTGTGGACACGTAAATGAAAGCGTTAGCGACTGTTTAGTGACGGTAGCGCCGTGTGCTGCGTCTCATTTATTTTAAAAGGTTAAAACTCATCGCAGACTGGTTAGTAATTTGCTTCCGTGGTCAGTTTCTTTTGAGTATCCCCGTGTGTAGTGGGCCTTACAAAATAAAAATGGCCTACTTTTCTAAGAGAGCGTTTTGTTTGGTGCTCGCAAAAGTTTCATTTAAAAAAATGGTTGGGGTCAGAGGTCGACATTCACGTATTTGAATTTATTACAAACAATTTTTTTTATAGTTATTTATTTATTTACGCCCGTTATAGGCTTTTACATACATGTTAACATATTTAAAAAAAACAATAACCTCATTAGTGCAAAAAATTGTGTAAAATAAAATAAAAAGAGTATTGAATAGCAGATACAAAATATTGTAGATGAAAATAACTAATAATATTTAATAAATAACAGGTTCAAAAATATTATAAAAGAAAAGAAAAAAATAATATTAAATAACAGGTCCAACTATTAGTTTAGCTCTGCCAGATGACAACAACTGTACTAAATTAGACTAACTTATAGTTTGATATTGACGTGTTAAATGTATCAGCGACATCGGAGTATGTGTTTCCCAGCTGTTGCATTCGTCGCATAGGCGTGTTGAATTGCGAGGTTGAAGCAGAATTGCTACAATAGTACGGTAGGTACTGCCTTGTAACCGTCTTGCTAGGAACATGAAATGAAATCAAGTTTAATAGTTCAGGGCTGTCAATCATTGAATTTATAATTGTGTTTAAGCAAATCAAGTCGGGTTATGCTTTGTAGATGCTGTAATAAGTTGTATTTTGTACATTTAAATGTTCCAGCCAAAGCCAATAAACTGGTAAATCGAAGTTTGCAAAAATCAAATTAAACTTTGCTAGCTGGGGACTGTTGAGAAAAGTTGACGTCAGCGTGTGCACTGCCATATACCCAAATACATACATCGTACGAAGACAGATTGAGGAAGTAGTAGAACTCCTCTTAGAACTGTGAAAACAACTCAAAACTTCGGATTCTCATATGTCTGGAATACGAAAATCAGTAGTTTGTTAAAAACATCCCAAAAAGTTAGGATTACTATTATGTTTATGTTAAAATAGATTAAGTTAAACTAACATGATATTCCTTTCTAATTTTCACCGGGAAGAAATCATTTTAAAAACCCTCCCCCAACTGCGCCCAACCGGCTTTGACGGCCTCCATGGTCGAGTGGTAAGACGCTTGATTACGAATCCAAAGGTCGCGGGTTCAAACCCGGCGTGCGCCAATAACTTGTATTTTATTAATACGTGTCATAACACATTTAATTCATATGAAAATAATAAAAAGTATATTTGCGATAAGTATCGCCCTGGTGAAAGAGCACCATTCAGAATCGAAACGTTGCTTAAAATGGCAGATCTGAGTAGCCAGGTACTTCCCAACCTTCCTCTTCCCAATCTGTTTCCCCTCCCCACTACCTTCAGCCTCACAACATACCCTATTTGGGGATGCCATAGTCTCACTGGCTCTAGACGGTTGGGAGCAGTTGAAACTCTTGTGCGGTATTCATGTAAAAAAAAATATTTTAAAAATAAAAAAAGAGAGTGATACTACGGCATCCCCAATCAGTGTATGATGTGACGCTGAAGGTAGTGGGGAGGGGAAGGAGATGAGGAAGAGGAAGGTTAGAAACTACCTGATTTCAAGCACCCCTTCAATTCTGAATGGTAGTATTTTACCAGGGCGACACTTTGAGTATCTACCACTCTGGAACGTGCCGCAAATATGTATATTATGTTTGTATGAATGAATTGTGTTATGACACATTTTAACTTAATAAATTTTATTTGCGCAGGTCGGGTTTGACCCCGCGACCTCTGGATTCGTAGTCGAGTTCATCTGTATCGTAGTCGAGTAGATATATACCTTCTTTGTATTTTTTCGCAATTTTATAAATCATGAACAAACGCAAAGGAATTTGTTTTATATAATACTTAGAAATTTATCAATTATGTTCTCTTAATTGAACAAATACTTTGATTAAAGCATCACATTTATTATTTTAAACCTTAGAGTATATAGAGTGGTATCTATCGAAGGCAGTGTAGTCAGTTTTTGATGATTTTTACCGGACTTGGCGGACCCGGGCGTGGCTAGGACAAAGGTTAGGGTATTTATACATCCAATCATATCACATATCGACCTAATGTTTTTGTTTATTCGTGTAACCACTTTTTCACAGTATTTTTATCAACAAAAATATAGCATATAACCTAAAAAACCGTTTAGTTGTGTCAAGTTTAGTGGTATAATAAAAAATGTGGGCGGAGTCTTATATTTGTTGTCTCTTTCCCTTTCATGGTGTACGATGTAAAAACCCCGAGAAAGTGATTTATCGCAAGTTTGTATAGGTTGGGTAAAAATAATTAGCACTCTCTCCATATTATTACTCCAAGTTTTAAAACTGTCGGACGGTATCAAAAAACTCCTTCCTTTATCGGGACGAAAATTAAATCAACTCGGCCTTCGTAAACTTGTGTCCGAACGGAGATGAGTCACTATGAAACCAGTTAAAGTATTTGCACTGACTTTTATTAAAACATTTCGTAAATACGTCGAAATTTTTGTTCCTTGAATATTCATGGTTATTCTTGGACCATTCGCCTCACGAGAAACCTTCGAACGGGAGTCCAGAATACGACAACGTGATGGAGACGCTTATTTTATATTGAACCTGGTCACCCTGATTGAAAAGGGGTCCACCAAAACCTACTCCCGATCATTTACTGTACAATATACGCTATACAATGTTCTGCCAGAAACGTTGACATATCAGTACGCAATTTAGGAAAATTCCATTTCACTACCTTTCCCCCCCCCCCTCTCCCCAACAGATTTCTGGGAACCGAAAACCAATCTATCTGCTCGTACTCTGTACCGAACACATTTCAATGGAAATATCTTATTAATGTCAATATTTACTCATAATTTTTTTTAAATCTCATTTTGACGGTATATGGAAAAATTCTATTTATTAATACGCATATCTGAATATTCCTGTAAATATTTCCACACTTTTCTTTGAGATATAACTAATTAACTTACCATCACGCCGTTTCCCCGCAGAGGAAGGAAGAGAGGATGGACCGCCGTATAACTCTGTCTTGGCACACACTCCTTGCTTCATTCACATTCATGCATCGTCTCATACATACTCTTTTGTTATTCTAGCTCTTCACATGGCCCGATTCAAGTATTTGATTTACTTAATCGTGCCATGTCTTTCTCGGGCGTCCTTGACTTCTTCTTCTATTCACTTTCGCATCATATATTATTTTCGCACTCCTTTCTTCGTTCATTCGCTCTACGTTCCCAAACCATCTAAGCGTCCCTTTCCTGATCCTATTCATTACGCTCACATCAGCTTTGCATTCTTTCCAGATATCGACATGTTTAATACGGTCATACATGGTTTTACTGCACATACGTCTCAGGGATCTCATTTCCACAGCATTCAGTCTACTTTCATCCTTCCTCTGCCAATTCCACGCCTCACTGCCATACATCAGGGTTGGTATAAGCATTGCATTGTGGACTGCTAGCTTCGTTTCTTTGGACAATTTCTTATATGCGCCAACAGCGTTATGTCATTTGAATAAACAGCTTCACGACTGTGGTTCCGTGCTAGAAAGTAATTTATAATACAAATCAATCGTACAAATCTTAATTTCTAAAAATATTTTACTTACTCGGTACATGTTGTCTGGAAACATTTAAAAATATTCCCTTCTCATGCAAGAGGCAGATTGAGTAATGTTTATCGTTAGAAGGATGTTGAATAAAAACAGAATTTCAAAGTTTGGTGTTTGGTAACTGTAAATTCAAACCGCTAACCTAACCTAACCTTACCTAACCTAACCGAACCTAACCTAACCTCACCTAACCTAACTTAACCTAACCGAATCTAACCTAACCTAAAATTTTCAATGTGAAGCCTCATAATTCTTAAGTAGGTACCGAAAACTCTTCTAATATTTATTATTTTATTTGTATACGCCCTTATGCGCTTTTGCATAACTGTGCAATAGATATTATAAATTAATAGTGATACAGAAATAACATGGAGTAAATGATTAGCACACAAAACATTTATAAGTTACTAGAAATATTTCAATGGAACAAATAAACAATAGTATTTTTGGAAGAGGTATGCTTTTATAGCCTTCTTGTAACTAGTTCAGTGCATTGAATATATCTACTATTTCTGCGAAGGAATTACCCACTGTATGCAATCTAAGTACAAGCGAATATCTAAATGACTCAGTCCTGATATTATTGTTACAATTAAAAATAATTTTGGATCGAGTATTCCTGTTAGGTACATGGTACATAACTATATAAATCAGGGCTGTCTATAATACAGTTTAAAACAGTTTTTAAAATAATAGCCAAATCGGAAATAAGCCTTCTAAAGAGAGTGTAAATATTTTTAATTCTTTGATTAAATAATTGTAATTTATGGTTTCTATGGGTAGACCGAGTTTGCAATTTTTCAATAGAATCAGAGTGGATTTTAAAGTGAGGGGACCAGATAAAAGAATTATATTCGACTTGGAACTAATGAAGAGTACAGGTTTTTTAATGTTACACAACCTAATCCGATTGGGGTTGCCATAGTCTCACTGGCTCTAGGCGGTTAGGAGCAGTTGGGACTCTTGTGCGGTATTCTCTATTAAAAACACCAATAGTATATTTTTTTTAAATTTGCTTGGATGTAAAAATAATACTTCAATGATTAAATAATAACAAATTTATAACTTTATTCCACTTTTTTATTTTTGACTGGACCGGTTTCAGCCTATAACGGTCATCTTCAGACTGGTACAGGTTGTTCTTATTATATGGCTTATATACTATTTTTAAAATAGTATATAAGCCATAGAAAAAGAACAACCTGTACTAGTCTGAAGATGACCGTTATAGGCTGAAACCGGTCCAGTCAAAAAATAAAAAAAGTGGAATAAAGTTACAAATTTGTTTTTATTTAATCTTAAAAATGGAATTCCACCATGAATTAGTTACAAAATTAGAAATAATATTTCAATGAATTTGATTGAATTCGTCCGAAAAGCACTTGGAAACAGAGCTGGTCCACCACGCATCACGCACCACGCATCACGCCTCACTCCAGGAATGATTGACCCACAATGAGTGGTCGGATTTGTAGCACATTTCAACACAGACATTGAATTATTTTTTTGTTCCGAAACAATATAACATAAACAAAAGAACAATGAGGCCGCCATTTTGTTTTATTTCGAGTCAGGTTCGACTCCAGTTTACAAAAAGCCTCCGCGACAACACGGCCCGGCTCTCGCGGACAAAGACTTGTAATATTTCTGATTCTCTATGTTAATTTTATGGCTACCATCTTTCTTTATTATATTATTTTGCTACAATTTGATTTATTCGACGTTCGCGAACGAAAGACAATAACCGTAAATATGTAAATGAAAATGGAGTCTTTTTTTCGTCTTGTTTCTTTTCAACTGCTTAAATTATTAATATAAATTCATGAATTTCGTTATAACTTTCTGATGACGTTAGGAGTTTTACTTGGATTTATCTCTATTTAATTATAAGTCCAACGCGGTAGATAGTTGAAATGAAAATATTCCAATTCGAATAAATAAGCCCACGAATTTTACTAAATGAATATCTTTTTAAAATGTATATTAATAAAAATGCAAGGATTACGGTTTAGGAAATGTCGTTCATTTGTAACGCGTATGCCTTATCCCCTTCAAAGCATGGGATCCTACCCACACATTGTTGGAGAGATGCCACTTTTTCATTGTATTCTTGTATTCAATATTTTTTAGTACAAAAACTCTTCATGTGAAAAAAAAATTAGCGGATTTTGGTTATATATTACTGTATTTTTTATGGTTAATACCGCACAAGAGTCTAAACTGCTCCCAAACGTCTAGAGCCAGTGAGACTATGGCAACCCAAATCGGGATATGTTGTGAGGCTGAAGGTAGTGGAGAGGGAAATGAGATATGAAGACGGAGGTAGGAAAGTACCTGGCTATTCAAATCTGGTTACTAAACACGGCTAAAGCCATTTCAAGCAACGTTTCAATTCTGAATGGTGGTCTTTCATCAAGGCGATACTTGGAGTATCTACCACTCTGGAACATGCCGCAAATATACTATATATTTAAACTTATAATTTTACAAAATGAATGGATTTTGCCCAAGTACTGACTGTATCTCGTTGTAATATCGTCGCTGTAAAGGCAAAGGAGCTTAAGCGACACATTGATCAAAAATAATTTAAATATGCAGTTACGATCAGTTTTTTTTTCTACATTGAAGGCTCTGACTCTTGTTTGATTCTGAAGACTTTCGTGACCCTTCAGTCATTTAAAATATATTTAGTATTTGGGAGAAGGCTTGTTTCAAGCGACATAAGCTTGGGACTTTTTTTTAGGTTTTTGTCGCTTCAGGTAACTCAGTGAGAGCGTTGAGTTGCCTGAGTTAACTTTTTTTTTCAAAATCCAACCAGGTACTGAAGACTTGTGAATTTTATTGAAAAACAAATAAAACTTTAAAGTTCTCTGGTATTAACCTCTCAAAATGGCGCTTCAGCCCTTTTGCCTTTCCGGCGACGATGTGTTGTTTTTTTTTTTCTTTTACTAGAGTGCTAAAGAGATTAATTTTTTTATTTATTTATTATTTAAGAAACAAACAGTCGTACATTAAAGTATAAATATATTAAAAATCAACATATTCTAGATCAATTGAGTTTCATTAAAGAATAAAAGTAGATACCCATATAATATAACAGATTGTAAAAAATAAAATAAAATAAACATTAGATATATTTACAATTTAAGTAAGCAAAAAAACAAGTAAGTTATAATGATAAAAATAAAGAAAAGTTTATGTATATGCATAATAAATTACTATTAGTCAGAGTGGTAGATACTTTAAGTATCGCCCTTCAGAATCGAAACGTTGCTTGAAATGGCTTTAGCCGTGTTTGGTGACCAGATCTGAATAGCCAGGTACTTCTCAACTTTCCTCTTCCCAATCTCCTTCCCCTCCCCGCTACCTTCAGCCTCACAACATACCCTATTTGGGGATGCCATTGTCCCACTGGCTCTAGACGGTTGGGAGCAGTTGAGACTCTTGTGCGGTATTCATATAAAAAAATATAAAAAAATACGATAACAGTAGATTTTTACATAATTATCAAAATCGTAAGTATCAATTCAGTTAGTTTCATTTTAAATGATTTCAAGTTACAGTTGAAACAACATGCTTGAACTTTTTCCTTGGTGTAGTTATATGAAACAAGAAAAGGGTGCAAAACAAAAAATGACATTATAAAAACGCTTTGAAATACACGTAGAACCTTAATTTCATCTGTTTTTGTTCTAATGGATGTTTAACGTGGTTTTGTAGACACTTAATTATACAACAGGAAGTATTTCTACCAATAATATTATAACGTAGGTACTTAACCTAAGCTAAACCTAAAGTAAAGCTTAACCTAGGCTATACTTTAACTTCTGCATTTACTTCGCTTCGGTTTACAATCTTATAGCATTTTCCTTCTTGTTCATTTATTATTCTATCTGGCCTCTCAGTGTTTAATATACCTGTGTTAAATAAGTACTTATTATTAAAGATAATGATATGGCTGCAAGTTTGCGGCTTATATTGTGTGAACACTATTTAAGTCATATTAAGTGAGAAGAATTTCCGCAACTAAATAAGTTATTTCATGTCTAGGGCGCCACTAATGCAGATATAAGGGTTACCGGAATAAAAAAATATTTATTCGCTAGGAAATAATTAATAGGAAATGTTCTTATTAGGGAAAGGAATGAGTGAACCTGGGTCTCAAAGAGGCCCACGTTGTAAGAGGGAGGAAACACAGAGACCGGCAAATCATTCCACAGTCGAGCTGTTGAACACAAGAACGAGTCGTAGAATAATAATATTTGACTGATTTCTATAGCGCCGTTTTCGTTAAATAAATATCACTCCAGGGTGCTTTACATCATAACTAACATAACCTACAACTTAATCACTAAGACTAATAACTAGTGGCGTATAAATTATAACTTAAAACTATGCACTTACAACTAAAACTTATGATTAGTGACTTAAAATTTAGACTTACAAGGAAAATGTATGACTAGTGACGTAGAATTTAGACCAACAACAAAGACCTTTTTAAATTTTTAATGATAATAGTTATTGCTTTTTAAAAAAACTAAGACTTATCGATATTAACGTTTGCCTTATACTTATAACTAGTGACTTACAACGAACATATTTACATTTGCAGATATTTATATAATGGCTGTTGCCCGAGCTGTCAAAACCTAAGGTAGAAAAAAAAACCTTCTCGTGTATCGAATGTCGATCGAGCACAAATGTTGGGCGCGCGTTTGGCGAATTCCGGCTATGATATCAATGACGCAAGTTTCTCAGAGCATCTTCAATTGAGATACCGGTAGAACAAGGACAGCGTTCCAACCTTAGAGTATACTAGAGGTAGCCCAAACCAAGGCAGTGAAGTCAGTTTTGGACTTGTTTTTGATGATTTTAACATGACTCGGCGCAAATGGGCGTGGCTAAGACTAAGGCTACGGTATTTATACATCCATTAATATCACATATCGACATAATGTTTTTGTGTATTCGTAAAGCCACTTTTTCACAGTATTTTTATCAACAAAAATATAGCATCTAACCTAAAAAACCGTTTAGTTGTGTCAAGTTTAGTGGCAAAATAAAAAATGTGGGCGGAGTCCCGCCGTTAACCAGCACCTTAAGATCATTGCGACAGTATATAGAAGCTGTCCAAGAATTTTTTTGTCTCTTTCTCTCTCATGGTGTACGATGTAAAAACTCGGAAAAAGTGAGTTATTACAATTTCGGATGGGTTGGGTAATACAAATTAGCTATCCCTCCATATATTGTTACTTCAAGGTTCCAACCTATCGTCTGTACTGTGATTATCTTTTTTTTTTTTCATGTTATTAAACTGACTTATACCGATCTTTGACCGGTTAGTAGCCTAGTTGGTAAATGCGTCGGGTTCTCACCCGTGGGTTCAATTCCGCTGCTAGCTAAGTCCTCCATCATTGCACAAGCAATAACATCTTCTGCTTATTATAGTAGTAGGAGTTTTTTTTTAATATTGTCAAGTTATTCGTGACCTAGGAATGTTTGTCTTTATTTCTTTAAATGTATGTAAAACATAATTATATATGTTATAGTTTGATTAAAATATAAAGAAAAGGAATTAATTTTTTTTTATATTATAGTTATTTTTACTCACGTATTACATAATATATATTTTGGTGTCAATTTAAACTTATCTAATCTCAAACTACAATTTTAACAAATTTTATTTTTAAAAAGTAGACTGAATACTGTAGAAATAAGATCCCTGAGGCGTATGTGCGGTAAAACCATATTTGAAAGTGTTGAAAATGTGGTTATCCGGAAATAATACAAGGCTGATGCAAATACAATGAATATGAAACATTGACATGAAGCACTCACTTTGTGGAAATGTACATAAAAGATATTTTTGGTAAAAATTAAACTTATCAATTTCACCACTTTAATGGATACATAAACCAACCGGTTTTCAAATACCTGAACCTTCTTCAGGGCTGAACAAATATGTATTGTTCATATTTGTTCAGCCCTGAAGGTTCATATATGCCGAAACCGGTTGGTTTATGTATCCAAAGTGGGTGTTAAAAGGCTTTTATTTAAAATTTAGTAATTAATATGATTGAGAAAGAAACTCTTAGATGGTTTTGGCATGTAGATCGAATGAACAAAGAAAAGAGTGTAAAAAAAATATTACGTGAAAGTGAATGGAAGAAGAAGCCGGGGACGCCCGAGGAAGACATGGCACGATCAAGTGAAACAAATTCTTGATTCTGGCCACGTAAAGAGTCAGAATAATAGAAGAGCATGTATGAGACGATGTATGAATGTGAATGAAGCCAATGTCCATCCTCTCTGCCTCCCCCTGCGGAGAAACGGTGTGACGGTTAGTTGTTTAATTACTTACTTTTAAAAGGTGATTTATTAGACCAAAATATTTTTAATGGCAGCACTTTACGAAAACCGGAAAGCAATGACGCACTTATATTCAATTCAAATGTACATCATTTTTATCTTTCGAAAATTATTTTCCCGTGTAACTCTTAATATTACCAAATTATGCACTAAAACTTTATGGCTTCATTTAAATATGCGGTTTATCATAGCGCAGTATAATATTCAAAAGCAATAATGTAAAGCGATAAAATTTCTATGATGTTGCTTGATTCATTTAATACTTTTTAAATGAGCATTTCTAAAATAACTCTAATAAAACGACAAACGCCTAAATTGCAGGTAAAATCGAATCTGTACATTAATGATACTACGACGTTAATGCAAATATATCTTAAATGTTAAAATAGTTTAAAATAATGTTATAAATTCTACATCTTTTCCTTACTCCGTCACCTCGAATAACTGGTGAGAATCTATTGACAGCTAGGCGGCAAAAACTGAAATTAATGATTGTGCGTGTGGGTTGTATTTTTTAAAATGTGAAGTATACCTTTTTGTATGAAAATATTTCCGCTTTATTTCAACAACAAAATATGAAACCTGTTTTTCAATTTAAACTAGCAACATTCCATGTAAACATGGGAAACCAAATATCAAAAACTATTTACTGAACGTTATGAAATATTTTTTAAATTTTTTTTATGAATAGGTATTTTAAATCGATGAATGTTTTGTCTTTGGTTGAAAACATTACCGTTGACCTATAAGCGGTGCAAATTTCACCACGCCACACAAACATGGGTTTTTTTACTTCATGGCAGAGATACCTACGTTGATGTTTCAAAGTTGTGTAACTTTGCAAGCTGAAAACAGTTGCGTCGACTTATAAATTTCCTGCAAAAAAGCTGCGCAAATTGCATCACATCAGAACTCACCGTTCGATAATTTTCGCTGCCGTGTCACATAGATTTTTTGCTGAAAAGTTCAGATTCAGTGGGTGAACAGTTTGAAACTAGCAGATTGCAAGTTCTACCCTAAGTCACCACTTTCCAAAGCAAACGTCTAGCTTATAGAGGACCTCCCCTAAACTAGAGTCATATAAATCCGCGATATTAAACTGAAATCAAGATTCGAGTGTTCTCCGCGAATCAGATACGGCCATATTTACTGACCGAACTTCCGCTAATAACGACCCAACTTCAGCGATGTAAACTAGCAAAGTGTTCATGTTTGAGACGTTATATTACAATTTCCCCATTTTCGTTTTATTTCTTCGCAAATTCCACAATTCCTTTTACAGCGAAAATAAATTCGCAGTAAATTTTGAAGTCACGTTTTATATCATTCCATCTTGTTGTTTAGTCGGGGAGAGAGGGGAGCGCGGGGCGGGGGCCACATTGGAGGACGAAATAAAAATGCTGAAACGATGAACGTCGCTTACTCGGAATATCCCTATTATCGTTTGATTAATTCCTTTCCTTGCTACGTTACTTAATGAATACGGTTCTTTTTCAATTTAGCGTCAAATATCATTTTAATCTGCTGCGAAGTTTGATCTCAATTCGGTTGAACACGGGACACCCGTTCACATTTGACATAGGCAGCATACTTACCTATCTTTCCTCGTTTAAATCTATTAAACATGTCCGTACCTGAAAGCAAAAATCAAACGTACCATACGAAGAGGGGTGACGTAGTTACCCCATCAAACCCCTTACTTATTAAAGGGTTTTCGTGACATGAACTAAGGTAATTTGTTTTTGGTAATACTTAGAGAGAAGTATTTTCATAATATTTCAGTAATCTTTATCTAAGATATCGCGCAAAACTCAAAAACTTGTCCGAGATGACATGAGAACCCTTTTTCAAAACAGGAGTGTTATTCCAAGTATCTTCGACAAAATTACAAAAGCCTTTCATATATTTCTTTCACTCACCCGCCTCACAACATTACCCAACCAAATAGACACAAAGTTCTACTGGTTGTATTCAGTAGACACAGAGGAGCATTTTTGAGGTATCATATAAAAATTATGAATTAATAATGGCGTATCTGGAAACCATAATTTTAATGAAAATGTTCACAATGTAAATTCTACCTACAGCTATGGAACTTTGATATGCTCATTTAAAGTACAAAAAAATCATCCAGATTTATCCATGCTATTTAAATGTCAAAGAAGAAAAAAGATTTGTCTAAATGAGTGTTGAAACTTGAAAAAATTGAAAAGTAATTGGTAGGATATGTTATTTTAGTGTAGGAAAATATAACGAATATAAACTGTTGTTTCTGGTTGTTTTAAATTAATACCGGGCATCCTTGACAATAATTCTAAACAACGCCACCGAATTTATCGTGGGCAATTGTCAACTGTTGAACCGTTTAACCGTTGAAAAGTTATTTCGCGTCAACGTCGGCTAATCATACGATATTGATTTTAACAGTTGGATCGTTGGTGCCGTTGGGGATGCTATTTTATAACAGCTTTATATTACTTGCCATCGATAGATGTACTTGACGCTAGCCGCTACGTATCGGCCATTTCGGATAGGAAAATTCACAAAAACGTCTAGTAGGGAGGGACATACTCAGTGAGAGGTGGACTGCGTTGCGTTGGATAATATTCGTATGTAATAATAATAATTAAATGGATAACTTTTATAGCGCCGTTTTCGTGGGAAAATCACCTCAAGGGCGCTATAAAAAATAATTTATCTAATCTATAACTTATCACTTAAGCAAAATTTCAAATTTAAAAATTGCAAAATTTCATCAATAGTGTTGGACGTTGACGGCATTTAGCTGTTATTTTCAACAACTAGTTATATTTTGATACAGTACTATTTTGAATACTAAATGAAGAAAAAATAAAAAAAATTATTAGGCTTTTATGAAGTGATAAAACTCACTTACACTAAACGATATATCTTTAATTATACATATTTAATTTTAATTTACAAAATTATTAATTGTTTTATTGACTCACCTTCTCTGTTGCAACTTATCCAGTTCAACATTCCTTGCCGTAGACTCAGAAACAATGAATTGCTGTTCCTCAGTCATCACAATACTAATTATGGGTATAATTCTCCAATGTCCAGAATGTCAAGTATCTTGTTAACTCAAGCCATGATCTTGAAAATTTTGGTAGCAGTCTAAATGATTTTCGTCATTCTTTACTTTGACTCTACCAAATTTTTGACTACACGGCTTGAATGTTCTCTCTTATGTTTATTTTGCCTTATTTTTGTCATCGCTACATTTATTATTATATATATATATGCTATTCTTTCTCTGTTGCTCTTTTTTTCATTTCGTGTTTTATATGTATTTTTTGTAATTGGACTTTAGTCCGTTAATTTATAAATAAATAAATGTCAACTTGATATTTCGCTTCAATAGAATTTATCCAAAACCCTTTCCCACTATACCGAATCTTAAAAATGTTCATGTCACATTAAAATTGATTACATTGTATAAAAATAAACCTTTGAGTGCTGAGTGCCCCTCTCTCCCCGTCCCAGTTTAGAGTGAGTTTTATGAATAATTCAGAGTGCATTATCAATTCGGGTGACGGAGGGCAGGTGGGGGTAGCGGGTGGGGGTGGTGAGTAGGGAGACGAGGGGGAAACTGCCACGGAAGAAATACGCTGAACTCGTTTGAACTTCTGACGATGAAAGGATTCCATTTAAATAAAAATGTTTCCCAGAATCATAACATCTCTACATAAAACAAAATGAATAATGTATTTTTATTGGAATATTTATTTCCATACGCAAGATATCATAACAGTCTTCTGAATCGCACATCAATTTGTCTTAGTGAATTTGAATGTAAAAGGCTTATTTTTCTGAGTAAGTGCCAACGTAAATTTCATTTCAGTTTTATTTCTCCGACCACTTTCCAGATTATTTTGTCTACAAGCAATATTACAATATATACACTTATGTACGAGTATTCATGGCCTGTTCAAAAGAAAAGGTGAATTTTGAATTTTCGCGGGCTGTGCACATTCGATTATCGATTTTTTTTGTTTTTTATGTTGGTACACATATGTTTATCGTATGTTAGCATTATCAGCCATTTTGGATTAGTGGTTTGTTTTTGACAACTGGAAGGTTAGTCACGTTTTTTGTGTGTTCTTCGATTTTTTACTTTTGAAAAAATGGATCAAAGATTAAATCCATGATTTGTTCCACAACTCCAGGACGCTCATCGTCATCTTCTCGGCCTTCTTAAAGCGCTTTATAATCACTTTTTGAGGCAAAGTAGACTCGCCAAATGCCACAGTCAACATTTTAAGTGCGTTGGAGCACTTTATTCCATTTTTAAAAGCAAATTTAATACATATTCTTTGATCCATTTTTTTTAAAGTAAAAAATCAAAGAACACACAAAAACGTGACTAACCTTTCCACTTGATAAAACAAACCATTAATCCAAAATGGTTGTGTATATTATAAACATATGTGTACCAACATAACAGTAACAACAAAAAATCGATAATCGAATGTACACAGCCCGCGTAAATTCAAAATTCACCTTTTCTTTTGAACAGACCTCGTATACCTGTGAGTTTGACTAGCCAATTCTTGTAAAGAATGTATTTACGCCCTAAATTGCTATGGTTAAAGTTTAAAATAATCTCATACTCGTATCGTAACCCGACTAGAGCTATTTCGCGGAGATTAATAGTCGAGAACCCAAAATAACATTAATTATAAGGGTTTTAAACTCCCTTCAAATGTACGAGAACCCTTTCGATTTTTTTGAGGATCGTGTCTTAATGTTGTGAAATTAAAATTGTAGTACATAGTTAATAGATTGTTTCGGTAGATTTATAAATTGTAAAATACTAGATATAAATGTTAAAATTTATAACCAAATAAAATATTGAGATACTTCATCTACCCTTTTCTCTCTCGCTGTGAACATTAAAAGCTCAATACAAGTTGCGTACAAATGTTGTTTCCCGTGAAAAATCACGGGATGTAACTTGTAACTTGGCTCGCAATGTAAACTGACACGGTTTTAAAAAAAAACTCCGACAGTTAAAAATATTAGTTGATTGAATCCACCCATTTCAAAAATAGAATAATGCCTGCTAAAATACATTACAGGTAAGTACTTTTTCAGGTAGGTAGGAATTTGAAAAGATTGTTATTTAATTTGATGGTTTTCATCCACAGTTCCAAACACTCGTACGTATTTAAGGACATCACTGTTGAATATATACGAGTACCTGAAAACATTCCGTTTTTAATTTTTCTTATTCATAGCCAAAAAATGCCAGTGGAGTGAAAATCCGTGATTTGCCATTCGATGGTATTCATATTTTAACAGCAAATACAATACAATACATAAACTGCGACGATTACTACAAAAAAATCACAACAAAATGTTAATATAATAAAGTTAAATAAAAATAATAACAATAATGTTTATTCCGGAATGTCAGGAGGTAAATGCTATCCTACACATCTTATTAAAGATATTAGAATAAAGGTTACAAATTCATCCGGATTGTTCAGTAATTAATATTAGCATTAATATCGTTACACTTTTACCGATTTTTTCGAGTCCCAACTACTCCCAACCGTCTGAAACCAGTGGAACTGTTGCATCCTCAATTGGAGTATGTTTGCGAGGCTGGAGGTAGTGAGGAGGCGAAGAAGATAGTTATGATTAAGATTGAGAAGTACCAGATCTGGTCATCAAACACGGCTAAAACCATTTAAAGCAACGTTTCGACTCTAAATGATGGTATTTAGCCTACCACTCTAGAACGTGCCGAAAATATGTTATAAGTTTTCTTTATGAAATGTTGATCTTTTAAATTCTTTATGAAACGCATACTGGAATTTTAGGTAAAACGTTAAAAAATGCCTTCGTTTGTTTTCAAACTACATGTTTTAGTGACATTTTCCTATGTTTTTCATAAAATTTTAAAGATTACAATTTATATACTTAATTCACTGAAAACCTTAAACATTTTCCTTACTACCCATATAAAATTTACAGATAAATTATTTATAGTATTGCTTGTATTAGAATGCTACAAAGTGACGCTGATTTGTGACGCCATTTTTAGTGCTGAGGCTTAACTCCCTAAGACTTTGTTCAAGAAAACCATAAAAATCTTTGAAAAACACATCTCCACTGTCTTTTTTCTTCAACAATTAGTTCTTATTTGCGATTACAACAGAATAGCCAAATATTTTCCTGGAAATCCCTATTCCCCTCCTTTCATCCATAACTCCTGACTAGTTAAATCCTTTTATGTAATCCTGTATTAGAGACGATTAAACAACAAACTTCTTTGTAAACCCTTTAGCCCTAGGAGGACTCAAATACATTTCAAGATTAACCCTTAATGGCCCAATAGAAGTAGAGAAGACAGAAGGCTGTATATCTTCCCCTTTCGCCGCCTCCTCTTCTCTCCCTCTGCACTATGTGTCAAAATAACATCCTTATACAGGCGTCATAACTCTTCGTCGGCCATAAGTGTCCTTAATATGTTGTTATAGGAGCGCATTTTTCAAGTAAAATTGACACATTTACTACTCACGTAGAAGGGGACATCCAAATAAAATATGCTTCAAATTAAAGACAAGAAAACTAATACTTTTGGGAAGCCCACTCTCGGAAATTCGTTTAATCTTGAGAAAACACTCTTCTTTCGCCGCCAGAGGTTCCCAAATCCGGGTCCGGCTGTCTCCCGGGTTCCAATGCTATTTTAAATAGGCAAGTTACAAATATACAAACAATTTAACCGATATTATGTATTTATTTATTTAACAGGGATCTCAAAAATACAGCTGTTCACCAAATAAATTAAGAGATAAATGATATTAAAAAAATATTGTAGGTAAATGCATAGTGTGGTAAAAGAAACTTGACCGGTCGGTAGCTGAGTGGACAGACGCGTCGGATTCCCACCCGGGCGTCGTGCGTTCAATTCCTCTGCTGGCTAAGTCCTACGTCATTGCACAAGCAACATCTTCCGCTTCTTATGATGGCAGTAGGAGTTTTTCAAAAATTGTCAGGTTATTCGTAACCCGGGAATGGTTGTCTTTCTTAAAAAAACTAAACATTTATTTAAACATTACCATATACATTCGAAGCAGTTATATGAGTACAAACTGAAGTATTGTGTTGCATTTAATACGATATAATAACGCAAATAATGTGAGCAATGAAAAAAAAAAGATATGACATAAGAGAGGTTCACTCAAGTACACATGTTATGAGATAATCGTTGAATTGGCGAGTGTAAAAAAATATTACTCGTATAGTGCCTAAATGACTCTTTTTTTAAATTAACTCCGCGTCCAGCGTGGTAGAGTGGTAAGACGCTCGACTACGAATCCAGAGGTCGCAGGTTCAAACTCGGCTTGCGCAAATATATTTTTTTTTTATTTGGTGTGTGTAGAACACTTCATATGAAATAACATATATTACATTTGCAGCACGTTCTAGAGTGGTAGATACTTTAAGTAACGCCCTGGGGGAAAACCTTTATTCAGAATTGAAACATTGTTTAAAATGGCTTAAGCCGAGTTCAGTGACTCTAGACTACCTTCAACCTCACAACATACATACTTTGATGAACAATCCATACCTCCTGGAATGCTATAAGTTGTTTGTGCCAAACAACTACTGCCAGGGGCGACTCCACGATCTGCTGTTTATTTTACAAGTCAGAACAGACATGTTGGCTCAGCACAGCATGACACGAAGTATGGTGCCACTAAATAACATGTCTCTTGATATAAACCTTAAAGATTTCAAGAGACATGTTAACAATATCTCTTAATTTGCCTTTTATGTTACTGTTCATGTGTATTGTAAGTGGACATAGTGTGTAATACACAAAAAAAAAAAACATTTGGGGATGCCATAGTCTCACTAGCTCTAGACGTTTTGGGATTATTGGGACTCTAAAATTGTTGTTATCCTTGAAAAATTACGGGAAGTAACTTAATTTGCCAAGAAAAAAAATTGTTGTCTACTCATTTCAAATATAGAATAAAATCTAATCACATATATTACAGACAGGTACTTTATTAGATAGGTAGGGATTTGTAAAGATTATTTTAAAGACATCAGTAACATCAGTTTTAAATAACAAAATTTCACACTCGTACGCACTCACAAAAGGAAAACTATTTATATTCAATAAGTCATCGATCAATGTGAGAAAATATTGCCTAAAACTTCGCCAGCGGTGTTTACTTCTGAGTTCTGCTGCTTTCTGGAGAAAGTATACTGCCATTTTGAATGCTTAAAATCTTTTCAAAAAGCAATCAGCAAAAATACTTTCAAGGCGATGCCAACTTAGAACAAATATAAGTTATTTGCCCCCCCCCACGTGACCTACAGCTGGGTGGGTGGCGAAAGATTTTTGTCCAAAAAGTGCGGCACAGTACAAAAAAGTTTGGAAACCAGTGGAATTTTCAAGAAGTTGCATGAAGGATGTGTTTGCGTTGATTACGTGAATTGTGTACAAAATTAGAAGCACTTATATCGAAAACAAAATAACCTACATTCATACATATTAAATAAGATATTATATATTTGACGGCCTGCGTAGTCGAGTGGTATGACTCTCGACTACGAATTCAAAGGTAGCGGGTTCGAACCCGACGTGCGCAAATAAATTTTATGTAATTAATATGTGTCATAACACATTTAATCAACGTAAAAAATATATAAAGTATATTTGCGGCACGTTTCAGAGTGGTAGATACTCAAAGTATCGCCCTGGTGAAGGACCACCATTCAGAATCGAAACTTTGCTTGAAATGGCTTTTAATGGTGACCAGATCTTAATATCTAAGTACTTCTTAACCTTCCTCCTACCCTTCTTCTTCCCGCTACCTTAAAAACTTCACAATATATCCCGATTGGAGATGTTATAGTCTCACTGGCTCTAGACGGTAGGGAGTAGTTGGGACTCTTGTGCGGAATCCACCTTAAGCACCTGTCCGTGCTAACTAGCACCAGCATCATGAAGCCTGGAGATGACTGGAATCCCAGCCAGCAGCCTCCAGTCACAGCCCCCCGGTCCCCCGCCCCCCGCCTCCCCGGCCCAGTCAATAACGCAAGACTAACACTTACATGACATATGAAAGCATCCCATTTATATTTCCATTATCTCATCCCTCGCCCCCCCGCGTAACGCCACCTCTCCCTACCCCCGCCCCCTCTCCCGACCCCCACACACTCCCCCTCCACCCGGTCGCTAATGGGATGTGTTGCCCTCATTTTTTACGACATTCCCGTAAAAAAAAATACAAAATAAAAACGAATAAAAATGTAAATTGCGTTGCGAATTTTTGTGTTGCCTAGTTTAATGTTTATTCTTCTCGCTCTCCCCCACGGCTCCCCACTCCGTTCGCTCTTTTATGCGTTGGTACACATATTAGATATTTTATATTTTTACGACGGAGCCATTTTTCTGCCCCCTCCCCTGCCCTCCCACCCCCCAACCCTTCCACGGGCATTCCACTAAACAAATTCCTCTCTCACGTTTTACGAGTAATATATTTGTGAAATGTCTATATTTATGTGAACCCCTCCCCACTTCCCGCCCGTCCCCGAGCCCGCCCTCTCCCCGCGACATTGTCAATCATGTTGAGAGTTCTACAACATGATGTTTATTCCAACTTTTATTTGAATGGAACAATTTGACGAGAACTGCGGTACCATTATATCTTTTTTCTCATCAACTAAATGGTGTTGCAACATAAATTTGATCAGTTTGGCGAATAAAACGATACCTTTATTCCCATATTTACATCGCTGTTCTGAATAAAACCAAACAAGGTGAATTTGCGGTCGTAATTTTAACGTCTTTCGATTCTTTTATGTTCACCTTTCAATCACATAGGTATAAGCAACATTCGTTTTCTTGAATGCTTTTGTAATAAACTTTTAAACGTTGTAAGAGTAGAATCGTTTATGTATATTTTTTAAAGGCACCCTTTGTGCGATTCACGTTAAAAAAAAATCTGGCACGCCGCTCCGGCGCATGAACTTTTATTTAAATTCCCGTTGATAAGATTTTCAGTTAAAAAAAAAATATTCTCATTTCGAAAAAAGTTCGTGAAAGTCGCGAGCTTTTACCTTTGATCTAAGAATATTTTTATGAGCCCCACACAGAATAAGGGATCAACTAACGAACTCGAGCGAATCCCAACTCATAAGCATTTGTCAAGTGAGTTACGATATGTATTAAAAATAATTGCCATTAGTATTATTTCGACTCGGCTCAAAACGCAATAGTTTACCCACTGGATGAAGGGTAGTAATTATGGTGTCCTGGTAAAATGCAATGTGTACGAGTAGTGACACAAAGGAAAAAAATCGCTCACATACAACAACAAAGTATTATTTTTCTCAATTTCCAACGTTGTTCGTCCCGAGTAACCAGTATTTTTGCTCTATACGTGTGGCACTTACGTTAGGAAAAACTGTCAAATAACTACCTTAAGAAAATATAATATTATTTTGAACAAAGTGACTTTTATTATGAGGTCTCGATTTTTTGTCAGAACGTTAAGAAAGGCACATAAATCTCAACAATTCACATACATTTGTGTAAAGGAATGACGTGTTCGTATGGGATTTTATTTGAGATGAGTAAATCCCTACAAAATAAAAAACACCTCTGTAGTAGAGACTGTCGGATGCATTTACCTAGAATCATCGTCTTGTATTACACTATCTTCTTTCTTCCGCCATCCCATTCTTCTCACACAAATTCACAGTATTCTGTGGCATTAATCAATAATAAACAGTTTTAGATTTGAAAAATTTACTAATCTTTTCAAACCATATTCAAGCATCAAGCAGTTTAAAACAAAACCTAATAAAAATATTTGAATACAGTTTTAACAAGTATAATTTATTTTCAATGCATTATTCATACAGTGATTATGAGGGGAAAGCCTTGTTATGGTAATAGCCTTTTCACGCAATCATTTCTACTTTCAATTTTGGGCAGCCTTTCAGATCCTGTAGCGAGGGAGTCATATTTCTTTTTTTACGTGAATTATTAAATTGTTACGGTTTCTTTAATGGTTACCGCTCTGAAATTGGAAAATTCTAAAAAATATTAATACCTACTAGGGTACTAAGTGATAATCTATTAGTACCTCTTAACTACAAAGCATAAATCTGTTAATACAACCTTTTTTTCATATCGCTGCCTCTTTTCTACCATATTGGAAGATGCAACCTGCCTGAACACATCATCCTGCCACCGCGATATCGGTTGTAAGCTTAGAGCATATAGAGTGGTATCTATCCAAGGCAGTGTAGTTAGTTTTTGATGATTTTTGCCTGGCTCGGCGGACCTGGGCGTGGCTAATACTAAGGCTAGGGTATTTATACATCCATTCATATCACATATCGACATAATGTTTTTGTTTATTCGTATAACCACTTTTTTACAGTATTGATTTCAACAAAAATATAACATCCAACCTAAAAAACCGTTTAGTTGTGTCAAGTTTAGTGGCATAATAAAAAATGTGGGTGGAGTCCAGCGGTGATGCAGGAGCCCAAGATCATTGTGACAGTACGTAGAAACAGAGTATTATATTTGTTGTCTCTTTCTCTCTCGTGGTGTACGACGTGAAAACCCGGGAAAGTGGTTTATCGCAAGTTCGTATCGGTTGGGTAAAAATAATTAGCTCTCTCTCCATACATTATTTCTCCAAGGTTGTAAGATCTCTTTCTGTTACATGAGGTTACAACCTTGGAGTAACGATATAGGGAGGTAAAGCTAATAATTTTACCCAACCTATACAAACTTGCGATAAATCACTTTCTCCGGGTTTTTACGTCGTACACTGTGAGAGAGAAAGAGACAAGAAAAGTCGTCACATAATATTGCAGCACTTCTAAGTATGTTAGAATTTTCTCCGTCCGCGCTAACTTCACATCATCGAGTCGCATAACTTACTTCAAACGATTTTGAGGTTATTTCCTATGTTTTTGTTGATTAAAATCTTGCAGTGGTTACACAAATAAATTAAACATGATGGTGATATGCGCGAATGTTTAAATAAGACCAAACAAAGATTATAAAACATCATTTATCATAGGTATTTCAACGGTTTTAAATATTTTTGACCGATTTTGCACCATTAAAATGATTTATTAAGTCAAAATATTAAAATATTAAACACTAATAACAGAAGGTTTTTCCAAATAATGATAGAAGCTTTTTGTTGATTTTATGTCTTTATAAAATTTAAAATGTTAAAATTCTTAAGTTCGGTCATAAATATTTAAAAATCTTTGTTTGGTCTCATTTGAACATTCACGCATAGCACATATCACCATCATGTTTGATTTATTTGTAAAACGCTGCAAGTTTTTTAATCAACACAAATATAGGAAACAACCTCAAAATCCGTTGACTTAACTTACACGACTCGATGATGGAAAGTTAGCGCGGACGGAGAAGATTCTTACACAGTGCTGCAATATAATATGAAGACTTTTCTTGTCTCTTTGTCTCTCGTAGTGTACGACGTAAAAACCCGGAGAAAGTGATCTATCGCAAAATTTGTGTAGGTGGGGTAAAAATATTTAGCTCTCTCTCCATATATATTCTTGCTCCGAGGGAATTCAACACCCACACCATCACACAAGTAGTCTGTCATTTGGAAAAGCGCCAAAACCATCGGAAAGTGAATTGATTCCCAGCAAAACTTCAACAATTCATTCCTCGTTGAAAAGAAGTTTACCTTTGTGAAGGGAGAGTTTATTCGGAGCAGAGAACCAAAGAATATGAAATCCGAAAACATCCGAAGGTGAACGCTGCAAAAAGAATAAAGTCAAGGGTTTTATAAACGCCCTTCCCTAGTTATACATCATTCCTATATTCGTGGCAGTCACTTTTATGAAGCATATAACTTAAATTATACCAATTTTCACCATTCTCCTGACATTTGTGTTCCCGTTTTATAAGGAGAATAAAGTAAGATTTATTGCGGCAGCTCGCGGCTGTAGTCGGACGGGAAACATTGGAAGGTCAGAATATAAAAAAGATTTATATCTTGAGAATTACCCCCCGCGCCCACCCCCTTTATTGGCTGCTAGAATGGTGGGAATTAGTGATGGCCGAAATCGAAACATTTAAATGATTTGATTCTCCGTTGAAGAAACATTTTATTAATCGAAATATCGGCCAACGAACCATCTCGAATATACGTTAACAAAACATTTATTAGCTGAAATACACGGTAATGAAAATTTGGCCGTCGAGTGACTCTCGACTATGATTCCAGAGGTCGCGGGTTCAAGCTCGGAATGCGCAAACACATTTTATTTGATAAATATGTGTCATAACACATTTAATTCATATAAAATAATATAAAGTATATTTTCGGCACGTTCCAGAGTGGTAGATACTCTAAGAGTGTCGCCCTGGTGAAAGACCACAATTCAGAATCGAAACGTTGCTTGAAATGGCAATAGCCGTGTTTGGCGACCACATCTGAATAGACAGGTACTTTTAACCTACCTCCTTCTCATCTCCTTTCCTTCCCCACCACCTTCAGTCTCACAAAATACACAGGGAATGTCACAGTCTCACTGGCTCCAGACGGTTGGGAAGCAGTTGGGAATGTATCGCTCCAATAGTAAAAACGATAACGACAACCATTTACTGTCTACAAAAAAAGAAAGCTCCTCGAATGGTGGTAATTTAGGCTAAACAATTTATTTAATTACACTGGAAAACCATTATTTTGCGTTTATTCGGCATGGAGTTATGAGATATGTATTAACATTAAAATGTCAGTTGAAAACTCAAAGACAGTTTGTTGAGAAAAGGAAATTAATTAAGGTGGGTGGAAGATGAGCATTATGTTGGTGGGAATGGAAAGTGCATCTTTAATTTAGCCTTAGTGGTGTTTGAGAGGGCACCCTCTTATATAAGTTATGCACTGCGGTGGGAATTATTAATGATGTTGAGATTACTAATTCATTCGGATGAATTCGGATCAGAGATGCCCGTTAAGTTCAGCGAAGTAGTGAGGTAAGAATCTGAACATATTTAAGGTAAAGTATTCATTCGAACGAATTTGAATCAATCAGATATGTCGATTAAGCCAATGACTAGTGAAATTGCGAGAATACATCGCTAATAACAGAACCATTACAAAACGTGAATGATTAGAAATAAGTAATTCATTCGAATGAATTTGAATCAATCAAATATGTCGATTAAGCCAATCACTAGTGTAATTGCGACAACGCATACCTAATAGCAGAACCATTGCAAAACGCGAATGATTACAGATAACTAATTCATTCGAATGAATTTGAATCAATCAAATATGTCGATTAAGCCAATCACTAGTGAAATTTCAAGAACACATCGCTAATAGCGGAACCGTTATAAAACGCGAATGATTAGAGATAAATAATTAATTTGAATGAATTTGAATCAATCAGATATACCAATTAAGCTAATCGCAAGTGGGAATTAGAGACTACTTCCACCAATAACAACGCAGAAGTCGAGTAACGAAAAGTGTTAATATTTAATCTGGTGGTACTTGTATGCATTAAGAAAGAAAATTAATATTTTATAAATCACCAAATCATTCGAATGAATTTGAATCAAGCAGATATTTCGATTGAGTCCATCACTAGTGGGAATATAAGAATACTTCCACCGATAAGAGCGCAGTAATATTTATCCTTGGTGGTGCTTGTATGCATTAAGAAAGTAAATTATAAATTTTGAGATCACCAATTCATTCGAATGAATTTGAATCAAGCGGATACGTCGATTGAGTCCATCACTAGTGGGAATGTGAGAATACCTCGACCAATAAGAGCGCACTAATATTTATCCTTTCGTGGTGCTTGTATGCATTAAGAAAGGAAATTCATCACTTTTAAATCACCAATTCATTCGAATGAATTTGAATCAAGCAGATATTTCGATTGAGTCCATCACTAATGGGAATGTGAGAATACTTCCAGCAATAAGAGCGCAGTAATATTTATCTTTGGTGGTGCTTGTATGCATTAAGAAAGGAAATTATTAATTTTGAGATCACCAATTCATTCGAATGAATTTGAATCAAGTAAATATGTCGATTGAGCCCATCACTAGTGGGAATGAGAATACCTCGACCAATAGCAGGCCAGTAGTGACGTGGAAATATGCATTTGTATCTGATCGAGTGGCGGATAGTGGCCAGCGAGATCACATCAATAATGATATTGTTATTGCTGCTTGTTATTATAACTGGATACATTTAAAATGGGCCACGAGAATAATACAAAGTACTGTGAATAATTCCTTCGGCTTTCCCGCATTGTTATAAATTCAAAATAGCAGTAAAGATCTTATATTTAAACGATGGAGAAAACTACGCTTATAAAACTTTATCATCCTTTGTCCAATTGAATAATATTTAATTATTACACCTACATGAACATTTTTTTAAACTACAAATTTTATGAAATGAAAGAAAAACTTTGTAAAAGACCACAGATTTTATTTTATTTTATTTATTTATTTATATATATATTTATTTTTTTATAACGGACTGGTTTCGCTTAGCCTAAGCATCATCAGGGTACAAAATTAAACTAATAAAAAAATACACATTGCGTGATTATATATACATACAGAGGAAAATAAGAGAACAGTGATAAAACAAAAGAATAACATTTAAATCATAACAAAGGAACAGAGAGAAAGAGACAGATAATATGAATTGAAAGAGGCAAAATGTCAACTGAAAAGATAATTCAGGAATAATGAGAAATTTTATGAGTTTACCTAATATTGGACTATTGAACTACTGGACAAATGTAACTGATCATTTAGAATTTTACTATTAATTTTAATGGCATTCTGTGTTTCTAGTGCTTCAAAATTATTTAATCTGTCGCCATGATCATTTTTGTGGAGAACATGAGAACCGGTGCTTTTCTCGGTCATAAAAATGAAAATAAAAAACTGTGGTCCCGTACAAAATTATTTTTTCATTTCATGAAATTTGTCAAATCACAAAGTAATTGCTCTCAACGAAAATACAATTTCAATGTTTCTTTGGGCTATTTACATGCTCTTTTTCATAGTTTCGCAATATCTTGGATCTAGTACGTTAGAGATGGTCGATATTTCTGTCCCGGTTAAAAGGAACCGGTTCCAAGCTGGTCAATGGAACCGTCGATATTATTTCTCCGAGGAACCGGTTCCTTTTTAAGCAAATAAAAATCGATGTTCTTTGTACGAGGAATCGGCTCCTCTTTTGGGCACAATAGGTTTTTAACGAGGAACTGGCTCCACAGTTACAGTTCTTTTCGTTTTTTGAACATCGCTGACAACACCTCCCCCCCCATGAAAAAAATAATAAACCAGGAACCGGTTCCAAAAAGAACTGGATAAATAACCGGTTCCTCGCTGGTCACCGGTAACTGGAACTGCAGTTACACCCAATCTGGATATCGACCATCTCTATAGTACGCTGCATCTCTACAAACCTTATCGATACTGCGGGGTCATTCAATTCGTCGGCCCCTCATTTTCTAGCCAAGGAAAATCTGGTTTTGTCACACCGAGTTCTGGAAGATCAGAATTCATATCTCACATTATTATCTCGTGCTTATTCAGCGTAGAATTTTCACCAATCAAAGAAGAAGACAGTTATTAATTACATCTACCCACCGTACCTTTCCTCAAAGTATTTAATTCAAATTCGTCTATTTTGTACATGAGGCTTTGATTTTTTTGGAATATATTTGAAAAATTAAGTTAATTCTCTTCCTGAATGAGTTTTAGTTTTATTTATTTTATATTAGTTACTTGGACATAAAAGTTTACAAAGTATCTAATTATAATTCATATTATTTTTAACTTGATAATAATAGATCTTATCTTGATCTGACGGCCTCCGTGGTCGGCCTCAGTGGTCAAAGTCGGTTCAAACCCGGCGTGCGCCAATAACTTTTTAACGAGTTTCATAACCTTAGAGTATATAGAGTGGTATCTACCCAAAGCAGTGTAGTCGTGTTTTACCTGACTCGGCGGACCTGGGCGTGGCTAAGACTAACTTTTATTTAAATAATATGCGTAAAACCACTTTTGAATTAATATGAAAATAGTAAAAAATACAGTTTAGTTGTGTCAAGTTTAGTGGCATAATAAAAACCCAGGATCCCAAGATCATTGTGACAGTAAGTAGAAGCGGAGTATTATATTTGTTGCCTCTTTCTCTCTCGTGGTGTACGACGTAAAAACCCGCCCTGGTGAAAAGACCACCATTCTAATATCTAAATGAAAAAAAGTTTATAATTATACTCTATTAATTATTCTTCATTTTATCCCAATTTTACTATTGTAGATTAAAAATCCCCATTAAGGAATGGGGATTATTTCAAGCATATTAAAACAACGAGTTATTCTTTATTTTTTCAATTAAAAATAACAAGAGCAAAAAATTCCGCCGTATAAAATTCAAATAAGATCTCATTAAAAATATTCCCGAGTAATTTTTGTTACTAAAATGAGTAGCGATTTTCCTCTCGAGTGAACTAAAACTTTGATGTTCCAGTCGATTGCCCAATTACTTTTTTACGATTTGCCCATTTTGATAATAACACAATATTTCCCACAGCCATGCCACTGTGGTGGTCGTGGCATGGGGACCATGGGTGCCACGAGCCACGATGCATCAACGTCGACCGTAAAATACACGTTTATTTATAGAAAACTTCAGCGTCGCGATTTTATCTACCATCTTGCTAATTAAATGTCGGCAGTTGAGATTTACCTAGTAACAGCATGCACATAATAAATGTTGATGTCTTTCTCAAATAATGTATTATTTTTAAATAAATTAGCATTGTTAAATCACCTATCTTATCGTTTTATTATATTTGACTTAGCTTTTACTTGTGGAAATCACGCGAAAATCGTAATATTTATTTGCTGACACGTGTGCAAAGCTGATACGTTTTAGCTTTCTCCTGCCTTCGTCTTTTCTTCTGGTGCCTCTTCTATCGAAGATTAAACACCACAATTTACCACCTTTACTTTGGAAGCCGATCTTAACATCGAATTCATACAGCTAAACAATTAATTCTCAGACAAATACCTCGTTTTTGAGTTATTTTAAAAGTTCAAAACAATTTTATACTATCCAGGTAGAAAGAATGGCAAATGAAACGATGCAAGAAAGCGGGATCGAATCAAATTGAGCAAGGAGTGGACTGACTGTATGAAAGAAGATTGGCGCAGAAGGGAAAGGCTTGAAGACTAGAGAAGAATGGCTAGGAACAGAAGCCGATTGAGAATATTTGTAGAGAATCGAATGGGATGATGATGACCAAAGAAAACTACATTCTGGATTATGTATTTCCTTGATAATTTCTTAAGCGTATCCATTTAATGGACTTCCAGATAAATAAATAAACAAAAGAGCGAAAACCACCGGGGAAATCAAAAACGATGTTGATATCACCACAGGAAGAAAACATTACTTACCCCTATTCAATAACTTCCATTAAGAGTATTTGCCTTCGCGAGCTTAATATAATAAATTTTCCGTTTTACCTCATTCAAAGCGACCTCATTGGCCTTTGATAATTTCCATCCAATCACTCCTCCCTTCCCCTTTGCTCTATTCAGCCCTCCCCGCCCTACCGCCTAGGGCGGGGGCCACCCGCGCCACCTCGCCGCCCTCCCCAGCACATCACATAAAATGTAATGTGTTTTAATTTGAAGCCAAGTAGGATTAAAGCGCCCGTAAGCCTGTTGGTGGAGCGTAATTCTTGCCTTGCGAGATATTCAGAAACAATCGTTAGAGAAGACAAGTGCAAATAAAATAATGTTTAATTCGTTTTTTTTTGTGATTCGGGCAACTTTACCGGGAATGGCTGCTCAAGGACTTGTAACGCTGGGGTGTTGGGCTGGGGGGTGCCTTGAAGGAAATCATTTCCGACATACATTATTTACTAACGTAACTGATTAAAACATAATACTAAACAAATACCCTTACGTCTTACTGGGGATGAAACAAATTATCTAAGATTCAAGGGGATTTGGAATGTTTATGTACCCTTTTATAAACTCTATAATAATGAATTTACGTGTGAATAGCTCTTGCTGATTGGAACCTTTTGTGTTTTGTGATGTTGTGTTGTTTTCACCCTGGTTTCACTTTCGATAATTATAATCATTTCAATTGGATGGAATCAATTTTTAAAACAATCTAAATAAACTAGTAAAATGTGAAGTGTGTACAGTTTTGAATTTTATTTCTAAGACCGGTGTGTTTTGAACATTGTCGAATCTGACGGCCTCCATAGTCGAGTGGTAAGACGCTCGACTACGAATCTAAAGGTCGTGGGCTCAAACCCGGCGTGCGCCAATAACTTTTATTGAATTAATATGTGTCATAACACATTTAATTCGTATAAAATAATAAAGAGTATATTCGCGACACGTTCCAGAGTGGTAGTTGTAACAAGGTTCCATCTGACTCTGACCCTATTCTGAGTTTTGAGATAACAGGCTTTAAAGATTAAAAGTACTCTATTTCTATTTCAATACGCATTTCACTTTATATTATTTTGAGTATGCAAATACGGTTAGTTGTAGGTTCTTAACTGATTTTGAGTATTATCAAGAACTATTTTAAGTTTCTAAGTATCGCCCTGGTGAAATACCACCATTCAGAATCGAAACGTTGCTTGAAATGACTTTTAGCCGTGTTTGATGACCAGATCTGGATAGCCAGATACTTCCCAACCTTCCTCTTCTCCATCTCCTTCCCCTCCTCACTACTTTCAGCCTCACAACATATCCCAATTGGGAATGCCATAGTCTCACTGGCTCTAGACGGTTGGGAGCAGTTGGGACTCTTGTGCGGTATTCAATATAAAAAATATAAAAAATTAATGATTGTCTATCCGTTTTTAGCTTTTGAACAAATCGCGATCAGCTGAAGTATAAGGGTCATGTTGTTATGCTTGTCAGCATATCAAAATTTGTTCAAAAGCTGAAACGGACCGACAATCAGCGTTTTACAGGGACCGGTCGAATGCCAAAAAACCGAGTGTTCAGTCCCTAGTCCGCGTTCTGTCAATACACTAACTAAGGTAACTTTTCGTTAAACGCGTGACGTCTTCTTTAATTTATCACTGAGCTACTGAGGCAGCCTCGAAGATACGTCGTGAAAAGCAGCACCTGTATTTTTCATCCTTTTTCATAAACTTTCATTTTTTCAAATTTTTTATGTGGTTTACATTTAAAAAATCTTGCAAAGTGTTAAATTTGTGTTATTTTTTATCTGTAAACCAGTTGTTAGCTGTGAAAAATCACGGAATCTGTAATTTGACTAGACAAGAAAAAATATATTCGTTTCATATCAAATATAGAATAATGTCAAACTAACCATCAGGGGTAGGCAGAGAGGATGGACCGCCGTACAATTCTGTCTTGGCACACAATCCTTGCTTCATTCACATCTATACATCGTCTCATAGATACTCTTCTGTTATTCTGACCCTTGACATGGCCGACTCAAGTATTGATTCATGACATGGCACGATGTCTTCCTCGGGCGCCCCCGACTTCTTCTTCCATTCACTTTCACGTCATATATTCTTTTCACAATCCTCTCTTCGTTACTTTGCTCTACATGGCCAAATCATCTAAGCATCCTTTTCTTTATCCTATGCAATACGCTTACATCAGTCTGTATTCTTTCCAGATATCCACATTTTTAACACGGCTATACATGGTTTTACCGCATATACGTTTCGGGATCTCATTTCTACAGCATTCAGCCTACTTTCATTCTTCCTCTGCCAGTTCCATGCCTCACTGCCATACATCAGGGTTGGTATAAGCCTCCATTGTGGACTGCTAGCTTCGCTTCTTTAGTTATTTGCCAATAATAATGTCTGTACATTATAGTTGTGTAATTTATTAGGTAGGTGGAGAATTGAAAAGATTATTTTTTTAGTTTCATAATTTTTAAATAACATCAGTTTCAAAATTTTAAAATTTCACACTCGCACGTACCTACGTACTCACAAAATAAATTAGTTATGAATAGTTTTTGAAATTATTTTTATTATTTCTAATTCTGAAACTGTTAATTCGTGGTGGAACTCCATTTTAATGATTTTTAATAATACCAATTTTGTGACCAGTCTGAAGATGCTCGTCATTAGGTGAAACCGGTCAGGTTTTAAATAAAAAATAGTGGAATAAAGTTTGAAATTTGGTATTGTTAAAAATCATTGAAATTATTTTTATTATTTAAGACGTTTATTTTTTTTTGACATGTATAGCCTGCGAGATCAATTTGATTATCATATGTTCGTTAGGTTGTCCATATTATAAATTAAAAACTGTATTTTCTTTGGTTTTATTTATTTATATTATTGATTCGTAGACTGAATGCTGTGGAAATGAGATATTCGAGACGTATGTACGGTAAAACCGTATGACCGTATAAAAATTGTGGATATCCGAAAAGAATGCAAAACTGATGTGAGCGTAATAATTAAAATCAAGAAAGGGACGCTTAGATAGTTTGGGAATGTAGAGCAAATGAACGAATAAAGGAGTGTGAAAAGAATATATGATACGAAAGTGAATGGAAGAAAAAGTCGAGGACCCCCGAGAAATACATGGCACGATCAAATAAATCAAATACTCGAATCGGGTCATGTGAAGAGTCAGAATAACAGAAGAGTATGTATGAGACGATATGAATGTGAATGAAGCAAGGAGTGTGTGCCAAGACAGAGTTATATGGCGGTCTGTCCTCTCTGCCTACCCCTGCGGGGAAACGGCGTGATGGTCAGTTAGTTAGTTGGTTAGTTATTTAGTGGGAATAAAAGTAAAATAAATATTTGTCAAACCAAAAGTCGTATTTTTTTTCAAAATGATTGTGTCAGTTCACGTATTTGTGCTCATTACGAACAAGGAAATTATATGTTTCAACATCATTATCTCTAATGAAAAACGTAATACTGTGTTTAAAATTCTATTACCTTAATAGTTGTTTTAAGTTATCAGACCTTGGAGGCCATTGCGAAAAATCTACTGTAAGTTTAACCTTTAACAATTTAATATGCGCCTTTCACAAATAAAATTCCGACAGTTCCACGCCAAAAAGGCGTAAATGACAGAGTGTCAATTATAAGAACGAAAACACTGAAAAAAATTGATTGTAGATGTACGAGTACAATAATGTGACATCGTTTCTCTATTGTTGACCTGCGTGGCCCATATCACCCTTAAGTATCGCCCTGGTGCAAGACCACCGTTCAGAATTTAAACTTTGCTTTAAATGGCTTTATCAGTGTTTAGTGACCTGATCTGAATAGTCAAGTACTTTTTTTTTAAAGAAAGACAATCATTCCCGGATTCAAAATAACCTGAAAATATTTGAAAAACTCTTACTGCCTATAATAAGCAGAAATGTTTATTGTGCAATGATGGCAGACTTGGCTAGCTGAAGAAATCAACCTACGACGCCAGGGTGGGAAACTGACGCGTTTGTCCACTCAGCTACTAACCAGTCAAACTACGTAACATACTTACTAACTTGAAGTAACAATATGTGGAGAGGGAGGGAGCTAATTTTTTTAACCCAACCTGTACAAATTTGCGATAAATGACTTTCTCCGGGTTTTTACGTACTACACCATGAGAAAGAAAGAGACAACAAAATTTCCCAAATTATCACACCACTTCAAAGTATTGTCAGAATGTTATTCGTGTCCCGCGTCTCCGTTGACTCCGCCCACTAGTTTTGATACCCGAAACAAAAGGACATAATTCAATGGTTTATTAGATTACATCCTATATTTTTGTTTATAACAATATTGTGAAAAAGTAGTTATAAAAATAAACAAAAATATTATGTCGACATGTGCTATGAATGGATGTGTAAATACCCTAGCCATAGTCCCAGCCACGACTAGGTCTAACCGAGTCCGGGAAACCTCATAAAAACTGACTACAGCAGCGCTCTCTCTTGTATATTATTCCTCTAAGCTTACTAACCTTCTTTTTTCCATCTTTTTCTCTTCCCCACTACCTTCAACCTCACAACGTACTCAAATTGGTGATTCCATAGTTAAAAAAAAGTCATACCATAGTTTTAAAAAAAACCAGATAAAAAAAAATGTTTTCATATAATTATTCAAAGAAGTATTATTGTTTTCATGTTACTTATATATAATTATAATTAATATTTCCGCCATTCATAAAAGAAATGAAAAAACTAAAAAAATCATAAAATTAATGAAAACATAATTAAAATGTGTTTTTTCAATGTTAACGCTCTTTCTAGATTTAAACAGTTGACATCACGTTCAGATGGTTTTGTGAAAATTCTCAGCAAAATAAACCTTCAATCTACTTTTAACATTCACAATCGAAAGGTTACTTGACCAGACCTGAATAGCCAGGTACTTCCAAACCTTCCTCTTCCCCTGCCCACTATCTTCAGCCTCACAACATACCTCAATCGGGGATGTCATAGTCCCACTGGCTCCACACGGTTGGGAGCAGCTTGGACTCTTTTGCGGTATCAACTTTTTGTTGTTGTTGTTCGAAACATTGGTAACGTATTTATAATTTACATAGAACTTTGTCGACCACGAGATTACAAGCACAGCCTCTTAAAAATATTTCAAATAGAATCGACCACATTACTCTTTGGGTACGTTGACCTTTCCAAGCAGGTTAGTACCCACTACGTAATAACTGAAATGTCAGTAAACAGGTATGAGGAGAATGTTGACGAGTGTGAGTTTGTTGAGTATTTGACCTTGCCAAAAATAATTTTCACACGCATAAAGCGAAATTTTTCGGCCTTGATTTTATAAAAGAATAATGTTTGATTATTATTGCTTTCGATAGATTTATTAATTTGAAATAGTTAATCGTTTGTTATTTTCATTGTTTTGATATTGGTTATAGCTTATTAATTCCGTTAAGAATAAAGAGGCTTCACTTGAATTTTCAAAAATTTATTGAACATATTGTATGCACACTAGTTAACTGTATCACTGTAACAAACTACTGACTTGCAATGTGATAATTACTTACATAGCGAGCAAAAACTAGAGATCTGACTGTTAAATGTCACTTGTTTTTGTAAAATGTATGATGGGTTTTTTTTATTTATTTTTATTTATTTATGGTTTTAAAGTTTATTTTGTAAAACTCCATTTAAATTTTAAGGTTTTTTAATTTTATTTAAACAATAATTATTATTACTTTAAATTTTAAAAAACAATTTTTAGTTTCAAGTTCTACTATGTAATTATTTTTACGCGTGACAGCTGTTTCGCCTTCTGAGGGCATTAGAACTGAAAAAAAAAAGTATAATAGGTATCTATTATTTACTTAATCGCTTGTCTGGATATGAGAAGATTTTTTTTTAATTTTTATAATTAAACAATATGCCACAACAAATAGCTAAAATAATTAGTTAGCTATGAATAATTTCCTAGGACGTACCTACATACTCGTATGTACGAGTTTGACCTTTTCAAAATTGAAACTGTAGATGAAAAAAATATTATGTAATATTTTCATTCACAGTTCCAATTTTGAAAAGGTCAAACTGGTACATACGGAAGTACGTACTCACAAAGGAAATTATTTTGGCTATTTTTTTATGTTTAAGCATAATATTTCCTTCCACAAAGCGTATTCAATTGTATATTATATAATATTATTATTATATCCGTGGTCTTATACAAAGTTTTTTTTCATTTCTTTACATACAATTGTACTCGTTCAACGCTAGAATATCGTTAAAGTACTCGTATATATATAACAGAATTATTAAGCTAATTTAATAAGGAGAGAAAGATATTAACAACGTTTTTTTATATCTTTTTTAATACCGTACAAGAGTCCCAACTGCTCCCAACCGTCTGAAGCCAGTGTGGCTATGGCATCCCAAATTGGGGTTTGTTGTGAAGCTGAGGGTAGTGAGGAGGGAAAGGAGATGGGTGAAAGAAGGGTAAGAAGTACTTGGCTATTCATATCTGGTCACCAAACACGGCTTAAACCATTTGAAGGAACCTTTCGATTCCGAATAGTGGTTTTTAACCAAGGCGATACTATGAGTATTTACCACTCTGGAACGTGGTGCAAATTTACTATTTGTTATTTTTTATGAATTAAATGTGAACAAAACATTCATATATTAAATTAAATTTATTTTCGCACGCCAGGTTCGAACCCGCGACCTATGGATTCGTAGTCTTACTACTACTACTCGGAAGCGTTAAATATAGTATAATCTACATAGAGTCCCAAATTTTGAATGCTGACAAATTATGTTTGTCAAATATGACAAAATAAATTTATTATGTTCTTATCTGAGCATTATAAGAAATGATTTAGATGATTGACAAGGGTGTCTAAATTTTATGAAAATACAGTTTACAAGAAGACCCCACTGCAAGAACCTGTTAACTAACATTTTTGTCAAAAATGAAACATTATTTCAAACAAAAAATCTCACTAAACTAATTCTGGTACGCTCTATCCAATGAACACACTTTCAGGTCATGAAAATGGCACGAACATGGAAAATCAAAGGGACATGTTAACAGCAAATTTTGCTGTAACTGAAATATGTTTTAAGGATAACAACATGTTACAAGTATCTCAAATAACAACATTGTATTGCAAAAATGCTAAATTATATATGAAATTTAGTATGTTAGCTATAACATTCGTGAAAATTAGTAGTGTGGATTTGGGATTTGTGGTTTGAATATCTCAGAATGACTCGACATTTAGTTAACAGGTTCGTGGGGTCTTTTCATAAACAATTAATTTTAATGTTAATTTATTTGTTCGTTTTAAAAATCGTAAACAGATCTCGGTAAACAGAAAATAGTTGTTTTTACACACGGTAAATAAATCAATTTTATTTAGTAGCAACGATTTTATTTAATCTGACAGAGAGCTATGTGAAGGGTTTTCGCAAAACGAAGCATTTGACGTTCAATATTTACAGAAACTTGTGTATTTTTCTAAATCTAAATAAAATATGAATGTTACAGCCCGCCCCAGTTTAGTTCAAACACGTGAATAAATATTTCAACTGCCAGCTTTTCTTGGATATCTTTGAATGCGTTCCAAATCTATCAAATAAACATTCACCTCATTTTATAGCGGGCCATTAATAAGACATTTTAAGACATTTTTGCCCAGTTTTAAAGGAACACATCAACAATTTATGTTCGTAGATCAAAAGTTGTAATACGAAATCCAGTTATTTACGAACATTATGTTGAAGATACTCGCAGTGCCTTGGTACACCGAATGAACCGACATTTTACCAGGGAAGCCTTAAAGATGACTGATGACAGTGTTCGGATTTCCACATTTATACTACGGTGGGCGTGCTTTACACACAACCCCTCAGGGATTTTATTTTTACTATATTCTACACAATACCCCCAAAGTTTATTTATTAAAATGAGAACATATATATATATAGAAGTTGGGTCACTTTTACGACTCGTTCTTATGTTCAACAGCTCGGCTGTAGAACGATTTACCGGCCTTTGTGTTTCCTCCATCCTTCAACATGGGCTTCTTCAAGACCCACGTTCACTCCTTCCTTTCGTCAAAAAGACCCTTCACACAGCGTCCCCAAAAATGACATAGGCTCTAAGGTAAATTATTTCCCTCTTTCAGGGGAAAAGGCTTTCTGTGTGGAGTTAATGTAAAAAATATATATTGTTTAAAAAAAAAATATTGATTTATTATTTCCAAGGAGTTTAAAAAGACTCATTCCGGGGAGGACCATATTATAAAATAAAAGGGAATAATATTTTCACAAAGACATACCAATTCTAAAGGGATAACAAATAAAAAGGTAACAAACTAGGAAATACATTTTCAAAAGACTAAGAGACTTTCATAAGAGTAGAGATTAATTAAACACCATAAATACATTAATTATGACATAGGCAATGGAGGAAATAATCTCCCTCGGGGCCTTTTGTGTGGAGTTATATTAACCCTTTTAGACACGCAATTCAAATCTTTCAATTATTTTTTAAATTGTTTCTGAATAATAATAATAACAGAAAAAAATAACGTAAATTTTCAAAAAGTATGTTTCCCACTGCTAGATAGCAGGGTAACTAACACGAGAATAGTTCAAGTCATGTAAACGCAGAACCCACAGTAAATTAATACGTAGGTGTTTGTAGTGTGTAAACTCTTTGTCAGAAAGAGGTAAAAAATATATGATAAGTATGGTTTCGCCTTCTCTGCTAATTTCATGTATTTCTGCCACCCATTAGGGTTGGTACCAGAACAACACAACTGTGAACTGCTAACCTCGCAAATATTAACTTATTTTTTTAAGTAACTACTGCATTCAGTTCTGCATTCTTTGATTGCCTAAATAAATTCTTATGTGTAATTGCCTGGGTTTAAAAAAAGTGAAACGATTGAATGTTTGCTTAATCTCGATATAAAAAGTCCTCCATTATTGCACAAACAACATCTTCCGCTTATTATGATGGCAGTAGAAGCTTTTCAGATATTGTCTGGTTATTCTTTAAAAAAAAAAAACAAAAGAACCATGGTGTGGGTAAAAACAAAACAAAAAATACGTCATACACGAACTAAGTACGCTTTTTTCCTGTATAATCCATATTATTGTTTGACCCTTATGTGACTGAAAAAAAACTACACCTCTTTAAATTTGTATGAAGGTTTATTTTGCAGTATATGCTATGCCGAAGTTTGCTGGACTACTTTTATGACGTAATACATTTCGACTCAGTTCAATACTTGGGGAAGTGGGTAGAAATTTCCCCCAGAACCATCTTTTCTTGGGGTTTTAATTCAGTAACTGATTAAAAATAGTATTGTATACAGGTGATGTACTTTGAACACAACAGTAGATCATATTTATCACTCAAAATAAGATAAAATGATTAATAAATTTGGACAAGTTTCAAATTCCATATAAAACACATGAGGGTACCCGGCTAGTACTCTTTCAGTCATCAGAAGGTGTACATTTTACTTAAGCGTTTTCTGCTAACATACCAGCCTCCACATATTCAACGGTTATGTTTAATTGTTCAATTCACTATTGCGGAGAAGTCAGGAAGTTTCAACCGGTTAGACTTACTGGAACATTAAAAAAATATATGTTGAAAACCGAAAAGGATACCCTTTCTTTTTCTTTTTTTACGTGAATACCGAACAAGAGTCTCAACTGCTCCCAACCATCTAGAGCCAGTGAGAATATGGCATCCCCAATAAACGGTATGTTGTGAGGCTGAAGGTAGCGGGAAGGGGAAGGAGATGAGGAAGGAAAGGTTAGGAAGTACCTGGCTATTCAGATCTGGTTACCAAACACGGCTAAAGCCATTTCAAGCAACGTTTTAATTCCGAATGGTGGTATTTCATCAGGGCGATACTTAAGAGTATCTACCACTCAGTCACATAAAGGTTAAAATCTCGTATAAAAATGGGCTGAATGCATTTGGCATACTGAGCCTTTCCGAGTTTCTCTCAGAAAAAGTGTTGCGAAGTCGTAAATGGGAGTGTTTTGACGTTTTTATTTAATTATTATTTAACGTTGTTTCCCAGATAACATTGAGAGATAAGGTTGATTCCGCCGGTTGTTCACTTAGCGAGATTCCATCTACCCTTGGGAAGACAATCGTGAACACCAACTAACCGCTATGCAGTACGAGGTACCAATGGTTCCAACCTACTTACTGGTGTATAATATATGTATTACGCTATCTCGCCATTGATTGTGTTCGCAGACAATACCAGTAATTTTGTAATATTGCTAGTTTCAGTACCACCGACACTTTGTTATTTTTAATTCGCAAACAAGATTTTATGAAGATTGCGCCAGTATTTATAGCCCCTTGTTGCGAGAGGGGAATCTATTTCTGAGCCAAAATTACAATTCCTCGGATTTGTGATGCGATTTTTACATTTCCCTGATTAGTCCCGGCCGTATTTTTACAGAAATGAAAAAATAACTTTGTATTAGACCAGGGATATTATTTTAATATTGTTGATCGACCGGTTTCGCTTAGCCTAAGCATCTTTAGGGTTTTTAATCCAGTTAAGATCTTTTCCCTAAGAAAACAGTCATGTAAAATTAAACTCAGTCAATTAAATAAAACTATCAGATGGTGATGGCAATGAGGCCTAATGAGCCGCAGTACTAGTTAGGTAGACATAATGAGGAGTATTTGAATAAGCCCCAGCTAGTTAGTAGAGGATTACGAAAGAATCAATAAAATCAAAAAAAAATCAGCCTAAGCATCATCAGGGTACACAATTAAACTTAACACAAAATACAAAGTGAGCGGTTATATTTATATACACGCAGAAGGAGAAAAAAATATAAAATAAAATAACAGAACAATGAGAAAACAATAGAAAAATATTTAAATTATAAGAAAGGAGCAGAAATAAAGAGACAGATAATATGAATTGAAAGAGACAAAACGTCAACTGAGAAGGGGATTAATGAATAACAGTTATATTTATTTATTTATCAACGCCCGTTAAAGGCTTTTACACAAATATTAACATTTTTTTTAAATAATGTACTCTTAAACTGTACTAAAATTATGTACAGGAAAGAAAAAATAGTATTGAATAACAGGTTCATCCCGAATTAAATAGTTTTATCAAATAAATTAGCTCTACTTGATGAAAAATACTGTATTAAGGTATACTTTTATTGTGATTGGTCGTACTAAATACTCGTATATCGACAATATCGGAGTACTGTTTCCCAGATGTTGAATTCGTCGGATAGGAGTATAATATTGCGAAGTTGAAATAGAATTGTCACAATAATATGGTAGGTATTGTCTTGTAACTGTCCTGCCAGGAACATGAAATGCAATTAAATATAGCAATTCAGGGATATAAAACATAGAATCAAAAATGTAATTAATTTGAGAGTGAAAAACAGAACCTTTATTTATATGTATTTATAGTGAATACCGCACAGAGTCCCACCTGCTCCCAACCGTCTGGAGCCAGTGGGACTTTGTCATCCTGAATCGGGGCATGTTGTGTGGCTTTTTGAGATGGGAAGCGTAAGGTTGAGAATTACTTGGGTATTTAGATCTGGTCAATAAATACAGCTAAAGCCATTTCAAGCAACGTTTCGATTCTGAATGGTGGTCTTTTACTAGGGGGATACATAGTTTATCTACCACTCTGGAACGTTCCGTTAGTAAAGTATAAATTATTAATTGTGTTGTGACACATATTATTAATAGTTAAATTAAATTTATTTGCGCACGCTGGAATTTAAACAGGTGACCTCTGTATTCATAGTCGAGTGTCCTAACCACTCGACAACGGAGACCGTGAACCTAGAGAAGATTCGAAAATATTATTTACTCACTATGATCCATTCGCAATGGGGAGAGCTTATGGCGCAGGCCATTGGTGAACGCTCCCAGTACCGAAATATTTTAGAGAGTATCTACTTAGTTGAATTTCATTCGTATTATTAACCTTGACAAACTACGAAAATCAGTATTCTGACATAAGATGAAAAAACAATTGCAATTTAAAAAAATAAAATGAAAAATCATTAATTTCCATCTTACACCGAATATCGTTGACATTTTGAAGGATAATGAAAGAAGAGTGAATGGAAACTCCATTAACGGAGGACTGAACGCTGTTGGCGCAAATTAATAAAACTTCCAAAGAATCAAAACTTGCAGTCCACAATGGAGTGCTTATACTAATCCTGACGTATGGCAGTGAGGCATGGAACTGGCAGAGGAAGGATGAAAGTTGACTTAATGCTATAGAAAAGAGTCCTCTGAGGCCTATGCGCGGTAAAACCATGTATGACCGTTTTATAAATCTGTATATCCGAAAAGAATGCAAAGCTGATACATGGTTTGTGCACATAGATCGAATGAACGAAGAGAGGAGGGTGAGATGAACATATGAAACGAAAGCGAATAGTAGAAGAAGTCAGGGACGCTTAAGGAATACGTGGCACGATCAAGTGAAAAAAATAAATTCAAGTCATGTCAATAACAAAAGAGTATGCATAAAATGAGAATGAAGCAAGGAGTGTGTGCCAAGAAAGAGTTGTATGGCGGTTCATCATTTCTGCCTACTGTTAGTTAGTTAGACATTTTGAAATATTGACAGAAAAATTAAAATCAGTGATAACACGTCAGATTTCAGCGACAAAACATATTAATCATGAAACTTTCCGTATAATACGAAACGTTTACATTCCGATATTCATAAGTTATGTAAATTGGGCTGCCATCTTCCCTTTAATTTCCTGGTCTTAACATTCAACATTTGGACATTTAGAGGATTACAAGGAGAGACTAGTAAAAATAATACTAATCTTGTAAATTACTGCTAATAAATTATGAACACCATGAGACCCAAAGGGACAGCTAACAAGAGAGGGTCGATTTGATGGGATGTTCGTTGGATAACCAAATATCGTAACAACTCGTATCTATCCGTAATGGTTAAATCATTTAAATTATTTATTCATATGCCTAATAAACCTTACAATATATCGAATACATTTCAACATTGATAGACATAATAATAATTAAAGTTCGGAGTCATTAGAGTGAAAAATCACTTAAAGTTCCATACCAACGTAGAAAGTACGATAAAAGCTCTTCCAAAGCAGTAAATTCTCAATTTTATGCCTCGGATTTGCTTCTAAGTTAATATATTACATTTATCTAAGCATGCTTAATACACTATCGTTAAATTATTGTAACTGCCGTGGGGTTTCGAATTGTAGATATTAAGTATTATTTACAGAACTTTATTATAATTTAGCTTTTAATGTGAAATCGATTTGTTTCCCTAATGCCCTCGTTTAAGCCATTCCAATAACAAATAACATCCCTTTTACAACAGAGGAATGAACAATTTATGTTTCTAAGTTGCTAATAATTATTCAGAAGCGAATCGGAATATTCAAACAATACCTTCTATCTACGCCAGTATACCCAACTCTATGGCGGGAGGAATTTCACGCTTAATAAAATGTTTTATTAACGAGTATCAAGTAATTTATTTATTGCATTGTGAGAACTTCCTTGATTAATTTTACTAATTGATTGCATTCTTAGTGTTTTAATTTCAGTCATATTCAATAAGATTTTTTAAAGGATCATATTAACATGTTTTGTATAATAAATGAACGCACAATGTTGAATAATTAAAATTAAATTTTCACAATAAGCAAACACTTTGTGGATTGGCATGATGAATTTAATACTACCACTTTTTTTTAATCCACTTTATTTAGTATAAATACGTCGACTAGTTTCGATTCAACTGAATCTTCTTCGGGACTTAAAACTATACTAACATTAGTATATTCGTCTGTAGTGTATTATTCCCGAAGAAGATTTAGTTGAATCAAAACTAGTCGACGTATTTATACCAAATAAAGTGGATTCAAACAAAGTGTATTTTTATTTAATTCAATTAAAATTAATTTGATGTGAAATCATCAACTTGTTCCCGTAGACCATTTCTGCTGATATTTCGTTTGGTAAATCTTTTTTTTTTCAAACACTACTTGGCTTTGCCTGAGTTTTAATACTCCATTGGAAAAACTTTTTTTTTTCACGAATTAAATAAAGTGTATGGAACAAACAGTGTGGCGTTTTGACAATGTTGCAGTTAAATTGACATTTCAAAGCATCATAAAAAATTGGCGGGTCGAACGTAAAATAACGTTTACATAAGTATGAAAGACCAAAAAACTGAGCAAATATCATAACGCAAAATAATAAGATGTCTGTTTGGTTGCATAGGTCTAATATGTGAGCTTAAATTAAATTTTACATAATATATATGAGATCACTTCTCTTGTCTAAAAAAACATTATTTTGCACTTCTTTAACCAAATATTTAAGGAAATATGGTTTAATAATTTACGGGAGTTAGTAGAGAATGATATTAAATATTAATGGTTTATCAAGCCGCCATTATCTCCTAACATCCATCGCAGCCAATCCCATATCTTATTCAAATAAACTCTGTAACACATCTTCAGAGTTGGAGTTCGTTCCCGATGCAACCAGGGTGGCAAAAAGGGGGTAGGGGTTAAAGGGTCGTTTATCACCGACTTTATATTCGCTATGGAGATTTTATATGGTAGAATTATGCAAATACAATCGGCTGTGAGTATTATAACTCTGTGAGTTATGCCCCACGTCCCTCCACCCCCGACCCTCCCCAAACCACCCCGCAGACTATGTTTGTCTATGGAACTTGAAGAAATATTGCTCGCAAATAATGTTTATCTCAATTTACTCTGCGGAACTTTTTAATTAACGACATAATTTTGAAATAACTCAAGCTTACACTCGTGAAATAGTTCTACCAACTTCGCCATCAAGTTTCACCTACAATAATTATCCTCGAGTATGAAATAACCCAAACTATACCGTATAACGTAGCTAGTTTTTGAAAGCCCTTCAGTCACCTAATTCCCTTCGCAATTTTGTCCAAAAATCCAGTAATAATAATTATCCATCCATGCTTCAGTATTCATTCTTCCTACTTCATTACGCAATGGATTGCCTATATTTCCATTACACATTTTATTATTACATGAATAACATATTTCCATTACATGTATAAAAGTATTGAACGATATGTAGAATATTTTTGTCATTTTTAATTTTAAGTATTCATTCGGTTTTAATGATAACATTTTCATATCACTGAATTCGAGATGTTTTAGGAATCTGTCAATAATTTTAAGTATTTTATCAACCCTTGTGAGCAAGGTTTCATGTATCGAACTTGTTAAAATTAGAAAATAAATCTTGTTCATTTCAAATTAAACTTTTCCATGCGTGTTTATTTTTTATATAATATATTAAAGATGGGAACTTATGTTGGGAGTACGGCTTAGGTTCGTATGATATTACTAAAGTAGGGAGAAACAATCAACCAAAAGAGAGGGTTTTCTTGTTGTTGAAGAAAATCGCTTCGGATGTAAATGTATTTTGTATAAATGAAGCTGCGTTCAAACGACAAGCATTTTTGCTATTTGTGTAATCATGCTTGTATTCTTTCTCACCAGTTTTATGAACACATTATTTTCAAATTGCTTTCCTTATTGTCTATACTCAATGTTCATTCTAATTCGTATTCCTATTTGTTTTTTTTTTTTATATTTATGAAAATAAACAGATACAGACACAAGATAACAAATATAATACAAATATAAATATAACCTTCATATTTCTAGTTAATGTGAGGGATGTATCAAGGGTAAAGCTGAGTACAGTACCGGCATAAAAATATGGAAATACTGGAGAAAAAGTACACAATGTTGTTTTCTTTTTTATAATATTTGTGTACATTGTAATACAAATTTTATTATTTATTTCAAAAACCATCAATTGAAAATTAAATAGTTTTTTTTAACATTCTTCCGTTCTGGTAAAGGAAATTTGTGAAATTCGGAAAGTTTTCGACTTACATCCATGTGTTACTTACATCACTATTTGCTTAAATATGGCACTTATATATACTCGTATTATGCTAGAGTGAAATTATTGCAAAAAATAAATCTACACTTTAAAAAATATGCGGGAAATTTAGCTAATCGCCCCATTGACCTTCCTACTATAACGTGCCAAAAGTAGTAGTTACATATGCTCAAACGCCGCCAACGTCAGAGAAGATTATTCTATGTTCACTAGACTACACAAAATATGTATGTTGTGAGCTGTTACGCGTCCAAGTGGCTCGTTTATATTAGTACCTTTGTTAGTGTCTAAGGCAGTGCTTTTACAGAACAAATCCAACAGCAATTGGTGACATTTGTTGGTATCTATCGTTATTGCCGATTGATCTTCTGTTTTTTTTTATTGTCTATCCCGATCAAAAACTCTGTGCACGCCACTGAAAGGAGGTATCCAAAAGACAACAGACTCGGAATAAGAGAGAAATTTATGTCCGCAGAAAGTCATGAATAAGGTGATTTCAAAAGAATAAACTTTCGTAGTAAATTCACGTTGTCGCTTGAATGAATAAATGACGTCCATGCATTCTGGTAGAGATAAATGTACTTAATATTTTCCGCTATAAATGGCAAAATTTTGTTGAATTTTAAACTTTGTTAAGAAGCAAACGCAATATACATTAGAAAGTTTCCAGGATAAGCCAGCCCTGGTTTTTTTCCTGGACACGATGTACGCTCTACCGGCACACATCGAGATTATTCATTGCGTTCAGAGTCCTACTTTTTTCATGTGTTTGAGAATTGAATATGTTTAATGTTCATACGAGTATAATGATAATAATATATTTATTAGAATTAATTAAAAATTCTCACATCAAGTAGTATACATTGTCCTCCACGCTAGGAGTTCACCTGTGATGTGGAGGACATTTTTCGAATCTGCATGTTAAAACAATTTAAAATATAAAAAAGAAAATCTAAAAAGAAAATAATAAGATAAAACAAGATAAAATAAAATAAAACAATTTAAAATATAAAAGAAAAAACAAAAGAAAAAAAATAAATAAAATAAAACAAGATAAAAATAAAATAAAATAAAACAATTTAAAATATAAAAAGAAAAAACAAAAGAAAAAATAAATAAAATAAAACAAGATAAAAATAAAATAAAATAAAGCCACTTTAAGATAAAAAATTACAAATAAATAAATTTCCTAGTAGCACTATTATTATAATAGTGTATAATTAAAAATTAGGAGGATTTTAACCAGTTCCAAACATGTTTATTGTATTGTGCAAGTGTAGATGTTTTAATTTGTGTAGGAAGAGAATTATAAAGTTTAATAGCCTGGTATCTGTAATGCTTTTGTCCGAAGGATGTGTATGTTTTAGGTATTTGTAGTTGATGTGCATGTCTTGATCTAGTGTTGCGAGTATTTTGTGAGGTGACAAACGTATTTATATTTTTGTAAAGGAAAGTTAGTATATGCTTAGAAAATATTTTTTGTATGGTAAGCACTGGAAATTTTTGGAATATGATTGAGGTCGGTGTTTGTATCGGTACTTTAAGTATTACTTTTATTAATACTTACTTTTATTAATTCGTTCGATCTGCGCTTATCTTCAGCTTGAATTCTTAATCCATTTTGACCTTGGAGTAACAATATATGAAGAGAAACGTAATTGTTTTTGCCCAACCTATACAAATTTGGTATAAATCACTTTCTCCGGATTTTTACGTCGTACACCATGAGAAAAAAAGAGACAACAAAATTTCCCAAATTATCGCACCGCTTTAAAGTATTGTAAGAATGTTCTTCGTGTCTCGCGTCTCCGTTGACTCCGTTTACGCGTTTTGATATGCGACATAAATGGACATAACTCAACGGTTTTTTAGGTTATATGCTATATTTTTGTTTATTACAATACTGTGAAAAAGTGGTTATCCGAATAAATAAAAACATCATCTTGACATGTGCTATGAATGGATGTATAAATACCCTAACCCTAGACCTAGCCACGCCCAGGTCTAGCCGAGTCCGACAAAACTGACTACAGTAGCGCTCCCTCTTGTATATTATTACTCTGAAATTTTGACGAATACTTATTAAAATGTTCTTAACGTGTTGACTTCGAGCATATACGATAGAAAATTAACGAATAAAAAGTAATTTTATCTATTTTGAAGTCCCTTTCATTTTTTGGGAACGTCTCTTACTGATGTGTTGCCAAGGTTGTGTGTACTCTTAAATATACGTTGTTATAATACCGCCGTGATAGTTAACATAAACAAATGCGACGAAATGTTTATTCCGCTCCCCTCAAAAATACCATTAATAACGCTCTCCTCGGAAATTCATGAGAAAATAATTATGCATTGATATGAGATTACATCTTCTAATAAAACATTGAATAAATAATCAACTTGTAAGCGGTGTAATCCAATTTCTTAGAATGCCCTCCCAACTTTCCATTTGTAAGATTTCAATTTCAGACTTAAAACTTATAATAAGCAAAAGTTTGCCAAGGATTTAAAATAAACAAAAAGGTTTTGTGATGTATTCTAACCTAGTTTGCCGCGGATGATTTAAAAGGGAAGGCTAACTTCTCAGTTTTTATTGTTCCTCCGGTTGAAAGTACCCTTCCAAACTTCATAAATAAACTAATAATTTAGCTGAAATTCTCTTTATCTTAAAACAATTGTAGACAGCTACTACCTATTTACTATTTCCAGCCCATTACGAAATTTTATTCTACAGATCTTTAATACACATAGTATCAAAAAATGTCTTATCACAAGTGAACGTCTCCATCCAAGATAGAGCAGAGTAAGGCGCCGCACTTCACGACTTATTTTTCCATCTTCTATCTACGTGACTGGTACGAGTGTATTTCTGCATTTTTTTAAAGGCTGCAGCCTGCAGCTCGAAGACTGTCCCGATGATAGTCAGACCGATAAGAGAGGGCACCGGAAGAAGAATGCGCCACTTGCTAAGTGTGCTATAAAGATAGTTATGTGCTGAGAACTGTCTACTGCCAAGACAAGCTTCCAGATACTGGACATATGTTGAACGAGCACACAGATCCCCTATCTTAGGCGCAGTACGTATCATATATAGACGTATTTATTATTGAGTTTGACTTGTGAAAACGTAGTATCATTTTAACGTAACAATAAAAAGTGCGCTTATTGCCATTACGTCCATAAACGTCTTAAAAAGAACTATGCCAAAGGAAATACGAGTAAGTCCATAATTGTATTACATATCAGTATGAGATAGTTAAGGTGGTATTTCACCACCTTTGAGTAAACCATCGATTAATGCTACTCGGCGCGTTGCGTATATTATCTGTCACCATCGCTGATTAACGCTACCCATCAAGTAAATGTCCTTTTTTACAACCATGTTAATCCTATGATTAAAATAATTGACAAAAAGTTACTCAACAGTTTACTCAGTGGTGGTGAAATACACTCTAAGTGTCATATCAAAGGTCAAAAAGTGCTGAGACCAGCGTGCGAATGTGTCAAAAAAAAACTTATTTAAATTATTATGCATCTGTTTGTATAAGTTGTGCCAGTCTCAAGCTAGTAGCCGTCGTAACAACACGCGTTTCGAGACCGCTTAGCATACGCGAGTATTGTTGTACTTCACTAAGTCAGCACGTGGAACCTAAAAACCTACCGATTCTCAGAACTACCTTCCACAAAGGGGCCTCATTAATAGGAAAAAGGTATTTTCTCAATACAAAGCATCAAACAAATAAATAATACCATTGAATTTAAAACGAAACGAGTATCACATCTGGAATACTTGCTACTAACTCGAAAAACAGATGGACTGTTTCATTTTAATTCATTCTCTACTTTGTTGCTTTCACAGCGAAAATTCTTTTGACATGCCCCCTTTTTTTTAAGAAATACAAACATACCCGGGTTGCGAATAACCTGACAATATTTTAAACACTCCTACTGCAATTATAATAAATGGAAGATGTTGTTTTTGCAATGATGGAGGATTTAGCTAGAGGAATTAAACCCACAACGGCTGGGTGGAAATCCGACCGGGTTGTCCACTCAGCTACTAACCGGTAATCCTTTCCACACTGATTATGATCATACAAACTTTCCGCGATCACCTCTGTCTTCAGATTCTATTTCTATAGAGCCTTGTTAAACTAACTTTCCTACCCGGCTTGGTCCCTATTTGTTTATCATATGTACATATTTACATTCCATCAGACGAAGACGTTTTGGATTTTTCGCTACATCCTACATCTACGTGCCATGTTAAATGAACATTCCAATATCACATTTTTCCAGAACTAAATAAATAATATATGCATCACTAAACAATTCTCTTACAAGTACTCACCTACGAGTGTGAACTTTTCAAATTTAAAACTGTTCTTTTCAAATCCCCGCCTACCTAATAAAGTACCTACCCATAATGTATTTTAACATTACTCTATATTTGAAATGGGTGGGTTTTTTTTTTTTTTTTTAGATTTTAAAAAGAAAGACTAACATTCCCGAGAATTATACGAATAACCTGATAATATTTTTTAAAAAACCTACTACCATCATTATAAGTGGAAAATGTTCCTCGTGTAATGATGGAGGACTTAGCTAGCATATGAATTGAACCCACGACGCCCGGGTGGGAATCAGACGTGTTAGTCCACTCAGCTACTAACTGGTCAAATTTAAAGCAACTAATATTTTTTCTTGGCAAGTCAAGTTACACCCCGTGATTTTACACGAATAGCAACTAGTTTTACTGTAAAAACCACGTTGTTTATTATACACATTAGTACGTATTTTTATGTGTCATCACAAAAAGGTGTTTTGATCGCCTCACTTATGGTAATACCAATCGTAAATCGACCATTTAAGGTTTACTATTAATTGCAAACTATTTTTCCAGAACTATGTAAAAGCAAACAAACTTGTCAGAAATACATTATTTTATTAAATCGACGTAAACAGTTGAAGGTTTCGATGGTATCTTTCAAAGATTATTATCTTTCACGATGTGAACATTTTTTAACTCAAAATATGAATGCTTTAACTTAGAAATTCAAATCAGCACGTTCAGAAAAAAAATCTGCCAGTTAAAGTGTTTTCCCTTCGCGAGCTTTTACGTGAACAAACAAAAGCACCCATCAGAATTATAGTGTATTAATTCATTTTCACATTAGCCTCAGTTGTTGGGGGTTTAAAATAATCAAAGAAAATGCATTCTGCGAAAATAATTAATGCAATGTTATTATTTTGAATGAAATTATAAATGTATGGATTCGAGCACCCGGCAAGTATCGACGTGAAGCGGAGCCGACGGAGCGGAAACATTTGATGATCGGAACAAAACCCCATCCTTTTGAGTTGCTTCCATTATGTTTTCAGAAAATACAAAATGGCCTTCGCAAAGGGATATAACTTCAAATAAAGAGTGTTTCTTTCTTGTCTTTGGTTTTATAGTTCAATAAGTTCTCGTTTATTTATAGCATTATCATCATTCGAAATTATTTGATACTCGGATTTCTTCTTTCTTATTCAGTTAACAGTGAGTTAAGATGGTTACAAAACGAACAGTAATTATGAAATAATTCCTTTAGATATATTTATAAATAATCATTAAAATGGAGTTTCACCACGAATTAACAGTTTCAAAATTAGAAGAAATAATTTATATTTTGTGACATTTCACCTCCAAGTTAACATTGTTTCAAAATAACTTTTCAATCCCTTGGGAAATTATTATAGTTTTCATTTTTTGTGAGATCATTGAATAGTGTTATTTCACATATTTTTTAAAAGAATTATTAAAACCATTCATTTTATTTAAAAAAACATTATCAATTTTAAAATGAAACAAATATTAAACTTAGATTTTTTATATAATGAATATCGCACAATTGTCTCAACTGCTCCCAACCGTCAAGAGTCAATGAGACTATGGCATCCCCAATTGGGTATGTTGTAAAGTTAAAGATAGGGGGAAGGGAAAGGTGGAGAAGGAGAAGGTCGGGAAGTTCCTGGCTATTCAGATCTGGTCACCAAACACGGCTAAAGCCACTTCAAGCGACGTTTCGATTCTGAATGGTGGTCTTTCACCAGGGCGATACTTCGCGTATCTATCACTCTGGAAGATGTTATAGACAACCACTGTGGAATTTTTTTAGTTTTCTTTGACAAAATATAAGCTCTGGCGTCATAAAATTGAAAAAGATTTTTTAAATACATAGATAAACCCTACCAACGTCATTTCCATTTCGGGCTATGAAGCTTTAAATGTCGTTTTCACCATTTAAATAACGTAGAACATTCATATCACAAGCGAAGCTGCGTTAGTAGTATTAGTACCCAGTTTTAGTTAAATTTTAGTTAACTTTTAGTTTTTGTAGACCCCTGACCTCCAGAATCATTTTCATAAATAGTAATAGTTATTATGTTTTATTTAAAATTACCTTTCAAATCTTTTTACGCTTCATCGTAATATTGCTCACTTAAAGAATATTAACAATCTTCAAAGAATATGAAAATAGAAAAGGACTCAAAATAAATAGATTAGACGCGCCATGCCAGGATAGTATGGAGGTTCCGGGTTCGAATCTCGAACACAACCTTAACTTTTTTGTGTCACAACGTGTCTTTTCCTACTTTCATTTTTGATGAAAATTAAATAATAACTTTTTTAAATAATTTAAATAATATCAATAATCCCCTACGTAAATATAAAACAGAAAAAATATACCGGTTGCGACTGAGATTCGAACTCGGTATATAAATATTATTTCAATCATTAATATAAAAATAATAACCATAAAAGCTTCAAATATAATTCTAATTAAAATAAATAATAACTGTGTATAAGACCACAGTATTTTTTCGTTTTTTTTATGACCGACCGGTTTTGCTTAGCCTAAGCATCATCAGGGTACAAAATCAAACTTTGTCTCGTACAAAGTTATTATTTAATTTTCTTTAAATATGTCAAACCACAAAGTGATTGCTTTCTCCGAAAATATATTTACAAATTCTTCAAAAAAATTTTTCATAATTCATAATTTTTTGTCGGTGCTCGCTGTAAATTTCAACCTCGACGCGTCCGACTGCTAGTCGACCACCTCCATTATATGTAGTACCTAATTCACCACTAAGTTTGAATTTCAATCAATTTATAGACCTACTCCTAGCATAATATTTGACACCCATTTCTTATTTCTAATAAAAGCACGCTTCTCTTTTGTACAATATTATGCCCCAACATCGATAAACACGTAAAATTTGGCAGCTTTCTTGTTTGCCTTCGCGGGAATATCGAGCAGAGCCTCCTTGGAATATAATGGCCCGGATAAAATTAAAGAGCTTTTCCAATTCCCTTCATTTCCTCCGGAAAGTTATTTCAGGAAGCTGTAGATATTCTTCTCTGAGCATCGCATTACTTATGTTGCAGTGACGGTTGCATCAATTCGCTTAAATTTCCGCTAAATGCAAAGTAGACTTTTTCATCAATGGAGGACTGAACGCTGTTGGGGCAAATAAGAAATTGTCCAAAGAAGCGAAGCTAGCAGTCCACAATGGAGTGCTTATACCAACCCTGATGTATGGCAGTGAGGCATGGAACTGGCAGAGGAAGGATGAAAGTAGACTGAATGCTGTGGAAATGAGATCTTTGAGACGGATGTGCGGTAAAACCAAGTATGACCGTATTACAAATGTGGATATCCGGAAAGAATGCAAGGCGGATATGAGCGTAATGGATAGGATCAAGAAAGGGACGCTTAGATGGTTTGGGCATGTAGAGCGAATGAACGAAGAAAGGAGTGTGAAAAGAATATATGATGCGAAAGTGAATGGAAGAAGAAGTCGAGGACGCCCGAGAAAGACATGGCACGATCAAGTAAATCAAATACTTGAATCGGGTCATGTGAAGAGTCAGAATAACAGAAGAGTATGTATGAGACGATGTATGAATGTAAATGAAGCAAGAAGTGTGTGCCAAGACAGAGTTGTATGGCGGTCCGTCCTCTCTGCCTACCCCTGCGGGGAAACGGCGTGATGGTTAGTTAGTTAGTTAGTTAAGAACATAAAACAATAAGAAAACTTTCATAAAAGATATTTACATGGGAGTAAATTGTTTGTTGTGATATCTAAAGCAGAATTATTTAAGCTTTTGGTTTTTGAATATTTATTTACATACTAACGGACTATTGTCAAATTATATATATCACCCATTTCTCGCCTACATACACTCGGGAATGAATACACCTCAAATATTGACATCTTTTATATGAATTTGCCAAAATTTAAAAGACTTTTAAATGAAATATTTATTTGTCACTAATCAATGTATGGGAACTATTATTAATTATTACTATTTATTTTTTTGCCATTCATTTCTTAAAATGTTTTACTTTTTACTATATTGTTTCATGTATATCCTTTTTAAACTGTACTCATCCACTTACTTATGTTAAATTACTATGTAAAAGCCCATCGGGGCGTTAATAAATAAACAAAATAAAATTACAAAATAATGCATAACTCGAAATGGGTAAAAAAGAGAAAAGAGGAAAAAACAGAGAAAGAACAGCACATACATAGTATTTTAATGAAGCAATGACAAAAATAGGACAAAAATACACATTAGAAAGAACATTCAAGTCAAAGTCAAGGTCATGTCAAAGTTTTGGTAGAGTCGTAAAGAATGACAAAAATCATTTAGAATGGTACCAAAAATTTCAAGACCATGGCTTGAGTTAACAAGTCTTGACTTCTGGACAGTGGAGAATGATACCCATTATTAGTAGAGTGATGATTGAGGAACAGTAATTCATTGTTTCTAAGTCTACGGCAAGATATGCACGGCTTTTTCTGAATAAACTTTCTTGGTTAACGCAACTGTTTTTCAGTATCAACATCTAATTCCTCTTATTAATTCATGAGCTAGGGAGCTATTGCATATTATTTAACTGGCTAACATACAGTACAATACACCAATTCACTAAGAAAATAAAAATATAAAAATCATTGCCGAAACCCGGCCGAAGCGGGGTAGTAAAATTAAATAAAACAAAAGGGCAATAAATTAATCACATATCATAAGTGCACCCTACCGTTGAATTTGGCAGCCACCTCTGGTCTGAAGTCCTTAGATACATTGAAAAAACCCTTGAGTCTGTGCAGAAACGGGCGGTTCCTTTGATAGATTTTCCTATCTTAACAAATGGATTGTAATCTTTGGAGCACAGAGGTCAGGTGGAAACGCTGTCCTTTTCTACCGGTATTTTAATTGTAGATGCTCCTAGGAATTTGCGTCATTGATCCCTTTGGCATCTGTGCAAAAGCTGAAAATTTTCCAAACGTTCGCCTAACGTTTGTGCACGGTTGACATTCGATACATGAAAACGGGTCGCTTTTACGACTCGTTCTCGTGCTCATCAGCTCGAAATTATTTCCCCCGAGGCCTCTTGTGTGGGGTAAGTTTAAAAATAAAAATTCAAAAATTGAGCACTTAATAATGAGGCAGTTTTTACTCGTTTAGTCAGCCTCCGTGGTGTAGTGATAAGACACATTAAATTCGTATAAAATTATATACATGGCCTGTTCAAAAGAAAAGGTGAATTTTGAATTTTAGCGGGCTGTGTACATTCGATTATCGATTTTTTTTTTTTTTATGTTGGTAAACAAATGTTTATCATATGTTAGCATTATCAGCCATTTTGGATTAGTGGTTTGTTTTTTGGCAACTGGAAAGGTTAGTCACGTTTTTGTGTGTTCTTCGATTTTTTATAAAGAGAATAAAATCAATGATGTGTTTTTCCACAACTCCAGGACGCTCATCGTCATTAACATCTTCTCGGCCTTCTGTAAAGCGCTTGTACCACTTATAAACACTTTTTTGAGACAAAGTAGACTCGCCGAATGCCACAGTCAACATTTTAAGTGCGTTGGAGCAATTTATTCCATTTTTAACGCAAAATTCAATACATATTCTTCTCGTACATTATATTTGTTTCACGTTCCAGAGTGATCGATACTTATCGCCCTGGTGAAAGACCACCATTCAGAATTGAAACGTTGCTTGAAATGGCTTTAGCCGTGTTTAGTGACCAGATCTGAATAGCCAGGTATTCCCAAGCTTCCTCTTTTCCATCTCATTCCCCTCCCCACTACCACTAGATCTAGACGGTGGAGAGCAGTTGGGACTCTTTAAAAAAGTATTTGAAACTGCGTTAACAACTAAATTTTAAAAACAATGTGTCTAAGTCCAATCCCTAACTTTCTAATTGTTGTGGTTTTATAATTAATGCTGTTTAAATACATTACAACAGCAACAACAATAATCGTATATCCCCTTATGTTTATGATAATTAATGATATCAGGAGTGCAGAATCTACCAAGCGTCTCAATAATTCATTCACTGAGTGGTATGGCCTCGTTCTGTTACTTTTTAACTTTAATCATTTTCACATTCAACGTTTTTACTCTCAACATTACAATAAATTACCATGTTATAATTGAGAGAGACGACTTTTTTAAAAAATCGTCTTCTCTTGTGAACGGGTATCCAAGAATAGAATTTTCCGTCTTTTTTAACTGAAATCAAAGCATATCAATCTGTTGGATTTCATAGAGATAATTTGTTAGGTTCTTACCTTCTTGTTTTTCATTCAGTTCCTACCTTCTCCAACCACTCCAACACATTTCACTATATTCTATTTCCGTATTCTACAACGCCGAGTTACAATACAAGTGACAATCAAGAAACCGAAGAGTTATGAGAAAAAATTCGTTCGTTGGTGTCTCGTTTGGTCATTTGTTATGCTGTTGTTCTTCAAATAATATAAAACTGAGTGTTTTTTGTTGTGTTGTTTGTTAATAATACAATGTGTCAAAATTAAGCAAGAACTTAAACATCATCAACATCGGTGAGTGAATTGGTTCGCTTACTTCCTTGACTTCATAATTTCTTCACATCCATAATTAGACACTCCTATCAAGTAGTATAGTACTGTCGTTTTATAGTCCACTATTTTCAAAGTTGACTCATCTAAATTCATCTGAAGCTGAAAACACATTCCGTGTTTTATCGCAGCTTCGGATCCAACACAATCAATTATGATTTATTAATCAAGAAGCGTTCTTCCATGAGCTATACTTAAGTGCAAATTACAAGTTTTGGTGGTATTATAAAGTCGACCCTATAATGGCCCGCTCAGGATAATAATTGGAGTGGGTTCATCTCAGTCAATCAGGATTCCGTGCACTCAGATTGTTCCCAATTTAACTTAATTTAATACTTAAATCTTCAATGGGATTAAGTCCAATACAAATTGGCGGTAATTCGGTGTAAGAGAGAAGACCGCCATGGTTGGTTACATCTAAATACTGTTATCAGTACCAATAAGATGTAATGTTACCATCAACTGTGGTATTAAGAGTTATTCATGCAGGTAAACCAGTCCGCATCTCTCTACGAATAATTTTTAATAGATATCTTAGAGATGTTTCAAATTGCATCACATTTGATGACTTTAAAAACGTCCTTCAGCCAATGATGTTACAAATATATATATACATAAACATCGCCTTAGAATATTAGCACAAAATGTGGCAAGTAACAAACACACCTACTTTATCAGTAAATTCATCATTCAAATATCGGTCATGTATCAAAGATAGACATTCATAAAATATGTGTGTATGAACGAAACAGATGTAGTATTCGACTGCGTTTCATACTTGCTAGTAGCGTTGAATGCTCTGGTACGAATGAGATAGCACGTCATTATGCTGGTCAACAATGGAGATAGATGTGTTGTCTAAAATAATAAGTTATTTGCGCGTACTTGGAAATAAAATGTTATTTCTTGGCTTTAAGTAGTCTTTACAGTGTAATTGAAACACCTTTTCACACACGTGGGCATTTTGACACTCATTTTTGTAATTTGATTAGATATAGTAAACTACCTCAAGTGATGCGTAAGAGTTTAGTACTAAATCGGTTTAAACACCGAACACACCAACTAGCGTGTTTTTTGCTTGCCACTTTGAGAGCGCTACAACGTGTCTATATATTTGTAACGTCATTGCCTTCAGCGCTATTTCTTCTTTTTTTACATTACCTACCTCACTAGGTTATAAGAACCTTTTCTCAGGTAGTTTTTTTTTACTTTTATTATTATAATTATTTTAATTTTATTTTTTATTATTTCTTTCATTGTTTCCATTTAACTCAGATGTATTATTATTTATATGGCAGACAGAGTAATGCACCCACCGCTCTGTTCCGCTGAAATAAAATGTTATTATTATTACTATTATTATTATAAACAGACAACATGTATTATATTTGACGGCCTGCATGGTCGAGTGGTAAGACGCTCGACTACGGATCGAGAGGTCGCAGGTTCGAACCCGGCGTGCGCAAATAAATTTTATTTAATTAATAATTGTCATTACACATTTGATTGATATAAAATATTATATAGTGTATTTGCGGCACGTTCCAGAGTGGTCGATACCTAGTATAGCCCTGGTGAAAGAACACCATTCAGAATTGAAACGTTGCTTGAAATGGCTTTAGCCGTGTTTGGTGACCAGATCTGAATAGCCAGGCATTCTTAACATTTCTCTTCCTCCCTTCCCCTCTCCACTACCTTTAACCTCACAACATACCCCTATTAAAGATGCCATAGTCTCACTGGCTCTAAACGGTAGGGAGCAGTTGAGATACTTGTGCGGTATTCACGTAAAAAAAGCAACGTTTCGATTTTAAATGGTGTTCTTTCACCACCGCGATATCTACCACTCTGGATATGATCTCTGAAGAGATTTTCACAAAAATGTGATAGAAATTAATAAAGTATATCACATCTGCACTATTCTAATTCTAACGAGGAACACATGGCACAATGTTACTTATTTTTGCAATAATAACACAACCTACTATCAGTCACACTCTGGCAACAAGTTTGGGGGAATTATTGATATATTCAATGACTCCATTCATGGAATGAAGCGTAATATATTCCAGCACTTCGTTGAATCCAACAAATTATTGTAGAGTAAGTATTTTGGGTTTTAATATAGTTTTAGTTTCAATTTTATTTCATGTCACTGTTACCTAAATGTTTTCAAAACATTGTTTTGCATAATTATGTAACAGTATGCTTCGAATACTTTTTTATAAGCTTTTAGATAGCCTATCATATTTTTTACTTATCATCTTTGTAAAAGCTCACCTGGGCGTAAAACAAAACTAATTGTTCTGATGAAAAAGCATTTCTCACTCTGCTGTTTAAGTAAACGATAATTAAATAGCAAAACGGTTGTACAAACACCGGCATATCATTGCAATCGACTGTGAATACAACAAATAATGTTTGTCGAATGAAATAAAGCGGATATCGTATTTACAATACCAATTTGATCCACTGCTAAAATGCACATATATTTATTAACACCTTTCAAATGTAAATTCTCGTTGCAGCATTAATTACCCATTTCAAACTCACCGGAGATAAAAATATATATAATATGATCAATCACACGAATAATAAACGCTGTCTGGCGAGTGAGGTTTTTTATATCACATCATTACGCAGTGTGGGATCATTTACAAAAAGAACAAGAAAAAACATAATTATCATTAGCATAATAAAAATATTCGTAATAATGATCCTAGGGTAGAGCCTTGGTCCCGGAGCATTCAGCTTCTTTTTCAATGGCGATGCTTTTATTATTTTCTACAGAAGTCACTTTGAGATACACGAATAAGAATCGTTCTGTTCTTTGTAAAGCTGTCTCAAAAAAGTTCGTAGTTTACAAACCGGTTATAAAAACTGTTCCGACAGCAACTGGCGATCCCAGCCACGGTTTACCTTCCGATTACAATACGATTAGACAGCCATCTCTCTCCTTCGCCTTGATATTTCCGAGAAACGTTCCGATTGACTCTTCTTCGTATAAAAGTGTATTTTGAACGACCTCGACGTCCTAGGAGCTCGATGAATCCAGGTGATACTGCAACAGCTTGTAGTACGGAAAACGTATCGGGAATTTCATCGAGGTTTTGTCGTTGCGTTGTTACTTTTCTGGTTACAATGTTAATTATAAAGTGACAGCGTTCAATTATACATCGGCCTTTATTTTAAGCTTTTCTCTGCAGCCCCTCGAAGCGCTGCGCGATCGTAAAAAGTTATCGTTGTGTTTATTTGTTTGTGTTGTTTTTATAGGCGGACACAATATTTTGGAATTATTCATGCCTCAGTGGGCATTTTAATGAGTATTTTGATTAAAGACAACGACTTTATTTGTAGAATGTAAAACGAGAAACAGGAGTCGTGACTTCTGTAGACTGTTAATTGCCTTTATTCCTACTAATAAAATCGACTTTCATAATATAAATGAGACGCGACTCTCATTCGAAAACAAACAGTCACGAAAGCTTTTTATTTTAACAATTTGAGTATTTTATCCGTTGGCATTAGATAGCATTCTGCGCTTTTACCTAGGAATTCCATCTTAGATAACACCATACTGGATACTGGGTGTGCTGGTGACCAGTAATTTGTCATACGATTGTTGGACAAAAATTAAATGTATGTGACCACGAACACGGTTTATTTTGTCAATGTTGATTGATGAGGATAGTCGTATTAAAAGTGAGTGAGTATAAATAAATATATTTTGTAAATTTCTAACTTTGAGTGATTTCTCTTTTTTGTGTGTCTTAATTTTCCTTACATCATATTTTTTTATCTTGCTTGCCTATTAACTATTAACTCTGCTTTTATCTTATATTTACATTTAATTCATTGTACTTACACAAAAAAAAATTATAAGTTAATTTATTTGTACAAAATGTACAATGTGACCTTATTACGAGTTATACCAGTAAGGACACTTTTATTAATTTTGAAAAAACATTCGAATAAATAAATAAATGATGAAAATGGAATAATAACTTTGTGAGACCACAGATTTTATTTTAAATTTTAAGACATACCGGTTTCGCTTAGCCTAAGCATCATCAAGGTACAAAATTAAACTAAACAAAAATTCATAGTGTGTAGTTATAAATACTCGTACTTACAGAGGGAGAACACAATATAAAATAAAATAAGAGAACAGTAAGAAAACAAAAGAATGACATTTAAATCATAACAAAAGAGCAGAGAAAAAGAGACAGATAATATAAAATGAAAGAGGCAAATCGTCAACTGACACCGTGATAAAAGAATAATGAGAAATTTTAAGAGTTTACTAGAAATAAACCTAATATTGGACTACTGGACAAATTAAACTGATTATAAAGAATATGACTATTAATTTGAATGGCTTTGTTTATTTCTAGTGCTTCTGAATTATTTAATCTGTTGCCATGACCATTTTTATGGAGAATATGAGCTCCGGTGCTTTTTTGAAGGTGTGATCTATTTCAATAAGATGATTGGCGAATTCAGAAAAACCGTGATTATTTAAACATCTAAGATATTGTTTGATACTAATATTTACATCACGTAATCGGTTGGTCATAAAAAAATAAATAATACTCGTGTAGAAAGTATGTTAAGACAAGGAATATAAGTGAATACCGCACAAGAGTCTCAACTGCTCCCAACCGTCTAAAGCCAGTGACTATGGTATCCTCAATAGGGATATGTTGTGAGGCTGGAGGTAGTGGGGAGGGGAAGGAGATGAGTAAGGGGAAGGTTGAAAAGTACCTGGCTATTCAGATCTGGTCACCAAACACGGCTAAAGCCATTTCAAGCAACGGGTTTTCAGTAAACAGTAAGGACAATGAGTTGCAAGGATACAAGTAAGGAGAAACTAAGCAAATTAAAAACGTTTTAAAGAAATACGTCTTTGAATTTTATTTCTACGTACATCAAATTATGTTTTATATTTAGGATTTTAAAAACGATTTGGTTGTCAAGGATATTTTTTAGGTTATGTTCCCTGGTTTAAGTTTAGCAGTAATACATTTTACCGATTGAACCGAACCTAAATTTACCAAAACAATTCCCAATAATACATGCGTAGGTAGCTTAAGGTGTTTTCACCTTGCTGCACAACCAGCTGAGGAAGTCAACAGGACGAACTTGAATTTTGAAAAGATGTAACAGAAATAAATTAAACGCGAAGTAAACTCTGACAAAAGTTCCATTTATAACAAGCCGAACAGCTATTTGTTTAAATGCAAACAAAACATAAATGTGGATCTGTCCGGGAAGGCGGGGAGAGGCAGAGAGAGGCAGAGAGAGGCAGATGCAGGGAGGAGAGGGGTGTAGAGCTCACAGCACAATACACACATCCGCCAGCACATCAATCACCGCGACTTAATGGACGCCTGTCATTCTCAAGCAAGGCATTCCTATTTCTGTGAGCATTATTCACGTGACTCCCCCTCCTCTTCCTCGCCTCCCCCTCCCTCCTCACTCTCCGCGGAAACATATTTATTTTACTTAAAAAGTAAAGACTTCAATATCGATCTCGTAAAGGGCTAAGCCCGGCCGCCATTGTTTTAAAACTTCACTCCTTCACTGGAATCGCTCGTTTCCACATTAACTTCGCACAACAGGCCCTACGTTTTCTTCGGGGAGCGTGTAAGCATTGAAATCCTGCACAGAGGTCTAAGTCCGCGCCTTGAAGAGAACTAGGTGGTAAGAAGGAGGACGTATAAAACCCTACTTTTATTCTGTTGTGATATTCGGTGCCCTGTCATCTTACAGGATTATATGCACCCTTGGAGAAACAATGTATGGAGAGAGAGCTAATTATTTTTACCCAACCGATACGAACTTGCGATATATCACTTTTTCCCGGTTTTTTACGTCGTACATCATGAGAGAGAAAGATACAGCAAATATAATACTCCGCTTCTATGTACTGTCACAATGATCTTGGGCTCCTGGGTCACCGCGGGACTCCGCTCACATTTTTTATTATGCCACTAAACTGGGCACAACTAAACGGTTTTATAGGTTAGATGCTTTATTTTTGTTGATATCAATACTGTGAAAAAGTGGTTATACGAATAAACAAAAATATTATGTCGATTTGAATGGATGTATAAATACCCTAGCTTTAGTCTTAGTCACGCCCAGGTTCGCCGAGTCAGGTAAAAATCATCAAAAACTGACTACACTGCCTTAGGTAGATACCACTCTATATACTCTAAGTATGTACCAGTAAAATCTCAATAGGTAGTCATTTGTATTCTCGAGGTACTAGTTCATTTTATTTTTGTAGGTTATCGGATCTAGAATTGATTCAAAATGATATATTATATTGATCACAAATTAAACGAATATCACAATTATAGAGCTTAATGTTCGCAACTTGAAACCATTATATTTTCGTAGAAAGCAATCACTTTGTGGTTTGACATATTTAATGAAAATGAAATAATAACTTTGCAGAAGACCACAGATTTTAATTTAACTTTGATGACCGATCGGTTTCGCCTGGCCTAAGCATCATCAGGGTACAAATTAAACTAAACAAAAAACATATTGTCTGTGGTTATATATACTCGTACATACAGAGGGAGATCGCAATATAAAATAAAATAAGAGAAGAGTAAGAAAACAAAAGAATAACATTTAAATTGAAACAGAGAGAAAGAGACAGATAATATGAAATGAAAGAGGCAAAGCGTCAACTGAGAAGGTGAAAAAATATTTTATTTTCGTGAAACAATTATACTCAAAAAATATCCTACTACACCAATTTAACAATGCCCATATGTTTGAAGAAAGAAAATTACTAAAACCCTAAGGCAGTCACATAAAAATCCTTCAATATCCCAACCCATAAACGACAAAAAACGTTTTAAGTACAAAGCCATTAAACAATTCAATTCTCTACCCAGCACCATTAGAATGAAAAAAAAATCAAAAACTCATTTAAAAACAAAATCATTACTCACCTTAAATGCCAAGTTTAATCTACTTCTTATATTATTTCTTATCATGTAGGTACTATATTTTGAATTTTTATTTGTTTTAGGTAGATGCAAACTCACTTTTGTAGATTTTCATCCAACACAGGCGTATGCCTAGTGGGATGGCCAATATACAAAAAAAAAAAAACAAAAAAATGTTCTAGAAAAATAATAAAAAAAGTTTATGTTAGATTTTAGTTGATCACCCGAAGGTGATATTCTTATTAAATACCATGTAAGTAACATTTAATGCCTTTGAACCAACGCCATGGCATGCTACACGCAAATATACCAGGTTATCAAGCAAACGTTTTACTAGTTAGGAAAGCTTTCATTCTAAAACTCTTAAAGCTCAGTGGCTTAAAGCAGCCAGATGGTTAAGTGTACCGAGTTTCAAATCCCGGTTGCGGCAGTAGCCTTTTTTCTCGAGTGTCTCCAAAAAAAAAGTGCTCATTTTATTTACTGTAATATTTTATAAACATTTAAATTTGACTGTCTTAATTAAAACGGAAAATCTTTCTAGTTCGGCAGTCAAAACATTTCTTTGTAACAATTAAGTTTTTCTTAATTAAATAATTTTAAAACGTCAAAACATTTCTTTGTAACAATTATGTTTTTTCTTAATTGAATAATTAAAATTATTCAGCTTTCTTTTTTTCTTACTTTTTTCTTAATTTTTTGGACAAATTTCTATTTTTATCTGTTTTAATTTTTTTTCTACAAGTATCTAATATCTATGATTAAAACAATAATTAAAAATATTTACCTACCCAAAATACAAAATTATTTGAGGTTATCATAAGAACTGAAGAAATGAAATACTATAATAAAAGCACCGGTGCTCATATTCTCCACAAAATGGTCATGGCAACAGATTGAATAATTTAGAAGCACTAGAAATAAAGAAAGCCATTAAAAATAATAGTCGTATTCTTAATAATACGCTAAATTTAAGTCGAATACTAGGTATATTTCCCGTAAACTCATAAAATTTCTCATTATTCAATCACCTTCTCAGTTGACGTTTTACCTCTTTCAATTCATATTTTCTGTCTCTTTCTCTCTGCTCCTTTGTTATAATTTAAATGTTTTTTTTTAATTGTTTTCTCACTGTTCTCTAATTTTATTTTATATTGTGTTCTCCCTGTGTGTGTACGAGTATATGTATTCGCACACTATGTATTTTTTTGTTTAGTTTAATTTTGTCCCCTGATGATGCTTAGACTAAGCGAAGCCGGTCGATCATAAAAAATAAAATAAAATCTGTGGTCTGTACAAAGTTATTTTTTCATTTCATTAACTATTTCAAACCACAAAGTAATTGCTTTCTACGAAAATATGAAATACCATAGCTTACAAAATTATTGACGAATAAACGTTTTTGGTACAAACAAAAAAATGACATACCTATCTGTAAAATAGCTGAAATAAAATTCGCCGATACCACTTGGCTGTCGTGTTGAGTTAAAACGTTCGTAAAGTACACAAATTGTGATATTTTATATTACTTCAACATTTAATTACCTACCTATTCACTAATTTTAAAAATCCCACGTGCTTAGCAAAATATTCCTGTAAATTACGAACGGCTAATTTGTAGGCGAAGCCACCATTACATTCGTACATTCACCATCTTGATCTTATGTCAGTATCGCCTTGGTATTATGTTCGTCTAATGACTGTATTATGAAGGTTACAGTCACTAGGTGTGTATTACGACTATAATGAAAAATATGGCGTACGGTGACCTTCATTTTTCGCGAAGGTAAATGACCTCTCAGTTTTGGCTATTTCCGAATTCAGTTCAGTTCCAAGGTGAACTCAACAATAAAACACTTATTTTCTTGGGTGTTCTCAAGCCAATACGTTATTTATGTGTTCGGCGTTGTAAAAAAGAATTTGGGCCCAGGTTTAAGTCTCACAAAATATTATATTGTTTTCTTATATAAATTCCTTAGTTACTTTCAGTTCCCGAAATATAAACAATGATTCTACGTTGAATTTATAAGTATTAAACATTGTTTTTAATTTCCCAAAATCTCTTTTCAAATAAAACAAAATTCTTCCACGTGTCGTCACTGGTTCCTCAACCGAATAACCGCCAACCCCTCGCCCCGACCCTTACTGTCTAATACTGATTTTTTTACGTGAGAAAAAAAAAACAAACAATGTCACCGAATACATTTTTTACTCCAAATAATCTCAGAAATCACTATCGGGTACTTCCTGCAAAAACCTGTATATAATAATACCATTAAGAATCAAATCGTTCATTGAAATAGCTTTAGCTTTGTTATGTGAATAGTCACCTGCTTCCAAACCGTTTCAACCTTCCTCTTCCTCATCTCCTTCCCCTCCCCACTCTCGTCGGCCTCAGAATATACCCAAAAATGTGTATAGCATGGTTCCTTTTGCTCCGGCCAGTTAGAACACTTGTATAAAAGTCACATAAATATTTAAAAAAATGAAGTATGACTTTTCATAGCGTTGAGTAAAATATAAATCAAAAGAGTGTGTTTCTTCTCTCTTTTTTGTCTTGAGTGAGGTTGAGCGAAATGCTGGTAATTAATGATAACTAGCAATTAATAAAAAATAAAAATAAATGTTTTCCAAATATATAATACTTTTTGAATATAAAGATGGCAGCACTTTATTTTGTAGGTAGCACGTGGATGCTTCCATAGCGAGTATGTAGACGGACGTTTTACTGTATTGATACTATCAGATATCTACATAAAAACGATAATCCTGATAACTGACATTATTTTGACCAATTGGCATTTTTTTTAGACATGGTCGATGTCAGAATTGGATTTACCTGCGGCTTCAGTTACCAGCGACCGGCGAGGAACGGAGTATATTTAACCAGTTCTTTTCGGAACCGGTTCCTGGTGCCAGAAAAGTTCCACGAAGGAGATTTTTATATTCAAATCGAAAAGTACTAGCAAGTCGACAAAAGTTTCTCCCCAAAAAAAGTACTTGCAAAACAAACAAAGATATGGAACTGTGGAACCGGTTTCCAGACAAATGATATCGATTTTAATTTGTCAAAAAAGGAACCGGCTCCTTTTAACCGGGACAAGAATATCGCCCATCTCTATTTTTTTTTACTTTTCCAGTTGTTATTGATTTATTCAGATCAGTGTATGTGTAGGTACTTTAGCAGCTTATATAAAATTTATATTTGCCAGCTCACTTTCGAAAACTTCATTAAACTTTTAAATGGAAATATCTACTAGCAGACAAATCGTTAAAGTTTTCTACGGCGGCAACGTCATATGCACGGAGATCGTTTCAATGCATTTTCTAGTTCCATTTATTTGGCAAACATAGCGTGACTCATTTGTGGAAACGAGAATATTTATTTTATTGTGAAATATTTTCATCACGATATTGTATATTCTGAGAGTAATAATATACCAGGAGGGATAGCTTGTGTAGTCAGGATTGCTGATTTTTTCCTGACTCGGGCGTGGCTAAGGCTACGGTATTTATACATCCATTTATAGCACATGTCGACACAATGTTTTTAATATTCCGTCTCCCGCTTCTTCGGCGACTCCACCTACTACGTTTTGTTATGCACAATAGGACACAACTTAACGGTTTTTTAGGTTATATCCTACATTTTTGTTTATAATAGTACTGTGAAAAAGTGGTTACACGAATAAACAAAAATATTACGTCGACATGTGCTATGAATGGATGTACAAATACCCTAGCCACGACCAGGTCTAGCCGAATCCGGAAAAACTCATCAAAACTGACTACAGCAGCGCTCTCTCTTGTATATTATTGCTCTGAGTATTCATATAATAAAATGATAAAATTTCGGTTGTGATGTGAGAACGTAACATTTTAAAATTTTAAACTACCTAAATCTTATGTTCAGTAGATATAATGAATTTATGTCGTCACCCCCTCAATTTCTGGTGGGCTAGTGGTCAACATGGTTGTCTTATATGCAGTTTATCGGGGTTCGATTCCCAGACGCGTGACATTATTTCTTTTTACAATTTTTTTTCTTAAGATTTAATATGTATTTTACAGGTTATCTAATTTTAAAAATCCTAAAACTATAACATTCCGTGATTACACCTGCGCTAATATTGAATAAAACAATTCAACAAAGTAGCTACTGTATTAAATTCCATATATTTACAATATTTCCTTTGCACGAACACCTGCACAACGAATGGAAGATATTTAAATGCATTATTTCCTTCCACCCAGCGGCCATCTTGAAATCGTAATAAATAAAGATGTCTCCGATAAGTAAAACACATCCCGCCAGACAAAACAAATTATCAATCGTGTATGGGGCCTCCTCTTCTGGAAACCTTCCTGTGAACTTCTTGAACTTTCTGTGGAAACCATTATTCTGATGTATTATCATAAACTCGATTTAACTGGCAACATTTTTAATGCAACGGATAAAAAATGTTCTTGGGAAGATACGGGTAGGTACGTAACTTTGCATTTAATCAAAGTTTTTTTAGTCTATGGCTGTGAAAATTCGCTAAAGGGACACTCTAACAAGGTTATTTTATACGAAACGTTTTGCTGCGAATTTGTGTTCATTCCCTGCTATGATCCTTTGAAATTTCCACTGTAAACAACAACACTATATGATATTTATACTTTTTGTGTTTAATTTGTCGAACTCCATTTTAATTTTATCAAATGTAGTATTATTATCGTTTTGTTTAATTAATATAATATAATATATATATACATAATTTATTTGCGGCAGGTTCCAGAGTGGTAGTTACTCTAAGTATCACCCGGCTGAAAGACCACCATTCAGAATCGAAACGTTGCTTGAAATAGCTTTAGCCGTGTTTGGTGACCTGCTATGAATATCCAAGTACTTCCCAACCTTCCTCTTCTTCATCTCATTCCTCTACCACTACATTCAACCTCGCAATATACCCCAATCGGGGGTGCCATTGTCTCTCTGGCTCTAGACGGTTGGGAGCAGATGGGACTCTTGTGCAGTATTCACTATAAAAAATAAAAATAAAACGTTCTACTATTTTAAGGTTTTTTTATGACAGTTATTTCCGCGTTCAATGCCACAGTTTGATAATTGCCTTGAACGCATAGACATAAAATACAAGACACGTCATATTCATACAAATCTTACGAAAAATGTAGCACCGCTAGCACAGTCTTGTTTTCAGTTTCAACCGTTTATGAAAAGGATAGCCATTCAAAGAATATGTGTGTGCGGATGAGATAGCTATATGAAGCGTGTCTCGGAGGTATGTCTAGTGGACTCGGTTTGGTGCAACAAGGCGCGTTGTCTCAGTAACGTATCGACATTATTTAATTCATCTAAGCTTCGACGTCGAAACAGCTGTCACTAAATATAAAAACTTCAAATAACAAAACAAAATTTTAATTATAATCATATTAAAACTTATAAAAATAAATATCAAAAAATATTTTTAGTATTTTCTCTTTTCAATTGAAATGGTGGACACCAAAGAATATAGTATAATATAATCGTAATTAAAAACTGCTACCATGTTAACTTTTTAGTTAAATTTTCGGTATATTAATTACATTTTTCGTCCGATGTTCTTGTGAGTGAAAAAACATATTTAGAAACTGAATAATATTTTTTAATCAAATATATAACTCTAAGTATTAATATCATGCAGTTATTATGTGTCTATCTCTCAGAGCAATAATATACAAGAGAGAGCGCTGCTTTTGTCAGTTTTGATGAGTTTTGCCGGACTCGGCTAGAACTGGGCGTGGCTAGGACTAGGACTAAGGTATTTATACATCCATTCGTAGCACATGTCGAAATAATGTTTTTGTTTATTCGTATAACCACTTCTTCACAGTATTGTTATAAACAAAAATATATCACGTAACCTAAAAAACCGTTGACTTATGTCCATTTATGAAAACGTAAGGGCGGAATCAACGGAGACGCGGGACACGAAGAACATCCTTACGATACTTTAAGGTGGTCTGATAATATGGGAAAATTTGCTGTCTCTTTCTTTCTCATGGTGTACGACGTAAAAACCCGGATAAAGTAATTTATCCCAAATTTGTATAGGTTGGGTAAAAAGAATTAGCTCTCTCTTTATATATTGTTACTCAAAGGTCTATCTCTCCTATTTACATATCCTCAAATTATTACATAGTTTCCACAATATATTAATCTTACCTCGAACCAATCTCACACCTTTCCCTAACCTGATTCTTTTCTTTGTAGTTTTCTCTCTAAAACCATATTTTCCCGCCAGTAATCCCCCTGTCAAAACCAACTCCTCTGCTTTTGTTTGGGATATTTTAAAATGGAACACATTCAAATATGAAGAAAAAATATTCCAAAACAGTACCTACCCCAACAGTTACGCTATGCTAACACAGTTGAGATATTAAAAAACCTGCCCACGCGATAAAATGTCTGCAATGTTTCTGTACGAACTTCATTGAACTGGCCATCTTAACGATACAGGGATCACGTTTATGTTATTTTCCTTAAATACGGTTATTATGCGTGGATTACAAACAATTACACCTCCTATACAAAGTATAAAGCACACAGTGTATTGGCCTGCGTATTATATCTAAGTGCATGTACAGGTTACATTGTTATTTTATGTTTGAAGCACGTTATTATCCCATCCACGCAGCCGAATGAAGCAGAGTTTGTACGAATAATATTTATCATAATAACACATCAATTTACAAGAGCAATTGGCCAACTTGCTATCACAGGAATCTGAAGGCTGGCCATGAAATTTTTCACTTTCCTATCGTCAATAAATTGTATGATGTGCTCTCTAGATATAAATTAATTTTATATACACGAGAATCAAATGCTTACAGTAATTTTCCAGTTCGAACTATGTGATATTTTTTAACTAATCCTCGTAAAAGGCTACTGGAATCAAACTTTCCTAACCAACTAAGATTTGAGTTTTAACTATTGTTCGTGAATCGAATAATCGATTCAATCGAATCAGTCGCCTACTGTGCGCGATTTTCGCGATATGAGTCAATAATTAAATACCACCTTCTCAATGCTTTTCATCCTCGAGGCGGGAGATAACACAAGGTGGGGGTGGGTAAAGGTTTTTTTTTTTTACAAAGGGCCGGGGGTGGCTACAATTGTTCATATTTTTTAATACGCTTTCAATGTGCAAGGTTAAAAAATAAAAGGAAATCGTCGATTCATACTAATACGCTCAAATAAATTAATCAAATCTTGATGACCTCTGCGGTCGAGTGATTAAGATCCTCGACTGCGTATCCAGAGGTCGCGGGTTCAAATCACGGCGTGGGAATATATATTTTATTTCATTAAAATGTGTTATTTCACATTTGATCAATGTAAAATAATGTATTGCATATTTTCGGTAGGTCCCAGAGTGGTAGATACCGTCAGTATCGCCCTGGTGAAAGACTTACATTCAGAATCGAAACGCTGCTTGAAATGGCTTTAGCTGTATTTGGTGACAGATCTGCATTATTTAATTTAATTTTGTAATTTAACAAAATGAACATTTTTTGCTTAATACTAACAGTAGGTATAATGTAAATTCATTTACCACACAATGTCTAGTTTCTAGTTAATGATCTCACCTCCCTAATTGAGTAAATTCTCGTGCTTAGGAAGAGATATCAAACCAACACTGTATAATGTATTTATAACGTTGAAATATACAGCTGCAAACAAGTAATTTACAGAAAATTTTAAAGTGTATTTATTATGAATTTGCAATAGTTAAAAATAAGTCTCTCTAGCGAATATTACGATTAAGCTACTCGACAAAGTTATAGACGAGGCCAATTTACTTACATAAAATATTATTTTTAACCACACATCTGATAGTATTAATACGCTAAGCCGTCTTCTGTACATTAAATCGCCGAGAGGGACACTGATGTATGCAAACAACCATACTGGTAATTTTCGCTCATACGTAAAAAAGTTTGAAATTTTATTCCGATTACGCTAGTTCACGATTTACTCAATATGTCTCTTTTGACGTGTGTATCAAGACTAAACTAATTGATTATTAAAAATAAATAATTTCCTTTGAGCGTACTCGTTACGTGGGAGTATGAACTTTTCAAAACTGGAACCAGTGTTAAAAAATATATCAAATTGTAAAAAGAATCTTTTTAATTTTCTACCTACCTTATAAAGAACCTACCTAAAGTGTATTTTAGTAGACATTATTCTTTTTTTGAAATCGGTGGATTTTAATTTTGCTTTAGCAACTAATATTTTTTTATAAATAGAACATATATACTTTGTTTTTAACCACTTTTTATTTAATATTTTATATTAAATAAAAAGTGGTTAAAAACAAAGTATATATGTTCTATTTATAAATATGGCAAGCCACAAAGTTAATGCTTTTTACGAATATATAATATTTTTTTCTTGGCAAGTTAAGTTACATATCGTGATTTTTCACGGGCAACAACGATTTGAAACATAATTTAAAATGACATCAGTTGCAGTATATCCTTACTTCTTTAATAACCATTTTCATGGTATCTCTCAACCCATAAATAATAGATCGATTTAATTATAAAACTTGTAAGTGGTGTCAAAACTGTGTTATTAATAATAGATGAATAATGGCATGCGATCGAATGGTAAATTGAAAAGTATTTTAATGCCTTTTTATTATTTCTAATTTTGAAACTGTTAATTCGTGCTGGAACTCCATTTAAATGATTTTGATAATACCATTTTTTTAACTTAATTCCACTATTTTTTTTTTTGAATAGTGGAAAAAACTTTAGAAATTAGTTGCAGGCGCTATTTTTAATTATATGTCAGTATAAATATGTTCCTACGTAATAAAATCTTTGTTTTTGTGTGAGCAACACACCCTGATGTATGGCAGTGGGGCATGGAACTGGCAGAGGAAAGATGAAAGTAGACTGAATGCTGTGGAAATGAGATCCCTAAGACGTATGTGCATAAACCATGCATGACTGTGGTAAAAATATGGATATCTGGAAATAATGCAATGCATAGGATCAAGAAAGGGACCCTTAGATGGTTTGGGCATGTAGAGCGAATGAACGAAGAAAGGAGTGTGAAAAGAATATGACGCGAAAGCGAATGGAAGAAGAAGTCAGGGACGCCCGAGGAATACATGGCACGATCAAGTGAATCAAACACTTGAGTCGGGCCATGTGAAGAGTCAGAATTTTTTTTTATTTTTTATATGAATACCGCACAAGAGTCTCAACTGCTCTCAACCGTCTAGAGCCAGTAAGACTATGGCATCCCCAAATAGGGAATGTTGTGAGGCTGAAGGTAGTGGGGAGGGGAAGGAGATGGGTAAGAGGAAGGTTTAGAAGTACCTGGCTATTCAGATCTGGTCACCAAACACGGCTAAAGCCATTTCAAGCAATAAATTAAATTTTCAAGAATAACAGAAGAATATGTATGAGACGATGCATGAATGTGAATGAAGCAAGGAGCGTGTGCCAAGACAGAGTTGTATGGCAGTCCTTCATCTCTGCCTACCCCTGCAGAGAAACGGCGCGATGATTAGTTAGTTATGTGAGGAAGGAAGGAGAAGTGTAACAGAACACTTCTATTCGGAATGGTTGTCTCTTAACAGGGCGATACTGAGAGTATCTACCACTCGGAATTAAATCATATTTCTACGTTCCAATGGTCAGAACCGAGCATCTCTTATCTGGTAGAAAACATTAACTTGTTACCTAATTTATTAACACTCTGAAGATGTAAGCGCATTGTGAAAGACAGTAAAGCACAAAATATGTGTTTTGTAAAGCTGTGTGTTTCCCGTTTATGTGTTCATGATGACAATATGGGAGGACACAGCCCATCATTCTTAGAAATGGAGAACATATGCATCTCTCTGTGAAGATAATGCGAACATGCAACGAGTTTCATACACCCCCAGCCTCGCCTCTCGCCTCTCGCCTCTCGCCTCTCGCCTCTCGCCTCTCGCCTCTCGCCTCTCGCCTCTCGCAGGCTTATTGTCTGTTTCACTAAACGATGCTCGTGATAATATACCATACAACTTCACTGCCTTGAAGGAGGTTTATTCAGAGATGAAAACGTTGTACTTGGTGTGTGCAAGGGAAATACACAGGTAGGTATCTAGTCATTGATTTTGTATTCTAGGGAAGAAAGCTTCGTCGTGCTAACCTACTTTGGTAGCAATAAAGGATTTACTAAAATAAAAATCTTGATTTTGAAACTAAATCACCTTTTTAGTTTAGTGCCAAACAAAATTTATTATTTAAAAATATTTTTAGTTAAATTCAACAAGAAATGTTATTTTGTTTTGTTAACATGCACATCCTTACTCCCCATGTGATGTATATACCAGCGTCCCTGAGTTGGCACTTAGAGCCTTAATTAAGTTACTAGCCGTGGTACTTACACCGCAACCGTCATTGTCTGTTTTAAACTTTTATTTTATAGAAATGTAAAATAAATTTATGTTTTTAAATTATTGGTCGAGATTGCTCCAAACTATAAAGTAACATTTTTTTAAAGGTATGCTACATGTAATTTTACAAGGCAAATCAGTATTTTGTTACGACAAGCATTTCTAGTTTTTGGTACTTAGAGCCTTAATTAATTCCAGTATTCAAATATCGAATGTTTATGAAGTGAATACTGCAAATGGGACTATGGCATCTCCGATTGGGGTGTGTTGTGAGGCTGAAGGTAGTGGGGAGGGAAGGAGATGGGGAAGAGGAAGGTTGGGAAGGGTCACCAAACACGGCCAAAGCTATTTCAACCAACGTTTCGATTCTGAATGGTGGTCTTTCAACAGGACTACACTTTGTTTCCTTGAAAATATGTTTTAGTCTCATTCCTATTTTCAATCTATTATTTTATCGGCTTAAACTATTATTTATATTTAATTTAGTAACGCGTCTTCATTGTTATGCATTTGCATCGTTTTTTTTAAATAATGAATTTTAATAATTTGATTTGGAAATAAATGTTTCTTTGTTTTAATACCACTTTATTAGATACATACACCAACCGGTTTCGGCTCTACCTGAACCTTCTTCAGGATTGAATAAATACATACTTAATTAAAACAGAAAAACAAAGCTTGGGGAAAACATAAAATGGGCATCTGAAGGTTCAGGTAGAGCCGAAACCGGTTGGTGCATGTATCTAATAAAGTGGTATTAAAACAAAAAAACTTTTATTTCAAATTTAATTATGTCTTTCAACAAATTGAGTGCTTCATGTCAAAGTTTAATTAATTAGAACTTCAGAAAAAAATATTTGATGTTTTCAATTTAGTTTAGACGATTTGTGAAAGCTCTGGCTGGGGATAGGGTTCACCGTAAGTTCGTGGTTTAACACTGGCCACAAATAGACAGCTTAAGAAGCTGTAGATTAAACATTGAATAGCTAAGTTTATGAGGTAAATAAAACAATCTTATATCACAATACTTGGAAAGATTACGTTGGTTTTATATCAAACTAAAACAGGTTTACATTAATCAAAACTAACCACGTAAATGGGGGTTTGATAGATGATGACTCGTTGTTTTTTTATGTCTTCCAAAGTCAGTTAATTACCGGATTGTAATTAAAAGGCGTTTTTTCATAGCCATTGACCTCGGCCGGGCCATCCATCATGCAACGTGGAATAAATACTAAATGAAGACATAATAAACATTCGGTAGGTAAAGGCATTCTGCTGAAAGCTCCCTTGTAACCTCTCCCTCGTCTCATAAACCCAGCGTGTAACAGAGAGAGAGGGTACAACGGAACTATGAGTAGCAAGAATATACCGAGTCGTGTTGCCATTGCTGTTACGTTTACCATTAGGGAAAATAAATAATGATTATTGCGTCTGGGAAACGAGTATGGATGCAGGAGACGTGTCTGTAATGAATCTCACCGTACCGTGTCATTGTTTATTGTAGAGTTATTCAGTTGGTGCACTTGAATGTAGCAACTAAATGTTATTATTTTATATTAATTATTGAAATAATATCAATAATTTTCAACGTAAATATGAAACAGAAAATAAAATAATAACGGTTCGACCGAGACACGAACTCGGAACCTCTACTCTATCCGGGAGTAACGCTTCTGCCAATTCAGCCACCGAGACCTTGTTAGAAACCGGCATTTTAATCAATCTCATACTTCATTGAAAAGAATTAATATTATTTTTAATCGATCTCATACTCTATTGAAAATTATTCATATTATTTTTAGTCGATCTCATACTCTATTGAAAATTATTCATATTATTTTTAGTCGATCTCATACCCTACTGAAAATTATTGATATTATTTTTGATCGATCTCATACTCTATTAAAAATTATTCATATTATTTTTAATCGATCTCATACCCTATTGAAAATTATTGATATTATTTTTGATCGAACTCATACTCTATTGAAAATCATTAATATTATTTTTAAGCGATCTCACACTCTATTGAAAATTATTAATATTATTTTTAAGCGATCTCATACTCTATTGAAAATTATTAATATTATTTTTAAGCGATCTCATACTCTATTGAAAATTATTCAAATTATTTTTAATCGATCTCATACCCTATTGAAAATTATTGATATTATTTTTATTTGATCTCAAACTCTATTAAAAATTATTCATATTATTTTTCAATTTCAATTTTGTGTCTCGATCGCTACCGTTATTCTTTTATTTTCTGGCTTTTTCGGTTTAATATTTACATTGAAGATTATTTACATTATTCAATAATTAATATCAAATATATTAAGTGTAAAAGCTTTAAAGTTAATTTTAATTTAATGTTATTAATTTAAATCTAAAATTTTTTTGATTGCATTATTGCGTACTTTTAAGAAATGTTAACGTGATCTGGCCGCTATTGCAGCCATGATTGGTAGGAATCGAAAATTAAATCTAAAACCTCGTTATATTGTACATTATGAAATGAATAACCAAACAGAATTCGATATCAGATAAAAACGAAAATGACTAATGAATTGTGATTTGAAAGAGCTTTTTTAGAAAATTAATATCAAATGAAAACTTTTTTGTAATTATTCAGTTCAGCTAATGTTACACAATCAGATAATGCCTTCAAAAGACAAAGTGTCTGTCACGTCAAATGAAAACATTGACTACAAAAAAATAAAATGAATAACCCATAATTTGGATGTCTACAAATTAGACACGAAAATCATTAATAAGTACCTTTGATTCGGTAGTAAAACACAGATTTTATGTATATGTTTTTTTTTTAATTTCTCTTAGTTGAAACAAAGCAAGAAACGTACCTTTACCAATGTAAGTACCGCTTTTTTTAAATTTTTATAGTTAATACCGCACAAGAGTCTATACTGCTCCCAACCGTCTAGAGCCAGTGAGACTATGGCATCCCCAATCGGGGTATGTTGTGAGGCTGAAGGTAGTGGGGAAGGGAAGGAAGATCAGGAAGTTCCTGGCTATTTAGATCTGGTTACCAAATATACCTAACGCAATTTCAAGCAACGTTTCGATTCTGAATTGTGGTCTCTCACCAGGACAATATTTAGGGTATCTACCACTCTGAAACGTGCCGCAAATATAATATATAGAAGTTTATATCAATGAAATGTGTTATGACACATATTAATAAACTAAAAGTTGTTTTCGCACGCCGGGTTTGAAACAGCTTCCTATAAATGAATTTCAATATTTTGAAAAGTTCTATCAATTTCACCCGAAGTAAGGGAAATATTACCTTACTTTTGGTATACCAAAAACTCCATAAACGCACAACTATTAATTTATCTCTTCAGTGGTACAAAGACACTAGTATGCTAACCACTTCTCAGTCGTGATAAAAATAAGAAAATTTTCGAAGGGAGCTTTCTCCATTTTGTTTTCTGTGCTTAACCTCACAAAACAGGGTTATTAGTGACTAAATGAATTTGAATAAATCACAGAGCTACAATGGCTTTGGGGGGAAGGGGAGGAGCGGGAGGGCTCAACAATTTAATTTAAAAACTTTTTTCCATAATCCATTTTAATTCATGATTATTCCGGGTACTCGGGGATGGAGTGTTTCCGTCTCCCTTCCACCCCCCCCGCTCTCATTCTTCCAACAAATTTCACCCGTGTAAATTAATGTTATTAAAATTTGAGAGAACCATTTTATTACAAAAGAATTTTCCTAAACCGACATGTACCTGCCTACTTGGGATTTACAAAAGCGGTTTGCGTAGCGATAGACACGGAGGAAAGTAATGATATTTTTATTTATTTGTTACCACGTAAAATGTAAATACAACCTTTTCAACGGTCAGAATAAATTTATAAATACTGAGCTTATTTTTTAAATTTCAATCCCGATTATTTAAATCTATACTAATTATTACTCTGGTAGGAGGCTGGTACGTTTTTTTAAACTTTCGTTTAGTGTGCAAAAGCTTAAAAAACAAACTCTTTGCAGTTTGTTAAGCGTGGTTTTTTTTCTCAAGAAAAAGCCCCAACAAGAGGCGGCTCGTCAATGTTAGGTGAACTCTTAGAGTACATAGAGTAGTATCTAACCAAGGCAGTGAAGTCAGTTTTTGATGATTTTAACCTGACTCGGCGCACCTGAGCGTGGCTACGGTATTTATACATCCATTCATATCACATATCGACATAATGTTTTTGTTTATTCGTATAGCCACTTTTTCACAGTATTTTTATCAACAAAAATATAGCATATAACTTAAAAAACCGTTTAGTTGTGTCAAGTTTAGTGGATTATTAAAAAATGTGGGCGGAGTCCCGCGGTGAACCAGGAGCTTAACATCATTCTTACAGTATACAGAAGCGGTCTATGAAATTTGTTGTCTCTTTCTCTCTCGTGGTGTACGACGTAAAAACCCTGAGAAAGGTATTTATCGCAAGTTTGTGTAGGTTGGGTAAAAATAATTAGCTCTCTCTCCATATATTGTTACTTCAAGGGTGAACTAGAGTGGTATGATTGATAAAATACGACGTTATTGATGTTGTTGTGGCTGAAAATGTAATTTATTTTTTTTGATGAAGATTTTCAAAATTTTTCATTTTTGACAGTTTATAATTTAAATTTGGAAAAAAAATAAGCGTTTTCGGCTATAACAACATCGATGTCGTTTTTTTTCAATATTAGCACTCTAGCACACTAAAAAGTCACGAGCCACCACTGGTCCCAACTGTTCCCAACCGTCTGGAGCCAGTGGGACTATGGCTCTCCCAATTGGGGTGTTTTGTGAGGTTCAAGGTTGTGGGGAGAGGAAGGAGATGGGGAAGGGGAAGGTTGGAAAGTACCTGGCCATACAGATATGGTCACCAAACGGCTGAAGACATTTCAAACAACGTTCCGATTCTGAATGGTGGTCTTTCGCCAGGGCAATACTTGGAGTGTCTACTACTCTGGGAAGAATTTGGATTTAAGATGAAATTGTGAAGGGTTAAAGGTAGTGAGGAGGGGAAGGAGATGGGGTAGAATAAGGTTGGTAAGAACCTGGCTATTCAGATCTAGTCACCAAACACGGCTAAAGCCATTTCAAGCAACGTTTCGATTCTGAATAGCGGTCTTTCACCAGGGCGATACTTTGTGTATCCACCTCTCTATAACATGCCGTAAATATGCTATATATTATTTTATAATGATTTTAATAATACAAATTTTTTTTTATTGCACTATTTTTTACTAATCAAATGTGAAATAACACATATTAATTAGTTAAAAACGTATTTGCGCACGCCGGGATTTGAGTGCGCAACCTCCGGATTCGTAGTCAAGCGACTTAACCACTCGACCACGAAGGCCGTCAATTATTAGCTTGTATGGGATCTAGGAGTCGAGAGGTCTTATGTAAATTAGACATCAGTTTACTTTAAAATCGGAATACGTCACAATTCTAGGATTTTTTATTCAGTGCTTGAACCCTCAGTTTAAAGGTTTGATTTCCGGCTTAAGTCTGGAGCACTAATCAACTATTTAATTATTAACTATTTTTTTTTTAAATACACACATTCCAGGATTACGAAAAACCTGACAATATTTGAAAAACTCCTACTGCCATCATAATAAGCGGAAGATCTTGCTTGTGCAATGATGGAGGACTTGGCTAGCAGAAGAATTGAACCCACGACGCCCGAATAGGAATCCGACGCATTTGTCCACTCAGCTACTAACCGGTCAATTAATTAATAAATCGATTCATTTGATTACGTTTACGGTGCGCATTTCCTCAACTATCGGTATGTTTTTTTCTTGAATTGATTATAATGAACGCGCGATATTTCGTCTCTGGAAAGGCAAAAAAGCTGAAACGCCATTTTGGGAAGTTTACACCAGAGCACTTTAAAGTTTTGTTTTACAATAAAATTCATTAGTCCACAGTACCTGGTTGGATTTTGAAAACAAAACTGGTAACTCAATGATTTCCCTGAGTTACCTGAAGCGACAAAAAGCTTAAAAAGCGTCCCAAACTTGTGTCGCTTGAGTCAAGCCTTCTCCCAAATGGTAAATATATTTCAAATGGCTGAAACGCCACAAAAGTTTTCAGAATTAAACGAGAATCAAAGTATTCGATGCAGGAAAAAAACTGATTAAAACTGCATTTATTAAACTCATGTTTGACCAAAGTGACGCTTAAGCCCTATTTCCTTTCCAGTGAGGATATTTAATATAGCACTTTACAAGTAGACAATCGCGGCGTGCGCTACTAATCAACTAATATTGATATTTTCTATCTGGTTGTTGTGATGTGGACCGTTCACTTAAGTGAACAAAGGTCCTAAAAAGGTTGCCACAAGTTTACATCCCATTTCGTGGTATCTAATTATATTTTTAAAACATATTTACCTGTCGTGACTCTTCCCTTTGTTGGCTGTTAAAACGCAATAAAATTTAGAACTGTTGAATCACTCAGTCTGGTGCGTACATATATATTTAGAAATGAACACGAAAATAAGGATTATGATTTGAAGGTCAGCACTCAAAAATGACATCAAACCTTACTTTCTAGCATTCTAATACAAGCAATTCTACAACTGAGGTATCTGTAAATTTTCTATGGGTACTTAGAAAAATGTTTGTGGTTTCTAGTTACAATTACAAATAAAACTAAATAATAAGTTATAAAAATGTCTGAGGTTTCCAGTGAATACAATTATTAAGCTAACCAACCATCACGCCGTTTCACCGCAGGGGTAGGCAGAGAGGACGAACCGCCATACAACTCTGTCTTGGCACACACTCCTTGCTTCATTTACATTCATACATCGTGTAATACATACTCTTCTGTTATTCTGACTCTTCACATGTCCCGATTCAAGTATTTGATTTACTTGATCGTGCCATGTCTTTCTCGGGCGTCCTCGACTTCTTCCTCCATTTATTTTTGCATCATATATTCTTTTCACACTCCGTTCTTCGTTCATTCGCTCTACATGCCCAAACCATCTAAGCGTCCCTTTCTTGATCCTCTTTATTACGCTCACATCAGCCTTGCATTATTTCCGGATATCCACATTTTTAATACGGTCATCCATGGTTTTACCGAACAGACGCCCATGGTCGTAAGGGATCTCATTTCTACAGAGTTCAGTCTACTTTCATCCTTCCTCTGCCAGTTCCGTGCCTCACTGCCATACATCGCGGTTGGTATCAGCACGCCATCGTGGACATATAGCTATGTTTCTTTGGAAAGTCAACTAATTTCGGTAAAAACTAAAGTATCTAAACAATTTTTTTTTAAGAAATTAAATCATGATTTTGAACAGTAACACTTTTAACAGGCAACGATTAGCTTATTTTTTAAGCTTCTGCACAACACAAAAAACATACAAGCCTCCTTATCAGAACAATAATTAGTATAGATTTAAATAATCAGGATAAAAAAACAAATAAACTTAGCTTTTATGTCCATATCAGTTGTTATCCATAAAAAATCACGGGATGTAACTTGACTGACTAACTAACTAACCATTACGCCGTTTCTCCGCAGGGGTAGGCAGAGAGGACGGACCGCCATATAACTCGGTATTGGCACTCACTCCTTGCTTCATTCATATTTATACTCTTCTTAATATAATATTAAGAATATAAGTATCTTAATATGTATATTCTGTGATGTTCTAAGCTTTAAAATCTGTTTTCCCCATTTAATGATTAGAAACCATTATTGCTTCGTTAAAGGCAGGTCTCAAGTGTTTTAATCATTATAATTTGACTATCAAATTGAATAAAAAGTTTTTACTTAAATAAACGTGGTTAGTGTTGGGATATAGCAAGAAGTATCTGATATTAATTTCAGACTTGAGCGGGCTGAAATAATTCAAAAGCTCAGAAAGTAATTTAACAGATAAATTTAATTTCACTCTACGAGCTGCCGTATAGAGCTCGGCATGAGGGAGATAAACACGTAATATGACTGTCTCCCTCCACTCTGAGATCGGGAGAAAGGGGAGGCGGAGGGGTACGAGTGCTAATTGCAATTAAAATAGAAAATAGCTCGCAGCCTCAACGGAGGAAAACTTCTCAGAGTAGGTACCCACCTAGCTGGATAGGAACCTACCTCCGCAAATTCAAATCTCGCGGATTGTATTCTTGAGTCTGTCAACACAGTTTTTGACAGACTTTCTTGAAGTGGACAACACTGAAAACCTTATTTTTTTAACAGTGGCGTCTAGAGCACCTCAGAAGCTTTTTGTAAGAACATTACTTGTCATAATTTGTAATTCTTCCTCCGTTTGTTTCTATTTATAATTTAGTAATATCTTATATAACTAATTACCTATTTTTTATACTGTATTTCTTATTATATTGTTTGATTTTTTATTTATGTTAATTTGATTACTCTGTATTTTGGTGTAACTCATGTATTTCTTTAATTTCCCTTGTCCCAGAGTGAGTTATTATAACTCATCGGGATTGCTATGTATGTTGTTAGCAAGATATTAATAAATAAATAAAAATAAAAATTCTATGTTAAACACCTTGTGACATAATAATACTTACTAGTTTAGTCTTGATACAAACGTCAAAAGAGACGCAGTGATAAAATCGTGAAGTAGCGTCGTCGAAATAAAATTTCAGACATTTTTACGTATGAGAGAATATTACCAGTTTTGTTTTTGGAGACATTAGCGCCCCACACGGCAATCCAACGAATCATGTACAGAAGACGGCTTAGCGTATTAATACTACAGGTCAAAAAACGAATTATTTCAACTTCTGCATATTGAGCGCCCTCGAGGTGATATTTCACAAAAACGGCCCTGTATAAAAATTAACCAAGTATTATTATTGACTAATTTAAATCTGGAGTCATTTTGGTGTCACCCATTATAAACGTGTAACCCTGTGCAGTTCACTCCCCAGATGCGCCACTGCTATGGATATCCGACCCAAGTGAAAATAATGAAGTTGTTCGAATTTCAAATAATTGTTTCTGTAGTTTCCAGAGACACGTTACAAAACTGTAACATTGGGAGATAAACTGTTTCTGTAAGGGGCCGATACAATTAATGAGCTCTCGCTTGTGGCAGACGAGCCGTTTCCTGGAATTAATCTCAGTTTGTTCCGGATTCAAATTCTGTTTTGGATTTTTTTTACCGACATAAATTTCACGGATAGTTTGTTATAATGAATCGATTCATTTTCTTTTTTTTTACAAAATGATTGGTTAGATGTTCAAATTCATCTGTGCAGTCGGGGGCTTTGCCCCTGTAGATATTGTGGAATAAAAGTTCGTTAGTTTTCTCAGACCAGTAATATACAGGAGGGAGCGCTTCTGTAGTCAGTATTGATGATTTTTGCCTGACTCGAGCGTGGCTAAGACTAGGGCTAAGGTATTTATACATCCATTCATAGCTCATGTCGACATAATGTTTTTGTTTATTTGTATACCCACTTTTTCACAATATCGTTGTAAACAAAAATATAGAATATAACCGATATTAGCGATAAATAACACAAAAAATGATTATCTTAATTGGACGTAGTTATGCAGAAAGCGTCCAACCCACAATTTGCCAAAATCGTGTTTTACATGTTATCCTATAGATAAATACCAGTTTTATATCTGCCGAAAACATCCAAGCTCCAAATTCAATAGATTTTTGGTAATATTTTTTTTTTTACCAACGCGCATTGTAGATATTAACTTAAATTAAAATTTAAAAACATCATAAAATTTAGGATAACATAGGAAATACTTTTTTTTAAATAATGCTCTTAAAGAAAAAAACACTGAAATTCACTTTAGAAATGTTTAGTACGCATATTAACGATTTTTCATCGTCATATTTTCAAGCGCCTTTTTCTCAGTTTAATCTTTTTATGGTTAAACGCTTTCTGCATAACTACGTCCAATTGTACAAAGATACAGTTAAAAATAGTGAAATGATAGTTCAAAGACAAAAAATAGGCAAGTACGTAATATAGTTAAAACTGAATGGCTAGTTCGTGCTTAAACTTGTAGGTCATGTGAAAAATATCCACATTTCCAAATTAAAATGTTAGTGGATAATTTATGAATAGAAATAAAATTTATTCTGAAAGATTAAACAATTTATCTAAAATGAATCAAATATTTTTTTATTAAATCAAATATTGAGAACCCGTGAAAAACTCCCCCAGTTTAATCAGCCTAAAGGTACGTAGGTACTTTTTTTTACGATAAACCAAAAATTCTTTATAGCCCGAATCATATAAAGATGAGAAGTTTCGTTAAAAAACGAATCAAATATTCTCAAGAACCTTCAAGCTATGAAGTATGTTTCTTTTTTCATTTAAATAACAGAAATGAAATTCTCAAACAGCCACATAAAGTTTTACGAGCAATTTTGTATATAAAGTTCAAGTCGGATATTCCTCCTTGAAGGTTGGTACCTCCGGAATCTGTGTTTGAGGAGAATAAAAGCGTAGATAAATTACATTCTTTCTTTTTATCTCTTTTTAAATGTGCAATAGAACGTTACGTTCCAAAAATACAATATTCCTTTGTGAGTCGTTTTCGAATTTCCTTTCACATACTGCATCTCTTTTCTTCTCACAAAGTGTAAGGAATTGATGTTCTCTGCAGTAATCAGCTTTGAAGCTTTCGTACAATTTACTTAAAACATGCGCAGAGCGTTTCTGTAATAGTAAGCAGTGAGCATTCGCTTAGTACTTACTTCACTCATTACTCGCCTTTGAATATTAGTCATCTCTCTTTCAGTATGCAAGAAAATTCATCTTATAATCCAAACCAATTTCTATCTATCTGTTTAATTCATAAATTTTGACTTTCCGAAGTATATATTCATATTACTTTTTTATATCATTAGTGGTACTTATCACAAAAACCTAATATTTCTATAATTGATTTATTTGGCATTTTTTAACTTATATCATCTACCAAGTATATATTTATATCGATGCCTAATACTAAATCGGGGTTTAAAAATACTTTTACTAATATACCACTACGATATTTTTTCACCGGTATTTTAATTTAAATATATTATGAATATTTTTTAGTTAATTACAATTCTAGTAATCTACATTTTACTAAAATTACAAGTAACCACTATTTGTTAGTTTTTTTTTAAATACCACGCTCCATTTTACAGTTCATACAAAGTATTTTGTTGAAAATCTTACCATAGATTAACTATATGTATAATTTAAAATTTCGAGTTAATAGTGTAATGTCTAGGTGGTCTGGAGATCATTATTTTAGAGAGTATATAAATATTAACTCAAAAAATTCCCACAAAATGTATCTTCATCTGTTAACAATCTTACATTAACAGATTTTAAATAACGATTTATTAGGTCCGAGGTCGATATTTCAATAGTAGGTAGACCCCGGTAGAAATTCTTTATAAAATATTTTATTATTACGATGCTTGGCGGGCTTCATTGCATCATTTTAATTTGATACGTTAACCCACCAATCAATATTAAAAAAATCCTAATATTATGGGCAAGCTTCATCTTCAAATACCTTTTTTTTTCTTTCATACCCCATTAATTATTGTTTAATTTACTAGTTCGCGTAAAACTCCATTGCCTGACTCGGAGTTTCATTTGAAACGTCTCGTTTTATCTGTAAGGTGATCCCTCAATCATACAATGGGCAAGGAGATTTCGAGGAAGGCAAAAAGCAAACATGTCAAACGTAATATTGAACGTGCATTTCATATTACGCGGCTCAAGTTGCCTGTTCGCCGTTCGCCAGTCGCCGCAGCCGTTGGTTCGCGGGCCGCCCGTGTGGACGGGCTGTATGAATACTATGGAGCATGGAGCCTGGCGGCGGCTGCGGCGCACGGGCTGTGTGAAGACTGTGGAGTGTGGAGTGTAGTGCGGCTGGAATGTTGGCAGCGCCCCAAGCGGTTCACGCTTGCGCCCGTACCAACTTCACAGTCGTCCATCGGCCGCTCGCCGTGCAACTTGTGTCTCTAGGTTATGTCAAACTGTGTCTTGGATTTATTCACAAGTGCCTGAAATGTGTATTAAGTAAACAATCAATTAAAGTTTAGTTACAAATGTTAGCATTGTTACGTGTCCAGTTCTGTTTGTGCAACATAACCTAAATTTGGTGATGTCAAATTTATACAAATAATATTTTTGTAAGATTTGTATATTTTTAGTGTTGTACCCAGTGTTTGCCTGTGAATATTTGGTTTTGTGGATGCAATTCTAAGGATTGATTAAAACCGTCGGATGTTATCTGTAAGTCTGAATTAATTACATTTCATACTATCCAGCTTATAACTTTTGTCAATAAACTTGCTGTCAAGTTTTGATAACATTCAAAACTTATGACTTTTATCCATGATTATAGTTCCTTAAAAGCATATAATTGCCAACAAATGCCATAAAGCATCGCAATTCTATTAAATGACTCTTCCAACATTAATTTAAAGCATTTTCCTCATACATTCGAGTTTCTAAATTTGAAATTCTTAAAAGTTTGTTTGATTTCACGAATTTCTGAATTATTCTCTATAAAACGCCTTAATCTAAGTGTAACCATTGAAACCAAATATAAAGTAAGAATACATTTACAGGAAACCATTTTAATTATATCAATTGTAAGCTTTCCTGAAAAGAAAATTCTACTCTTTTGAAATTTAGTATACGTGAAAATCTCAGTTTGTCCAACATTACGTTTTGGAATCAGTTCGCTGTCGTTCGAGACCAGCAGAGCCATCTGTCGCGGCAGGTGTTAACGATTTCCGCCGAACCTCCCGGCAGCGAAACAGACCAACTTTTTTCGGAAACAAAAATCTCCGAACTATTATTCAAATCGTGGCTATTTTTGTATCGGCATTCAACGGTTTTATAAATTTAACGTTTAATCTATTCATCAACGGCTAATAAAATCACCATATTGGACATCCAAATGAACTGATGGTACGAAAATAGAATATATATAAAATATAGATTGGATTATGAAGAGTCAGAATAACAGAAGAGTATGTATGCGACGATGTATGAATGTGAATGAAGTAAGGTGTGAAACGGCCCGATGGTTAGTTAATTTTAAATAGGTTTTATATTTGACTTCCTTTTAAAAATCGTATTACGATTAATTAACTAACAGTTTTTTTAATGTAAATACCACACAGGAGTCCCAACTTCTCTTAACTTTCCGGAGCCAGTGATGCTATGGCATCCCCAATTGGGGTATGTTGTGAGGTTGAAGATAGTGGGGAGGGGAAGAGGAAGGTTGGGAAGTACCTGGTTATTCAGATCTCATGACTAAACTCGGTTATTATCATTTGAAGCAACGTTTCTAATCTTAATAGTGGTCTTTCGCATCTTAATAGCACTTTAGGAAATAGTTTCTTCTATTGGAATTATTTTAATTAGCCGAATAAAATATTGTTTTTTTCATCTTTGAACAGTATGTTATAATATGTCCGTACAATTTTAAAAGATTTAGCTTGTAGAAAAATTTAGCACGGCGTCTTTTTCCGCTACGTGACAAGAAAGTTTTTTTTTTTTATTAATTTATATTTTTATCGCGTCAGCCTAAAACGTATGTTGATATTCAATTAGCGTGGATTTGTTGATTTTTCTTGTCGTTTTTTTTTAATCGAACCACTCGTTGTTATTTTCCGCATAACGAATAATAATTGTAAAAATGTGGAACACAAAATGGTTGCTCATTCCTCGTCTGCACTCGCCTACCTACTTTCCTCGCAACATGGCGTGACGGTTGACCTGAAATCTTTACAATTCTTCGAATCGGGCACTTTTAATACAAATCAATACAATCTGTGTTAATTAAATCTGCAGTCTACCGTTCGACCACCGTTCTTGCGTTCTTAGACATCTTCTCGCGTCTGTAAAAAAACTATTTTTATACAATGACGTTACATATGTATAGACACGTTGTAGCGCTCTTAAAGTGGCAAGCAATAATCACGCTAGTTGGTGTGATCGGTGTTTAAGCCGATTTCGTACTAAACGATCACGCGTCGCTTGTGGTCGTTTCAAGCAAGTATGGAACGCGGTCCGAACTTCGGATCTGTTTCGTTCATACACATATATTCTATGAATGTCTATCTTTGTCATACATGACCGATATTGAATGATGAATTTACTGGTAGCGTGTGTGTTTTGCTTGCCACATTTTGTGTTAATATTCTAAGGCTATAACGTGTCTATATATGTAACGTCATTGTTTTTATATGTCAGTGCTTACGACCGTACGAGTGTCAACTAATTAACTAACCATCACGCCGTTTTACCGCAGGGTAGGCAGAGAGGACGGACCGCCATATAACTCTGTCTTGGCACACACTCCTAGCTTCATTCACATTCATACATCGTTTCATACATACTCTTCTGTTATTCTGACTCTTCACATGACCCGATTCAAGTATTTGATTTGCTTGATCGTGCCATGTCTTTCTCGGGCGTCCACGACTTCTTCTTCCATTCACTTTCGCATCATATATTCTTTTCACACTCCTTTCTTACGTAGTCAAAACAAAGAAAATTAAATTATATTGAGGAGAGTCAACGTGTTGGTACCTAAAAACATATATATATTCAAATATTTATTATAAGTTAACGATTCTAAAAATCCAAACAGTGTGAATATAACAAGTAACAAAATAACAAGAAAATATGCTACGACACTGAGTATAGGGTTTTCAGTATTTGAATTGCTTGATCGTGCCACGTCTTCCTCGGGCGTCCTCGACTTCTTCCATTCACTTTCGTCTGTTAAAAACTTCAATAACTATCAATAATTTTATTTGCGAGTACTTGCTAACGTACGAGTGTAAACTTTTCAAATTTGAAACTGATCATTTGAAATTGTCAAATTTTAAAAATTGTATTTTTAAATCCCTACCTACTTAATAAAGTACCTACCTATAATGTATTTTAGCAAACATTATTCTATATTTGTAATGGGTGGAATAAAGCAACTAATGTTTTTTCTTGGCAAGTGATTTTTCACAGGTAGCAACTAGTTTATAAATTCATCTCAGGATGCTGACTTAGTGATAAAAAACTATTTAGGTTATTCAACGATATTAATTTATGCAAACATAATAGGCACTTTTTTATAGAATTTTGTTACAACATTTCAAAATATTTGCCTACTTTTTGTGAAACTATGGCATCTTCATTCGGGGTATGTTGTGAGGTTGAAGGTAGCGAGGAGGAAAAGAGGAAGGTTTTAAAGTACCTGCCTATTCAGATCCGGTCACCAAACACGGCTAAAGCCGTTTCAACCCTGAACGCTGGTTTCACCAGGGCGATACTTTCTGTATCTAATTTTATATGAATTAAATGACACATATTATATAAACAAAACTTAATTGCGCACGCCTGGTTTGATCCCGCAAACTCTGGAATCGTAGTCGATCGTCTTAACCATTCGACCACGGAGGCCGTTAAAACGCTTTCAGATCTATATTTTCAGGTAGTTTATAAAAACGTGTCTGTCTTACCTTATGGATTAATTAGTAGGAGTACGCAAATATATAATATCGCTAGAAATTGACTTGAGAAATATTTTTATTCTATTTTATGTCATACATTACTAAACATAACACTCGCAATTCTCAAAAATAACACGATTCAGTATTCCTCTCATTCTAAAAATACAAGTAAGTACGGCTTTAACTTTTTTTCAATTTTATTACAACAGGAAAAACATAAAATAGCAAATATTTCATCATGCAACACTGGTACTAAGTAAATACGTTTTTTACAGAACGTTTATTGAATTAGTGCCAATTTTGTCCCGCAATTTTATAATTTACAATTTCCGTCGGAAAATACGGTCTAAAAGTAAACACCACACTTATTAATATTCTATTTTTTAGGTTGGGTTGTTTTAAACTTTTGTCACAATTTATCGATTAGCGCCATTTTGTTTTTTTGACACTAGGTCCATTTAAGCTTTTTTTTATCAAACTGTGATCAGCCGTCGAGATATTGTATTTGCATTTTACCGTTTAAGCGGAAATATAACAGCTAATTGAGAAAAATATCTTTGTAAGTATATTATGTTTACAAAAAGTGATGTTTATGTATTTTTTCTGCACAGTATTTAAATGCTAGAAGAAGTCGGGGACACCCGAGGAAGACGTGGCACTATCAAGTGAATCAAATACTTGAGTCGGGACATGTCAAGAGTCAGAATAATAGAAAAGCATATAGATGCTCATAGGAGACGGTGTATGAATTTAAAGGAAGTAAGGAGTGTGTGCCAAGACAGTTGTTTTTCGGTCAACCCTATCTGCCTACCCCTGCGGAGAAACGGCTAGTTATTAGCATAGACATAAAATACAAGACACGTAATATTCATACAAATCTTACGAAAAATGTAGCGTCTTGTTTTACGTTTCACCCGCGTATGAAAAGGATAGCCATTCAAAGAATATGTGTGTGCGGAAGAGATAGCTATATGAAGCGTGTTTCGAAGGTATGTCTCGTTGACTAGGTTTAGTGCAACCAGGCGCGTTGTCTCAGTAACGTATCTACATTATTTAATTCATCTAAGGTTATTAGCTAATTAGTTTTGTGGAAAGAAAATCGTCACGGAACATTAAATTGAAACGGGTGTAGCTATAGCAATCACATGAGGTGTTCAACAACGAATAAATGACAACTCACGTCGATTAAACATGCTTAATTTAGTCGATGTAAACTGTCACGTGTTCGTTGGCGATCTGCAGTCAGGAAATTTGATTGTCTGAAGAATCGCACACTCTCGAACGAAGGCTCAGGCGTGTGTAAATTTGCACAGCTATTTTTGTCCGCAATTTTAATTTATTACTTTTAGCTTGTAACGTTGTTCATCGTGAACTTTAACATATCAATAATCTGTCAAAAAATTAGAAAGACGTAGTAATTTTTGTTTAGAATTTATCATTTCGAAAATGAATGTTAATGTAATAGTGAAATAAAATTAATTTCCGGGCGAACGCAAATAGTTAAACTTCTTATGTATTAATAAAAGTCCTGTACAATCTGCGTAAAAGAATACTGTATATAATGTTGTGTTGACCCGAAGAATGAACGCACAGACATTTTGCAGACGTAAAAAATGCAGAGGACTCTCTCGTAATAATAATAATAATACAACACATTACGTAATCTGAATACATGACAGGTCACATCCCGCTGCGTGTGAATTGGTCGGAGAAAAAAACCTCCGCGGCGGTGTTGCCACTACTGAAAATAATAAGGCCGCGTGCACGGCACTGGGACAGCGGACGGGACAGGTGTTCGCGGTACCTACCCGGAATGCCTCGCGGTCCCACCCGCGCAGGCACCGGCCGCGACAGGCCACGTGGGCCGCTCCTCCGCCGCCATGGTGACGCGGAAAGCCCGCGAAAGCTCCGTGGGACGCGGCGTCAATCACGCGGGTCAGAGTGGACGATTCGCGGACGTAAACATTGCGGACGGGCCCTCGAGTCTGCGGCTGAGCACGTTGGCGTTTCTTCCGACCAGTCACGCGAGCACCGCTCCATAAATTCTCGACAAACCTTCACGTCTCGGAACTATTAGCGCCAACCTTCCTGCGTAGACGCCCACACGCCGTCACCACCTTCAGCTGCAGACTCGTTGGCACCTTCAGTGTCATGCTTTTTTTATTTTATCTGTTATAGTGAATACCGCGCAGGAGTCCCAACTGCTCCCAACCGTCTAGAGCCCGTGATACTATGGCATATCCATGGCACAGGGGTATGTTGTGAGGTTGAAGGTATTGGGGAGGGGTAGGAGACGGGGAAGAGGAAGGTTTGGAAGTACCTGACCATTTAGATATTTTGTTTTACAAATTTTCAAATATATTTCTATTTAAAAAAATGTAAATATAGTTAATACCGTACAAGAGTCCCAACTGCTCCCAACCGTCTAAAGCCAGTGATTCTATGACATCCCCAATAGGGGTATGTTGTGAGGTTATAGGTAGTGGGGAGGGGAAGAGGAAGGTTGGGAAGTACCTGGCTATTCAGATCTAATCTCCAAACATGACCATTTCAAGCAACGTTTCGATTCTGAATGGTGATCTTTCACCAGGGCGATACTTAGAGTATTTATTTTATTTATTTAACAAGATCTCATAAAAACGGTTGTTCACCAAGTATCTACCACTCTAGAACGTACCGCAAATATACTTTTTTTTATTTGAATTCAATGTGTTATGACACATATTAATTACATTTAATTTATTTGCGTACGCCGGGTTTGAACCCGCGACTTCTGGATTCGTGGTCTAGCGTCTTACCCTCGACCATGCAGGGCGTCCATACATTAGAATGTCTCGTAATAAAAAAAAATACCAATGCATTTTTTTTTTGCATTTTCATATTGGCTGTCTGTCCTATTAGGAAAAAATACTATTATTAAAATTTGTGAGGCATCTTCATTGTCAGTATCCTGGCATTTAAATTTGAGGGTTTTGGATGAACCGGCAGCTTTTTTTCAAAGTTCTAAGTAGGTACCATTGCTGTATTTCTATTCAGGAAATATATATATATATATGGCCGGTTAGTAGCTGAGTGGACAAACGCGTCGGATTCCCACCCGGGGATCATGAGTTCGATTCCTTTGCTAGCTCCTCCATCACTACACAAGCAACATCTTTCGCTTATTATGATGGCAGTAAGAGTATTTAAAATATTTTCATTAAATAAAAGAATACTTTGTTTTAAAACCACAGAATTTATTATGATGAAGGCCAACCGGTTTCGCTTGGATCAAGCTTCGTCAGGGCACATATAATAACTGAACCAGTTATTATATGTGCCCTGACGAAGCTTGATCCAAGCGAAACCGGTTGGCCTTCATCATAATAAATTCTGTGGTTTTAAAACAAAGTATTCTTTTATTTAATATAATGTCCAACCACCATGTGATTGCTTCTTATGAAAAAAAATAAAAATATATATATATATTTTCAGGTTATTCGTAACCCGGAAATATTTGTCTTCTCGGTTTTTTAGGTTATATGCTATATTTTTGTTGATAACAATACTGTGAAAAGGTGGTTATACAAATAAACAAAAACATTATGTCCACATGTGCTATGAACGGATGTATAAATACCTAAGCCCTAGTCCTAGCCACGCCCAGGTCCGGTAAAAATCATCAAAAACTGACTACACTGCGTTGGAAAGGTACCACTCTATCTACTCTAAGATTCGGGCTAATCTTACAGCATGACCACACTGTGTTGCAGCCAGAATCGATATTTTCGCATCGTTTGCAAGTCCAACGACTCCCTCCCACTATCATAATATCTGTAATAAATACTTGGTACCATTAGGATAAGGTTACGTCTCGTTCCCAGCATAATCGTGGAAGATGCCATCGACCCGGCAACGCTGCAAGTCACGTGGCCTTTATTTTTGGAGCAGGTAGAAACGCTCACAATGAAATATGAACGACTCTAAAAAAAGGGTTAGAGGCCTCTGCCCTAATTTCGGGCCGTTATCGGGACAATGAATAGAACACAACAAATATGTTTTCAACTTGTTTAGCTCCGGAGATAAAAAGAATCTCAGGCGATGTGAAAAACTCATTTTACCACAATGGCCAACTACGGGAAGTAATCACTTGCTTCTAATATAATATAATATGATAAATTCATGCCTAATATTTTAAACCAAAGTGCATATTAGGGGTGTAGAAGCAAAGGCAGCAATCTTTTTCGTCCTAAATTATTTCTTGAAAAGTTGATAAACCATTTTATACACTTTTCTTTCATGAATATGTTGTTGCATTTAGAGATAATTGTATCAAATTGTTCCTAGTTTAATGTTCACATACATTTTGTAACACCAAATTCTTCGTTTCTTTATAATTACCATTCAAAAGTTGACAATGCTACAGAACCGTTTTATGTAGATGCCTTTGCTTCTAAACCCTAGTATGTAGTAAAATATTTATCATCGGTCAAGAAACGATACCCAATTATGTGGAATGTTTATTAAATAATTTGTTTTGTAAGTAAGATTGTATGTGTAATCGACAGCTAAAAATATATCCAACATTTTGACTGTGAAGATGGACTTGTTCATGAACTCAAAACTACAATAAATACGAACATTATATATATTATGCACGGAATTCGTAGTAAATTGACACTTCGGTACAATATTATGTACGAGTGTGAACTTTTAATTAATGTCAATTGAAATAATCAAATTAAAAAAGATTTTTTTCAATTTCCGACCGACCTAATAAAGTAACTACCTATATTGTATTTTAGCGGACATTATTCTATTTTTGAAATGGGTGGAATAAAGCAACTAATGTTTTATCTTGGCTAGTCAAGTTACATCCCGTGATTTTTTTACGGATAACAACTGACATGGACGTAAAAGTTAAGTTTATTTGTTTTTCCTATCCAGATTATTTAAATCTATACTGATTGTTGTTCTGAAAAGGAGGCTTGTATGTTTTTTTTGTGCAGAAGTTTAAAAAATAAGCTTGCCGTGACCTGTTAAAAGTGTTGCAGTTGAAAATCATGATTTAAATTCTTTTAAAAATTTTAAGTACTTTGTGCGCCGAAAAAGATTTCTCAATATTTTCATCCGTTTTGTATCGACTTTTATAAAAATAATCAGAGACTTGAGCTAGAGTTATGTATTGTCAAAGAGGTGTTATTTCTATAAAACATTACATTTAACAGGTTAAATGTAATAAATCGCGAAGTAGCGTAATCGAAAAAAAACTCAAACCTTTTTACGTATGAGCGAAAATTACCAATATTGCTTTTGCAGACATTGGCGCCCCGCACGGCGATATAACGAATCATGTACAGAAGACGGCTTAGCGTATTAATACTATCAGATGATACATGAAATCTAAACAGCTTCGATGAATATAAAAGTCCTGCAACCACGCCCTGACGAGTAACAAGCAAGTTAAATGCAAGCGCTTATTAAAATACACAATATAATTTATCTGCAATAAAGGCAGTGTAATGATGATAAGAACAACTAACAAACACATCTAAATCATTCCGTTCTCCGCACATTTTAATGTTTTTCCGTACTCTTAATTGCCGATATTACTGGTTACTCCAACTCACAATTGCCTTAATTAATTTATGACCACACAGCCGTAAACCATTTTATGGCTTTAATTAAAACCGGCCGAGGCTCACGCCACTTTTCATAAATATTAAATAATATTTATTAAAATTATGATGACGCGTTGTTTTTTTCGTCCGGCCGATTTGGGAGCTTCCAATTTGCTACGTTTTCGAAAGCTCGCCCTCCACCCTTTCCCCGCGCCCCGTGTCTCGTAAAACGTTTTTCTGCATAAAATCCGACCATGTCGTTGTTTTAGCACAGATCTAGTGATAAAATGTATTTTTCTGTGATATCACACAATACTCCTACTACGAGAAGCCGGTGGGACCACAATAACGTCAATTTGCTTCACTAGAGTTTTGATCACTCAGTCCGAGTGCTATACATAGTTTATATATATAGTTAATTATTACTCTATTTTTTCTACCCTAGGTCCGACAGCACGGGCAACAACCATTATATGTATATTTGTTAATGCAAATACGTTAGTTGTAAGTCAGTAGTTATAAGTATTAGGCATAAGTCTCAGAGCAATAATATTCAAGAGAGAGCGCTGCTGTAGTCATTTTTTATGAGGTTTGCCGAACTCGGCTGAACCTGGGCGTGGCTAGGACTAGGGCTAGGGTATTTATACATCCATTCATAGCACATGTCAACATAATGTTTTTCTTTAAACAAAAATATAGCAGGTAACCTAATAAACTGTTGAGTTATGTCCATTTATTTCGCTTATCAAAACGTGCGGGCGGAGTCAACGGAGACGCGGGACACGAAGAACATTCTAACAATACTTTAAAGCGGTCTGATGATTGGGGAAATTTTGTTGTCTCTTTCTTTCTCATGGTGTACGACGCAAAAACCCGGAGAATGTGATTAATCCCAAATTTGTATAGGTAGGGTAAAAATAATTAGCTATCTCTCCATTTATTGTTACTTCAAGGCATAAGTTAATATTAAGTCTTGGTTTTAATATTATGTTAAATATGCTGTAAAGCGCCCTTGAGGTCATACTTCTGTCACGAAAACGGCGTTATAGAAAATGCCAATTATTATTTTTATTATTAAAATATTGCTAGGACGCTGTCTCCTATTCAGATTTAGTACCTGATAAATTACGAATATTGGTCTGTCACTACGAATATACCGACAATATATTCCGATCTAGAATGATATTTTTTTTTATTGCGTTAAATCTGTTCTTGTGAAAGAAAACCAGTAACGTGAAATTTTGTGTATTCTGTAATAAAGTTGCATAATTGATTTGTTTTTCATTTTAGCTTTAAATATAATCAATATGCCCCTATGTTAGAAATTGATAGTGACGTAATTTTCTAGTAAACTACATTGATTTTCTGTCAGACTTCGGTATCGCTTTCAGGCGATAAACTGTAAAACTTAACACTTACTCTTCCTCCGGATCTCAATTTTACAGTCTCCTGTCATGTCGGCACACATCGGTAAATAAAACACCATATTTATGGCTGCACAGACTGCCTTATAATTCGCCCATAATAATAATAAAATCCGTTGTAGTACTGTTTTTAGAATCGCTTTTACGGCCTGTTTATCATCCGTGCCGTTACCATAACATAATGTACGTACAATGGAGTGGAAATATCCAATATACTGCCATCTACCATCGCGTTATTACTACACTCCACGTGAAATTTACATTTTGCTCCACATTATTCTGCTCGGAATAGAATAATACGACGGTACGTTTCTACAAATAATAGCTTTGACCCACCTATGTTATTCTACTTTTGGTTTCCTAATTATGAAGGCCTATGTTTCTAGTTTTTCCACAAGTTTAAATTAAATATAAGAACTTATGTTCGAGACGGTCAAATGGCAACAATCGAATGTTTTGATTATTTAATGATTTTTGTACTTGGACTTCGAAACTTCCGAATGCAACGATTCTGTGCATCGCTACAATCAACCAGAGTTAGCCAAATTAATGCGACAACTTCATACTTAAGTAATCACTAGTGAGTACCTTCAAAGGTGTGTAGCAATAATAATTGTTCCTTTAAAAAAATCTGTGAAATTACAAATAAATAATCATTTACGTTCTGCTATCACACCTTTAAAGTTGTTTACACTAAACGTGAAGTTTTTTTTATAATATTTTGAAATTATATACAACTAACAGTCAGCATGAAATTAACGATTCAAGCTGAAAACAGTTGCGTTTACTTATAATTCCGCACTAAAACAGTTGTATAAAATTTCATGACAGCTTAAAATTGGCTCCTTCAAAAAACTGTTTTTTTTTCTCTTGGAGACTCGCATCCCCAATCGGGATATGTTGTGAGGTTAAGGGTGGTGGGGAGGGGAAGAATATGGGAAAGATGAAGGTTTAGAAGTACCTGGCTATTCATATCTGGTCACTGAACACGGCCAAAGCCAATTTAAGCAACGTTTCAATTCTGAATGGTGGTCTTTCATCAGGGCGATACTTAGAGTATCTATCACTCTGGAACGTGCCGCAAATATACTAAATATCATTTTATTTTAGTTAAATGTGTTATGACACATATTCATTAAATAAATAAATAAAATCGCACGTCGGGTTTGAAGTTTGACCCCGCGCCCTCTGGATTCGTAGTCGAGCATCTTATCACTCGACCAAGTAAGCCGTCGATTTCATCTTTATAGTTACAATTTCGAGTTCCACTGTAGAAACACACCCATTTCAGAAAGGGAAGTAGTTACTTTACTTTTTCTTATGGATGCAGTTTTTATTAATGCAACAGAATTTCTGCTGATTGTAGGTATGCTATAATCCATCTTATTATTGATTCTCGATAATGATTGTACGATTCAATCACTTGGCGTAATTGTTCAGCGTTTCATATGGTCAATGATATTTATCGTCAGCGAGTATTGAGAGGTACCTCGTAGTTTTATGATCGGCCATGTGCCTGACGTATAATGGCTAACGCGGAGCTAAAGCTAGATTCACTTTCTTGTCGTTTGTGAATTATGGCAGCGAGTTCATAGATCCTAATGATTTAATGAAACGTGATCTATGACCACGCTTCAACAGTCATTATGAGTTGACCTATCGGTTAACACGACGTGGGGCGAACCTCTGTGAGGAAGGTACTCCGAACCTAAGGTAGACGTCTTAACTTACCTCCACATGGCCTGTTCAAAAGAAAAGGTGAATTTTGAATTTTCGCGGGCTGTGTACATTCGACTATCGATAAATAGAAAATTCTGTAACATTGCATAATTTGTGAAAATAAAATCGTTTTTTCTTTTTAATAGTTTGTTATTAGATTATAACGTGAGTTCGTACATTTAGTTCTGGACGTACATAACAAAATTATGTTGTTTATTTCTTTCAACTATTTCACGATATACGTGGTTTTGTGAATGTTGTTTGGGAATGGGTAGAAGTATTTTGCTCCTGAACAAAATCTCTTCCGATATCGACTTATTTCATGTCAGTGAGGAGAGATTCAGAAGTGAAATCCTATTGATTCTTGAAAGAGTTTCTCCTCATTGACCTGATCATCACCACTGCCTGAAAATCTATTTTTTTGAAATTTTATTTTTCTTGTGCATCTATATGGTACTATAATTTGTATTTATTTTGTAAAAAAAATAATTTATTTCTTATATGCATTATATTCAAAAAGTTTGTCATGTATAAGAAATTTAATAAAAAAATATTATTATTATCATTTTTTATGGTCGTTTAAAATGTCGTAAAACGTTTGGTCCCAAAACTTTAACCTTTCACAGGGTTTTTGAATTAAATTATTGGAAAACTAATGCCCAATCCAAACAAAATTCTTTCAGGCACTCTTAACTCGTTTGTAGAAGTTTTATTAGAGAAACGTGGACTGCCAGCTGCACACCTCCGTAAATCACTTGAATTATTGTATTTGCACGCACTGCCGCACAATACCGGTCGCACATTATTTAATAACCATTTTAATATAATATCTTTTATGTGTGCCTCAGTTTATTCCTCCCCTCGCGAGATTCGCTTCTCTGTAATAATATTCGCACATACAAATCGAAAACTTTATTCATTTAAAGTTGTTCCCAGAAGCTGGCGGAGCTTCTCCCACCTCCCCCTGCTCCCTCCCCACCAGCCTTCTACCGCTCCTTGCCACCCCCTAATCCACCACAAAACTTTACTCCTTTCGCGCTATACTTTTTCTGTGGATTTCTCTCAACTTCTGGAAGTTGTTTCCTTAAAATCGGCGGACATACTCTTCTCAAGGCAGCCGCTATTAACTCCGGTTCTTACACAAGTCACTCTGTTAATTATTTTAAGTGGCCGAGTCATTGTGTTTAAAGAGAACTTTGGCAGACGTTAATTAAATAAATCCAATTCCGCTAATTATTTCATACCTTTTAGAATGTTAAATGTAGATTTCTGAAAATTTTGATTAGCTGGAATAAATTGTTTCAATCTTCTGAAACCTTTTTATTCATTTGAAAGAATACATATTTAAAGAATTCCTAGAACCTTTATTGTATTGTTATTTATTGAAAAGCTTTTAATTGTTGTACAGGATAATTCAATTTTCAGAGAATTTGGATAATAACCGGAAGGATTTTATTTTATTCTGTTATAATATATCGCATTTGCAAAAAAAAAATTTTTTTAATTATTTGAATTTTTTAAATGACTATTGAAATCAAAGTGAATTTCACACGGAGTGGTAAATACTCTCAGTATCTCCCTGATAAAAGACCACCACTCAGAATCGAACCGTTGCTTGAAATGGCCCACTTCTCCACCTTCTATTCCTCATACGAATCCAGAGGTCGCGGGTTCAAACCCGGCGTGCGCAAATACATTTTATTTAATTAATATGTGTCATAAGACATTTAACTAGTAGATACTATAAGTATCACCCTGGTGAAAGACCACCATTCATAATTAAAACGTTGCTCTAAATGTCTTTAGCAGTGCTTGGTGACCAGATCTGAATAGCCAGGTACTTTCCAACCTTCCTCTTCTCCATCTTTTTCTCGACCGGTTGGTTAGTAGCTGAGCGGACAGACGCGTCGGATTCCCAACCGGGCGTCGTGAGTTCAATTCCTCTGCCAGCTAAGTCCTCTATCATTCCACAAGCAACATCTTCCGCTTCTTATGATGGCAGTAGGAGTTTTTCAAATATTGTCAGGTTATTCGTCAACCGGGAATGTTTGTCTTTTTTTTTAATATAATAATAATCTCCTTCCCATCCCTACTCCATGCAACCTCACAACATACCCCAATTGGGATTCCACTGTCCCACTCACTGGCTCCAGGCATTTGAGACTCTCGTGAAGTATTCACATAAAAACAATTTAAATTCGTACATTTTGAATAGAAAATCCGCGGGTAACGTGTGCCTGGAAAACCTGGAATTTGAAAATATGCGATCTCAAAAAACCTTGCAGACATAATATGTAGGTATAATAAATATTGCGCAGCGTTGCTGTATCAAGCCTTTAAGTATCCCGACAAAAATATTTTATGTGTCCGTGTTATTCCAGTGTTTGCGCTCGCCTAGCCGGCTCACGGGGTAAGTTTACCCCTCCCAGGGGGCGCGGGGCGGACGCCACCCCGGGGGACATGATTCTAGTTTACTCTGCACACAATAACCATTTATTCAGATTAGGCGGCGCCCCCACCAGCTGGACCCTCGAATTGTGCACTATGAATCGCGTTTTTTCTGCTAATTCGGAGAAGTTTTAAATCGACTAATTTCGGTTTTTTAGACCGGAGATGTTTTATGTTCTGCATAGAATCTTTATTATAGAGAACTATACAAAAAAAACTTATCTAATCCAAAAGATCAATAGTGGAAAGTAATAAATTCATGTACGTAATAAACTAGTTGAATACAATAACAAGTTTTTTTTTAAATTGACTTATGTGTGTCCTTAGATTCCTTATGCTATAAGAAATTAGAAAACACCAATAAGTCAAAAAAAAAAATTTTTTACTTGTTATAGTATTCAACTAGCACAGCGAAATATTCCCGGGTTACAAATAACCTGACAATATTTTAAAAACTCTCACTGCCACTCTTATAAGCGGAAGATGTTGCTTGTGCAATGATGGATAAGTGGGAATCTGACACGTTAGCCACTCAGCAGTTAGTAAACCGGTCAATATCTTTCATAACGTGCTGTAGAAATGAGATCCCCGAGGCGTATGTGCGTAAACTATGTATGACTGTGTTATAAATGTGGATATCCAGAAAGAATGCAAGGCTGTTGTAAGCGCAATGAACAGGACTAAGAAAAGGACGCTTAGATGGTTTTGGGCATTTGGAGCAAATGAACGAAGAAAAGAGTGTCAGAAGACTGGTAGAAGAAGTCGTCGACGCCTAAGAAAGACATGAAGCACGATCGAGTGAATCAAATACTTGAGTCTGACCATGTCAAGGGTCAGAATAGTATTTATTAGACGATGTATGAATGTGAACGAACCAAGGCGTGTGTGCCAAGACAGAGTTGTATCTTGGTCCATCCTATCTGCCTACCCCTGCGGCGAAACGGCGTGATGGTTAGTTAGTTAGTCGACACGTGCGAAATTCGATAATCATTTTTCCCACACCTCCGAATTTAATTTTGAAATCCCACTTCCAGCCACTTAATTTATTATGATGCCTTTTTGGGGTGCTTTTATAGCGTCATTTTTGTGATATACAACCGCAAGGGCGCTGATTAAATGAGGCTTTATTAAATACTGTGTCAGCTGAACTAAGCTTTATGCATCGCGGTTAATTCAATGTTAAAACAAATTATAATATTCATCGTTTGTCAAGTGACAAAATGTATTTTATTTTTTTCGCCCTACGATCTATTTTAAAATTTGTCGCATTTAGCTTACGTTCCCAGGTCGTTATGAAAATACGAACATGCGTTATAACTTTCGGACCTTGAAGTAACAATATATTATGGAGAGAGAGCTAATTCTTTTTACCCAACCTATACACATTAGGGATAAATCACTTTCTCCGAGTTTTTACGTCGTACACCATGAGAGAGAAAGAGACAACAAAATCTCCCGTATTATCACACCGCTTTAAAGTATTGTTAGAATGTTATTCGTGTCCCGCGTCTCCGTTGACTCCGCCCACACGTTTTGATACGCGAAATAAATGAACATAACTCAACGGTTAAGTTACATGGTATATTTTTGTTTCTAACAATACCATGTAAAAGTGGTTATACAAATAAACAAATTCATTATGTCGACATGTGCTATGAATGGATGTATAAATATCCTAGCCACGCCTAGGTCTAGCCGAGTCTGGCAAACCTCATAAAAACTGACTACAGCAGCGCTCTCTCTTGTACATTATTGCTCTGAGCATAGAGTTGGTAGAGTAGTATCTATCCAAGGCAGTGAAGTCAGTTTTGGACTTGTTTTTGATGATTTTAACATGACTCGGCGCACCTGGGCGTGGCTAAGACTAAGGCTACGGTATTTATACATCCATTTATATCACATATCGACATCATGTTTTTATGTATTCGTATAGCCACTTTTTCACAGTATTTTTATCAACAAAAATATAGCATATAACCTAAAAAACCGTTTAGTCGTGTCAAGTTTAGTGGCATAATAAAAAATGTGGGCGGAGTCCTGCCGTGAACCAGGACCTTAAGAACATCCTTACGATACGTTCAAGTGGTCCAAAAAATTTGTTGTCTCTTTTTCTCTCGTGGTGAACGACGTAAAAACTCGGAGAAAGTGATTTATTACAATTTCGGATGGGTTGGGTAAAACAAATTAGCTATCCCTCCATTAGATTCTTACTCCGAGGCTCTGAGTTTCGGACAAATGAAATAATATGTTCAGTTTGTGATCTAGATCCACTCAAACTCTGCAATATTGTCTTCACAATCTCCAAACAAGCTTGAAGAAAGATACAGGGACAGTTTTGTGTTAGCAGTGTGGGAGGAGAGGCGGGTTAAGTAGACAGAGCAATGTAATATAATATTGAATAGAGAGATACTTCCACTGCACTATAATAGAAAAACTTTTCCATCTCCTCGCGTGGGGAGGTGGGGAGGTTTACGATGGGGCGGAGAAATATACTGCACTTAAAACTGGCAAAAAGGGGCGCAAATTTACTAACATTGCGAGCTGTGTTAAAGTATAAGCTTACATATTCGAGGGAAAATAATACAAGATTTGCGAGTGTCCAGTATTACCACATGTTCAAAATTGTAAGATCAGTTAATAATAATAATAATAAAAGTTTTATTCCGGAAGGTATGCAGGAGTAGTGCAATGCAATACCTTCCATAATTGATATCAATACATTGTAATAATAATAGTAACAAAATAAAAATGAACAGAAATTCATAAGAAATAAATAAATAAGTAAATAATATAATAAAAACATATGAAAATAAAATAATAATAATGATGATAAAAAAAAAATAAAGAATATAAGTAAGAAAATATTAATGGAGTATATTAGGCCTCATTTCTACAAAACGCCATCAAGAGGGAGTCCATCCTGGCAGCGTTAAGATTCATGGGGCCAATAATTTACTCCAATGCGCTTCTATGCTTGAGTTCGGGATCTGACGGGATTCCATGATGAGGTCATTTCTGGAGTTGTTAATCCTTTCCCGCATTCCTGCTACCCTGGTTCTCATAAGGGCTGCAAATCCTGGAACTCGCCCCTCGGTGAACATACCGGAAGCACTGCAGTGCCTGGGAAGACTGAACATCATGCGGTAGGCGTTGTTGTACTGGACCCTTAATAAAGGCTTAGTTTGGTGTATTTCAAAATTTCGTCACATTTGACGCCTGCAGATTCGAGAGAAAATAGTACAATATGTAGTGCTCTTATTACTGTTTTTACACGATTTGCGAGTGTCCGGTATTACCACATGTTCAAAATTATAAGATCAGTTAATAAAGGCTTAGTTTGGTGTATTTCAAAATTTCGTCACATTTGACGCCTGCAGATTCGAGAGAAAATAATACAATATGTAGTGCACTTATTACTGTTTTTACACGTTTTGCGAGTGTCCGGTTTTACCATACGTTTAAAATTATAAGATCAGTCAATAAAGGCTTAGGTTGGTGTATTTCAAACTTTCGTCACATTTGACGCCTGCAGATTCGAGGGAAAATAATACAATATGTAGTGCACTTATTACTGTTTTTACACGATTTGCGAATGTCCGGTTTTACCATACGTTTAAAATTATAAGATCAGTCAATAAAGGCTTAGGTTGGTGTATTTCAAACTTTCGTCACATTTGACGCCTGCAGATTCGAGGGAAAATAATACAATATGTAGTGCACTTATTACTGTTTTTACACGATTTGCGAATGTCCGGTTTTACCATACGTTTAAAATTATAAGATCAGTCAATAAAGCCTTAGGTTCGTGTATTTCAAACTTTCGTCTCATTCGACGTAGTAATAATTCAATAATTAGCGCTGTTAGGATTTTTTTTCCATTTAAACCGTCTCCGTTAAATGCAGATTGTCGGTCCTTTTCAGCTTTTGAACAAATTCTGATAATTTTTTAAAAATATTTTTGTTTATAATGAATACTGCCCAAGAGTCCTTAGTAATGTAGATTTAGTTTGTATGCTTTATTTGTATAGTGAATACCGCACCAGAGTCCCAACTGCTCCCAACCGTCTAGAGCCAGTGGGACCATGGCATCCCCAATCGAGGTATGTTGTGAGGCTGAAGGTAGTGGGGAAGGGAAGGAGATGTGGAAGAGGAAGGTTGAGAAGTATTCAAAGTAAAAAAAAATTAACGTTATGTTAGAAGCTTAGAGTATACTAGAGGTAGCCCAAGCCAAGGCAGTGAAGTCAGTTTTGAACTTGTTTTTGATGATTTCAAAATGACTCGGCGCACCTGGGCGTGGCTAAGACTAAGGCTACGGTATTTATACATCCATTTATATCACATATCGACATAATGTTTTTGTGTATTCGTATAGCCACTTTTTCACAGTATTTTTTATCAACAAACATATAGTATCTAACCTAAAAAACCGTTTAGTTGTGTCAAGTTTAGTGACATAATAAAAAATGTGGGCGGAGTCCCGCCGTTAACCAGCGAAGATAGCCAGCTTAAGATCATTGCGACAGTATATAGAAGCGGTCCAAGAAATTTGTTGTCTCTTTCCCTCTCATGGTGTACGATGTAAAAACTCGGAAAAGGTGATTTATTACAATTTCGGATGGGTTGGGTAAAACAAATTAGCTATCCCTCCATATATTGTTATTTCAAGGTTAGAAGCGTTGTGTAATGAATAATAAGTATGTTGTTTCATTTGTGTTTACATAATATTGCTATATTGCAATCGCATAAATGCTGTTGCATGATGGTTGACGTGTATTTATATGCATTTGATTGGAAAATTTCACAAATACTGGAGTTTGAATTACCCAACAAATAATTTCTAGGTATTAATGTGAATTGCAGTGAAATTTTTTTTTTGTTCTTAGTATTTTGATTATATTCTATTGACGAATCACTGCAACGTTGTGTACATCGATCGATATACGAGTATAAGTTATGTGCACAAAATTACACAGTTTCATTTAACAATATTTAGTTACTACTTTTCTTAATAATACAAAATTATGTAATGAAATGAAAAAATAAATTTGTAATAAGACCACAGATATTATTTTATTTTTTAGGACCGACCGATTTCACTTAGCATAAGCATCATCAAGGTACAAAATTAAACATAAAAAAACATAGAGTGGTATCTATCCAAGGCAGTGTAGTCAATTTTTGTTGATTTTTGCCGGACTCGGCAGACCTTGGCGTGGCTGGGACCAAGGCTAGGGTATTTATACATCCATTCATAGCACATGTCGTCATAATGTTTTTTATCAACAAAAATATAGCAAATAACCTAAAAAACCGTGTAGTTGTGTTGAGTTTACTCGCATATGAAAACATGTGGGCCGAGTTCCCGGAGACGCGGGAGACCAAGATCATCCTTACACTACATAAAAGCGGTGTGTTATTTTTGTTGCCTTTTCTCTATCATGGTGTACGACGTAAAAACCCGGAGAAAGTGATTTATCGCAAGTTTGTATAGGTTGAGTTAAAAGAATTAACTCTCTCTCCATACATTGTTTCTCCGAGGATAATACAATACAAAATAAAATAACAGAACAGTGAGAAAACAAAAGAGTAACATTTATACTATAACAAAAGAACAGAGAGAAATAGACAGATAATATGAATTGAAAGTGGCAAAACGTCTAATACAAAGTTATTTTTTCATTTCATTAAATATGTCAAACCACAAAGTAATTGCTTTCTACGAAAATTCAACATTATGTGATTAAATTTCGAGGCAAAAAAATAGGAAGTTGGCTGTTGAATAATGCGTACTACGAATCTAGATTCCACCCTTCGCTCGCAAATCCTCTTCTCAAATGATTGTACAACATCCATAATATTTAGAGTCACATAATAAAGAAAATCCGCGAACACAAACCCCGCCTAGGGTCGGGTTAATATGACGGCGATGCCCCTAAAGCTAAAGGATGAAAAAAGGATGATGGGGTCTCTTGTGTAAATGGTAAACGGTCTGGCCGGGGTACCCCGCCTCCCCGTCCGGTTCTACCCGTCTGGCACACTCCGTCCGACGCTGCCCGAGTTCACCCCTCGCGCGCCGTCCCCGGGGTCCCGGGGTGACCATAGTGCGGCAGGTCTGGGGTCCGGGTCTGGTGGACCACCTGTTACGGTGCCCCGGGCCAGGGTCACCGCCGGGGTGACCACACGAATGGCGGTGGAGCGGGAAAATTCTCGTTCCGATAAAACGTGACCTCGTGTCTCTTTGCTCTTCCAATTTATTTTTTTATTGGATTCTACTGTTTTTGCAATATTTGATTTTTTTATATTTTATGTGCGAACCTTTATTAGAAGAGTGGGTTATTATTGTTAGGAATTGATTTTCGTGTTTTTTTTCCTAAAACATGGTCATTCCGTTCCTCATATAAAATTTCGCAATTTTTTTATTTTATTTTCTCTAGTGAATACCGCTCCAGAGTCGCAACTATAACCGTGAGACTATGACATCCCCAATTGGGACATGTTGTGAGGCTGAAGGTAGTGGGGAGGGAAAGAGGAAGGTCGGGACGTACCTGGCTATTCAGATCTGGTCACCAAACACGGCTAAAGCCGTTTCAAGCAACGTTTCGATTCTGAATGGTGGTCTTTTACCAGGGCGAGTATTTGCCACTCTAGAACGTGCCGCAAATATACTACATATAATTTTATATTAATTAAATGTCTTATGACACACATTAATTAAATTAAAGCTATTTGCGCACCCCGGGTTTAAACCCCCGACATCTGGATTTGTAGTCGAACGTCTTACCACTCGATCACGGAGGCCCTCGTATATGTATTAATTTATTTTTAAAGGTGGCATGAAATTTGCACAGCTAGGTCAACGCTACTACTTTCAGCTGCCAACCCGATTTACATCATGCCCTATGGAGCTTTGGGTCTAGTGTAAACTAGCATTACAATACTATTGTCTACCACAAATAATATTTCATAGATATATTTGCTCGAGCACACAAAATTAGCGGCCGCCACTGCCTCCTTGGTGATACGGCGTTTTAATGTTTGGTCACCGCGTCTTCCCGAACAAACAGTTTAGTGTAGAGTATACCTGTCCTAATATACCCCACCCTGACATCACACCATCCCACCGCTGCAGATGCCGATACAATTTAAAAATATGAAACTGTTCGGGTCTCAGAGTAACAATGTATGGAGAGAGAGCTAATTATTTTTACCCAACCTATACAAACTTGCGATAAATCACTTTCTCCGGATTTTTACGTCGTACACCATGAGAGAGAAAGAGACAACAAATATAATACTCCGCTTCTATGTACTGTCCCAATGATCTTGGGCTCCTGGGTCACCGCGGGACTCCGCCAACATTTTTTATTATGCCACTTAACTTGACACAACTACACGGTTTTTTAGGTTAGATGCTATATTTTTGTTGATATCAATACTGTAAAAAAGTGGTTATACGAATAAACAAAAACATTATGTCGATATGTGATATGAATGAATGTATAAATACCTTAGCCTTAGTCTTAGCCACGCCCAGGTCCGCCGAGTCAGGTAAAAATCATCAAAAACTGACTACACTGCCTTGGGTAGATACCACTCTATATACTCTAAGTGAAGAATATACCTGTCCGAATATACCCCATCCTGCCATCGCACCATCCCACCGCCGCAGATGCCGATGTTATTCAAAAATATGAAACTGTTCGGGTCGTTGACTCCTGACATTGTAGTTCCGCCATCTTTTAATTACATCCGCCAATGCTAATGACTAATTACTCATAATTACGGGCCTAAGCACCCACTCGACACGCCACGATGCCTATCAATACCCTCTGCTCTTTTATACAGTTTTACTAATCATACCTCTTAACTTCTTTCATTAAATCACTTCCCTAAATTATACACTTCCATTAATTAAATAATGCCCGTGCACTTTGATTCGACACGACTTCGGATAAAGTCATTTCGCCCGTCCTGCGTTGGGCTGCACTTAATTGTTTACATCCCGAAGTCGTGTTCCATTTTGTTTTGACTCAAAATAGCACGGTCTGGTAAATTTTCAGAGCAATAATATACAAGAGAGAACGCTGCTGTACTCAGTTTTTATGAGGTTTGCCGGACTCGGCTAGACCTGGGCGTGGCTAGGATTAGGGCTAGGGTATTTATACATCCATTCATAGCACATGTCGACATAATGTTTTTGTTTATTCGTATAACCACTTGTTAACAGTATTGTTATAAACAAAAAAATTGCATGTCACCTAATGAACCGTTGAGTTATGTTCATTTATTTCGTGTACCAAAACGTGTGGGCGGAGTCAAAAGGAGACGCGGGATACGAAGAACATTCTAACAATACTTTAAAGCGGTGTGATAATTTGGGAAATGTTTCTGTCCCTTTCTTTCTCATTGTGTACGACGTAAAAACCCGGAAAAAGTGATATATCCCAAATCTGTATAGGTTGGGTAAAAAGAATTAGCTCTCTCTCCATAATTTGTTACTTCAAGCCAACAACTTATAAACTTCTCCGTCGAAATATCAAAATTTTTTCCAGCCATTTGAACTAAGAACATTACTTCCAACCTTACTGGCCAGCAAGTTTTCCACGTTCCCCTCAGAAAATATCCCACTTATCAATGAAATTCGAATTTAAGTCAAATTTATATGTAATCGGGGTTTTTGGCAATGTGAAAAAAAGGTGAATTTTGAATTTTCGCGGGCTGTGTACATTCGATTATCGATTTTTTTAATGTTATGTTGGTACACATATGTTTCTCATATGTTAGCATTATCAGCCATTATGGATCAAAGAATATGTATTAAATTTTGCGTTAAAAATGGAATAAAGTACTCCAACGCACTTAAAATGTTGACTGTGGCATTCGGCGAGTCTACTTTGTCTCAAAAAAGTGTTTATAAGTGGTACAAGCGCTTTACAGAAGGCCGAGAAGATGTTAATGACGATGAGCGTCCTGAAGTTGTGGAAAAACAAATCACGGATTTTATTCTTTGATACATTTTTTTCAAAAGTAAAAAATCGAAGAACACACAAAAACGTGACTAACCTTTCCAGTTTTCAAAAACAAACCACTAATGCAAAATGGCTGATAATGCTAACATATGATAAACATATGTGTACCAACATAACAAAAAAAATCGATAATCGAATTTACACAGCCCGCGAAAATTCAAAATTCACCTTTTCTTATGAACAGGCCTCGTATTTATATTTTTTTAAATTTTACTTTAATTTTTACAAAACATTTATTTCAATTTTTATTGAATCCCGTGATTGGCCAGTTATTTGGAACATACCCTCTGCTATTGTCGAATACGTCATAATATATTTATTTCACTACATCAACAAATAATTCTGTCAACTGTTTTGACCTTGTTGTGAATTCCTCGCGTTTGATTTAACTGCTAAACGTTATTTTAGCAGCCGGCAATTACCTTAATTTGAACCAATTATTTTATATTCGCCGTATCACGTACACACATCACTGTACCGAGTGAACTACATTTTCAAACCGTTACCGCCATCTGTGATCCCCAGTCAAATGCAACTCGTAAACTTTTGTACTATTTCCGTCAAGCGACCGGAACAAATGAAATGGCGGCAGAAACTAAGCAGAACAAATTTTATTTGGTTCGTGAATAATCGCTAATAAAATACAAACTGTAATATTATTAATTTCGTTATAAAATAATACTAAAGAATACATTATGCCTATCGTCAAATTTCTGAGGTGTTCCAATTTCTGTAATGCCTACGAATTTGAGCCTCATGCAAACCAATTTCGAAAAAAAAATATGTCTGTCATTTTTTGGATGGTTTGAGTGGTAGATACTCTCAAGACCGCCCTTCAGAAACGAAACGTTGCTTGAAATGGCTTTAGCCGTGTTTGGTGACCAGATCTCAATAGTTAGGTACTTCCCAACCTCCCTCTTCCCCTTCTCATTCTCCTCCCCGCTGCCTTCAGCCTCACAAGATACCCCACTTGGGGATGCCATAGTCTCACTGGCTCTAGACGGTTGGGAGCAGTTGGGACTCTTGTGCGGTATTCATTATAAAAATTAAAAATTGTTTTGGTTACTTGACTGAGTGAATTTATATTATTTTCACTTTTTTTATCGACTTTAATATGTGCAATCTGTATTAAAGACTATCGTAATATGTTAAATATCTATCAAAATAATTTATAAAACCTATTTGAAAAAACTATGTTTAAAAAATATTTGTTTTTCTTGACTTGCCTGTGAATCGAATTGTACAAATACAGAACCAACAATATAGCGTATTTCTTTATGAATTAAATGAATTTATCAAGCCTCCATATATTATTATGTAAATTACGTTGAGAGCTGATAATTGCTTTGATCTAAGAATGCCAGAAAAAATAATTATTTCACAATGTCAGAGCGCACAAATTGGAGAGTTTTCACCGCGTCAGACCACCAGCTTTCTGGCTAAGATAATCTAGTCTTCCAAAAAGTTTATTTATTTATTCTACTTTATACGCCATTATGGGGTTTTACATAACTGTGCAATAGATAATATAAAATAGTAGTGTCACAGAAATAACATAAATGTAAATGATTAGAACACAAAAACATAACTAGGTTACTGGAGATATTACAATGGAATAAATTAACATTAGTATTTTTGGAAGAGGTATGCTATTATAGCCTTCTTGTATCTAGATTCAGTGCAATTGAATATATTATCTACTATTTCTGCAAAATAATTACCCACTGAATGCAATCTAGGTACAAGCGAGTATCTAAATGACTCAGCCTTGGAGTAACAATATATGGAGAGAGAGCTAATTTTTTACCCAACCTATACAGATTTGGGATAAATCACTTTCTCCGGGTTTTTACGTCGTACACCATGAGAAAGAAAAAGACAGTAAAATTTTTCAAATTATCACACCGCTTTAAAGTATTGTAAGGATGTTCTTCGTGTCCCGCGTGTCCGTTGACTCCGCCCACACGTTTTGATATGCGACATAAATGGACATAAGGACATAAGTCAACGGTTTTTCTTATGTTAAATGCTATATTTTTGTTTATAAAAATACTGTGAAAAAGTGGTTATACGAATAAACAAAAATATTATGTCGACATGTGCTATGAATGGATGTATAAATACCCTAGCCCTGGTCCTAGCCACGCCCATGTCTAGCCGAGTCAAAACTCATCAAAACTGACTACAGCAACGTTCTCTCATGTATATTATAGCTCTGAGAATTCAATCCTTTCTTTTTTTTTTTTTATTTTTTTCTCAATATAGTTTAGTTCCACGAAATTTTAAAAGTTCATCTGAACTAATTTGATTTTTAAGTGTGTCTTTATGGTGTTCTTGAAGGAAAGATAATGAAAAACCATAAATTGAGATTCTAAATGTTCTGGTCAAGCTCCCGACCGCAATAACCAGTACGTGTATACACGTGGTTCCCACTAAAGCCACCCACCGTAACTCCCATAGTATAATGTTACGTGTGGAGAGTTGTACAGATCGCCATGACCGGAGATTAATGGCCTTTTAATGCAACTGTTTAGAGACGTTTCCGCCCGCGGAGCCGTAAACCGGGAACATTCCCTCTGACGCAGTTGTTTAGTTTAAACACTGCTGTAAAATACGTAGATAAAGTAATAAATTGATGAGGACACATAACATAGATGTACCTACCTAGGTAAATATATTTTATTGTGATATTTAAGAAGAATATATTTGAGACGATGTACGACTGTGAATGAAGCAAGAGTATGTGCCAAGACAGTGTTGTGTGGCTTTCCATCATATCTGCCTACCCCTGCGGAAAATGGTCGTCATTCGAACCCAGGTCAAATATAATCATTTTACTTTGTTTGAATTTACTTCCACATTCTACCTATTTTTTGTTTGCTATATTTACAAGTTGTGTTTGATTTGATGATAAGTGATAATTTGTCAGGTTCTTACCCTGATGGGGGTATCTTACCTATCCTGCAATTTCGCTCTATCGAATTCCGTATTCAACAACACTGTGTTCGAAACAATTGGCAATCAAACGGAAGAGTTTGATGTGAAAAAACGTGTTGGCTCGTTGGTTTTTCGCTTATTCGTCGGTTTGTTGGTTTAATCTCCAAATAATATAAAATAAATGTTGTGTTGTGAATTAAGATTATTAAAATCAAGTATTATAGTTTATCGTTAACAGACGAGATGTAATTTGACTTGCCATGTCGCCTAAAAGTGTTTTTGCTTTATCAAACTAAAATCCATTAAAATAAAACATTCATGCTAGGAACACATTTTATTAACCCATCCCGAGAGCACGTTTTCAAGATAAAATCTATATTGCTTTTCAATAGGGATCGAATTAAGGGTTTATTTTAATCATAAATCTCTGGTTAATAGCCACCCTTTTACCTGCTGTTGTAAACCTTTTTATAGTACAGTCTTATAAAAACTTCAAAGTCTTCAATTTCTAAAAAAAAGGTAAGTAGGTACTGGTATTAAAAGAATTTTTGGTTTATTCGATTTTCGCTTTGAAATTTAATTTAGGTCGATATCAAGTACCTAACCTAACTCCGCTTCATTTGATAAGTCTGTAGAATGTAATTTATTACCTGCTTATGAATATATTATTTTACAATCTCGCAAAGCAGATTAAAACGTCTCCCAATTTCATTATTACCGCATATCCTAGTTTGTTGGAAGAAATTTCCACCAAGGATTATTTATATTTTTAATAATTAATATTTATAGTTATATTAATCATAACGTTTTATGTTTTTTATTCTGATCATTAGTGGAGTTTCAACTATTGCTAACTCAAAGTGAAAATTAAATTTATGGTGAAAGAAAGATATGCAATACGAATGTAGAGAGATAGGTAAGGGAGGGGGAAAAATAAATACAAGGGTGTACTGGAAGCGTGTTTAGGTTGGATTAATTTTTAATCATGTTTTAGTATTGAAGCGTGTCTGGTATTTTTTTATTGTTCTTTATAGGTATTAAAAAAATCGTGTTCAACTTCTAAAAAACTGTACCTACTTACTTAATTTTTACGTATTTTTTAATCATCTTTTCTGTGTATTTAATACCAGTAATATAAAAACTGATGAACCATAAGGGACTCATTCTTGGTAGTTAATTATATTAGAATTACCATAACGTACAGTATTCCAGTCTAGAACGTTGCACTGTCTGTCTGCTGTTTAAAGTGGCAGCTGGGGACCCTGTTAACCTGTCCAATTTATAAATTATAATCGATGTCTTAGAGGCAAGGACAATTCAATGCATACTTAGAGTGTCACAAAAACAACCATTTTAAACGAAGACACCTTGTGGTTTAGCCCTTGGGTTGAATATCCAAGCGCAAATGATTAATATTTTTAAATAGAACATATATACTTTGTTTTTAACCACTTTTTTATTTAATATTTTGTCTACCGGTTTCGGAAGTACCCTTCCATCATCAGGACAATATTAAATTAATCTTTAGATAATAACTTCATCTCTTCTGGAAGAAACATATGTGGAGATAAATTCTGTACACGATCAAAAAATGTATGTTTTGAAGTATCTGGAGAATGTATATTAAATAAAAAAGTGGTTAAAAACAAAGTATATATGTTCTATTTATAAATATGGCAAGCCACAAAGTTAATGCTTTTTACGAATATAGATTAATATTTTTCTTATACTCCAAGCGGAGGTTAGTCGTTCGATTAAAATAACAGATTACCCTACTGGTAATCATCCAGGAAATGATTGATTTAACCTTTCCCTTATAGTAATATTCTTTGAGTTCCGGTGCTGTGTAATCATTACACAGGTAAAAAATAAGGATATTCATGGCTAATCGCTTAAATTAATCATATTCAAAGTCAACAGTGATAATAATTGAAATTTAAAAGCTGAAAACATGATAAAACCATCGGCTGACGCTTACTACCATAAACGGGCGAGAGGACCACCTATAAGGGATGTCCGAAAGCTACTGCCAGTAAGTAGCTCGAGCTCGTAGGCACTGTGTATCTAGAAGGAAAAAGCACGACTGCGAACTGAGTTTCCATTTCTCGCGTTCTCGTATAGTGAGTCAAGTAAAAGTGAGATGTGAATAGCGTCGTATCTCCCCGCACACTCTTCGCGTACCTTTGCATCCCAGAGCGGTTTTTTAGAATGAATTTACCTACGTCACACACCAGCACACGTTTGATTGTATTGGTGAATTTATTCCCGATTTCCACAAAATAACTCGTATGTGCCCGATAAGTTTTAATTAATATAAACACTATTTTTTCATTCAATGCGTCAATGTATTACGGAGGAATACCTAAAATCTGAATCCAGTATTTATGATGGTTATAGAGATACTAAAGTTATTAGAAGCAATGTGTTGTCGTTACACATCATAGTTAATGAAAGGTTAAACAAATCCCTGTACTGTTCTACAAAGTCAGAAAGCCCACTATTATTTGTTCTATAATTTGCTATTCATATTGTTTATTATTTTTTATGTATAATTTGCTCTCATGCCCTAAAATCTAACAATAAACACAAATAACTGAAATAAACACCAACAATAATGTTGCCAACATCATGTCTTATGAGTGCAAAACTGTATATTTCTCGAAACAGGAAACAACTAAAATAATTCTGTTTATCTGAAGTGACGTGCCATGTAAATATGCTTCTTAATATTATCTCTGTACATATTTTAAATACATATTAATATGTCATAGATTATAATATTATGATGTAGTTAGTAATACGATAGAGCCTAGGAATTACGATTTGTACAGCGCCCTTGGGGCTATTTTTCACGAAAACAGCGCTGTACAAGTTATCTAAGTATTATTATGTATATGCCATGTACAAGAAAGAGACAAAGGGCATCAACAGAAATAAATATCGTCACTAAAAAGGCAAAAGGGCTTAAGCAACACTTGGTTAAAAATGGATTAAATATGCAGTTTCAGTTTTTCGGTGTATTATATTTGTTGTCTCTTTCTTTCTCATGGTGTACGACGTAAAAACCCGGAGAAAGTGATTTATCGCAAGTTTGTATAGGTTGGGTGAAAATAATTAGCTCTCTCTCCGTACATTGTTGCTTCACGACCCTAGCCTTAGTCTTAACCACGGCCAGGTTCCCCGAGTCCGGTAAAAATCATCAAAAACTGACTACACTGCCTTGGAAAGATACCACTCTATATACTCTAAGGCTGAGACATTTAACTGCAGCATGCTGTTATAGTAAACATAATGGGATCACAACATTTGTTTTATTCCTTTTCCATTTCTGCAATAAAGAATACAGCGATTGAAACGACGCAGCTGCAGCCTCTGAATATCCACGATAGCCATCAATTCCTGCGGGACGCGAGAAATCCGACCAAATAATTCCTAAAAATCCCCAATAAAAAACCCTCCCCTTAAAACAGAACGTCGAACGTGATTCCGAGCGGCAGGCAAAAATAGTTCTAAATCTTTCTTTACAGTCGATGTAAAACACCGTATCACGGGCAGGGGCTTTGGGGTGAATTCGCGAGGGAAGCTTCCGATCGCATATATAATCGTATTCATTAATTCCGATTCGCATCCAATTTTATTTCTGGGCTTTGTTCTTTGTTGTTTTTTTGGTATTGTTTTTATGTTGGATGCATTTTTTTTCGAATTGTGTTGACCTCATGGTGGAATTCTTGTCATTCACTCCCAGAAGCTAGAATCTGCCCGTGCCAAAATTTTGGCCCTTTTGTGTCTTACCTTAAAGAAAATCCTCTTTATGTGACCCTATACTGCGTGTGACAAACCCCCAGACCCGGGGCAATCCAACCCTTTAAACCGATCTCTAACCAAATTTATTAGAATAAAAATGTGGTTACTACTCGTACATAATGTCAATATGATTTTTGTATGGAAATACCTGTACATTCACAGGTGAAAAATTGTGGATCTTTTGGTGCATCTGTGATGTTTAAGTGTAACCCTTTGCTCCCTGACGGTGCAAATTTGTACCTGTCTATAAAACTTAATGTATCTTCGATACCAAATACAATTTTTGACATATTATTCCCGTACGTACATTATTGGACTTTATTTTAGACGTAGGCCAGTTTTTATCGCTTATTTCCAAAAACTGATACCAAGGGAACCAGTTTTACATTAAGCTGTCACATGGTTAGTTGAGTTATTTTAGTACTTGTTTGAAAACTTGTTTGTATTATAATGTCATCCAATAATCTCATATCTTTCTAAATTGTAGGATGTTAAAAAAATAACAATTATACACACATAAATCACTTTCTCCAAGTTTTTACGTCGTGAACCGTGAGAGAGAATGAGACAAGACAAGTTGTCCACATAGTATCTCATCACTTTTAGGTTTGTAAGCATGTTTTTCGTCTCCGGCGACTTCGACCACTATTTTTTGTTATGCGACATAACTCAACGGTTGTGAGGTTATATCCTAAATTTTTGTGTTTTGTCAATACTGTGAAAAAATAGTTGTACAAATAAACAAAACATTATATCGACATGTGCTATGAATGGATGTAAAATGGTGTGAAAACCCTAGCCACGCCCGAGTCAGGAAAAATCTACAATCCTGACTGCACTGTTTCGCAACGCTATCCCTCCTGTATATTATTGCTTTGAGCTCCCAATCATGATGTAGTAATTAATGGATAATCACCGACACCATCCCGGCTACGAATGATGTTATCTTTACGGCTCCCAACACCAAGTTTGGCGTAGCACGTAGCACAAAATAATCAGTGCATAGATTGTGCAGCATTTGCTTTTGTGGAACACTCCGCCCTAGGAAGTGTAATTGGCATCAGGGATGCCATCGGGGAGCTTTAATGCTCGTCGAAAACTTTAATATTCATAGGGACATCAGGATCACGTAGATTTTCAAACTTTCGTCAAACATGTCCTGTTTGTTTTGAAAGCCTCCGTAGACTTGTGGTTCATGGTCTATGCTTGTGACTTGGAGTCAAGTGTTGGTGGTTTGATTTTTTCCACCGTAGCGCATTTACTTTATATATACTCTACTCGGAATTAATAAAAGGAGAAGGAAGAGAAAATATCCTCGTGAAGTTAATTTGTGTAAATGTTTTTTTTTATATAAAAAATAGTAACATCCCCACTGTGCGAATACAAAAAATACCGGATTACATTCGTTTTCCCATTGTCATTATAAACGGAAAATGTTGCTTTTGCAATAATGAAGGACTTGGCACTAAGGAGCTAGCAGAGGATTGAAACCGTCACACCTGGACGGGAATGATATTCTTTGGACCATCCGGCTACTAACCGGACAAAGGAATGAACCCGGGTCTAAAAGAGATGTTGTAAGAAGGAACCTGGGTCTGAAATAGATATTGTAAGAAGGAACCTGGGTCTAAAAGAGATGTTGTAAGAAGGAACCCGGGTCTAAAAGAGATGTTGTAAGAAGGAACCCGGGTATAAAAGAGATGTTGTAAGAATGAACCCGGATATAAAAGAGATATTGTAAGAAGGAACCCGGGTATAAACGAGATGTTGTACGAAGGAACGTGGGTCTAAAAGAGATGTTGTAAGAATGAACCCGGGTCCAGAAGAGATGTTGTGAGAAGGAACCCGGGTCTAAAAGAGATATTGTAAGAAGGAACCCGGGTCTAAAGGAGATGCTGTACGAAGGAACGTGGGTCTAAAAGATATGTTATAAGAATGAACCCGGGTCTAAAAGAGATGTTGTAAGAAGGAACCCGGGTCTAAAAGAGATGTTGTAAGAGGGAACCCGGGTCTAAAAGAGATGTTGTAAGAAGGGAGAAACACACATTTCGATAAATCATTCCAAAGCCAAACTGTTATCCTCAATGGTGAGATGTAAAAACGGCCCGCTCTCATTCGGAAACAAACTAATGTACAAATTGTAATAAATATATCAAAGCTCACAATCAACATCAATCATCTAATTACTTAAACATCGCGCCGATTTTCCGCAGAGGTAGGCAGAGGCGATGGACCACCACACAACTATGTCGTGGTACAAACTCCTTACTTCATTCACATTCATAAATTGTCTCATACATACTCTTCTGTTATGCTGACTCTTGACATGGCCCGACTCGAGTATTTGATTCACTTTCTTGTCTCGTGTCTTCCTCGGGCGTCCCCGACCTTTTCTACCCGACGTAAAAATATTCCAGCTGCGGCTGGAATCGAACCTGCAATAATATTAAAATAAATTCAGACGCCTAGACCACACTTCTCCCGGTTTACCAAACTTTTCAGCAACTTTTAGACGACAGTTTGAGAATCTACATAATTCTAATGTCTATGAATATTAAACTTTTCGGCGCCCATTAAAGTTTCATAATTGCATCACGGAAACCAATTACATTCCGTCACTAAACTCGAATAAAAAAATTATCATTCGGTAACAACAAAAAAAACTATTTTAGATGTATAAATTATTTTCCGTGCATTCTGAAGCTTGTTTCGCCCGTTTGTGTAGGTAGACACCGAAACAAAACGCTGTGCTGAATTCAATTTAGATTTAATCAAATCGGCTTTTAAAAACGTAAACCGTGAAAGCTTCCCAAAAAGCTTCGGCTCCGTTTCACTAGACTGCGCGCTAATTCTTAATAAAATCACTGTAACGAATAGTGGGCCTTTCCCGTGTAAAATATCCCCGCCGCCCCTGCTGCTTGTTCCAGGGCCGGCTTCCACTGGTCCAGGTTGCTGAATAATTGCATTATCGTACTTCCGACAAATAGTGTTATCTTCTCGTTCACGTAGTAATCAATTCAGGGTTGCCGCAAACCTGCAAAACCAGGAAAATCAAAAACATTCAGTGAAAATTTCATACTAAATACCGCACAAAAGTCCCAACTGCTCCCAACCGTCAAGAGACAGGCATCTCGTTCAACGTACCCATAACTGGGGTTGAACGCTTAAGTATCGCTAAAGTACCTGTTTACTAGACTAATTCAAATAGTTTAATAAGGAGAGAAAGACCTCAACAACTTTATTTTTTATAAAATTTTACAAAAAAAGTTACATATATAAGGAAATTATACCAAATGTCACACAACATGGACAGTTTCTTGAATTTAATGAAAAAAAGTGTGTGTTACTCTTCTGAAGAATAGTAAAACAGTTATACAATAAAAAAAATATAAAATATAATAATATAATAATATGTCAATTCTCTTTAAAGTTAATGTGACATGTTTTTCATATTTTTTTTTATTATTTTGTATAATCGTCATTACATATTATCATTAGATATTAAAGTTGCGAGTACACTTGATAATGTATTTGTAACATTTTAAATATATACTCGTATATATTATAGTGAATACCGCACAAGAGTCCCAACTGCTCCCAACCGTCTGGAGACAGTGAGACTATGGCATCCCCAATTGGGATATGTTGTGAGGCTGAAGGTAGTGGGAAGGGGAAGATGAGGAAGGTTAATGGCTATAGCCATTTCAAGCAGCGTTTCGATTCTGAATGGTGGTCTTTCACCAGGGCGATACTTGGAATATCTACCACTCTGGAACATGCTGCAAATATACTATGTATTAAATGTGTTATGACACATGTTAATTATATAAAATGTATTCATTGAAGAAAAGAAGACATAGAAATACATAATAAATTATATTGCTGTCTTTCAGAATCGAAACGTTGCTTGACATAGGTATGGCTGTGTTTGGTAACCAGATCTGGACAGTCAGTTACTTTCCCACCTTCCTCTTTCCCATCTCTTTCCCAAGTAACCTTCAGCCTCACAACATACCCCGATTGGGTGTTATTAGTCTTCAGTACCTGGTAGGATTTTGAAAACCGAAGTTAGCTCAGGTAACTCAATGCTCAATGGAACGTGAGTTACCTGAAGCAACAAAAAGCCCAAACTTGTGTCGCTTGAGTCGAGCCTTCTACCAAATGGTAAATATATTTTAGATGGCTGAAGCGCCACAAGTCTTCAGAATCAAACGAGAGTCAGACCACTCGAAGCAGAAAAAAAAACTGATAAAAACTGCATGTTTAATTATTTTTTTACCAATGTGTCGCTTAAGCCTTTTTGACTTTCCAGCATCGATATGTAGTTTAATAATAATAACTCATATTTTATAAAATGTCTTTTTTATTTATAGGCGCTTTAAAATAACTTTGTCCAAGTCCGTGCAAGAATTCGCCGTATCCGAATAAATGTGGCGATAAAATCGCATTAGACTTGTTTAATCATAACATGGCCTTCATAAGTTCTGTACCTTTTTTTTACAAAAAAAAAACAGAATAATAATTATATTACTCTATTTACCGCCATTGAATAAGCACAAAGGAACAAAATAATTCATTCTTTCTTACAAAATTGTGCGCGTTTAAGAAAAGCTGCCCAGAAACTGAAATATCTCCGAAATATTTCTTTAAATAAATATGTCTGAACATTCTCTTCTTCTCGAGCCTTTTGTGTCTCCCCCGAGATGAAAGCAGGGGCGGGTATCGACCCTGAAAACAACAAAAGATTGCATACTATTATCTCCACAATATGTCATCCAGTTGAATGCAAAACATGACTGACGAGGCTGTTTTAATACATCTCGTGAATTGCTGTTGCTGAAACCTCGGTATTATCCTAAATAGTGATGATAATAATCGAAGTATCCTATTTCGAAACATTTTAATAATCGAATGGTGTTTCGAATATCTCTTGCACACGGGCGAAGCGCGACGCCGATTCGGATATTTCGATGATAACGGCAAAGTTGTTCCCTAAAATGCTTATTTTTGCTTCTAACGACGGTAATTTTGTTTCCTGAAAAAAGGATCTAACGGTTCTTGAAAAAAGACGTTCAACGACCTCTTTAAACATCACCTTGTGCCTAAACGAATATCTCTTTTTTTATTATACCTATTTATTTATTTCAGAATCGTTATAATACTTGAATATTGATGTTTTTAAGTATCAACATCAAATTATATCACCCAAAAATAGATACTTTTTGGCTTTCCAGTACAAACAATACTACACATAATTCATCTGTTAATTCTATATGGGTAGTTAGAAAAATGTCTAAGGTTTCCAGTTAACATAATTATTAAACAGTAATCTTTTAAATTCTCTATGAAAATCATACTGGAATTCTAGGTAAAACGTTCAAAAATGCCTTTTCTGGTGTCAAAACCGCACTTTTACAGACATTTTAGTATGTTTTTCATAGAATTTGTAGGATTACAGTTGTAAAATTGTATTTACTGGAAACCTCAGTCATTTTTCTAACTACCCATAGAATTTTTTTAGATGCATCGTTTGTAAGATTTTTTGTTATAGAATGCTAGAAAGTAACGTTTAGTGTCGTTTTGAGTGCTGACCCTTAAGGACAGTTAACATCTGTCCTTAATATGATTTCCTTTTCTTTGCTTTAACAAATCGTTAATATGAATAGTATATGAGTATATACTTTTCACACCTTCAGCATCTAGTAAATTGATTTTTTTTAATCTTTTGATATGCACATGCACTGTTATACCTATATCTGAACCTTTTCCTGTCACGATTTATGATAACGTTCATGATTTTAGATAGTTTTAATTTTTATACAAATTATAACTTATTTTCTCCTTGTTATATTAGGTTAGGTAATTTAGCATGAAGCGCACTTGAGGTGAAATATCTCAAAACTGCGCTATATAGTTTACTCGTATTATTATTATTTTACTAAATTATTAAATATGTGACATATTACGACCTCCCGAACCGGGCACATGCCGGTATTACGGTGGTCTGCAAAATAAAAGTATCCTATATAACATGGTACTCCTCAATAACAAGGTCAAAACAACAACCGGTCACAACAAGTCACAAACAAATCAGTCCGGGGATGTCACGATGGACCACGGCGGACACAACGTGACAGCAGAATCCAAAGAATCCGCTTATCCAAGATAAATGTATTCGATTAATTCAAGTCTTATTCATTTTAACGACTTTGAGTGTTTCGAATAGTTCTTTCGATACGTTCTAATTAATTTCAATCGACTGTTTCGAAATCCCTTTTGCTCATCACTATATTTAAAGTTCGTTGAACGCAGACTGTATTTAATCATTTCTGTTTCACTTTGTGGCTTCTGTTTGCTTTTCCTTTACTTGGCAATACAATGTTAATCATCCAAATATTTGGACGTAATTTTTGTTTATTTTTCCATTTTAAAATTGGTTTACGAATTTTTAATTTGAAAATACACTGCTTATAGTTTTATGAATTCTTTGCTTTGAAGAAAAAATACGTTTAATTGATTAATAACCCGATATTCGCAAGATTCAGCAGTTCTAACTTTGTCCCTTTTTCTTACTAGATATTTATTCATATCAATGTTTTTTACGGCACCTTTTGCTTAGTCCCTTGATAGTTAGTGGCTTGTTGACAAGTTTCGCCTCAGAGCATCAACAGACCGATAAGCTAACCTAGGTTCGTGAACTCTGTCTAGACCTAGCTATGGGTATCGACCGTTTCTTGCCAAACACGACACACCAAATTGAAAAAGTTTTTTAAGGATCTTCGAATCTTTATCAGGATTAGTTTACACTAGGGTTTAACCCGTCCCAAGACGTTGTGAAAATCAAAATGTTTGGTGTAATTTGAATGTATTTTTTTATGGCAATTGACAATCCAATGTAATGCTTAAGATACTTCCAAATTTGCCCACGAAGAAAAAGTTACTGGTTTGGCACAAAATGATTACACATCAATCAATTTAAATTAACTCTTCATATCAGTGCAATGTATTGATGCTCGTTTTATAATCTGCCTACAGAGAAAGCCCTAGACACCAAACAAGGCTATTCACATCAGATGATAATATATTTTTTTTATTTAAAATAATATATCTCTTGGCGCGCTTTATCTGAGCTTGACTGAGATTAATTTTAGGTCTATTTCATTTTTCTTAATGTTAGATTAAAAATTGTATATTTTTCAATATTGCTTGCTTGTTAAGTTACATCTCGTAATTTTTCACGGGTTGTTTTCAAGGATAATAATATTCACCTGTTTAGTATTTTACGAACTTTATACAATCTCAGAATAATAATTTAATTGCGGGACACGTGTATGAGTTCTGTAAATAGCTATTTCTTATTTAATTAGAACTCTTCAAATGCACAAAAGACTTTACTGTTCAAAAGCTTTAATTATGTTCTTATGATTACATGTTCATAATTACATCATTTTTATTCGAATTCAAAAGCAACCCTTTCAAAAACCCTCGAGTGGGAATACATCCTTATAACTCGAGTACCTGTGTAAATAAAATGTTTTAGAAAATACCCCAAGCATTGAATGGGGGAGCGTACAAAGCTACTCGAAGTTGTCTATCTACTGTTTTTACAATTAATATGAATGGGAATGAATGTCCTAATTAGTTTTTTAAAGTTTCGGAAAATTTTAATATTTCAAAGTTGAGTAAAATGTATAGGTTCACCACTGTGTATCCCCATAAGAGCAAATATTTACAAATTAGGCTTAGAGAAAAGGAACGAATGGTGTTTTATGGAAGATCATTGACGGAAGCATGCATTTCCAGTTAAGAGGTACATTTTGGTAGGTAATAAATAAGAAGTCACCTTTTTCAATTGTGATCTAATTGTCCGTTATTATTATTCGTTACAAACCGTGGATGTAAAAATTAAAACCGAGTGTAAAGTAATATTATCAACATCGTAATAATGTTAGATTTATTTGCAAGAATGTAATATGTTGTTGAATCATTTAATTTATCTTTTTTTTAAATTGTTTAATTATTTACTATACCACTGTTCCCTTTTGTCGTGCCGCATATATGTAATGCTTAAACAGTTTGTCAGCCTCCGTAGTCGAGTGGTTAAGACGCTCGACTGCAAATCCAGTGTTCGCGGCTTCAAATCTCGGCAGGCGCCAATTAATTTTAATTGATATGTGTTATTTATAGTATATTTGCGGCGCGTTCCAGAGAGGTAGATACTCTCAGAATAGCCATGATGAAAGACCACCATTCAGAATCGAAACGTGGCTTGAAATGGCTTTAGTCGTGTTTGGTGATCAGATCTGAATAGCCAGGTACTTCCCAACCTTCCTCATTTTCCCCTCCCCATTACCTTCAAATTAAAGATTCCATAGTCCCCCTGGCTGGATACAGTTGTGACTCTTGTGCGGTATTCACTATTAAAAAATGTTGTCATTTTAAAATGTGTAGCGATGAAAATTAAGCCCAACAACTCTCACGTGTAAATTTTTATATGTGTCGATACAGATGTTATGATAACCTTCTTTTACGTTAAGTGTTCCCCTGCCGCCATTATTTTTTTACATGTGACGAAACCTACATGACACCAGCCTCACGTTATGAGACCTAGGAGTTGCTTGAGTTAATTCCAATTCGTTCTTTGGTTTGTGATGGTCGTTCACTCACCTTGCTACTGTGTGCACATACCTTCTACTGAAATGTTGCTCCCTCGACTAAATAATTGAATCGTGTTCTCTTTGCGATGTTTAAATAATAAGTCTAGTATTTATAATTCATTGGTTGAGGCCCGTAAAGCCCGCTGCAGCCAGCGACCCATCTCGCTCCGTATGTGAAACTGTATCTTATCCACGAGTACCTTAGAAAAATCTCACAAACAGGTATAGAGTCTATTAATATTTTATTCCTCATGCATTGTAAACAAACCGGCTATGGCCACCTGCATTTCTGCTTCCATATTAAAGTGTTTCTGAGAGAATTTTTTCTCTCGGAACATTAATAAAAAATTGACTTGTTCATTTTAAATAAGCTTCAGAAGATATGTTAGATGTGCGGTATGATTTCATTTATAGCTGTTCGTGCTCATTTATAAATCAAATCAATTTATTTACTCTTTTATACTGTAGAGGTTCAATCGTAAGCGGGTCTAGTATTTCTAATCGATTGATCATTAGCCTTCTATTTTGCGTTAGAACTAAAAGCTGGTTTTCCTGGTATTTTTTTAGAAAGCATCCTCTTTGTCTGTTGTCTGTTTGTGTTAGATTTTCTCGAAGATTTTTTTTGTTCTTATTAGTGACAGGAAGGTTTAAAATTAGAGAGTAGTTTAAATGAAATCCAATATGTAAAACTGTTGCTGTAAAGCTCAAAGCTTAAAAAGCCCAAAGCTTTGAGCTTTAAAAGCTTAAAGCTTTAAAATCTCAAAAAGCTTTTAAAGCTCAAAGCTTAAAAAGCTCAATGCTTAAAAAGCTTAAAAACCTCAAAGCTCAAAGCTTAAAAAGCTCAATGCTTAAAAAGCTTAAAAACCTCAAAGCTCAAAGCTTAAAAGCTTAAAAAGCTCAATGCTTAAAAAGCTTAAAGCTTAAAAGCTCAAAGCTCAAAAAGCTCAAAGCTTAAAGCTTAAAAAGTTCAAAGCTTAAAAAGCTCAAAGCTTAAAAAGCTCAAAGCTTAAAAAGCTCTAAGCTTAAAGCTTAAAAGCTCAAAGCTCAAAAAGCTCAAAGCTTAAAGCTTAAAAAGTTCAAAGCTTAAAAAGCTTAAAAGCTCAAAGCTTTAAAGCTCAAAGCTTAAAAAGCTCAATGCTTAAAAAGCTCAAAGCTTAAAAAGCTCAATGCTTAAAAAGCTCAAAGCTTAAAAAGCTTAAAAGCTCAAAGCTTTAAAGCTCAAAGCTTAAAAAGCTCAGTGCTTAAAAAGCTTAAAAAGCTCAAAGCTCAAAGCTTAAAAAGCTCAAAGCTTAAAAGCTCAAAAAGCTCAAAGCTAAAAGCTCAAAGCTTAAAAAGCTCAAAGCTTAAAAAGCTCAAAGTTTAAAAAGTTCAAAGCTTAAAGCTTAAAAGCTCAAAGCTCAAAAAGCTCAAAGCTTAAAGCTTAAAAAGTTCAAAGCTTAAAAGCTCAAAGCTTTAAAGCTCAAAGCTTAAAAAGCTCAATGCTTAAAAAGCTTAAAAAGCTCAAAGCTCAAAGCTTAAAAAGCTCAAAGCTTAAAAGCTCAAAAAGCTCAAAGCTAAAAGCTCAAAGTTTTAAAAACTCAAAGCTTAAAAAAGCTTAAAGCTTAAAAAGCTCAAAGCTTAAAAAACTCAAAGTTTAAAAAGCTCAAAGCTAAAAGCTCAAACCTTAAAAGCTCAAAGCTTAAATGCTCAAACCTTAAAAGCTCAAACCTTAAAAGCTCAAAGCTTTAAAGCTCAAAGCTTAAAAAGCTCAATGCTTAAAAAGCTTAAAAAGCTCAAAGCTTAAAAAGCTCAAAGCTTAAAAAGCTCAAAGCTTAAAAGCTCAAAAAGCTCAAAGCTAAAAGCTCAAAGCTTAAAAAACTCAAAGCTTAAAAAAGCTTAAAGCTTAAAAAGCTCAAAGTTTAAAAAGCTCAAAGCTAAAAGCTCAAACCTTAAAAGCTCAAAACTTAAATGCTCAAACCTTAAAAGCTCAAAGCTTAAAAAGCTCAAAGCTTAAAAACCTCAAAGCTTAAAAAGCTCAAAGCTTAAATAGCTTTTATCAGTCGGTGCAGAAATATGTAAATATCTTTTGAATGGTGTGGTTTAGAGATGCCAATTCTTTACACACACTTAAGTTCTCCTTAGAGTAGAGTCTAGATCATAACTTGGCCTTGGTTGTGTTTGTATTCTAAAATAATCAGCTAAATCATGTATTAAACTCGACAACAAACAGCCCGTTAGATGTACTACACTATGGGAAGCTTGAATATACACAATGCCAAATACTCGTACATTTCAAATATTTTCCCTTTCCACATTTCTCTTCTTTTTCATACAAAATCTAAGGTAAAAAATGATAAATCTTTTCATTGGCTGTAGGTACTGTATAGGTACTGTGTAGGAATTGTGTAGGAACTGTGTAGAAACTGTGTACTTGTGTAGGAAGCGGGCAGATAAACCATACAAACTATCCCGTCATTCGTGAAATATAAATTTCCAGTTGAGAGCTCTGTTTTTTACATTTTATTTTTCTCGTTTCGCCTAGGTATTCATTTCGGGTTCGCCATTTTTTCCTCCGCCGTTTCCCTTTCATAGACGGGGCGGGGGGAGCACTAAATATTACGGCTCGGGTTCATATTTCATCAAATAACGAAAACATTTCATAATAAATTTTCTAAAGTAGAACGCGCATTTATTATTAGACGCTTTTTTTATTCAATATTTTATATGCTTGCTTTTTGCCATAATCATTGTGTTGCTTTGTGAATTCTCCCTAGCAAAATACGTATTTTTACAGAGAGGATTGAACGCCTGATACGACTGTGTTGAAGCACACTCCTCTCACGCAGCATTCACAAAGAATGAAAATATATTGGAGTAATAATAATTAATAAAAATTAAAAGTATTCATACACACTCTTCTATTATTCCGACTCTAGACATGGCCCGACAATTTTAGTTTTTTTTTGTAGTGAATATCGCACAAGAGTACCAACCGTCTAGAACCAGTGGAACTACGGCATCCTTAATTGAGGTATGTTGTGAGGTTGAAGGTAATGGTCAGGGGAAGGTAGTGGTGAGGGGAAGGAGTTGAGGAAGAGGAAGGTTGGGAAGTACCTGGCTATTCAGATCTGGTCAATAAACACGGCTTAAATCATTTCAAGCAACGTTTTAATTCTGAATGGTGGTCTTTCACCAGGGCGATACTTAGAGTATCTACCGCTCTGGTTTTATTCAACTAATGGTGAAATATTTTTCTTTCTACTTCTTACCCCGATGTTTTCATTCACTATTATTATCTACATTTTCTAATTCGTTACAACCTTGTTAAAAAAAAAAAACAATATGTGACTTTTTGAATAATTAATTGTTTAAAACCATAAATCAAAAAAATAATCATTTTTCACTACATTATCCTTCGACTTTCTTCGCTGAATTTTAAATCTCAATATTAAATGCATAAAAAAAATATTATTTTATTTTTCTCATTTTCATGTATGTTTATTTATTTTATCTACCATTACTGCATTACATAATAATTTGTTATCAAAGGCCTTGCTACACAAAATATTGTAACCAAGCTTCCTTCTCAAGGCATCCTCGGTCTCCACCCTGCCACCCCCACCACCCCCTTTACAACCACCGCGCGCATAATAGAATGGCCGCTGTCTACCAGCGTAATCTTCTTTATTGCCTCATCATCATGAACCATGTAAATAAACCGACTAAACTAGACACACTGTTTAGATAAACTTACTAAAATAGTGTTATACGTCTTAAGATAAACTATCTAAATAGTTATAGAACCTACACATTTAGACGTGATATTTTTTTTGCATAAGATAAAGTCTAATTAAAATGTAATTATTGAAAGACGCTATAAAATTATGCTCTAATACAATATTATCATTCAAACTTACCAAATTAGTTACACGTGTTTATATTACCTCACTAACATGGTTTGGCACTATCATTATTATTTAACATGTCGTTTTATATATTTAAAATTATTTTGTTATTCCTACATATTTGGATGAAATTCACTAATATATATAAAGGTATAAACCAGTTGTATTAAATTATCCCCAGAGCAATAATATACCAGGACGGAGTGCTAGTAAAGTCAGGATTGATGATTTCCTGACTCAGGCGTGGCTAGGGTATTTATACATCCATTCATAGCGCATGTCGACATAATGTTTTTGTTTATTTGTGTAAACACTTTTTTCACAGTATTGTTACAAACAAAAATATAGGATATACCCTATAAAAAACGTTGAGCTATGTCCTGTTATGTCGCATAACAAAACGTAGTGAGCGGAGTCGCCGGAGACGCGGCAGACGGAAAACATGCTTACATACCTAAAAGTGGTGCTATATTATGTGAGAACTTGTCTTGTCTCTTTCTCTCTCACGGTTTACGACGTACAAACCCGGAGAAAGTGATGTATCGTAAATTTGTATAGGTTAGATAAAAATACATAGCTCTCTCTATATATATATTCTTGGTCTGACAAATGATCTAATCTCAATACACTTAATGTTATCTTTGAACCAATTTAATACAACCGTCGCTTGAAAGTACACCATGCCTTATTAAGTGATAAAAGCAGAAACAACGTAAGTGTTTCGTTTTCTAACTCCTTTTTTGTCGGTTGCTAAAACCAACAAGACATTTTTTTTCCACCAGAGAAAAACTGACCGTATATTGTAATTTGTTTCCTGTTCTTTTACCGATCCAGCTTTCATTTAGAATGGTAACAATAAGTGCGTAGATATTTATTCGTTCCCCTCTTGTACGTGTTTAAAAACTGCCACATGGCCATAGTAAAATTAATTAACTGTTACTAGAACACACACGACTGCGCAAACACTTTATTTAATATGGTTATTTGCACTGTCCATAATTCGGCGTAGATTGTAGGTGATAACACTGATAAACGAACAGGTAAACAATATAAAAACTGAACACATTGCGCCGTTACCAGTAACCACACGGAACCTTTGATTTCACATAGACCCTTATCGTTTTATTACCAGATGTATAAACAAGAATCTATTTGCACGTGAACAGGCAAATAGTAATTATTTTTATGTTTACCTACTTACTTCTAACTGTGTAACCCTTTTGTGTAACTCCGCTGTGTACATACGACCCGCTATAAAATATGTATTGATTTATTAACCTCATTATGTTTCAATTATTTTTAATCACTAACATCCTCCTGGAATAAAATCTTTCGTGAGATTACTCTACTTTATTTGTGTAGGTTTAAACTAGTTTAGCTCTCTCGCTTCGTCAGAGTTTTAGAAATCATTTAGAAATCTTTTTTTTTTTAATTTAATAATATATTTTTTAATAAACCTAATATGGCGGCTTGTTGTATGTTTTGACAGTATAATGTTTAACTATGGAAATAACCAGAGTGTTAGTATACCCCTGGTGAAAGACCACAACTCAGTATTGAAAATTTTCTTGAAATGGCTTCAGCCGTGTTTGGTGACCAGATCTTAGATACCCAGGTAATTATCCACCTTCCTCTTCCCCTTCCCCACTTCCTTCAGTCTCACAACATACCCCGATCGAGGATACCATAGCCCCACTGGCTTCAGACGGTTGGGAGCAGTTGGGACTCCTTTGAGGTATTAACTTAAACAAATCCAGAGGTCGCGGGTTCAAACCCGGCGTGCGGAAATAAATTTTATTTAATTAATATGTGTTATAACACATTAAATTGGTATAAAATAAAATATAGTATATTTGCGGCACGTTCCAGAGTGGTAGATATTCTAAGTATCGCCCTGGTGAAAGACCATCATTCAGAATTGAAACTTTGCTTGAAATGGCTTTAGCCGTGTTTGGTGACCAGATCTGGATAGCCAGGTACTTCCCAACCTTTCCCTTCCTCATCTTCTTCCTCATCTCCTTCCTCTCCCCACTACCATCAGCCTCACAACATGCCTCTATCGGGAATGCCATAGTCTTACTGGCTCTAGACGGTTGGGAGCAGTTGAGACTCTTGTGCGGTATTCACGTAAAAATATATACATTAAAAAAACGGTGCTATTGGAAAATAGTGACCTAGAAATCGCAGAGAGAAAAGGCTGTCTGTTTCACGATCCAGAGCTCACCATTTGAAAGATTCTCCGCTTTATAGTTTAGCTAGCAAGCGCCAATGAGAGATATTCCGTAAAATTAATCTTGAGTAGTAAAGTAGGTACTAGACTTATCTATTTTATTGCACAAGTAAATACAAACTATTTGTCATTTCCTTAATCGAAATGTATGCGTTTGTTTTTCAAAATGATTCCTTCTCGGTGAGGATAATAATATTAGTACCGAGTGTTTTACCGCAGCTATATCATTATTAATTTGTTGGTCATGTAGTCGACTGCTCCCCAGTGCTGCCAGCCCCTCAAAAGCATAAAACATTTTCCCCAATACATGTTTATCCTTTTGACTCCCCCATCCCCCCACAAACCCCTTACCCCTCTTCTACCCAGACTCCGAACAATAGATCATATTGTCTGACAGCTTTCATTAATTTATAACCTTATATCTCAAAGTTGCTTGACAAAAGCTAATTTTATTTATTCCTCCCATAACCACCCACGGCCTGATTAAAAGTAATGATTTATTTCTCTGGTAAAAGTCCCACTCCCACTTTTAAAAGCCACTCCTACCTTCGTAACTTTGAGATTATTAATCACTTTATAAAGCTCGTCATTATTAATAGCTTTTGAGTTATTGTTTGATACTTGAACACTACTTGTTTCCATAATTCCAGTCCCTTTATCATAATATTATCTAATTATAAGTTATTGTTATTTATGACCTGGTTGGTCCTGTTTTCCACCCTTACTGATTTTCACTACAAACCTTAAACCCACTCTCAGTAATAGCCTCACACTATTTTAGTATAAACGATTCTTTATATCGTAATATCCGAATCTCTCCGGTTTATATCTACAATTTATCGTAATACCCAAATCTCTCCGATTCTTTCACGAATAGGGATTTTAAACCCTTTTAGAATTTGCTGGTTTTGATTGAATCTTTATAATACTCGACATGAATTGATCTATGTTCGTTTTTCACTTGTAAACCACCTCAATACACTTTTAAAACTTCGTTCCGAAGGGGGGTTCTCAACCCCACCCCAAACGAGAGTTTTGTGCGATATCTTAGATAAAGATTACAGAAATATTATGAATAAACTTTTCTCTAAGTATTACCAAAAACAAATAACCTAAGATTATATCATGAAAACGCTTTGATAAGCAATATCAAATGGGGTAACTAGGTCACCCCCCTTCGGATCGAACGTTTGATTTTTATTTTCGGAAACGGAAAGGTTAATGTGTACCAGCTGAAAATCAATTTGAATCGATTTATGGTGAACGAACTATGTTTATATGTGCAAATTATTTAATTAAATACAAATAATCAATTCATATTATTGTATCCAACTTTATACCGCTTATGTACACCCTTTAGAATTATAACCGCTCCACAAACCACCCTTATCCTAGGCTGAATTTTAAAACAAGTTAATACCGCAGAAGAGTCCCAACCGTCTAGAGCCATTGGGGCCATGGCATCCCCAATTGGAGTATGTTATGAGGCTGGAGGAAGTGGAGAAGAAGAAGGTTGGTAAGTACCTGTCTATTCAGATCTGGACACCAAACACTGCTAAAGCCATTTCAAGTGACGTTCCTATTATGATAAGCGGTCTTTCACCAGGGCGATACCTGGAAGATTTCCCAAAATGGTGCCAAACATCACTCTGTGGCATTCTAATACAAGCAATACTGTACATGATTTATCTGTAAATTCTATATGGGCAGTTAGGAAAATGTCTAAGGTTTCCAGTGAATACAATTTTTTAAGCTGTTATCTTTTAAATTCAATGAAAAAAATACTAAAATGTCAGTAAGAGGTGCAGTTTAAAATCCAGCGCGACATTTTCGAACGTTTTACCTGAAATTTCAGGATGCATTTTATACATAATTTTAAATATTACTGTTTAAGAATTGTATTCACTGGAATCCGTAGACATTTCCATAACTGCCCGTATAGAATTAACAGATAAATTATTTGTAGTATCGCTTGTATTAGAAAACCAAAAATTGTTTTTTTGGGTGCTGACCCTTACAGAGGTTGAGTATTCTCTTAGAGAACATACCTATCCAAGGCAGTGTAGTCAGTTTTTGATGATTTTTGCCGTTCTCAGCAGACCTGGGCGTGGCTAGGACTAAGGCTAGGGTATTTATACATCCATTCATAGTACATTTAATTTTTTTTTTTCAACATTCCCGGGTTACGAATAACCTGACAATATTTGAAAAACTCCTACTGCCATCATAAGAAGCGGAAGACGTTGCTTGTGTAATGATGGAGGACTTAGCCAGCATAGGAATTGAACGCACGACGCCCGGGTGGGAATCCGACGCGTTTGTCCACTCAGCTACCGACCGGTAGTACCGGTACTCCAGATCTGAATGTCGACATAATGTTTTTGTTTATTCGTATAACCACTTTTTCACAGTATTGTAATAAAAAAAATTATAGCATATAACCTAAAAAACAGTTTAGTTGTGTCCAGTTTAGTCGCATTACATGTGGGCGGAGTCCCCGGAGACGCGGGAGACCAAGATCATCCTTACAGTACATAAAAGCGGTGTGTTATTTTTGCGGTCTCTTTCTCTCTCATTGTGTACGACGTAAAAACCGGGAGAAAGTGATTTATCCCAAATTTGTAGAGGTTGGGTAAAAAGAATTAGCTCTCTCTCCATCCATTGTTACTCCAATAATATGTACATAATTTAGACACTGTAATATCTGAATTCTAATTATTATTTTTTCTTGTTACAGCGATCAGAAAACCTGGACCTCTCCCTTTCGGTACCTCACCACTACAATAACGGCTACGTCATGAATGATCAAGTAAGACATTTCATCTATTAATTATTTTTATTCGTAGGTATAAATAAAGGTCCAGTTTTGTGTCTATCGCTTCCCTAGTAGGGAAAATTTGAAAAGGCTAAAATCGAATTTAAACCCACTTCTGAACCGTGATCCGTGGTCGAGTGGTTAAGACGCTCGACTACGAATCCAAAGGTTGATGGTTCAAATCCCGGCGTGCGCAAATAAATTGTACTTAATTGATGTGTGCTATTTCACATTTTATTCATATATAGTATATTTGCGGCACGATCCAGAGTGGTATATACTCTCAGTATCGCCTTGGTGAAAGACCACCATTCAGAATCGAAGCTTTACTTGAAATGGCTTTAAGCCGTGTATGGTGACCAGATCTGAATAGCCAGGTACTTCTTGACCTTCTTACGAGTCCCAATTGCTCCCAACCGTCTAGAGCCAGTGAGTATATTGTGAGGCTGAAGGTAGTGGGGAAGGAAAGGAGGTAGAGAAGAGTAAGGTTGGGAAGTACCTGGCTGCTCAAATCTGGTCACCAAACACGGCTAAAGCCATGTCAAGCTACGTTTCGATTCTGAATGGTGGTCTTTCATCAGGGTGATACTTAAAATATCTACCACTCTGGAACGTGCTGCTAATACACTATAAATGATTTCATATGAATTAAATGTGTTATGACACGTATTAATTCAATTTAAAAAAATTTGCGCACGCTGAGTTTTGACCCGCGACCCCTAGACTCACAGTCGAGCGTCTGGCCACTCGTCCACGGAGGCCGTCAAAATGTGTGAAAATACACTAATACGAGTACAAGATATACTACAAATGATTTATCAATAAATTCTACACGGGTAGTAAAATATCTTAGGTTTCCAGTGAATAACATTTGTAAACTGTATAATGATTTTGGATGCGTATTATCTTATTTATAAATTAACGGACTAAAGTCCAGTTACAAAAAATACATAAAACACGAATTGGAAAAAAGAGCAACAGAGAAGGAATAGCACATACATAATAATAAATGAAGCGATGACAAAAATAGGACTAAATAACATAAGAGAGAACATTTAAGCCACGGTCTAGTCAATGTTTTGGTAGAGTCGTAAAGAATGACGAAAATCATTTAGACTGCTACCAAAAATTTCAAGACCACGGCTTAAGTTAACAAGTCTTGACATTGGAGAATTATACCCATAGTTAGTATTGTGATGATTGAGGAACAGCAATTTATTGTTTCTGAATCTACAGCAAGGAATGTTGAACTGGATAAGTTGCAACAGAGAAGGTGAGTCAATAAAACAATTAATAATAAGTTTAATTTCATCATATGAATAATCGCCTCTTTCTCGCCCCAATCTCCATGCAATACCGCGTAAGAAGCGATGTTGTACGGATTCAATATGATGAATATGAACGGTATAGAAAGGGGACCAAATTACACTAGCATATTCTAGATGAGGGCGAACTAATGAGCAGTAAAGGGTCTTTATATTCTTAAAGTCACATACAATTCTATTGATGAAGAAGCCAAGAAGTTTTAGTGATTTATTAGCTACATTATTAATAACTTAACCAAACAATAGTTTGAATTCGAGCACTAGTTGGTAGAACAACGGTTAAATGGGTAGGTACCTACATAACATAGACATTAATCGTTATATTTGTGGGTGCAATGCACCGTTGCACCAATTGACGAGCTGTCTGCTAATTGGTGAACCGTCCAAGTTTTAGAAATTTGCACATAGTATGCATAATTAATTATACCAACCGAACATGAAACCTTTCGTTCATAAATGATTGTTGAATATATTCCGCTTTGATCGACTTATTTAATATACGTTCTCCATCTTGACGAACGTATAAAGCCAACCTTATTTACGGCAGTTTCAATCGACTATTTCCACCGGGAAGCTATTAGAACTGTCTATTTTGTTGTTTCATGTTACTCGTGGAGCATTTCGTTAACTAGAGAATCCTTAGAAATAACAAGTTCAGCTATTCTATACAATAAATCCCTTATCGATTTAATATTCCGTTGAGAACGTCAGTAAATAATTTCCTTTGCGAGTACGTAGTACGTACGAGTGTGAACTTTTCAAATTTGAAAGTGATCATTTTTTTTTAATAATCTTTTCAAATCCATACCCACCCAATAAAGTGCCTACCTATGTTGTATTACAGCAGACATTATTCTGTATTTAAAATGGGTGGATAAAAGCAATTGTATGATCGCTGATGCGACCGACAGAATGCTCCTTGGGTAAGGAGCGTTTTGTTCGGGGATGTTCAATAAAATGTAATCACTTTCTCTTCAATACTTTTTATTAGAAGTATTTATATAATATTATAATTAAACCTTTAACTGAACATGAGTGCGACGATAATTGAAATAGGAATGGGAATGGAAATAGAATGGTAATGGGTGCTTTTACAGAAAAGCTCTGGTTTTATACCTGCATTAGACATGGTTAAACTAAAAGTATCAGAGTCCAAACATGTGGTCTATAGGATAATACACGTTAAAAGTATTTTGGAAAGAGATGTTAAGATATAATTTATTAGACTGAAAGATATTATGGGACGCAATAAGAATACAATAGGAGAAAGGTAGGAATGTTTAGTGACATGGGTAAGTTGCACATGTGCTAAACTAGTTGAGTCATTACACAATCAATAATTTTTCTTACTTACTTCTTCAACTTAAAGATAATGCATGTTCAAAAGAAATTTAGAAATCGATCTTTACAATACAATTTAAGAGACAGAAAGACAGTAAAGGAAACAATTAAGAAATACAAAAGGACATTGGTATGAATGGTTAGTGACTTGCACATAGGCGCAACTGGGTGGGCCATTAAAACACCAAAAAATCACATATTCATTCATTCTAACTGGTGCCAAGCCAAACCAAAAGCACATCGTCGCTGGACAGGCAAAGGGGCTTAAGCGACACTTTGGTCAAAAATGAGTTAAACATGCAGTTTAGATCAGTTTTTTTTTCTGCATCGAAAGCTCTGACTCTCGTTTGATTCTGAAGATTTTTGTGGCCCTTCAGCCATCTAAAATATATTTACCGTTTGGGAGAAGGCTTTACTCAAGCGACACATGTTTCGCTTCAAGTAAGTCAGTGAGTTACTTGCATTGAGCATCGATTTACCCGAGTTGACTTTTTTTTCAAAATCCAACCAGGTACAGAAGACTTATGAATTTTATTGTAAAACAAACAAAAAACTGTGCTCTGGTGTAAACCTACTTCAAACTGCTTTAGTTTTTTTTGCCTTTCCGGCTACGATATAATAATAATATTTGGATAATTTGTATAGCGCCGTTTTTTTGTGAAAAATCACCTCAAGGGCGCTGTACAAATCTTAATTTCTACTTAATATTAATTCTTAGTTTATATAAATATACAGCATCATACTTACCTGGCAGGTCACTTCTGGCAGGACACAATCACCATATCATAATAACTTAAAATTTAGAATAACTTAATGTAGTCAGTTATAAGATAGAGCCTAGGAATTAAGATTAGTACAGCGTCCTTGGAGTGATTTTTCACAAAAACAGCGCCAAGAAGAAGTCGGGACGCCCGAGGAAGACATGGCACGATCAAGTGAATCAAATACTTGAATCAAGTCATGTGAAGAGTCAGGATAACAGAAGAGTATGTACGACAGGTTGTATGAATGTGAACGAAGCAAGGAGTGTTTTCCAAGACAGAGTTGTATGGCGGTCCGTCCTCTCTGCCTACCCCTGTGGTGAAACGGCATGATAGTTAGTTAGAACAACGTGCATAAACACTAACAAGTCAAAATATTTTAACCATTTAATTAGTTTGGTTAAAACTAGGAGTCTATATTTTTCCCAATTATTGCATTCGACCAAAGTACGAATTATTTTAAAAATTATAAAAAAAAATTTTAAAAAAATTAATAATTAAAATAATAATCATAATTTTAATTTAAAAATTGTGTCTATCTGATGGGACCTGCCAGGTAAGTATGTTCCTGTATATTTTCTTATCTAAACTAGGAGTTAATATGTAATGATAGAAAGTAAGATCTGTACAGCGCCCTTGAGGTGATTTTTCACAAAAACGGCGCTGTACAAATCGTCCAAATATTATTATTTTTATTATTTTAATGAACGCCCTTAGAACAATCGTTTGAACGTAATAAATAACGCATCGCAATGTTGCTTGACGGAAAACGTCGCACAAATTGTAACAGGAAGCCATTCATCACGACAAATAATAAAAAATAAACGTTCCCTCCCCTCGCCCCTTATCCTGCCCTTCACCCCACAGATCGTGAAGCGGACGCCATTTTGCATGTTACTCTTCCCAAACATTTGTGCGTCATAACATTCATTCCTTGAAGTAACAATATATGGAGAGAGAGCTAATTATTTTTACCCAACCTATACAAATTTCGAATAAATCACTTTCTCCGGGTTTTTACTTCGTACACCATGAAAAAGAAAGAGACAAAAAATCTCCCAAATTATCACACCGCCTTAAAGTATTATTAAAATGTTCTTCGTGTCCCGCGTCTCCGTTGACTCCGCCCACACGTTTTGATACGCGAAATAAATTAACATAACTCAACGGTTTATTAGGTTACATGCTATATTTTTCTTTATAACAATACTGTGAAAAAGTGGTTATACGAATAAACAAAAACGTTATGTCGACATGTGCTACGAATGGATGTATAAATACCCTAGCCCTAGTCCTAGTCACGCCCAGTTCTAGCCGAGTCTGCCAAACCTCATAAAAACTGACTACAGCAGCGCTCTCTCTTGTATATTATTGCTCTGAGATTCATTCCATACTTGGATTACAGGTAATCGAAGAAAGTCAGTGATTATGCGACCGTTTATATCGCTAAGCACTTAGATATCTTACACTTTTATTTATATACCTTATATGAAACTAGCATTTTAAAATTTCGTGACGCCGGAGCTGAAGAAGGATGAAAGTAGACTGAATGTCGTATAAATGAGATCCCTGAGGCGTATGTGCGGTAAAATAGTGCAAAACTGATGTAAGCGTAATTAAAAAAAGGGACGCTTAGATGATTTGGGCATGCAGAGCGGATGAACGAAGAAAGGAGGATTAGAATAAATTAATAACGCAAAAGTGAGTGGTAGAAGAAGTTGAAGACTCCCGAAGAAGATAGGGCACGAGCATGTGATCTAGAGCTAGAGGTATAATCTGACAAGAGGTATAATTCTATTGAATAAATCATGTAGATATATTTACCGAAAATTTACCTATGTTTATAAAACTTTAAAAAATTTCAAATAATTTATAATGTTTGAATTTATTTTTGTTGTTTTTCTATTGTACTGTAATTGGATTTGATATCTGTTGTGCAAAAAAAAACCTCAATAAAATTTTAAAAATTAAAGTGTATCAAATTGAATTGAATTTAATGATTTCAATAATACCATTTTGTTTAACTTTATTCCACTATTTTTTTTATTTGTATCAAAAAAATAATAATAATAAAATGTTAAAAAAAAATAGTGGAATAAACTTTAAAATTTGGTATTATTAAAATGGAGTGTTTTACCACTCGACCTCGGAGGCCATCTCAAAAAAAAATTTCAAAGATCTAAAAAAACAGTTCATGAATGATAGTGGTACATAAATAAAAAATAAAGTATGATAAACAAACGTAAGTACGTGCATAGGGAATAACAGTGCCCACTCTCACGCCACAAATGTCTCGACGCCGAAATTTTACCCCCTCTTGACCGACGCTCTACTCTGCAATGCCATTTAAAGAACTTAGATCAATGACGTTACAAATATATAGACACGTTGTAACGCTCTCACAGTGGCGAGCAAAAACCACGCTAGTTGGTGTGATCGGTGTTTAAACCGATTTTATATTAAACTCTCACGCGTCGCTTGAGTTCGTTTACTATATCTAATCAAATTACAAAAATAAGTGCCAAAATGTCCTCGTGCGTGATGAGGAAGTGTTTCAATTACACTGCAAAGACTACTAAAAGCCAAGAAATAACATTAAATTTCCAAGTACGCGCAAATTACTTATTATTTTAGACAGCACAACTATCTCCATTGTTGCCCAACATAATGACGTCTTCGCGTAAGCGAGTAAGCGTAGTGCTATCTCATTCTTACTAGAGCACTCAACGCTACTAGCAAGTACGGAACGCAGTCTGATCCTACATCTGTTTCGTTCATACACACACATTCTATGAATGTCTATCTTTGTCATACATGATGAAACATGACCGATATTTGAATGATGAATTTACTGGTAACGTAAGTGTGTTTGTTACTTGCCACATTTTGTGTTAATTATCTAAGGCTATAACGTGTATATATATATATATATATATATATATATATATATATATATATATATATATATATATATATATATATATATATATATATATATATATATATATATATATTTGTAACGTCATTAACTTAGACGCGTCTCATTACAAGAATTAGGGTAATGCCTTTTTATCAACAGTTGTTTGCAGTATATTTTTTTATATAGTTTGCCACCGCATCTATTTGCGAAAGTGAGAAATTATAAACCTATCAACACGTAGCTGACATCATCGCCGGAAACCTTATATTAATAAGTCATTAAGAACTGGCAAACATCGTGATTAGTTTAATGGCACATTTCCTTTATTACTCGACTTAATCATTACAGGGTTGGCGTATTGATACACGGATTCAATCTGAGGTCAAATAATTAGTTTCTCTAAAATTTTTAATGTTAACAGATATTAAAAATAGTTACGTAAAGCACATGCAACACATATAAAATGTATGTTTGCAAAAAGTCCTATTTTTTTCTTTGGAGACCACATATTTGAAAAGTTCATTTACAAATTGGTTGATATGTTATCTTTGTGAAAAATCAGTATAAATAATTGATAAGTAACTTAGTTTGGTTCACCTTTTATTAAATAGATTGTGATTTTATTTATAAATCATTGGCGGCCTCCGTGGTCGAGTGGTTAAGACGCTCGACTCCACAGGTCGCGGGTTCTAATCCCGGCGTGCGTAAAATATTTTATTTAATTATTATAAAATAATAAATAGTATATGATATTTGCGACACGTTCCAGAGTGGTAGATACTCTTCGTAATACTGCGCAATAGTACTAATTGCTCCCAACCGTCTGGAGCCAGTGGAACTATGGCATCCCCAGTTAGAATATTTTCTGAGGCTGAAGGAGATGGCGAAGAGGAATGTTAGAAAGTACCTGGCTATTCAGATCTGGTCACCAAACACGGCTAACGCTATTTGAAGCAAAGTTTCGATTCTGAATGGTGGTCTTTCACCAGGGCGATACTCAGGGTATCTACCACTCTGATGTGGGTCGTGATAGTTTGGTAGCCCTAGATTAAAAAGAGTATTTTACATTTTCTATTCCAATTTTTTTTTTGTTAATCTAGAGAATAAACGATTCTTTATATATTGTGCCAAATTACTTTCAAAACCAATCATTAATCAACAAGAATTAATTGGTTTTATAAGCAAATTCTTGGACCGCACAGGAATTCAAAAATTATTTGGTTACGTAATTATTTTTGTTACTTTTTTTGTATAGTAACGTCACGCTCTACAACCTGAAATTATAATTAAAACATTGACAATTAAAGTTAAAGAAATTAGGTATTTCCTAACGGTCCAGGTTTGTTGAATTCGTTAAAATATTGACTGACTTATCACAATTCACAACCAATCTCTATTTATGAATAATCCATTGCAGCAATGGAGGAAATGATTCTTTAGCTAATCACTGTCTCATGGAGGGATTCCATTTCCTATTGCAGACTATGGTCCGTGTCTATAGGGTGGACTCTTACCTGTATATATGCCGTTAGCCGTTAAGATCGCTCTCAGCTAACTACGAATGGAGCAGGGCTCTGATGAAGAGCAGACTCCATCAGCGACAGGATATTAGCAACAGACTGGATCGGATGATTGGATGCTGCATTGATTAAAGCAATTGTCCACTTAACTTCTGAGATGCATCTGCGGAGATGTTTGTTTTGCGGATTATTTATTAGCCCGTTAGACCGTTCGTCGTCTGTTTGTTTACTTTGTGCAAATTTATGACGTAAAATATTCCATGGCATGCTGTTGATAAGATGTTTACATATTGTTTTAGTATACTTTTTTAATAAATTTATAGAGTTAAAACTCTTAGAAGACGTGACCCGTCAATTAGCGTTTTATCATTCAAGCCCAGAACCTTGAAGTAACAATATATGGAGAGAGAGCTAATTCTTTTTACCCAACCTATACAGATTTTTCTCATGGTTTTTACGTCGCACGTCATGAGAAAGAAAGAGACAACCAATTTTCCCGAATTATCACACCGCTTCAAAGTATTATTAGAATGTTCTTCATGTCCCGCGTCTCTGTTGACTCCGCCCACACGTTATGATACGCAAAATAAATTGACGTAACTCAACGGTTTATTAGGTTAAATGTTATATTTATATTTTTTACGATACTGTGAAAAAGTGGTTATAGGAATAAACAAAAACATTTTGTCGTCATGTGCTATGAATGGACGTATAAATAATCCAGCCCTCGTCCTAGTTACGCCCAGGACTAGCCGAGTCCGGCAAACCTTGTAAAAACTGACTACAGCTCTCTCTACAGCGCTCTCTCTTGTATATTATTGCTCTGAGGTCAGAACACATTTAATTCACACAAAATAATATATAGTGCGCACGTTCCAGGGTGGTAGATACTCTATCTATCGCCCTGATGAAACACCACCATTCAGAATTGAAACATTGCTTGAAATGTCTTTAGCCGTGTTTGATAACCAGATCTGAATAGCCAGGTACTTCCCAACCTTCCTATTCCTTTCCCCACTACCTTCAGCCTCACAACATACCCCGATTGGGGATGCCATAGTCTCACCGGCTCGACGGTTGGGAGCAGTTGGGACTTGTGCGGTATTAACTATAAAAAATAAAACCCTGTAACAGCGGATTCCTTTTTTAATTCACAATGATCTCAAAGAACAACTTATCTACGTAATAAAATTGTAAAATATTGGAAAGCAATGTATAGATACGATACTGTGCCAAAATTCCAATAATTTTATTATTTTTAATGGCATTATGTGACATTGGAAAAATAATTGAGTATTATTGTTGGTTTCAGTAAAGTTTTTAATATTAATAAAGTACGATCCGGAAAAACCTAAATAGCCTACGTTGCTTGAAATGGCTTTAGCCATGTTTCCTCTTCAACCTTCAACCTTCTTTTTTGTTTCAACCTTCCTCTTCCCATCCTCACTACCTTCAGCTTCACAACACACCCAAATCGAGGACGCCATAGTCCCACTGGCTTCAGACAATAAAAATAAGTACCAAATTCTTTATTTTTTTGTTTACAGTTTGATAATGGCCTTAAACGCCGAAATAGCTGTTACTACAAACAAAAACTAAAACTATCAGAACTAAATAATATTAAATTTAATTCAATTGAATTATATTTAAAAAAAAATTAAATGCAGTTCTACAAATTGAACACAAAAACTTTAAAATAAACAAAATTCCATGACAGACCGAATCGTCAAAGAAACAAAATTCCCTGTTTAATAAATATTTATCGCCTTCTCACAATCTGCCCTTAAGTGCCCTAAATCCCGCTGACCTTTGGCATCTACCTACACCTACCCTGTTGCCCTGCCTTTACCCCCCTCTTCGCCGTGTCCCACAAAGGTAATCCACGGCCCAGTCTGTGCAGCGGATAATGGCGACCCCTAATTGAATAAAGAATCTACGAGAGGGCAATTTTCACTAACAATATTACAGCGACGGCGAACCATCGGGCTGACTGCGGGAACATTACATCTCGTCCATTCAGCGTAATTTTAAGTTTGCAATCAACAGCATTATTTTTATTCACAACACGTCATCTTATTTTTGTCTTAAATTGGGTTCAGGTAATATTATACGATATTAATATTATCGAATCAAAACCTGCGTTACAAGATTACAATAAGTATTAAGTGTAATTAGTGACGTGCAGAGTTTTTGGTCAGGGTAGGCAGTAGGAACAGGGAATTAATTGATAGTAACAATACTTGGCTAGTTTAAATAGCGCCATTTTTTTGTGAAAAATCACCTCAAGGACAGAAATAGATACCTACGAATATCACTGATTGTTATTGGATTTGTTCTATAAAAGCACTGCCTTAGACACTAACAAAAACGAGCCACTTAAACGGGCAACAGCTCACACCATACATATTTTGTGTATTCTAGTGAACATAGAATAATCTACTCTGACGTTGGCGGCGTTCGGTGGGGCGCTCGCGGCGGTGCTGTTAGCTGAACTTCGCGCGTATTTTTGAAAGTGTAGTTTTATTTTTTGCAATAATTTTATATTATTTAATTCAATATTATACATGTAATTATGCGAGTACGACAGGGTAGGCGGTGTTTATGTGCCCTTATGGAGTGCACGCCTCTGAGTGGAATATAAATAAATGCCTAGCTTTGTGCGAAATACTTGATCTGAAAACAAATTTGTATTACATTGGATTATTTTTTACACTACATTGGAGTGTCAATTTCCTTTGAAATATGGATCGAACTATCTTTTCGGTTTTGGCAACGTCTTAAGACAAATTAACCTCTAGTTCTATCTACTCCTGGCTTTGCTAACCTGAATTCCTTTTGATTTGGATTAAAAAATATGGAATCTTGCCTTCATTTTTCTTACAGTTAAATATATCATTCAAACCTCTATAAATGCTTACTACAACAAATTTCATGACGCCAAAACTCACTGTTCGAGCGGTTTTTCTGCTTCGGGAAACAGGTTTTCTTTTGTTATAGTTAAGATTGCGATAGTAAAAATATGGTCCGTCGAAAACTGAAAGGTTTTGAAAATATGTAGAATTTCGAACCATTAATTTTATGTGGAAAAATTGTTAATTATGCTGTAAAGCGCCCTTGAGGTGATATTTCTGTCACGAAAACGGCGCTATATAAATCAGCGATTTATTATTATTATTAAGGAAATAAATAAATTTTGCGCACGACCGGTTTGAATCCGCGACCTTTGGATTCGTAGGCGAGCGTCCTGCCACTCGACCATATATCGTTTATTTTTCTTTCACGTTGCATTATTTTCTAAAACCTGTCGCCGCGCATTCCTGGTCGAATTCCCGCAGCAAAGATCAGTGCAACAATTGCAATGTTGTGAGAGACCAGTCGGAGGCGTGCGCTAGCGCCGGCAGATTGATTTTTATATTTAATGAGATTTTAAATTGAGTCATGCGCCTTGGCACCGCTAGACGGGGCCGGTTGCTCGGGGGCGGAGGGTGAGAACCCCCCCGCACCGGGGGGGCGGTGGGGTGACTGTGGCTGCAGTCACAGCTAAGACAACTTTGCAATTAAATTATGCAGCAACTTACATACGTCCTATCGCACTTTGATTCCGAAGCGGGACCTTAATATCCTAGAGAATATTTAATCGGGAATAATTATTCTTACTGTGTGATCTCAGAGCAATAATATACAAGAGAGAGCGCTGCTGTAGTCAGTTTATATGAGTTTTTCGGACTCGGTTAGAAGTGGTCGTGACTAGGGCTAAGGTTATTTATACATCCATTCATAGCACATGTCGACACAATGTTTTTGTTTATTCGTAAAACCACTTTTTCACAGTATTGTTATCAACAAAAATATATACATATAACCTAAAAACCGTTTAAGGTGTCGAGTTTAGTCGCATATGAAAACATGTGGGCGGAGTCCCCGGATACGCGGGAGACCAAGATCATCCTTACAGTACATAAAAGCGGTGTCTAATTTTTGTTGTCACTTTCTCTCTCGTGGTGTACGACGTGAAAACCCGGAGAAAGTGATTTATCGCAAGTTTGTATAGGTTGGGTAAAAATAATTAGCTCTCTCTCCATAAATTGTTACTCCAAGTATAGCACCACCATTCTGTATGTAAGCATGTTTTCAGTCTCCCGCGTCTCCGGCGACTCCGCCCACTACGTTTTATTATGCGACGTAACAGGACATAACGCAATGCTATTTTAGGTTATATATTACATTTTTGTTTAGAATAATACTGTGAAAAATGATAATACAAACAAACAAAAACATTATGGCGACATGTGCTATGAATGGATGCATAAATACCTTAGCCCTAATCCTAGCCACACCCGAGTCAGGCAAAAATCATCAATACTGACTACAGAAGCGCTCCCTACTGTATATTATTCCTCTGAGCTGGTAAGCAACGTAAAACCTTTATATTTAGATTGTAAGAAAACATGCTACCCTAGAAACAAATCGGTGAAGGGCGTCCCTTAAAAATTAGGCGGAGAATCAAAAATATTGCAAATAAATTTACCTTCGTTCTATTAAATTGCTAAAAAATACTTACTAACAACCATCGCGCCGTTCCGCCGCAGGGGTAGGCAGAGAGGACGGACCGCCATACAACTCTGTCTTGGCACACACTCCTTGCTTCATTCATATTCATACATCGTCTCATACATACTCTTTTCTTATTCTGACTCTTCACATGGTCTGATTCAAGTATTCGATTCACTTGATCATGCCATGTCTTCCTCGGGCGTCCCCGACTTCTTTTTCCATTCACTTTCGCATCATATATTATTTTTTACACTCCCTTCTTCGTTCATTCGCTCTACATGCCCAAACCATCAAAGCGTCCCTCTCTAGATTCTATTAATTACCCTTAGCAACCCCTCAAAATAAATCCAGGATTCACGCTGACGATTTGCACAGATCTGACGTCTCTATCAGCCGACTCTCGAACGGCGACTCACCCAAAAACGGCCTAAAGCAAAAAGGCGGTATGAAGAAACGAATGTTCGCTGCAAGACGTATAGGAGAGGGCATAGGGTCGTGTTTGCTGTAGCAGACCTAGAAGAGTGTTTATTTTAATTAATTACGATAAACAAATTTCAATAATCTATTTTTTTTTTTCTAAAGAAGAATATCTCAAGAAGTAATTTAAATAAAATCGTATGTAGTCTCACGGTTCGACTACTGTAACGGTATTTACGCCAGCCTTCCTAAATACCAAACTAATAAACTACAATCAGTTTTTAATGCTGCAGCAAGGCTTATCACCGGGGTATCTAAATATTCCCATATTTCAGAGCACCTTCGGAACCTTCACCGGCTCAAGTGCACTGAAAGAATCCAGTACAAGTTGTGCTGGGTGGTGTTTAAATCCATTAACGAAATGGCCCCACTGTACATCACCGAACTATGCGTTCCAGAAAATATTCTTCTAAGGCAGTCGACTCTTAGATCAGCAACGTCATCGGCTACCGGAAGGCTGATAGAACCCAAACGCAATCCAAATACTAAGTTTGGAGATCGCGCTTTCTGAGTTTCGGGGCCGAAGGCTTGGAATAAACTCCCTCCGGAACTAAGATGTATAACGAACCCAACAGAATTTCGGTCCAAACTGAAAAATTACCTTTTCAGACTCTCATATCCTTAAATCCATTAAAAGAATCTCAACATAATCTGTCTCTCGACGAATCACCTTTAGATATTCAAGTTTTAACCAAATCCTGTATTGTACGACAAATTCAGAAAGTCCATTTTTTAATTTCGCTCCCATGCCCTGAATCAGAAAAAAAAAAAAATAAAATAAAAACTAAAATAAAAATTATAATTTTTAAGTTAATAAGTGTCTATCAGATGGGACCTGCCAGGTAAGCATGTTTCTGTATATTTTCTTATTTTAACTAGGAATTAATATGTAATAATAGAAAATAAGATCTGTACAGCGCCCTTGAGGTGATATTTCACAAAAACCGCGCTATACAAGTCATCCAAATATTATTATTATTATTAAAATCTGGTCTGTATCACTTATGTCATTGCTGAAAAATGATTTGATAATTTTGGATTTCGTTACGGTTAGGGTCAGTTTTTATTCATGTTAAATATAAATTAGTTACATCGAGTGCATCTTCGGAAAACGTTTGATATATTTATCAACAGATTTATCAGAATTAATTAAAACGTTTATCTCGGACAAACTCCCCCGTTTTTGAAGTCGCTTTGAGAATCTTACTTAATCAGTTTGCCATAAGGGGGCGCTTTGTTCCGTTTCAATCTCTCTCCGAAAGTTCAATTTGATCACGAGAAGAGAATTCGCGCAGGAACATAAAACGCGATTGATAAAACCCCACATTTTCAATGAATAAGATAACACATTTGATTAACAATATTCCCCTGGCGTTTGGTTACCCTGTCAGCTGGGGTTTTCTCGACCCCCCCCCCCCGAAAGGGGGTGGGAGGAAAGGAGGCACCACCCACTTGCTTATTTTCCCCGTTTGTAATCTAATAAAAGCACTGAGGGTGAGCAAAGAAGCTTTTAAGATTTTTCGTAAACACACGCACACACGTATAAAGATTTGAATGATGTTATTTTCTCTTCGCGGAAATTTCACTCGTTCAGTGTTTATTCGGGTTTTTTTTTATGGGCCTCGAGTGTTTCTGGTTGAGAGGGATTTTATATTTCTGGCGCGCGCGACACTCACTTTTCACTTTGACTCTTCGCGAAATTCATTTTGTTTGCCAACGAGTTAAATAATGACTTTATTTAAACTTCCCAAATGATAAAACGTACACTATCACCAGGGTCTCCCAATTTACATTTTTCGCTCTCGGTGTAAACATCTCGCGCCCACCCCCCCCGAAATTTTGTTCTAGAGTAATCCTCAAAAAAATATGGTAACGACAAAGTCTCCATAAACCATGGTAACTATTAATTGTTTTATTGACTCCCCTTCTCTGTTGCGACTTATCCGATTCAACATTCCTTGTCGTAGACTCAGAAACAATGAATTGCTGTTCCTCAATCATCACAATACTAACTATGGGTATAATTCTCCAATGTACAGAATGTCAAGACTTGTTAACTCAAGCCGTGGTCTTGAAATTTTTGGTAGCAGTCCAAATGATTTTCGTCATTCTTTACGACTCTACCAGAAGTTTTTCTAGACCATGGCTTGAATGGCCACTCTTATGTTTATTTTGTCGTATTTTTGTCATTGCTTCATTTATTATTATGTACTATGTGCTATTCCTTCTCTGTTGCTCTTTTTTCCATTTCGTGTTTTATGTCTTTTTTGCAATTGGACTTTAGTCCGTTAATTTATAAATAAATAAACTATTTATTACATTCACTACCCATGAGTACCAAACTTACGTTTTAACACTTGTTGTAAATTCACATGTTGAAAATCGCAACGCTCACTTCTTCAAAAAATAAAAAAATTTGTACCTGCTTTAATCATGATTTTATTATGGGTAACGGTCTTAAGTCTAGCGATGCAAAGCTCAAGTTCACAACGGGCGTCGTGGCATTCAATCCTCTGGAAGATAAGTCCTCCCTCGTACCACAAACTGTAATACTGAAAGGAGGAACATTTGTACTTTTAATTTTTTTTAATCCTTCTCCATATTTCATTACGTGTGATATTAATTAAAATGTTTCTTTACGTATTTTTTTGTAGCGTCGTATTATTGTTCCAAATTCGAAACTTTTCGAAACGCCCCTGAACCGTTTCACCCTTTACCTCCCGAGAAGGGGAGCCCGCCGGTGGGGGTGTCGTGGAGGCAGGGAGAGGGGAGCGGAGGGAGGGAATATTGTTTGAGAAAGCAATTGAATTTGTTTTTAGATTACGCTGGCTGTTTGTTGAACTTTGAGATTATGAGCTTAATTTTCCTCGGAAACATTTTCGAGTTGATATTTTGTTCCTAACCTGTTTTCTTCGTTTAATTTGCGTATTTACTTGTATATTGCGTCATAAAATTGTACTTTAAAATTATTACCCTTGAGGGGAGTAATATTTTACATAAAGCTATAAAGCAAATGCAAATTTTAAAAGTTATTTAGATTAACCTGGCAGACTATCGCTCTATTGCTTCAATCCCATTTTACACTGTTAATTTTTGTTATGTCTGTGTTTTCACGGTTCATTATTTTTTTATCGTATTTGCGTAATTTCTGAATGTCCCATATCCAGTCAGTTACTAACCTTAAAGTAACAATATATGGAGAGAGAGAGCTAATTATTTTTACCCAACCTATACAAATTTGGGATAAATCACTTTCTCCGGGTTTTTACGCCATACACCATGAGAAAGAAAGAGGCAACAAAATCTTCCAAATTATCACACCGCTTTAAAGTATTGTTAGAATGTTCTTCGTGTCCCGCGTCTCCGTTGACTCCGCCCACATGTTTCGATACGCGAAATAAATTAACATAACTCAACGGTTTATTAGGTTACATGCTATATTTGTGTTTATAACAATACTGTGAAAAAGTGGTTAAACGAATAAACAAAAACATTATTTCGAAATGTGCTATGAATGGATGTATAAATACCCTAGCCCTAGTCCTAGCCACGCCCAGGTCTAGTCGAGTCCGGCAAACCTGATAAAAACTGACTACAGCAGCACTCTCTCTTGTATATTATTGCTCCGAGGTACTAAACTACTAACTGTACTACATGTATATGTTGTATTCATCATACTAAATCATCTAAAAACTTCACATCTGTACACCGTCTTGGATAGTCCGACAGACTGCATGACGTACTTCACATTATACAAATTGCGTATCTTTGAAAGGCATTTTAACTCGTTTTTTACTACAAAAGTTTGGTCATCTAATTTTTAATAATATGGAACATAATTGTATACTCCTTTACGTTCGCATTTTTTGATCAAACAATCGACTCTACGATGCAATACTAATAAATACCCCCAAATAACTTTGATCTGTAAGTAACAGAGTGGACAAACGCGTCGGATTCCCATCCGGGCGTCGGCGGTTCAATTCCTTTGCTAGCGAAGTCCTCCGTCATTGCCCAGACAACATTTTCCAAGGAGTTATTCAAATATTGACAGATTCTATCTACTGAAAACGATACACTCATTTTCATAAAATACTAATTGTTCTTTTGTTACTTGTTATATTTACACTGTTTGCATTTTTAGAATCGTTTACTTATAATATTTGAATGTTTTAAGTACCAACATATTAACTGTCCTCAATCTAATTTCCTTTTCTTTTATTTGGCAAATATGTTAATATGAATTCATACGTTTCATCTGAATTTGTATACCCTTAGCTTCTGGTAAATTGATTTTTTTAATCTGTTAATGTACACATGCACTGTTATACCCATATCTGAACCTACTTCTCTCATGATTTATACTAACGATCATGATTTTAGATAGTTTTAATTTGTATACATATTATATACCATATTATTATCTCCTTGTTAGTTAGTCTTATTAGCATAATTAATTTAATATGAAGCGCACTTGAGGTGAAATATCACAAAACTGCCCAATATAAGTTCTCTGTTATTATTATTCGTAACCCGAGAATATTTATCTTTCCCCAAAAAAAAGTTAAAACAACATAAAAATATAAATTTAATGGAATGACCCATTAAATAATATTCATTTGTTTCCATGCACAATAACATTATATAACTACCCTTGCACAGACAAGCATTTTTTTTAAAGAAACAATATGTCGTATTCGTCATATTAAAATAATCCGATTCACCATGAAGAAATTTTTCTTAGCATTCAAATCGTAAAATTTCACATTAACATCCAACAAGAATAGACCACGTTTAAAACTCCGAAACCTTAAAATTCTTAATAATATCGTCGCTGGAAAGCAAAAAAGGCTTGAGCGACACTTTGGTAAAAAAAAAAAAAAAAGTTAAACATGGAGTTTTGATCAGTTTTTTTCTGCATCGAGTGCTCTGACTAATTTGATTCTGAAGACTTTTGTGGCCCTTCAACTCTCTAAAATATATTTACCATTTGGGAGAAGGCTCGACTCAAGCGACACAAGTTTGGGACTTTTTTATGCTTTACGTCGCTTCAGGTAACTCAGTGATAGAATTGAGTCAACTCTTTTTTCGAAATCCAACCAGGCACTGAAGACTTATATTTTTTATTCTAAAACAAACGAAAAAATTTATCTTCCTAAAATGGCACTTCAGCCCTTTTGCCTTTCGGCGACGATATGCTCTTTTTTAGTTTAAATGTCACAGCCGTTAAACCCTCCATTATAAATGGCATTTAAAAAGACCATCCCCTGTATAATAATGGTGTCGCGCTGCATCCTCCCACCCCCTCACACACGCAGAGTGCTATATGCAGCAGAGAAGGATGGAACATTGTCTTGTTACGGCCAATAAAATTGATTAACTGCCCCTTTTATAGTTTATATTGCCGCTCGTATAGTGTATGCGATACAGGATGTTCTTTATATACCGTGTTGCTATCTAGTTAATGCGTGAATTATGTGCGCTATTATATTGTTATGTCATATTAAGGTCTCTTCCGTCTAGACTTTCTCCCGTTCAATATCGTTTTTGATTCATTGTGATAGTTTTTTTCCGAATTGTAAAGAACAGCAAATGGTTACATGTTATTGTTTATAATCGCCATTCAAAGTAATGGCTATGAAATACGATGGTGGTAAACTTCTAGACAACTGAATCGTAAAAGCGAAGAGAATATTCATAAAAACGTTCCTGTTTATTTTTAAAAGAATTGCTATTTTGTTTATGTTTGTTGTTGTTCATAATTCGTTATCTCTAAGTGTGTCTTGTTCCCTTTTCATTGCGGCATTTCGTAAAATGAACCATGAAATCCGATTATATGGGCTAAACTCCTTTCACTTTGGCGTGACTTTTTAGTGAATGTGAATATGAATCAGTAAAATTATTTTTAAGACTTATGCCTCATACTCAAAAATGGCGCTGATCGTCACTGTGTATTATTCTAATTTAAAGCATTTCTAATTTTGAAACTGTTAATTCGTGGTGGAATTCCATTTTAATGATTTAATAAAACAAATTTATAACTTTATTCTACTTTTATTTTATGACTGGACCGGTTTCAGCCTATGACGGCCATCTTCAGTCTACTAGTCTGAAGATGGCCGTCATAGGCTGAAACCGGTCCAGTCATAAAATAAAAGTGGAATAAAGTTATAAATTTGTTTTATTAAATCACTAATTTAAGCAATACTATAAATGATTTGTTTGTAAATGTTCTAAGGGTAGTTATAAAAATGTCTAAGGATTCCAATGAATATATTTTTTAAACTGAAACCTTTTAAATTCTATTAAAAACATACTAAACTGTCAGTAAAACGTGCAGTTTGGAAAATCTGCGAAGGCATTTTTGAAGGTTTTACCTTAATTTTAGTATGCATTTCACAAAGAATTTAAAAAATTACTGTTTAAGAACTGTATTCACAGGAAACCTTAGAAATTTTCCTAACTACCCGCATGTAATTAACAGATAAATCATTTGTAGTGTTGCTTGTACTAGAAAGCCAGAAAGTGTGTATTTTTGGGTGCTGACCCTTAAGCTTCAGCACTCAAAATGGACGTTACTTTGTAGCATTCTAATGCAAGCAATACTACAAACGATGTATCTTTAAATTCTACATGTTCTTCGTCTCCGTCCAAATTCCATCTTATTCCCTCTCTAACCTTGGTGAGTGGGCTTAGATAAAATATTGCTATATGCACACAAAACACAGTCTACAAAATTTCACTTTAAGTACTTGTATGTAATCATATACACAAAAAGCCCTACAGTAGCAAAAGGCAGCCCGCTCACCGGATAGAAAAGATTATCTCCTCATTTACCTCTAACCACAGTTGACACAGGAAGAGAGAGAAATATTCCTTGGCACTGTTCAGAATTTCTACGATACGATATATATACATTGGTAGTTAGGAAAATGTCTAAGGTTTCCGCTGAATAAAAAATTCAAAGTGTAATCTTTTAAATTCTACGAAAAACTTACTGAAATGTCTGTAACATCCGCAGTTTGAAAAATAGCGAAGACATTTTCTGTTTGGTGTCCTGATCTTAATAACCAGGTACTTTCCAACTCTCTTCTCCCTCCTCTCTTCCTCCTCCCCACTAACTTCAGCTTCACAACATACCCCAATTGGGGATGCCATGCTTACTGGCTCTAGACGGTTGGAAACAGTTGAGACTCTTGTGCGGAATTCACTTAAAAAATAATAATAATTTAAATATAAGATCATCACCTAAATAATAGCTGCATTTATAAATGTCAATGCGATGAACGCTTGGGACACGTTGCTCGCCAAACTGAGAACTCGAACCTGAAGGAACTCATAGTCGCTGGCAAAGTGGAAGGCGGTAGAAGTAGAGGAAGATTATCCAGCAGAGCAGAACCGTGGAGGACCCTTAGTCACCAGGGCAATTTGATCAGGAGTCATGAGCCTCAACAATGAGGCAGTGACTTTAAAAAATCATATCTGAACCACCAACCTGTCCCACGAAGAGTGACTGACCTCTGCAAACCCACCTGCCCTCCTGTTTCCAACTGCACCCATTAAACCTTACACATTCTGCTCTACATCCGAGAATTCCGCACAAGATACCAATCTACATGTCCATACAATGAGTTTTGTTCAGCGTTGTGCAATAACTTCTAAAACCAACATTGAAAACCCAATCGGCCTCCATCTAAACGAGACCACTTCGCCAAAAGTACAAGACCATGCGCTGACCCTTCGGTCGGACACACCGCATTTGGTCGAGACATTTATAAGCGCACTCCTCGGCTGTCTGGAAACTTCATCCTCGTGGGGAGTGTTTATTAGAAATGTTGCAATCTGCAAGCGCTCGTTAGCCGTGGTGCATTTTCCAATCCACATTTAGTATTTAACTTTCAATGTATTACATACTTTATGTTAATTAGCCACTAACTTGCAGTTATTGCTAAATGCTCGCGCTGTTTTTAGGACAACGTCTGTACGTGTGTAAAATTATTTATTAAACTGCATTTACGCGAAATATGACACGTTTTGCAATAACAAACTCGGTCTTACCGAAACCACACAAAATAGGTTGAACCTATATTGAGTAATAATGCATAAACTAGCAATAAATTTCATATTTTAACTTTTAAATCAATAGTTCTTTTAAAATAGTATAGATGGCAGCACTTCTGTTTGTAGCTAGTACGTGGATGCTTCCACAGCGAGTGTACGACATACGTTTTACGGTATTAATAATCAACAGATATGATACAATTGAATCATGACTTTAATTAATATTTACATTTTATAATGCAGGTTCCGTACTATTCATTATATTTGTTACCTTTATCTTATAAACTGACATTTACTGCCTATCTAATATTTATCCGTCTGCTTTTATCGTTTTATCTTATCTGCCTTTATTGCTATTGTGCCTTTATGATGAATTGTTTTATTTCTATTTATTTTACTATGTAATTTTATTTCATAATATGTATCTACAAGCTTGTAAATGTATCAAAAACCCCCTCACTTATAAACGAGGTGTAAATGTTACGCGTAGTGTAAGGTCGGATTAGCGAAAAACTTGCCTTTCAACCTCGGCTTATTCGTCTAATTTAATGGCTTACGTCCGGTGTAACCAAGCTAACGCTGAACCGGCGCGTAAAAATCTAATAAGTAAGACAGTATGGCCGTAAATTCTAAATAACCATTAAAAATATCATCACGAACCGAGTCATTAAAACCACACTGATTGAAAAACTAACTAACCATCACGCAGTTTCCCCGCAGGGGTGGGCAGAGAGGACGGACCACCATACAACTATGTCTTGGCACACACTCCTTGCTTCATTCACATTCATACATCGCCTCATGCATAGTCTTCTGTTTTTCTGACTCTTTACATGGCCCGACTCAAGTATTTGGTTCACTTGATCGCACCATGTCTTCCTCGGGCGTCCCCGACTTCTTCCTCCATTCAATTTCGCGTCATATTTTCTTTTCACATTCATTTCTTCGTTCATTCGCTCTACATGCCCAAACCATCTAAGCGTTTCTTTCTTGATCCTATTCAATACGCTTACATCAATGTTTTAAGTACCAACATATTAACTGTCCTCCATCTTATTTCCTTTTCTTTGATTTGACAAATATGTCAATATGAATTCATACGTTTCATCTGAATTTTTATACACTTAGCTTCTGGTAAATTGTTTTTTTTAATATGTTGGTATACTAATGCACTGTTATACCCATATCTGAACCTTTTTCTCTCATGATTTATGATAAAGATCATGATTTTAGATAGTTTTCGTTTGTATACATATTATTTATTATTTTCTCCTTGTTAGTTAATCTTACTAGCATAATTAATTAAGTATGAAGAGCACTTGAGGTGAAATATTACAAAACTGCGCTATATAAGTTCACTGTTATTATAATTATTAGCCTTGCATTCTTTCCGGATATTCACATTTTGAACACGGTCATACATAGTTTTACGCACATACGCCTCAAAGATCTCATTTCTACAGCGTTAAGTCTACTTAAATCCTTCCTTTGTCAGTTCCGTGTCTCACTGCCATACATCACGGTTGGTATAAGCACTTCATTGTGGACTGCTAGCTTCGCTTCTTTGGACAATCTGATGAACTACTAAAACCTGTGAAAATGTGCATACTGATTAAGGTCCTGTTAATATTTTTTCTACTTTATTCCAATCTTATAAACAATTAAGGACCAGACCAACACAGTAATGAAACTTCAAAGTAATGCAATTTTGATCGACTGATTTGAGTGTCAGTTTGCGCTTGTTCCCACAGATTCCCAGTTGTACGAGTATACGTGTACTTTCGCCGCAGAAACACAGTTGCGTCCGTGGTGCATAGCATGCAGGTGGCATGAAGAATTGCCGTGTTTAAGGCAGGCCACATATTTACCGTAGAACCTAATTACTCCACCGCGCCGGTCTGACAGTGCTATTATATTTCCCCCTTTAAATAAGCTATTAATCTTCGTGATTGATTCCTCGGGCTATTTCCCGATTGTTTCACTCAGATCTCGGGCCCCAGCTGGGCGGACTCGGAGTTCTTCTATTGTTTCGTCGGTTCAATTCAATTATTATTACTGTACTTCAAATAATGAATGTCTGAAATTCGAGGTTATACTATGTCGATTTCGGAAAACTTATGCTATATTTCAGTCACCAGTTTCATTGTCCATTTTTATATCTAACTAACCATCATGCCGTTTCGCCTCAGAGGTAGGCAGAGAGGACAAACCTCCATACACCATTGTCTTGGCACACACTCTTTGCTTAATTCACATTTATACATCGTCTCATGTATCATCAAACATCGTCTCATCAAACACCCTTGTCAACCCGATTTTAAACCGGATCCACACTATTCTCGCACTTACACAGTCATACTGCAATATACATTCAGCCATTCTAGGAGACGGTAACGCTGCAACACCCTGACAGGCCCTTTCTGTTTCTGGTCGCCCGAACCAGATGACGAGCGTGTCATTGTGTTGCATTGTATCGCTCTCTTTTTTCATACTCTCTGTTAGACAGAGTACATCCAAACATACTCTTCTGTTATTCTGACACTACACATTTATAAAGTTGTTGAGAAAATATACTTTAAGTGCTTTTGCCAATGTTGTTTTGTTCGCAACTGGGAGTTTTAATTCATTAGGTAAAGCAAAAAAACAATGCGACGTATTTTCTTATTATTGACATTTGAATGTAACTATGTTTCATAGTTCCAACTCATGGAAATGACACCAGAGCCCACCGTTAGAGAGTTTTTGCTACTTCCAAATATCACACGAACAAAACATTCAGTTTTATAGTTTTTGTTTATAATGTATGAAAGCCTAGTCTCAATTTTACCTTTATTAAGTTGTGCGAGCTTCTAATAATAATTTTGACACGTGTTTCCCATAAACCGATGGCAAATTTTCATGGCTTCGCGTCATCGTCAAAATGGAGACACGTGTATCTTTCGTCTTTTTTTCTTTGAGCGAGGTTGAGCGAAATAGCAAATTGTACTTTCGAGAATTCGTTCCACCGAAAGCATTCCATCCTCACGAGTCATGAATCATAACTAACAATCTTTTGACTTTAATGCCTTCGAAATAATTATTTTTTCAAAACTCAAAAGACGGCTTTAAAATAATCGGTTGTTTGTTTTATGTTTCTCCGCTTTCAAATACTCATTAGGTCATTAGGTTGTGTATAATATGAACATAATATAATGTAGGTACATTCAGTACATATTATACTCTCCGCAGGCTCTGGCCGGTTAATATTTCAATTTCTCTGTATTACGGTTGTCTGAACAATTTAAATGGTAATTAACTAACTGTAATTAAGAACCCCAACCCTCCTCCTGCCCCCCCCCTCTGCCGATTAATACCCCACCAGAATATACCGCCAGGGTATTAACAATAATAATAGAATCCTACTAATGAAACAGTGTTCTCCTGTTTGCCTCTGTCATCCTGGCACATCCAAAAATATATAGGCCGCTAAATAGTCCATCTTTATGTACTTACTTACCCAATTTACCCGCACGTTAATTTTATTTTCCCAAATTGTTTTATTTTCTTTATTGAGAGCATTTTTTAAATGTGTTAACAAGACAAACATGCTTCTCTTTCCACCCTAAACTCAAGTCCCACTGCCCGAAGCCGGGGGGATTATATCACCCCTCAATCAATTCAAGGAAAGGGTGAAACGGTTATTAGGTTTGTACCTAACTGTATAGATCTGATCAGATATGTTACTAAACATATCTGATTCAATTTAAGGTAACGCTTAGGTTCTAAATACTGGTCTCTCACCCGGAAAATTGCGAAATTTAGCGTGTTCATGTATCAACGAAGTATCAAAAAGTATCAACACAAACTTCAAATTTTTCAATTCACAATATTTATGAAATGAAACTTATCAATTTTCAAAACAATACTCTTTTTTTAGGTTACGATAGAGTATCGAACTCGAGACCTCTATAATAATAACAGTTTATTTATAGAGCGCAGCTTTGTGGTAGTTCACCTCAAGTGCGCTTTACACTTAATCACACAACCTAATATAACGGATATGCATGCAAATTAAAACTATCTAAAATCATGATCGTTATCATAAATCATGAAAAAATATTCAGATATGGGTATAACTGTGCGTGTGTACATCAACAGATTTAAAAAAAAAAACAATTTACTAGAAGCTAAAGGTGTCAAAAATTCAGATGAAAAGCATGTTTAAATATAAACAAATTTATTGTAAAGCAGAGAAAAGGATATAATATTGAATACAGTTAACGTGATGGTACCTAAAAACATCAATATCATAGTGTTATAAGGTAGCGATTCTAAAAATCTCTGAGCCAAAGATCTTACCGCCCTGCACGGAGGTCGTCAAAATAACTGATGTTTAAAAAAACATTACCAATAAAAATGATCCCAGGTAGTTAAACTTGGCCCCCGGTGGCTAAAGCGGAATTAAAGGCTTTAAAAAATTTAATTTACATTAATTTGACTAACAATTAAAATAAAAAGTCCCACGCTCGTTTTGGTCCATGCATTAAAAAAATAATATTATGATTTTTTAATGGGCCCGCGGCTGAAAAGGTGGAGATGAAGGTTGAATTAAAGAATGAGGCTTTTATATTTTATTGTCCATAAAACAATTTCTTCGGCCTTAATGAGGAACTGCCCAAAGGCTTTAAATAAGAAATATTTGACAGCTCGCAAAGTGAGAATGCGTTTCGTTTGCACCTTCCACCACTTAAATTCCCTTTAGTTCTCTTTCTTGCGCACGTGAATTGTGGGAGAGGCTGTACTGTTTTCCGCTTTCAAAGCTCGTTAGGGTCCTGGCAGTATTTAAATTTATATGAAAGCGCGATTTAATTTACTTAACAAAGTTTTCGAGTCCTTTGAATACCTTTCAAAGGCTATTTTCGGGCGGCCTTTATATCCTGACAAATGAATTAATCTCGGTGGTGGATTTAAAAACCCGTATTTCTCCGAAAACGAAATGAAGCCTCCATTCGATTTTCGACCCTGTTATGGTTTTAATTTTAAATTTTTCATAACCCGCTGATTTCCGTTGGGTTTGGACACCATCTTTTCTATTTTTACTTCGGCGACTAAGGATTCGGCCGTTAGCAAACATCGTCGAGGCGCAGTATATATTATAACAATAGCGCGGAGGCCAAATTTATTTATGATAGAGGTATTTGTGAGGCATGGAACTGGCAGAGGAAAGATGAAAGTAGACTGAATGCTGTAAAAATAAGATACCTGAGGCGTATTTGTGGTAAAACCATGTATGACCGGCTTGGGCATGTAGAGCGAATGAACAAAGAAAGGAGTGTGAAATAATATATGACGTGAAAGTGAATGGAAGAAGAAGTCGGGGACGCCCGAGGAAGACGTGGCACGATCAAGTGAATCAAATAAGAAGAGTCAGAATAACAGAAGAGTATGTATGAATGTGAATGAAGCAAGGAGTGTGTGCCAAGACAGAGTTTATTTATTTATTTTTGGATGATTTTTATAGCGCCGTTTTTGTGGAAAATCACCTCAAGGGCGCTGTACAAATCTTAATTTCTACTTAATATTAATTCTTAGTTTAATGGTCAGTAGTCAGAGTCAGGAGCCGAGTCCAGCGGTGACCAAAGGTAGCCGAATTCGTCGCCGGTGTCGGAAGGCGGCTTGGTGGTGGGCGGCGTCGGCTTGGGCGGCACGGGCTTCGTCGTAATCGTGGTCGTCGGCGCTGCGGCGCTGGTCGTGGTGGTCCTTCTCTTCTTCTTGCGGAAAAACTCGTCCTCCTTGCCTACCCCTGCAGAGAAACGGCGTGATGGTTAGTTTGTCAGTTAAATCGCGCTCACTTTCCGTTCGAAATAAATATTTCCAAAAGACCTTTATAGTTCAATGAAATAATCTTTTTTTATTCCAATGAAAGCAAAAAATACATATTTACTTTGGCCGCCTTCTAAACCGATTTTACTTTGTACGATTGCGACTTACGAGTTTTGCTCGAGAAAGCAACAAAATTGCTATTTTTATCTTGCATTTACCTACTTGACTGCTTGCCAGATATTAAATGTATGAGACTGTTAACAATCTGTTTTTAAATTCAGACTAGTGCATTTTCAAGGACATGCAGCAACCCGAGTTTTCCACCAAATAAACTAATATCGAATAATGGATGCATGTTAACCTGTATAAGATCGTCCTGCTGCTATCTTTTAAAGGTAAACGCAACTGTAATCAATCACCTCACAATATCGTTTTCATCCGAGCTAGATCCTTTGAAATTTCCATTGAAAACAACAGCCGGTACAGTTCATAAAACCATGTCGAAGAATTCATTTCTATATTCAGGATTTTCCAAATTTGCTAAACCCTTACTTTTGAAAAATAATTTAAGAATATCATTTAAAAAGATGCACAGATAGATGGTTCTTTTTTTTCATAATTACCTTTTAAAAAAATATATTGTTGAATATTTTAAAAGGATTTCACTTGAAAGATAAATGCTTTTTGTGGTCAATTTCAAGCCACAATGTTTCGATTAAAGCATCCAAAACAACTATATGTGCTGGCAGATGAGAATAATAATTTGAAAACATTTAATTACTAGTTGTTATCTTGACTCGCCAAGAAAAAATATTAGTTGCTTTAATCCACTTATTTCTGCTGAAATATATTTGGTAGGAATTTGAAAAGATTTTTTTTTTTAATTTATCCAGTAGTCCCAATATTAGGTGTATTTACCGTAAACTCGTAAAAAAATAACATTATTCTTTAATTACCTCCTCAGTTGACGTTTTGCCTCCTAACTAACTAACCATCACGCCGTTTCCCCGCAGGGGTAGGCAGAGAGGACGGACCACCATATAACTGTCTTGGCACACTCCTTGCTTCATTTACATTCATACATCTTCTTATACATACTTTTCTATTATTCTGACTCTTCACATGACCTGATTCAAGTATTTGATTTACTTGATCGTGCCATATCTTTCTCGGGCGTCCTCGACTTCTTCCATTCACTTTCGCACTATATATTCTTTTCACACTCCTTTCTTCGTTCATTCGCTTTACATGCCCAAACCATCTAAGCGTCCCTTTCTTGATCCTATTCATTACGCTCACATCAGGCTTGCATTCTTTCTGGATATCCACATTTTTAATAGGGTGCCTCCTTCATTTCATATTATCTGTCTCTTTCTCTCTGTTATAATTGAAATGTTATTGTATTGTTTTTTCACTGTTCCCTTATTTTATTTAATATTTTGTTCTCCCTCTGTATGTATGTATAACCGCACACTTTATATTTTTTGCTTAGGCTAAGCGAAACCGGTCGATCATAAAACTTAAAATAAATTCTGTAGTCTTGTACAAAGTTATTTTCATTGATTATTTTCAAATTTGATAATAATTTCAATTAATATCGGTTCCAAATACTCGTACGTACTCACAAAGCCGGTTTTGTTCTTGTATTATTGGTGAACCGCCCATCTAATTAATCTCCCCTAAATCAGATTTTCCGTACCATAACCAAGCCAACAGTGGCAACCGGTTTCCAAACACAATATATTATAATATAATTCTACATTTGTTCGGTATACTTATTTCTGTCCAGTCATCGGTATAGGAATAATTGCCTGTCATTCGCTGTAATTATAATATATTGCCGGATCGCTAATTATGAAGAATGGATTCTCTTCGACTCGAATATTAACCGGCCCTCATTCAATCTTCAAAATGAAGATAGACAACTACAACTTTTGAATTTTTATTGTTGCATTCATAAATTTATTTATTTACAGCGTTTACTTTTCGGGGACCGGCTAAATTTCTATAACAACGTAATTTACCATGCATATATTGTTGTAAAGATTCTCACTTAACTACGTATTACGATTTCAATCGATTATTATTATGTTTTATTAAATACTGTTCAAGAGATACACTATTTACTAGCGAGTACCCCGGCATGCTTTGCAATCATAGACATAAAATACAAGACACGTCATATTCATACAAATCTTACGAAAAATGTAGCACCACTAGAACCGTCTTGTTTCCTGCGTCACCCGCTTATGAAAAGGATAGCCATTCAAAGAATATGTGTGTACGGATGAGATAGCTATATGAACGTCACACGCTACTGTTATAATCGGGTTTCGCGCCACCAACTGTGGTTGTCTTCCTCACACTTATGAATTTTCTGCATTCGCTATCTCACGCTCTTTTCGTAAACCTTTAAACCTTGTGAACAATTGTATTTATTGAATTTAATTAAAAGTGATTTATGGATAACTATGAATGGAAAAAAATTCTGTTAGATATGTTTTTTGCTCCCGAATGATTTTTACACCTCTCAAGGCATTTTTTCTCAGAAAGGAGCCTACAGCGACGCGTTTATGACAGCTGGTGACAGCTTGTCTGTCAAACGAATGTTTGTGTGATACTAAACGCAGTAAATTCCAGGTATGTCTCGCGGACTCGGTTTAGTGCATTCACGCGCGTTGTCTCAGTAACGTATCTACATTATTCAATTCATCTAAGTTTGCAATGCCACAATTGTCTAATTGGCTTGCCCGTGATGCCTTTGTCTTATTATATTTTTTGTATATGCCATAATTAACTTTACATCGAAAGTAACGCATTTTGACAACTATTCCTATCTATAAACAAAGAAACATCAATTTGAAATTTTTATTTCATTCTAAAAAAATATTTAAAAAGTAAATAATCTTAATTAGGTACCGTATTTTTTTTTCATTTAGAAAATATTCTACCCAAACAAAACTTCTTCTGTGGAATATGTCAGAGAGCGGTATATGTATGGCTAAACTCAATACAACATGGCGGGTTCAATGTTTTTCATACTAATTTTAAAAAATTATAGCAAGAGTTTTACATATTGAATTTAATTCAAACTTATCTCTAAACCTTCCCGTCACTAATAAAAAGAAAATGTGCTATTTTAAGAGAAATCGGTCTAGTTATTTTCTAGAAAAGCGAAAACAGACAGACAGACAAACATTCATTTTTATGTAAAGAAATAAAATTTTGAGATATAGGTATATATTTTTTTTTTATTCACAGTCCTCGCTGGGGATTCCTGTTCCGAGGCGGACTGTAGGTTTTTGTGTTGGTGTTACTGCTTCTATGTTGTCTTCATCATTTTTATAATTTTCTAATCTTCATGTTTATTTAGCCATATTTTTGAACATTTGTATCTCCGTGGTGTTTTTAATATAATTTTGAAGAGCATTATACAATTTGGTAGCATGGACTTTATGGTTTTTCTGGCCAAGAGATGTCTTTAATCTTAGAATGTTGATTAGATTTAAGGTTTTCGTCCTCGTAGTGTGAGTATGTTGGTCAGTAAGGTACTCAGTTTTTCCTTTAACATTGAGTAGAGCATTTTTTTAGTGTTGTACATTTACATTAATATGGTACATTTATTTAAGACACGATTTAACCTTTTTAAAGTAAAAATCGAATGTACGATCCGAAGGGTGGGTGACGTAGTTACCCCATTTGATTTTTTTCCAATTCTTTTGATTTTCAATAATGAAGAAATTCGCACGCGACTTCTACCAAAAAAACATCGTATTTTTTTAAAATTCGAATAGACACTCTACGAATTCAACGACCTTCGAGATTCTTATAGCCTACGATTAAGGTTAGTTGGAATTTTAATCGTAATCTTCACATCATTATTTTTTCTCAAACGCCATTTTCCCCGCGTAAATTTATATTTTCACACTTCTCTAACGATCGCCTCCGCTTGATGCACGACTTTAAATTACGCTTTAATTTGATCGTTGAAAGAAACATCGCACTGACATGAAAGGATGTTTTATGATGAATCAGTTGAAAATCCACAAAACTAAAAACCGTATTTGAGTTGAGCTCCTGCGTAGTTAAGCCACGTGCTATTATTTGTTTATTTTGTTGCTCCATAAAGCAACATTTACAATATGTAGATTGTTTAAAATATTCATGTTGTGCTGCTATGTTTTGCCACCGAGAGCTCCCTTCGACTACATGCTTGTGAGAAAGAGAGAAGGAGGCAACAGGAAAGCTTTCTGATAAACTTTTATAAAACGTGCTTCCTCCAAAGCTCCGAGCAAACAGAGGTGGAGAATTCCTCGTGTGCGTGTTACATTTTTGTAACAGTATAGTTATTATTGACTTGGGGTGTTTGTTTTGTCGGTTGCATCACTTTCGTTGGGCCACAGGCGAATGGAAACAAGTCACACACCCCATGTTGCATTGCGATGAAAGAACTATTCGTGTTGTGGAAACAGCCTCGTAATAATAATAAAAAAAATAAAAAACAAAAACTGAATTTTGCATCTCATCATTACTACGTTTTATTAGTTGATTGACTTGATAATTACAAACATTAAAATTATTTCGAACATAACTAATTAATCATCACGCCGTTTCCCCGCAGGGGTAGGCAGAGAAGACGGACCGCCATACAACTTAATCATAAAATATTAGAAATTGTATATCCTTTTTATAACTAATTTACTTTTTTTCTTGTCTTAGTATATATGCTGTGTACTCTATTTTTTGTACACCCCATATACATTTTTCTGTATATCTTTAAAAACGCCTTGAAATCATATTTTTTTAATGTTTTTAACTTTTTTTAACTTTGTCTTGGCACACACTCCTTGCTTCGTTCGCATTCATACATCGTCTCATACACATACTATTCTCTTATTCTGACTCTTCGCATGGTCCGACTCAAGTATTTGATTCACTTGATCGTGCCATGTCTTCCTCGAGTATCCCCCGACGTCTTCTTCCATTTACTTTCGCGTTATATATTTTTTTCACACTCCTTTCTTCGTTCATTCGCTCTACATGCCCAAACCATCTAAGCTTCCCCTTCTGGATCCTATTCATTACGCTTACATCATCCTTGCGTTCTTTCCGGATATCCACAATTTTAACACGGTCATACATAGTTTTACCGCACATTCTGAGCTTCTGTAAATACAACACGTATTTACAGAAGCTCCTAGTTTTTATACAACAGAAGGGGTAGTTGTTGTACTAGGTTTTCGAAAGTTTGCACTAGTGGGGGAATTGACCCAATTGTTGTATTTCTTATATTTAAATTGTTGTATAATGTTAATATTAATAGTTATGACCATTTTAAAGTAAAGTTTTATTTCAAAACGTGTGTACATTTAAGCAGACATAGTGAGTGACCAGTGAAGTGAGGGGATGGTATACATTTCACAGATGCGTGCCACATGTTTATCTCGAAATGGGCTGTGAGGGTCATAAATCATGCTCAAATACACTTTAAACGAATGGCACGCTTTGCGACCCTTACTAGTAATAAACAATAATGCGAGCGATTTTTTTTTTTTTTATACTGAGAGAGGCGGCCTTTTTGTCAATTCAATACAATCATCATTACAATATTTTTTATTTGTTCTTCTTTTGCCTGCGCATATAACCTGTTAGATTTGTCGTGGCGCTTTGCAGCTGCCTGACGTGTCTTTCCTGTTATTTTTCGCCAAATAAGTAGGATTATTTACACATTTCACAAATTATTTCTTTAAAATTCCTGTACTGTATGACAAACTCAGAAAGTCCATTCTTTTTATTTCGCTCCCATGCCCTAAATCGGAAAAAAAAATAAATAAAAAATAAAATAAAAAAATAAAAATAAAAATAAAAATAAAAATAAAAATAAAAATAAAAATAAAAATAAAAATAAAAATAAAAATAAAATAAATAAATAAATAAATAAATAAATAAATAAATAATAATAATAATCATCATAATTTTAAGTTAAAAATCGTGTCTATCTGATGGGACCTGCCAGGTAAGTATGTTGCTGTATATTTTCTTATTTAAACTAGAAATTAATATGTAGTGATAGAAAGTAAGATCTGTACAGCGCCCTTGAGGTGATTTTTCACAAAAACGGCGCTATATAAATCATCCAAATATTATTATTATTATGCGCCTCAGGTATCTTATTTCTACAGCACTTTTCTTTCGAACATCGATTTGTTTTATTGTGAATACCGTATAAGAGTCTCAGCTAAATTTTAAGTTATTATGATATGGTGATTGTGTCCTGCCACAAGTGACTTGCCAGGTAAGTATGTTGCTGTATATTTATATTAACTGAGAATTAATATGAAGTAGAAATTAAGATTTGTACAGCGCCCTTGAGTTGATGTTTACAAAAACGGCGTTATACAAATTATGCAAATATTATTATTATTATTAGTTCAGTGTTGCCAGATCTTGGCGATTCCCCCTCCGAAGTTACATAATCCCCGTGTCGCAGCATCCCTCGCACACGTGGCCGGGACAGAATTAGACCTCGCCGAGAAAACATCAGATTGTGAAAAACGGCTGCTTCCTCCAACGAATAAACACGCACGGCCCTCAATCTGCCAACCAACGAACCAACTATTCACTATAACTCTTTTCACCATACAAATCTAATACTCCATTCATGGTGGTAAAAAAAAATAATTAAATTTTATTTTTTAAGCTAACGTTTTACTATCTACCCTCAACTGAGATTTAAAATTGTAAAATGTGTTTGAATAAAGAATCTATATTATATATGGCGTCTTTTTTTCAACCTTGGCATACCATTACGAAGATGGCAGCTTATATCGGAAGAAATTGAAAAATAATGTCAATATTTTTTAGTAAAAGTATGAGATCGATTAAAATGCCGGTTTCTAAGAAGATCTCGGTTTACACCAGTTTTTTTTTTGTTTTACAATAGTCTTTTCGGTACCTGGTTAGATTTTTAAAAAAATCTCAACTCGGGCAATGACGTTACATATATAGACACGTTGTAGCCTTAGGATATTAACACAAAATTTGGCAAGCAAAACACACACGTTACCAGTAAATTCATCATTCAAATATCGGTCATGTATGACAAAGATAGACATTCATAAAATATATGTGTATGAACGAAACAGATCCGAAGTTCAGACCGCGTTCCATACTTGCTTGTAATGTTGAAACGACCTCAAGCGATTCGTGACCGTTTAGTACTAAATCGGCTTAAACACCGATCACACCAACTAGCGTGATTTTTGCTTGCCACTTTGAGAACGCTACAACGTGTCTATATATGTGTAACGTCATTGAACTCGGGTAACTCAGTGCTATTATTAGTTGAAAAAATCCCAAACTTGTGTCGCTTGAGTCGAGCCTTCTCCCAAATGGTAAATATATTTTATATGGCTGAAGGGCCACAAAAGTCTTCAGAATCAAACGAGAGTCAGAGCTTTCGATGCAGAAAAAAACTGATCAAAACTGCATATTTAACTATAAAAAATTACTAAAGTGTCGCTTAAGCCCTTTTACCTTTCCAGCGACTATATATTATGCCTCCTATGCATTTCTTGATTGAATTTTCAGAATATCGTTCATTCGATAAAATTTTCATCATAACGATCGAAGTCTCGATTATTATCACTTGATCTATCCCATTTTTTTCGTAAATTGGAATTGATAGATTCAGAGCCATCTATATATATATTTCCGTATGACCTCTGCTGCCATAGTTCAACGTACTGTTCAAGGTAATTATCGTTGTATACCCGATTGTCCTTCACATAATATAAAATTATTATACACGTTCATTGCGAGTCATTTTACAAAGCCTCATAAATAAGTCAATTCCACGGACTTATTATTTACGAACGTATTTTATTATCCTAGGAATAATAATTCGAGAGCGCTGCTTCAAACGGACCTCGCTCACGTTTTTATAAAACAAGTATTTTATGTTTTATCCTGTTGTGGGTACGAACTGTATACATTGTCGGCCATTACTTTGGCTGGTGAATGATATTATAATACAACGAAAGTTCGAGAACGATGCCTTAAATCAGATTTGGCTTTATTTGAATACTCGTGTAATGTAATTAACAAAATTCTTGACATATAATACAAATGTTATTATAACTCAGGTTGTCGTATGTGGTACCTATCTAAAATGGAGAAATTATCAGAAAACAGTGTTAAAAATACAGAGGCTTCAAAATTGTTTCCGCGGGGTAAATAATTTTCACAAAACGGTGTCATAACAAAATACCCTATTATAACTAACTAACCATCACGCCGTCTCCCCACAGGGGTAGGCAGAGAGGACGAACCGCCATACAACTCTGTCTTGGAAAACACTCCTTGCTTCATTCACACTTATACATACTCTTCTGTTATTCTGACTCTTGACATGGCCCGACTCAAGTATTTGATTCAATTCATCGTGCCATGTCTCATCGGGCATCCCCGACTTCTTCTTTCATTTGCTTTCGCGTCATATATTATTTTCACTCTCCTTTTTTCGATCATCCGCTCTACATTTCCAAACCATCTAAGCCTCCCTTTCTTGATCATTATGCTTACATTAGCCTTGCATTCTTTCCGGATATCCACATTTTGAACACGGTCATACATGGTTTTACTGCACATAGGCCTCAGGGAACTCATTTCTACAGCATTTCGTCTACTTTCATCCTTTCTCTGCCAAGTCCATGCCTCACTGCCATACATCGTATTGGTATAAGCACTCCATTGTGGACTGCTAGCTTCGCTTCTTTGGACATTTTTTAAATTTGCCCCAACAGTGTTCAGTCCTCCATTAATGCAGTTTCCCGCATTGTTTTTAATTTAAACAACAAACTCTTTTGAGTCATAAGGAAAATGTTTTAAAATAACCTTTAATAATAATAATATTTGGATGATTTGTATAGCGCCGTTTTTGTGTAAATCACCTCAAGGGCTTTGTACAGATCTTATTTTCTATTATTACATATTAATTCTTAGTTTAAATAAGAAAATATACAGGAACATACTTACCTGGCAGGTCCCATCAGATAGACACACTTATTAACTTAAAATTATAATCAGGTTTTTTTCTGATAAGAGCGAAATTTAAAAAATGGACTAAAACTAGCATTTTTAAGCCTATACGACAGAATAGAATTTGTATTATTTTTGAGAAAAATATCTGTAATTTATGTAATGAAAATGAAATAATAACTTTGTAAAAGACCACAGATTTGGTCTTAAACAAAAATATTATTTCATTTTCATTAAATATGTCAAACCACCAAGTGATTGCTTTCTACGAAAATATGTATTTTACGTGTTTATTTGAATTGATAGTGCCATAGAAAAAAATAATGGATAAGAAAGTGAACAAAAAATAGCCGATATTTAACTATATCGGTTAATGAATGCAAAAAAATATGCAAATGGGCCGGTCACATTGTTCGGAGGATAAACAGATCTCGACATTCCGTAGCGCCCGGGGGGCTCAAGGCCGCCCCGAAATCCGCCGGATCGACAAGATAATCAAGTTAGCCGGAAACACGTGGCAGGGTTCAACGTGTAACCGATAAGAGTGGAATCTGCTTGGGCATACTTTCATTCAGCTGTTATGGATAATTTTGTACCAAAACACTTTACTTGCACTTTATTTGTATTTATTTCATAGTATGAGGTTTTACAGGGTAATTATCTACACCAGAAGCGTAGTGTTACTCCTACTCATATTAACTGTGTGAGACCAACTAAATCTTCATAATGAACCGTCTCATATAGTGGCAGAATGTCCACAAGGTATTTCAATGTCAGTTGGGGTAAAGTTCAACATAACATTTATTATTTAACATAGATTATTACCCAAATAATTACATAATACATAGTTCATCGTAACAAAAATAATTTAGGGGTGATGACAAATTTCTGTGGATAATAGATAGTCGGCCAAATGGGTCCAAAGTGTTATCTCCTGTATGGGTAGGTACATAACACAGCCGATGATGATAATAAGAAAACACTACAATTTATTAAACAAATTAAACTTGTTATAGTGAATTTCATTATTTATTTTATTAGTAAGGTTTATTTATAAAAAAATATCTCTTAAACACTAGTTTTTATATACCTATTTCCACGGGCACTCGTCAAATTGACGGATAAACACAAATACTGTTTAAATAAATATTTTATTCAACTGAAATTAGACTCTACGTCTTTATACACTGACTACAACTCTATAACTGAAGATAGATGTATTTACTCACACTAATGCAACCGTATGGTCGGTCAATTTCGCCAGATTTCCACCCACGAAGAGACCTCTTTTATTGTCCCATAAATCATAATGCGCCGAATGTATTAAGCAACAAACGCGTGTTTGTAATTTGGTTTTGAAACCAAATATCCTTCACACCTATGACATTCTTTCTTCATTGCTTCACACAAACAAATAGGACAAATTCAAAAGCGTAATTTTAATTTGATAGATGTCCGTAGAGATAGGAATATACCGACTAGATTTTCAAAAATAAGAAGTTGCCAAAAATAAAAATACAGTAAATATATTTGCACTGTTCATCTATAGAAAATCGTTAAAAAAAAACTTTAAAAAATATTGTCTGTTTAGTAAAATTTGCAAAGCATATCGAAAACCCGTCAATTTGACGGATGCCGTAAACCCAGTGTTAACGATGATTTGTTATTGTTTACAACAGACTGTGTGGGTACTGGAAATAATGCGCATTGACAAGTAGACGCCTACACCATTTCATGGAGTTGTTAGTGCTCGAGCCTTAGAGTAACGTAGAGACCTAACATTGCGAAATTTTGTCCGCACTTTTTGACCAAGGATTGACCAAGGGAGGTATGACGTATATGCTTCCAGCCAATCGGATGCGAAGAAAACCGTAAAGATAAACATTATTCTGTCTTTATCTGTTTGCCAACAATTTAGCGTTAGTATCATGAGAAAGAAAGAGACCGGGATACTTTCAGAAGCCGTACAATATGGGTATTCCCCACTGTAATGGTTTCTTATGTGACAGCTAGTAAATATCTCTAAGTTAAAAATATTACGAATCCACTAAAACTCATTTCAAACGGAAGTTTATTATATTGGAACGAATAGTCCAAAGATTAATTACATATTGGTGTAAGTTACTAGTTGTTTTGTAGGTTAGAATGTTAAATATTTGAGATCTAACTAAAAAAGACGATTTTTATGGTACATACGTGTGAAAACTGTTTGTTTTTGGTCCTTTTGTACTTCGATTGAAGCAACCAAGTATAGCACATATGGCCATGATGTTTTGCTAGATATCGGACAAAAAATAACTCAAGTTTTTAACTATTTACGCACTTTTGACAGTCCGTTCGCCTGACACTCCAAACCAGAATGAAGCTCGTACAGATCAAATATTGCGGACATGGTATTCAGCACGCCCCAAATCGTGTATTGGTTTCAACAATTGTTTGTCTCTTTTTCTCATATGCGTATAGAACCGAGCATAAAGAGAGAGCTATATTTTGCGAGTTTGTCAACGATTTGTCACAAATTAGTACGGTCTCTTTATATTGTTACTCTAAGGCTCGAGCACATGGTGATGGTGAGATGATAGTTTGTTGCTCGGAGGGGGCAGACAGACTGCTGGGGGGAGGGCGAGGAGGGGGACTTCCTCTCCGGTCACCGACCCTATCCCCTTTTAGGAATAATCTCTGTTTATTTTAGCAAACGTGATGTGACTTTTGACGTTTCATTACGCGTTTACTTGTTCACGTGACGTGCCCACGCACCACACATGGTCGTCTCTTATAATGAAATATTTATGCTAATTACACTTTTAAACGTTACTGCTGGTAATGAATTCCCTTTATTCAAGACTGCCAATGTTACATTTATTACTGAAGAGATTCAGTTTTAAAACAGCATCACGACGGAATCAGTTTTTCTCATTCACATTTTTAATTTTCAGACACCGTAATGTTATGAACAATTCCTGGTGAAAGGTCACCATTAGGAATCCAAACTTTGCTTGATACGACATTAACTATTTATTTCTCCTCAACATCTTACAACATATCAACCTTACAACATTCTCAAAATGCCTTAGTCTCACCCGATCCTGGCGGCCGATACTCCGTACGTATCAAATGATATAATAAAATCAACCTACCTAAATGTACAGCTTTTTTCCCCACGTGTGAGTGCTGAAACTGTCTTCGTTTGTGAACACGTATGACGTTAAGAAAGGGAACATTTTAAGGTAGGAGTAAGAATATATATGGAGAGGTACCTTTCCGAAACAGTGTAGTCAGTATTGTTGACGTTACACTGACTCAGATAGAAAGATATGTTAAAGGAAGTTGGATAGCCTATTAGTTACCGCCTACATGGAATTCGGACATTTTTAATAAACATATTTGAACACAATAAACAAAACAATATCTATACACCATTAAAATGATTTAAATAGTCAAAATATCACACAAACACTAATAACAGAAGGTTTGCCTAAATAATGATGAAAGCTTTTTGTTGATTTTATGTATTTGTATCATTAAAAATGTGAAAATTCTTAAGTTCGGTCAAAAATATTTAAAACTGTTGAAATACCTCTGAAAAGTGATGTTTTATAATCTTTGTCTGGTCTTATTTGAACATTCACGCATAGCACATATCACCATCATGTTCGACTTATTTGTAAAACCACTGTAAGTTTTTTCATTAACCTAAATATAGGAAATAACCTCTAAATACATGTTATACGACTCGATGATGTGAAGTTAGCGCGGACGGAGAACATTCTTACATACTTAGAAGTATTACTTATACATTCTTATACTTAGACTTCGATTTAATTTTCATTTACAAAATTATTAATTGTTTTATTGACTCACCTTCTCTGTTGCGACTTATCCAGTTCAACATTCCTTGCCGTAGACTCAGAAACAATGAATTGCTGTTCCTCAATCATCACAATACTAATTACGGGTATAATTCTCCAATGTCCAGAATGTCAAGACTTGTTAACTCAAGCCATGGTCTTGAAATTTTTGGTAGCAGTCTAAATGATTTTCGTCATTTACGACTCTACCAAAACTTTGACTAGACCATGGCTTGAATGTTCTCTCTTATGTTTATTTTGCCTTATTTTTGTCATCGCTTCATTTATTTCAATTTATATGCTATTCCTTCTCTGTTACTCTTTTTTACATGAATTTTTGTAATTGGACTTTAGTCCGTTAATTTATAAATAAATAAATAAATTACAATATTATGGGACGACTTTTCTTGTCTCTTTCTCTCTCATGGTATACGACGTAAAAACCCGGAGAAAGTGATTTATCGCAAGTTTGTATAGTTTGGGTAAAAATATTAACTATACCTCCTTATATTGTTACTCCAAGGTTGTAACAGAACGTTCAGCCGGTGCCAACAGAAAGTGTGCCAAAGGTGGACCTCGTGTGGGCGCTCTTGTATGAACCAAATTCCACGTGGCTAACAATTTATTTATTTTTGCAGACATTCCACACGCCGTCATTCGGTGACGAGGAGTTCGACATCCCGCCCATCCACCTGCAGCCGCACCAGCTGCACGGCGGGCCGCAGCACCACGCGCAGCAGCATCTGCAGCACTACCAGCACGCGCAGCACCACCAGGCACCCCAGGTACGACCCTGGATTTATACTTCCTGCCAGACAGTCAATTTACAGCGCACAGCAACCGTTGCACAGTTTCCTGAGCCAACTTACCCTGAACAGTACACAAATTTCGGGCACATTTGATGTGTGCTCCGCCATCGGCAAAATTCTCCCGTTTTTAAACTTGTCAAGTAGTGCTAGAAGTCAGAACATTACGCTATAACTTTAACGATTAGTATTCGAATTGTTCATATTGTTCGTATTTAACCTCTAGTGTGCCGGAGGGTCCTATAGGACTAGGGCATTCATCATTCTTTTCAGGAGTTTTTATCCTTTAAAACCTGTTCGCATATTCAAATGAACCATAATCGCTTCTCAACAAAATAATAAATCCATAGAGATATGTTGCATGGCGTGTTCGGTACAAGTCAAGTAATAAATATTTGAAGTTTACTTACGTCACTATTGTTCGTTTTTAACCTCTAGTGTGCCGGGGGTGCCAATAGTCACCGGGTATTCATCAATATCTTTTCAGGAGTTTTTATCCTTTAAAACCTGTTGTTCGCATATTTTAATGAACCATAATCGCTTATCAACAAAATAATCAATCCATAGAGATATTTTGCTTTGCGTTAAGTTTGGTACGAGTCGAGTATTAAATATTTGAAGTTTGCTTACGTCAGTGCGGCAGAAAAAAACGTGTTTCAAAGTGTTGTTACTGTTTGTATTTACAGGAAAACCTCAGGCAATTATGTTTTTATTTAGAAGTAAACTTATTCAGCCACACGAAAATACAATAAAACGACAAAAAAATCTTCACATTTCTTAATCAACCTTTTTTTAGTGAAATGAGGGAGAAAAAAAACAATTCTCCGAATATAAGTAGATATTACAGAAAAACCGTGTTGCCATTAAAATACAATTTGAAAAAATACCTAAACACATTATCTGAGAGGATAGCATAATTGACAAACACATCATTTTGTAAAACACAAGTGAGTTATTACGAAATTACAGTCAGCAAGGTACGACGGAAGTTGCACCTTGCGGGAATCCGGCATTCCAGAGGTTGAGTATTAAATTAGTCCAAGTTACAAATTGAATAGGGCACAATGCCCAAGTGCCCTTATTGAATAACCGCATCTGCCCCTGAGCATTATAGAGGAATGTTCGAGATCGGAAAATTCACATTTACGAAGAATATAGAATGTTTAATTGATATAACTTTACTGACATACCTTTTGTTTTTTAATTTAAATTACAAAACTATTACAAGGGAATGATAATTTAACACTATAAACACAACGGCATTTTTATTTGACTAAATTAATTACCTACCGCCCATTCTAGTCCTATCTCTAATCTGTACTCTTTAATTATTGTATAATTTAATTACTGCTCATCATACCCCCTTTCCATCAAATCTTCCCTTCGTGAATATTTGACTAGCGTTGTTTATTATAATTTGCTCATTCTAATTATAGTCCATCATACTTAATGTTGTTTGTTCAATAGATGGGAATGATCAACCCGGCCCAGGACGGTTTGTTGACTGATGGTCAACCATCGTACCAGCAGCCTCTCTATCTGCAGCCACAGGACCACCCCATGCATAGGTGAATATCTTTTATTTCTACTTAATTTATTTCCTTCAAATAACTCATTCCGGATTAATCCAATTTTTTAAATATTATGTATAATTTATCCATCGGTCTGTCAAGATTGAAGTTCTCACTTATTAAAAATATATATATTATTTGCCAACGGTATTTTTTTAGACTACGAAATACGCTTTGTAACTTTATACGCTTTTTGGTTTGGCATTTTCATTTAGTAAATATTGTTCCTTTTAAGCTGAGCTAATAAAACAGTGGCGATATAATACCTAACTGCTTTTCATAATATCTCTGCACCGACTGATCTCTGCACCGACTGTTGATTTGCCCTTCTCTGATCAAAGTCGTCGAATGAATAGAGAGTTTGCCATCATCACGCCTCTAGGGACGCTCGAGCGCTTCATATTTCGTAGTCTCGCTTATAATGTTCCCCGACTTCAATCGTCCGACCGTTCACGCATTGAAGTATCGCGCGCGCGCTTTCCAGCTCGTACGGCAGCCCGCAGCAGCCGCCGGGCAACTACCTGATCCAGCAGCAGCCGGGGGGGCCTCGCCTGCTGGTCATGCAGCCGCCGCAGCAGCCCCCGCAGCACCCGCAGCACCCGCAGCAGCCCCAGCAGCCGCCCTACGGCAGGTCCCCGCCGCGCGGGCCCGGGCCGCAGGACGCGCACAACACCACCAGCGAGGACAGCGACGACAGCGCGCAGCACCACGCTCCCATGGTTCGTTTTCTTTGCCTATCCTTCTTTACTTTACTGTTACTTGCCGTAAGTTAAAGTCCTTTGGTATAACGTTAACGGAGAAATTTAGTTGGACCAGTTTACTTTCCACGGCTAGATAAATTCACTAGTCCAAAGCAATTCATCTGGAATTGCGAGTTTAAAACTCGTGTGCTGTGCTATTATGTGGTAATTCAACCAGTTATTTTACTTATTCCTTATTACATTGATAGTATGATATTATTATGTTGATATACTTTATATTTAAATCTCAGAGAGATTAAATCTAGTGTGATTTTATAAATTTAACATTTTATTTCCTCTCACTGTGAAAGTTGTCGATCAGCCCTATTCCTTCCTGCCGCCCCGCCCAAGCACCCACCACCCGCCCAGTCCTACGGTGCGTTCGCCACGAACCACCTCCGTCCCCGCCCCCCCCCCAGTCCAGACTTAAGAACCAACACGGGCAGCGGCCGCCTGCAACTGGAGGCGTTTACAATGTTTCGTCATTTTTTTACACAACTACTGTCCTCGTGTGCCAAATTAGCACCGAGTTTCAAAGCGTTGCTCTGCCTACGAAATGCAAACGCTCCAAGTGCAATTATTTTATTCTGACTCCCTGCGGCTGTTCAGCAGCGTTGTTTCGCGGCTTTCTCTCGCTCCTTTCCGAGGATAAACGCCCGCGCCCGTGCCCGTGTCCGAGTGGTGTGTTGTTGGCCTGGCTCGATGCTCAGAAGCCAGTGTCGGTTCTTAAGCCCCGGCTCGGCGACTCCCGAGTAATCGTGCGTACGAGTATCTCCCGATCCCGACGGCGATCGCTCAGCCTCACCGCTCTCGAGCGTCGGCCGGAGTCGCGGCTGCGGCCCGCTGCGCGGCGTCCGCGTTCCCTCGCGGCTCCTCGCGGACCGCAAGCGGACGCCGGACGCGGCGCGTCGCGGTGCCGGCCGCCTCTCCGGAGGATACTCGCGTGACTTAACCTCGTGGTGTGCTACTTGCGCCAATCTGTGGCCGTGAATTATATCTTGTACTTTATTTTTGGGTACGCTGCCCGGGGACGCGGAGAGCTTTTTGCCAATACATTATTGCTCGGCGAGTCGGCGGCCATTCCCCAAACAACAACAACAGGTAACATGACCCTCCGCGAGCGGCAACACCCCGCAGGGCGAGTTCCTCCCCCTCCACCTTTCTCGCGAGTCTCCGTTCGTAGCTAATCTGTCCGTCCGTAACGCGTTCGGCTGCTGCGCCCCCGTTGCCCCGGAGCGGGGGAGCTCCGGACGTCGGATGCCCAACGCGGAATGAGAGAAATGGTGGAGCGCCGCGCCCGCCCGCGGGGTGTTGCCCCGCTGCTGTACAGCCGCTTCCCTCTCCCGCGACTCTTCCCGGTGTTTGGCTTGACTAGGTCTGCTCTGTGCTCTGTTCCTATGGAAACAGATCAGTGTTTATTAACAGGCTGCTATTCTTCTTTCTGCTATCATCTACTTAACTCATTTCTCAGACGGTGCCTTTCTGTGTACGGTTTCCTGTTTTTATTATTATTTTAACCTCCTCCCTCTGTAATTTGTCCTCCTAATAATACTTTATATTCACAATATTTATAAACTAACTTTTCCAAAACAAACTACACGAGATTAAACAGGAGTAATGTGCGGGTATATACGAGTACATATTTGTAAGCTTCACAATGGTCTCAAAACGCATGATAACCCAAATAATTTATGCATTTAAGCTCATTTTTTTTAAATATACCTTTTTTCTTTTTATACCTTCTGTCAATGGAATATATTATGATATTGTATCTTAAATTTATTTTCTTCCCATTATTTCCCGAAACCGTCATATTCATAAATAGTTTACATACATCAAATCATCTCAACAACATTTGTTAAACAATAGTGCGTTTATTTTTCACGTAATATTAAGTTAGTGGTACATATGGTTACTGGTTCCCAACTATTGCGTGCGGATGGGGTGGGTGTAGGTGAGTGAGGTAATAACCCTATGTTTCCGCAGCAGGGAGGTGCTGTGAAGCGGCCGTCTCCCGAGCCGGCAGGAGTGGAGACGATACAAGGTGGCCCCATGGCAAAAACCGTCGCCAAGAAGCCCAAAGTACAGAAAAAGAAGAAGAAGAGGGACCCCAACGAACCCCAGAAGTAAGTAGCTACCTAAAAATGTATTTGAAATAATGTTTTTATTACCAGGTCCTTCTCTAGTGATGGGTCGACTCACTTTGGGGGCTAACCTCTTAACGAAACCCTCGCATTTTAGTAGCATTTTTTTCGTCGGATAAGATTTTAGGAGTGTTCCCCATTAAACAGTGTTTATTTTTGGTGCTTCTCTAGGCCAGTGTCGGCGTACGCGCTGTTCTTCAGGGACACGCAGGCGGCCATCAAGGGGCAGAACCCCAACGCCAGCTTCGGGGAGGTGTCCAAGATCGTGGCCTCCATGTGGGATGGACTGGATTCGGAACACAAGAGCGTGAGTTGTACATGTCGAATTATTCACTGCTTACATTCTATTTCAAGGGCAAACATTTTCCACTCGTTCATTTAACTCGTGTATGCCTGCTCTACATTCGGCAAGATTCTTCCCGCGGTTAGTGTTACCTCTTCACTCGTGTATCGCGCAGTAATTTCTTGGATTATTGTTGGTTGTGTATTGACTGCATTTATCCATTACCGGCACCATCATCCACGCCGTTATCATATGCACGGTGATGGCTCTCATCAGCACGATGGCGATCGGCGCTCTTAAAGCTGGATTCACACCAACGTCCGGATCCGCTCAGTGACGATATTGTTCCGCATGAGAGCTTATTGATATGGTATGAATATCAATCGAGGAGTATGTGCCAAGACAAAGTTGTGTGGCAGTATATCCTTCTGCCCACCCTTGTGATATTTAACTACTTAGTTAAATAATTATTTTGATATGTAAAAATACTTACATCGCAATTTTTTTTTTATTAAAAACATTTTTTTTATCACTAAATAATATTTTTATTAATTAATAATTATTAATTAATAAAAATATCAGTCATAAAAAAAAAGGTTTTTAATAAAAAAAATCTGCGGTGTAAGTATTTTTACACATCAAAATAATTATTTAACTAACTAAGTAGTTAAATATCACAAGGGTGGGCAGAAGGATATACTGCCACACAAATTTGTCTTGGCACATACTCCTTGATTGATATTCAAACCATATCAATAAGCTCTCTTGCGGAACAATATCGTCACTGAGCGGATTCGGACGTTGGTGTGAATCCAGCTTTACTCTGGCACGAAAAACCGACTCGGTACAGAGCGCCGACGAGACGAAGCGAGGAACGACGTGACGAGACGAGTGCGTGCGTTTATTTGCTATCGCGCTGTTCTCGGGTTTTTTGCCGAGAGTGGTAGAGCAGGCATTGTATTTTTGTATACGCCAAACAGTCTTTAATTTTAAAAGTATTCAAACAGTACCGAATCAAATTAACATTCATCATTTCTGAAAATTCAATTACTCAGTAATTTAGTTTGATACTTTTTAAGTGGCAGTTTAGTTTTTTAAATTATTAAATGTGTGCACATGTCTGGTTCGGTGACCCGCCGCGTCCCGCCGCTGTGCGCCGCCCATCCCCCAACACTAATTAAAATTCCTCTTCGATAGATATTTTTTTTGATTTAACAATGGAGAAAATTTAATATCGAGGCGGGTAATGTTGGATTTATTGCCATCCCAATCGCCCCCTTGTAATGGGGAAACCTTTAGTTACTGATGGCGGAGGATATACTAATGGTGACGTTATTTAATAATTGAATGAACATTGGCGAGAATAATCCTGAAATGTTTCATCAAATAGCCTGTACTTTCTACTCATTTTTATCACAAATTAATCTGCTTTTCCCCCCGTGAATAGAATTATTAGAGTGTGTGAATTGTTACAACACTAGCAAGTCGGGCATAGACTAGAAACTCCATCTAGAACACGATTTAATCGATTCTAATTCATTCGAGTGATGTAATAAATCAATGTGTGTTGTTGAAAAAAAAAACAATTTCAAAAATCGGCTTGTCGTTTTTTTTTTAAGAAAAAATATTGCCATTTTTTTTTTATTAAATTGTTCGATAATGCCGATACAGCCCTACAGCAAAATAAAATGATGAAGCGGACCAAAAATATTTTATAACTGGCAACACTAAACTGTCAACATTCAAATTTTGGTTAAGTTCTCGCGTCTCAATCTTAAACTTTACTTTAATACTTTTGTACGATTTTATTTGATAAACGCAACAAAAATATTGCTTACCGTATAGTTTTTACCTTCGTTTTTAGGCTTTAATCTAAAGTTCACCACACTTTATTTATTTTGTTTATTCTGCAGTGTTTTCAATGTGTTGCTGTTCCACAGGTTTATAAACAGAAGACAGAAGCCGCCAAGAAGGAATATCTCAAGGCGCTCGCTGCCTACAGGGCGAGTCTGGTCTCCAAGGTTAGTTAATTCATCATTACAATGACCTTCTGGTCAAAACATTTTGATATATTCATGTGAATCCAAATTGTTATTTTGAGGTTATGTTTGCCCAAGTACATTTAAACCCATTCCGACATAGAATTGAGCTACGTGATTTCAGATTTTTAATGTTAAACGCACTTGAAGTGGTTTTTCACAAAAAATGTATGACTTATAACCTTATGAGAATTTTTTCTGCGTTATAAAACAAAGTTAATATATTTTTTACAGTTTGACACAAAACATAACCTCTATCCTCCGAATGATATAGTTCCTTGAACAAAGTTAACTTTTTACTACCCTATCAGCTGGATCAACCTACAAGTTATATTTATTAAATATCATTATCTCATTTAATTAAATTTATTTACGCATGCTGATTGTTGAACACTCGAAGTAGCCACTCTTTGAAAGATATTAACACTAGTTTCAATCTACTATATTTAATTATTTATCTGAGAATTATTTGAAACAAAATTTAAAACATTTTATTTTTTTCAGGGTGGAGGTGATCCTGAAGGCGGCGGTGGCATATACGGAGGCCCCCCGACCGCAGGGGGAGGCGGCGTGCCCTACGGCGCCCCTTATCCGCCCCACTACCCTGCGCAAGGGGGCTCCCCGCCGGCCCCCGCCCGCTCGCCGCTGCTGTCGCCCCCGCATCACATGGCCATGATGGGCATGGGACACATGGGCCCACCACCCCACCACCATCACAACCAGTATATGCATCATGCGCAGGTATACCTAAGACGTCTTATTTATTAATCCAATTAAATAAATACATAATTGGCTCTCGCAGCCAACAGTATCATGTTATTTGACTTTAGGGTTACAAACAGTGTTGCAATTCCTCCTTCTTGAGTCAATGTTTCGGATAGCCTTGCAGTGTCCATCATCTCCATATTGACTTCTAACAACAGAAATAAAATGATGTTATTGAAACATTCTAGAAAATAATTTTAAAATGTTTCTTTTCCAGCAACCACAATCAAATCAACTGCAACCACTAAGCTCTCCCCACCAATCCCCCCAACACCACGGACCAGGGAGCCAGCACATAGGGCCCCAGGGCCAGCCCCAACTGTCCCCCATGGGGCAACAGGGCCAGCAGATGGGCCCCCAGCAGGGCCAGCCCGGGCCCCAGATGGGCCAGCCCGGCCCCCAGATGGGCCAGCCCGGCCAGCAGCAACAGATGCCCCAACAGGGACAGCAGATGGGTCAGCAGGGACAGCAACAGATGCCCCAACAAGCCCAACAAATGCAACAGCAGCAACAAGGACAACAAATGCAGCAACAAGGACAGCAAATGCAGCAACAAGGACAGCAGCAGATGCAGCAACAAGGTCAACAGCAGCAGATGGGTCAACAGGGACAGCAACAGATGCCCCAGCAAGGACAACAGCAGATGGGCCAACCCCCCCAGCAGATGGGGCAAGGCATGGGCCAGCAGATGATGAGTCCCCAGGGCCCCGGAGGACCCCCCATGGGCCTGCCCTCGCACCAGTCTCCCCCGCACGCGGCGCAACACAACCAACACCAAATGATGACTTCCCACCAACAACAGGTGACTATGAAGCCCAGCCTCCTATTAGATCTGTCTCGTACTAGGCGTGTGTATGTATGTTGAAGTAATGTGATGTCCTGGACAGTAGCTAACGTTCCATAGGATAATGATTATATGTTTCCAGCAATCCAGCAGTGCCAATGGGGAAGGGCGCACAACAGCGTGCATTCGCCACGGCTGCACTAATCCGGCCATAGCCAACAGTGAGTGGGAGGACGAGTACTGCTCCAATGAATGTGTCGTTAGCCACTGCAGGTACATCACATCACATAGCTGTTCTAGAATTATCTATGTTTCCTTCCACCAGTGATCTGTTTCTCTATGTTCCTTATTATCAGGTCTAACAAACTCGCAACACCCAGACTGGCAGCGTCCATATTCAAAATTATGTAATCCATGTTTATATATTTGCACTGGAGAAAAAAGTATTAAAGAGATTTCTTTTAATCTTATCAAATACACAATTCCTCTGTTCTGTAAATAGTTTCGACTCAGTATTAACGGATCCCTCCTTACTAGCGGTGAAATTCACATAAAAGTATTGCGCAATACATAATTTAATCGAAGATTTAAGCTATATATCGTTAAAAAATCTGAAATGTAACACTGCTGACTTATAATAATTTTTCTTCTTAATATATTTCTATCGATTTCATGTTCTAATTTATATTTGCTAAATGTTGTAAAATGAACATCCTAATTTAGTCGGTTTAGATGCTTATAATAAGGTATTTAACTAATATAAATCAATAGAAATATATATTTCTTAGAGATTTATAGCTTAAATGTTCGATTAAATCATATATTGCGCAATACTGTTGCACACATGAATTTCGCCGCTAGTAAGGAGGACTATTAATAAAATTCTTACAACAACATATATGTATTATGCATAACATTTATGATTCAAATTCGCATGTTTGAAGGTACATACAAGACATCAATTGTACAAGGCCTTTGTTTATTAATTTATTATACATAATGCTTTTGAGTTGTACCTATATTGTGACTAATTATGACATAAATGTTGTTAAAGTTCATGTGAATGTTTATTACGCTGTTTTGACAGACACCCCATGAATTCTATGCTTGTTGCTATGTAGTCATGTTATCTAACTTTTTGTTGTTTGTCTTTGCAGGGATGTATTCAGCTCCTGGGTGGCATCGAACAACAATCCAACGCAAACCTATTCTGCCGTGAAATAGACGGCTACATGGCGCCAGGCATGAGGCCCTATGAAGTTTACACCCGGCGATCATGAAATGTGCATATTTATTACAAACAATAAACTCAATATTGCATTTCTCTGTAAATAGAATTCATTGTTATAATCTTTTATTGTTTTGATTGTTAGTAAGTTTGAATATATTTACGACAGGCTATGCAGATGCCCACGGACACGGATACAGGCGGGGTACAGGATCGTGTGCAAATGCGTACTTGTGTGTTCTGTGGCTAGCCTCTACTAATGATAGCAATGAGAAGCAATCTCCCCCTGGATGACGCACGAGAGTTGGTTGTCTCGGATGTTTATTTTGAAGGAAGTTAGTGTTGGTTTTTTGGTGGTTGGAAAGTTGAAAGGTTGATGAGAGACGAGAGGAGACAATGGCAATGTGAAGGAAGCAATACATTACATATAGAACTAAGTGTAAGTTAAGTTAACTTGTTGTACTACCATTTGATAGTACGAGCAATAAACATATATTATGAACACTGTTTTAGGATAAACAATTCTGTATTATACCGAGAAGTGATTATATAATCGTCGGATCCTTTATTACTATTTTTAAATGTAACCATAATAATTCTCCTTTCAGTGAGTGACGAAAGCAGTTGATTTCCGACAAAGGTTCACTTTGTATTGTAAATACCATTTAATGAAGTATATTGTATTATCATCGTATAAGATGCCATATTTAGTACCGCATGTATTGGATATTACCTATTATGTAAGAAGTAGAGTTCGTAGACTCATCCTAAAGATACAATCGCAGTTATTTGAGATTTATCTAATGTTAATAAAGGACTTTATTTTTATGGCGTGAACTCCTCCGGGGCAAGTTTATACACGTACCGCGGCAAGATGCCAAGTGCGAACCCAGTACGGACGGTGCGATCCTTCACCATCACCTTGCAACTCCAACTTGGCCCAATCGGACTGTAAGAATCCTAGTACCTATATGTATACTTGAATATTTTATAATAGGCCATTATTATGACAATTAGATGAGACATCATTGATAGACATTGGAAATATAATAAATAATAAGTTTATGCCTAGCATAGCCGAGTGAATGCGTATTAAATATATTGTAACATCACAATCCTTTTAACTATTATATACTACATACTTAGTCCACTATTCCTCATCACCAAATATCCGGGGATAGTCCTGGGGCGGACACAGCGCCCAACCACTCCATCGATCAATGGATTCAAGATTGTCTACTGTACAACTAACTTAAAGCATGTTAAATACCAACCCCTCTCTCCTTTACTTACATTAAATCAGTGCAATTCGTCATGTTGTTTATTGTAAAAATATTTATGTGTTGTGTTTTACCCTGTCGCATACGCTGGGCCCGGGATGTCGAAGTTATGACCATTCCTATTTAATTGTTAAAGATCTTGAATCCATCTTATATTAATTTTGAAATTGTTTTTAAGGTTTATGTTTTGAAATGTTATAATTTAATCTGTAAAGCGGTAGTGAGGTTTCTGCATGATTATATTGCTAAAATATATAATATGTTGTACCTGTGATTCTATGAAGAATTTAAATACGACCAACCATTTGACGGCAGACCTACTATCACTACCTAGTGACCACTTAAATATTAAATCCATTTGGAAGACATTTATAATGTTTTAGATAGGAAAATGTCACTTTATGCTTATTATTATTACTTCAAAAATAAATTAAATACAATATAAAGCCTCTTTTACTATCCACTTGTTTCCCTGTGTTGATTCTTTTTAATCTTTTGTGTTAATTAGCATTGGGAAGAACTTCAATGTTTTGTGAATGCTTCACGAATTGCTAGTTCTTTAAAATGAACCCTTCGCAGTGAACACTTCAATTGAAATCGAACTCGCAAAAAAAAAATTTGAATTTTTCCAGTTATTTGTTCAGTTATTTTTGGAACTGGTTCCTTCCCAAAATAAAAAGTACTAGTTGGTAGAGATTTAAAATGGAAAAAAACTGGAACTGGTTCCTCGCCAAAAAAACACATACTAGTCGGTAGCGCTTTTAAAAATGAAAAGAACTGGAACTGGTTCCACGCTATTGGATCAATACTTTGAAGTAGTTGGACTTCAATTGAAGTACTTATGATGAAGTACTTCTTATAGGCTTTGAAGTTCACCTTCGCAGCTGTACTGCTGCTAATTGAAGTAGTTCTTTGTAATCTAACTTTTATTGAAGTATTTCAAAATGTTATATTGTAATTAATAAAAAAATTAAATTAAATGAATGAACGCTAAAATGAAGTACCAACTTCATTTGAAGTATTTGTTCAATGAAACAAAGTTATTGAAAGGAATGAACGCTAAAATGAACTATTAACTTCAATTGAAGTATTTGTACAATGAATGAAGTAGGAACTGTTGCCAAAAGAAGTAGTTCTTTCAAAGCGGTCACAACGCTAGTGTTAATACTGCGCACTATTCCCAAGGGAAGGGAGCGGGGAGAGGAAGGATATGTGGAAAAAGAAGGTTGGGAAGTGCCTGGCTATTCAAATCTGGTCGCTAAACAAAACTATTGCCATCTCAACTACGAATGGTGGTTCTTCACCAAGGCAATATGAGCATCTACCAAACCTGGCAGATTCCAGCTCATTGATTAAGCAATTTCATGTAATTCTACTAAGATTAGGAACAGTGGAGCAGTGGGTTTTTTAACGCTGGTGAACGTAACTTTCTTCAAATATATTTTTCAATCTTCCTGCTGTAGAGACATTTTGTAAAGTTCATCAAACTTTATGACCAGCATCACATCACCCAGGCTGGTGCTGGTAGCCCCAATCTACTGTAAACTTGAAATATCCTTGTTGATATGTCTTTTTGCTGCGGTGGGAATTAAACCAGCAACCTCTGGCTCAAAGTCAATATAATATTTAACACTCGGCAACACCGCAGTCTGCTTTCCCTATCACTGTTTAGATGTCCCAGAAAATTCTGAGATATTTGATTTTTTTACAATTTTTAAACAAGTTTTTAATATGCATATATGTATAATATATACAAAGAAATAAAAAACTAAATTTCCCAACTTCCAAGCCTGGTTTCGGCAGCAAAAATACTAATAACCTCTGCGGTCGAGTGGTTAAGACACTCGACTACGAATCCAGAGGTCGCGGGTTCAAATCCCGGTGTGCGCAAATACATTTTATTTCATTAATATGTGTCACAACATATTTAATTCATATAAAATAATATATAGTATATTTGTGGCACGTTCCAGTGTGGTAGATACTCATAATATCGCCCTGGTGAAAGACAACTATTCAGAATCGAAACGTTGCTTTAAATGATTTTAGCTGAGTTTGGTGACCGGATCCGAATATCCAGGTACTTCCCAACCTTCCTCTTCCACAGCCCCACAACATACCCCAATTGGGGATGCCATAGTCCCACTAATTCCAGACAGTTGGGACTTGTGCGGTATTCACTATAAACAAAAAAATAAATAATAATAAGCTTCTGTCTCAACTACTTGAATTATTATTAGTTTAATACTACTTTGAATTATAATTTTACACTTCAGATAGCAAAAAAGTTATTGAACAATAATTTATTTTCATTAAAATGTACATAAAATAATAATATATCAAATACTGCAAATATACACATTGAAATACAGAAATTATCCAGTTGTGATTGTGCCGATGTCTAAATATTTATTATTTTGACTCCTACTGCTAACTGTGTAAACCTATAAAATTTCTAACCTTCCAATAGATCGCGAGAGAGAGAGAGATTGTAAAATGGCAATCCGTTTAAAATAACCTTGCCACTTTAATTCTGGACAAATGAAAATAAAATTAAAAGAGTTGATTGAATAATGTTTTAGTTTCCTGAAACCTTTCTGCCGTGTTTATGGATGATTAATCAACCATGGTACTCCTTCCAATCAGACTAGTACTGTATCAAAATATAACTAGGCGTTGGAAATAACAGTTAGATGCCGTCAACGTCCAACGCTTTTGACTAAAATTTACTCCAACAATTGGATATCCAAAGCAACGCAGTCTCAACACTCACTAATTGTGTACCTGTTGTTTTAGCTTTAGCGCCAAATAAACAAAAGGGTATAAGAATGTATACTCTGTGAACGATAGTATGCGTAGTTTGGAATGATCTTTTGGCTGTATACCTCCCTACTAGATGTCTTTGTGGATTTTCATATCCGCAACGGCCAATACGTAGCGCCTAGCGTCAAGTGCATCTACCGATGGCAAATAATTTGTAGCTGTTGTGTTGTTAAATAACACCCCCAACGGCACCAACTCGGGAAACAGGGGATTATTATTATTAAAATCAATATCGTCGCGTCAACGTTGGCGTTATTTCCAATAGTTATTTTCAACAGTTGACAATTGCCAACAGTGGCGTTTTTTTAGAATTATTGTCAACGCCCAGTACTAAGTCAGACTATGTATATGTCAGTTATTATAAGTGATCAAAGTTGAGAATCGGCTGATCACCACCGAAGTAGATAATAACTTGACGCATTTGTAAATCACTGAAATTATTGAGTCAAATTATAATCATTATAGTACTACTCCAATTGTAAAAATCTGATTTTATTTACACCAAAGTAAGCTAACAATGTAATTAAGTACACGCAATACAATAAATAACAAATAAGGATTCTACAATGTCTCACCCCATACATGTGATTATTTATTAATTTACAAAAAAAAAACTGGGTGAGTTTCACTATAAGATCCAAAAGATCAATCAAAAGACCAAGATCCAAAAAAATAAAATCTTTTAGAGAATTATAAAATCCACAAAAATTAAATAATAACAATTGTTTGTACCAATTTCATAATACTTGAAAACCCTATTTAAAACGGAGATTGAATGTTCACGATTTTTAAAGAATATCGGAATGCCTCCGCCAGAGGAAGAACTATGTAAATAAAAAAATCTTTAGGATTGAGGATGAGTATGAATCTATAACGTAATGCGAGTTGATGGTTGCGCTAGACAAGCACCTCTGGGCCGGGGGTGATAAGGTTTACTTCTGCAGAGCGGCGGTCTCCATTCTCGGTTCCTCCTTCTTGATCATTCCAGACATCAACTTCTTAATCTCCGCAATGGCCTTGCCGGGGTTCAGACCCTGTAAGAAACAATTATAAATTACAAGCTGCACAATTAGAAGCATATTTGTCACTCTTCGAGAGATTAAAACCTAATAACGTTCTAAGGAGGTGTAGCTGGGTAAATTGCGACCTCCAGCTTGATTTTAAATATATGTGAATTCCGCACTGTCTGAATCCAGCATTGCCAATTAGGGCATGTTGTGAGGCTGAAGGTAATAGTGAAGAGAAGGAGATGGGTAAGAGGAAGGTTGGAAAGTACGTAGCTATTCAGATCTGGTCACCAAACACAGCTAAGAGGTCATTTTAAGCAACATTTCGATTCTAAATAGAGGTCTTTCACCAGGGCGATACTGACCACTGGATATTCTCAGTATCGCCTAATACATAATAAATATCCTCAAAAAAATATAAGTTCCTTTTTTAAATTAAAACCGCAACGGTTAACGTTTTACAGCAAAACCTGGTTGGCATATATAGCCAGTGGAGCACAACCCGTGGCCCACAAAAAGGTTGTACCACGCTGGCATATAAAAATAAACAGTTTTTATAAATCGAATAATGGTTGAAATGAAACATAGAAGGTTCACCATAAAAATATCAAAAAAATAAAGAAGTAATGAATATTTAACACGAGTTATGAATTACACTTACAAAAAAAAACAGACAGGCATCTGAGAGGTGGGTACTTAGTTAATCAGTGTTCATGGACTATCTTTATCACCCAGCAATTGGTAGCATTCAAATAAATTAACATTAGTAGGTCTACTGCTTACAACTGTTTATTACGCTACACTACGCCTTCAGTTCTGCTTTGTGGGTCGGGTGGTAAGTGGCACAATACATATACATATACAGTAATATCATTTTATTTCATAAATCCCAAAGTTACACATTTCAAATTCTTTATAAAGAAAAAATTATATTATCTATTTTTATAAGCGTCAACAGATGTTGCAAATAATCCCTCATTATCCGTGGTAACTTATCCCCAGATTTTGATAAGGTATATTTTATCTGGCTTAAGATAAGACTAAAACCAATTATGAAATTTTGTGCATAATGTGTGTGGTAAAAGCCGACAGACCTCTGGACATGAATAATATAATGACTCATATTGTAAACATCATACAAATTGTAGTCGCAGAATGATCTGAAGCAATAAATGAGATTTGAAGAGTGCGACCCCAAAGCTGTGTCAACTCTTTCAGCGAGGAGAGTGACTTTAGTCATTTTTGCAAATCGTTTGCACCACGCGGCGGCTTCATTTTCAAGTTTCGACTTTGTTTTCCGACCACATGTATGCCGTATTCGGGCGAAATATGTTTAAAAAATAAGAATATTCACTTGAACATTGTTTATCTTATAAAATAATAAAACCGAAAGAGCCCGGAGAAAGACTTCAGTCAGAGTTTTAAATCTCGCGCGCATGTTTGATGGGAGCGTCCATATAGATGGCCTTGTGTAGTTGAAATTTACCGCGTTTGTTTATAGTATTAACACAATTATGGCGTTATCTTAATTTGGGTTTGTCTCAAGTGAATGTTTGTTGATACTTTGATGTTAGAGGATAATTTAAGATAGTTTATAATGATTTTGTTTTCCTAAAAGGGTCGTTCTAAAAATAACAATTGACAAAAAATGTGTAAACGAAAAATGTGTCGCGTAGGGACGACTGCTTAGGTATATTTGTTTAGCGGTTAAAAGGTTAAAGGATGGAACAGAAATAGAAACTGTTAAGTTAAATTTTTCGAAAATAATTAAAAAACCTTTTTCATTAACAGACTTGTCAAGTTAGTCTCTCATTGAAAGTACATAATGAAAAATAAAAATAATCTTGAGATTGTTTATCTAAAGTGATTGAAAAATTTATGCTGTAAGATATTATGAGGGAGTACGACTGTTACCCATTTTTGTTTCTGACTGGAATACTTGATGTTAACACCCTGCAGTGTTATCGTGAGAATAAAATTCCTCATCATTTTTGACTTTCAATTATGGATTAATTAACCATAATGTTTTTGTGAAACAACACCTCGACCTACCTTTCTTTTTCATCATGAAATTATCTTGACAACTTTCGAATGTTGTATAGCCTTTTGATTTTGATATGTGATACATTGGCAGACAAACAGACAAAAAAATTTTGAGAAAATAATCCTAGAGCAAGGATTAGATTTGCAATAAAAGTTGGGCAGTTACAGATCTAATCATTGTCTTGTAAACAAGAAATTGAAAGCTTTCTAAAGCCAGTAGTACTAATGTTACAGCGGCCAGAGATGAAATGGGGATACATGAAAGCAGAGTTACGGGAAGAAGTAAAAAAACATGAAGAGAGAAGGGACTGACCTTGGGGCAGGTGCGGGTGCAGTTCATGATTGTGTGGCAGCGATAGAGGGACCAGGAGTCGGCCAGCCTCTGCAAGCGCTCGCCAGACTTCTCGTCGCGGGAGTCGATAATCCAACGGTAGGCCTGAACACAAAAAACACTTGTGTCATTAATACATGCATACATTCATAATCCTAATCTTTTACTTTTATTTTACTAAATATATAATTGGAATTCGAAAATCCAAAAATTGCAGTGGCATTGTGGTTGCCTGCGTTAAGATTAAACATATTAACATAGAACTAATGGTTTAATGCATGTAGTAATTAATGGTTCAAACCTTCGACAGTAAAAAAAAAAATTGTTTGTTCAAATATCATTAGAAAAAATTATGCAGGGATTAATGTATGTACTCTTTTTAATACACATTTTAAAGCATATTTAAAACATAAACAAAATAATAGTTCATATTCGTCAAAAGCATTTACTTTGTGGCTTGCCACATTTATAAATAAAACAAATAAACATTGTTTATAACTACTTTATTATTTAATATTAAGTCTACCGGTTTCGGAAGTACCTTTCCATCATCAGGACAATTATTTTTAATTTCAATATTGTCCTGATGATGGAAGGGTACTTCCGAAACCGGTAGACTTAATATTAAATAATAAAGTGGTTATAAACAAATTTTATTTTTAAAATAATAGTTAATTACTTCAGAGGCAAAAGAAAATAACCCACATTTACAAAGTTACAAAAACTCTACATTTTAATTCTTCATAATTTATTAAAAATCTGCGGAAATCGTGATCAATTAATGTATCGTAGACATTTCTGCAGCAGCTAACATTTTTACCGAATAATATTGGCTAATCAAGGTATAATGACTACATACATAGAATGCCAATTGGTTTAACCAATTATCATTCACATGCCAAATAGCACTAATAAAAGGTGAAAAAACGCAATATAAATTTGGTAGTGATTTTATAAGGGTACAATAATTATTGCAAATATAAACCCTACCGAAACATGGAGAAATACCCCCTTTTAATAATTATATATTACAATAATCATAATTAAATAATCGAGTAAATCATTAATGATAAACAACCGAGGGGCATCACAAAGAGGTCAATCCATAGTATTTTAAACAAGGTTACCGATAGTTAAGATAACAAAACTGCAGTTAGCAACTGTTAGTCAAAATAGTATGCTTACTCATAATCCGACTTGATAAAAAGTCACTAAAGATAAACGACTTATCGCAACTAAAGTTTCAGACGTAGTTATCAGAATAGGTCACAAGCTAAAATAACAAATCACCCCCCACGGTCTAGGTTAGCTGTAGGGTTCAAGCTCGACGTATAATATAATTTATTGTGACGACTTGCTATCTCGTATTTCTTGATGACATTTGACGGAATTATCTATTTATTATTCAATACACAAAGTCGTATGCAAACAAGAGTCTAGAAAAAAAAAACACACAAATAGAAAACATCTATTTGACGTCAATATTATGTCAATGCGATTCTAAGTAATTTTTTGTGATTATTTGCATAACAGACACAAATATTAGCGTGCATTTATATTTTCCAAGCATAACGTAGTGCAAAATAATTATTAATTCCTGTATTCACAATCCTTTTACAGAATGGTTCTACAATTCAAGAAAAAATATGTACAGTTAAACTCTCGTATAAGGTTTTTAAGACTTTTATAACCCTAAAAAGTTGCTTCCAAATTAGGCTATTTTTAAATACAGTTTTCAAGGGACCAAAAAACATAATGTTTTGCTTAAAAACCTCTCATATGTATTTTTTTTTTTTTATATGAATACCGCACAAGAGTCTCAACTGCTCCCAACCATCTAGAGCCAGTAAGACTATGGCATCCCCAAATAGGGTATGTTGTGAGGCTGAAGGTAGTGGGGAGGGGAAGGAGATTGGGAAGAGGGAGGTAGGGAAGTACCTGGCTATATCGATCTGGTCACCAAACACGGCTAAAGCCATTTCAAACAATGTTTCGATTCTGAATAGTGGTCTTTCACCAAGGCGATACTTAGAGTATCTACCACTCTGGAACGTGCTGCAAATATACTTTTTTATATGAATTAAATGTATTATGACACATTTTAATTAAATAAAAGTTATTGGTGCACGCCGGGTTTGAACTCGCGACCTTTGTATTCGTTGTCGAGCGTCTTACCACTCGACCATGGAGGCCGTCAATGTATGTACAAGTATATACTCGTATGTATAAGGCTTTCAAGCAAATATTGTACAAATTAGATGAGTAATATGATTGCAATAAGAGAACTAGTACATGTGTCTTTTCAAGAGTTCCACTTATATATTTCCCTTGAAAGCCCCTCTGCACAGCATCCCAACAGACATAGGCCCTGAGAAAACACCTCAAGGTCTATGTGCTAATAAATTTAAGTTGAATTACCTGCATAAGCACAGCGGGGCCCAGATACTTGGTTCCGTTCCACCAGTAAGACGGACAGGACGTGAGAGCAGCAAGCGCACAGGATGCACTCGTAGAGTCCGTCCAGCTTGGCGCGGTCCTCCACCGCCTGCAGCAGTTGGGTGCGCGGCGCACCGGGAGCCAACTCGTCGCGCTGCAGCCACGGCTGTATGGACTCGTACTGGCGGTAAAAGTTGCTCATGTCGGGCACCAGGTCCTTCACCACGTACATGTGCGGGAGGGGGTAGATCTTGGAGGGCTTGGCGCAATCAGTGTCGATTTTGCTATAAGCGTAATGATTTTTGATGATGTACATTGTAAGAAATCAATGCTTTATTGGTATCTTACTGATTACTAAGGAATTACTGATTAAAGCGATGTTATTCCCCAATGAAAGAAAAAAAAAAACGCTAAAATGAATTAAAAAATTTGCGATTTTTTTTTCGAAAGTCCAAATATAGAAAGTAAGTGTATTGGAACTTTTTTCGTTATCCTTTTATGAATATACGATCACTATTCTTTTTGATTCGCTTTTATGTTGAGATGGACATAATGGCAACATTTGAATAATTAAATCTGGTTTTAAATTAATCTCTCCGATACTACCAAGATTAATGATCTATCTCTCTCCCAAAAATTACTGAAAAAGGGCTGAACTCTCCTTTCTAAGAGGTGACAATGAAGAAGATTGACATTGAAACTAAATTCAAAGTATATTTCAACTATGGATTCATTTGAATTTGAAACTAACCTAAAAAACCTCATAAATAATACAAAAATTGTAATGTTGCCAAATACAATGAGGTTAGCTAACCGATTCCATTATAGCATGATATTTTCCGTCATTTTTTACAATAAATCCGCATAAGCTCAATTATCAGATTAGCCAGATTAGCATCCAAGTCTAATATTTGCTTCATGTAATACAATATAAAACAAGTCAGTTTTCAAATATTGCATATCTGTACATCAACCAATAAGAAGACATAACACTCAGAAAACGGGGGGTTTGCCAGAGATTCACATTTGTTTTAATTCTGATGAATCTGTAACAAAAATATCAAATGTTTTTCGAGGATGCACTCGGAATGCAAGTAATTTATATTTTAGATTAATAAAAACTAACCCTTACCATTCACATTCTTACTTGTTAATCGATTTTCAAATCGGTTTTCAGCTATAACATTAGTGGTAAGGATCAGATTTTATTTTATGTGCGATGAATTAGTTACTTTCAAACATGTACAATAAAGCATGAACGAATGCAAATGAATATCTTCTATTTTTTTAAATGTCCGCCCATTTTTTTTTTTCTCAACACCCTTTTACTTTTTTGTTTATGTTTTGAGTCCGAACTGCTCCCAGCTGTCCGCAGCCAGTGGGACTATGGCATCCCCAATCTAGGGTAGTATATTCTCTAAGTCAAAATAACAAACTATAAAAAGCACATTGTTTCTGATCATGGAAGGACAAATAGTTTTCAGACAATAGTAAATTTATTGTCAGGCCAAAATGTTCGGTTTCATAACACTAAATTAGCATGAACTTCATCTTGAATCTAACGAGATAAGTCAATATTTTTTTTAAATCATTAGTTTTGAAGAATCTGATAAAATTATGTAGACAACATTAGATTTTTTTTTTAAATAATAAACATTCTATAACAACTGGAGATACGGTTTTATCAATCAATTAAACTCGCAAGATTAGTGGGGCCACTGAAGATGTCTCAATATCTCGAGTTGTGGTTCAGTGTTAAGGTCAAACTTTTTTTATGAAAAAAATTATTCAAAAGGTAGAAATTGATGGAAAAATATTATGATTTAATAATATGAGATATCTTTTAATATTGCACATACCGCCACCTTAAATAATTAGGTTTATTATATTTCAATTCCATTCAATTTCATATACAAAACTGTTTTTTTTTAATTTTGAAAAGCTGACTAATATTTTTAGAGTTTTTTTATTAATTATAAGATCTTCAAGGACGGATACTCATTTATTATTGACAATAAAAGAGGTAGCACTAAATTATTATTACCAAATACATAAAAAAGAATGAATTCTAGGAATCCAATTTCTCTTGTGAACGTTTCAAACACTACAGGAATATGAGTCTTGATGGACATAATAAAAAAACCACAAAAACCATAGCAACAATCATTTTTGTTTATATAAAAATAGATAATTTAAATGTTATTTCATTATTCTTTCAGGCATGGAAATTTACCTGATGCAAGCCAAAGTGTTGACTCCCCCAATGTTCATGGCGCAGGATCCACAGATTCCTTCACGGCAGGAGCGGCGGAATGTCAGAGTGGGGTCCACCTCATTTTTGATCTTGATCAGAGCATCCAGTACCATGGGGGCGCACTTATCCAGGTCGACCTTGTACTCCTGCATGCGGGGCTTCTGCTCTGGCTCGTCTGGGTTCCATCTGTAGATGGAGAACGTCTTCGTACGAGCAAGAACAGCTCCTGACGAATGGATCCCGCGAGAAGCCTTAAAAACACAAAATAATCCTTGTTAATAACTACTAATACATCGGGTTTCCTCGAAACAAGAATCGAGGAAAACTGCTCCAAGTTATGTAACTGTCAAGAAAAATAACATAATAAATTAAGTAAACCATATGGAATCGTGGAAAATAACAACACTGTTATTACATACCTGACCGAAGGCACCTGCCACAATTTTTAACAAATTCATTTCAGCGGGCATTATTTTACAAATCCAGATGACGTTTAGAATGGTTTATTTCGTATCCCGCTTCCCTTTACCTGCCCTGCCAAATTCTCGAGTTTATTTTTCTCTGTGGCGCTGGCGACGGACTGAATGTCATAGATGCTAAACGCTCGAAGGCGGAATAGCTATTGACGATTGATAAAAACATCCAGAATAAGGCGTTGCAGATTGCCGATAATGTAACCCTTTCGACCCGTAACACCTAAATGCGCTTCTTCGTAATTTTGATGTTTTATACTTCATCTAAGAGAAATAGAGAGTTATTATGACTTCCACTGTGTTTTGAATTGCATCAACTATCAACAAACATCCAATCATTATTGATAAGACAACGCAACACTCCAAACACGGGCGGTTTGCCCGAGTTTACATTTGAATTATTTCTGATGAAAATGTATCAAAACATTTAACATTTTTCAAGGATGCACTAGGGATGTAAATAATTTTTATTTTTTGGATTGGTAAAAACTGGCCTTCACCATTCACATTCTTATCGTAAAACGTTTTAGAAATTTCCAAATCGTTTTTCAGCAATAACACAACCAGATTTTATTTTTCTTTGCAATTAATTAATTACTTCCCGAGAGATTCATCTGAAAATATTTTAGATTGTAGTAATATGTTCATCAAAATTAATCAAAGTGTACATCTCAAGGAAAACATTTTTCTATGTCTGCTACAGCAAATTACACAGCATGCCCCCTCTATCCGCCTTGCAAAAAGCTTATTTTTTTCGTTCCGGCTTTTAAGTTTTGTTGTTATTTTATTTTATTGCTGTCTGATAGTGTGCCAACAAACAATAATTTGTTCTAACAAATACTTAATGATAATGTGTTTTTTTTATTATTTACCTACTTGTAAACAACGGCTTATTGTATTTATCCGCAATGTAATATAACATGAAAGAGTTCAAAGGATTTCGTTTCATTCTTAGGTGGTAGATACTCTGAGTATCACCCTGGTGAAAGACCACCATTCGGAATCGAAACGTTGCTTGAAATGGCTTAAACCGTGTTTGGCGACCAGATCTGAATAGCCAGGTACTTCCCAACCTTCTTCTTTCCCATCTTATTTCCCTCCCCACTACCTTCAGCCTCACAACATACCCCAATTGGGGATGCCATAGTCTCACTGGCTCAAACGCTTGGGAGCAGTTGGGACTCTTGTGCGGTATTCACAATAAAAAAAATAAAAAGGTTTCCGTCTATTTTTAAGGAATACCCCTCACTTATTATTTCTAGGGTAGTGTTAAGTGTGTCTTTTTGAGTTTTTAACGGTATTGGACGTCTTCCTCCTTTATCTAACGTTTCAGATAGCCTTGCAATGTTTTTCGGGGAAGATGTTGGTTAAAGAAATAAAAATAGTTTATTACGACTAAACACTGCAACAGATAATTAAATAATATATTATAATATTTTATTTTGTCAAGTTACCATCCAAAGAATTGATTGTAACCTAATCTCATGAGTTTCATGTATTCATTTCTAATTTGGTTGGGAAATAAAATGAAACACCCTGTTCCAAATTCACTATTTACCAGAAGAAGTCCGCATATTTTTTTTGTTATTGTAATAAATTGATTATTACAATTAAGATTTTTGACATTCTGTAATTTATGTTCAAACTTTGTTCATAATTAATTCTGGTGATTTTTTAAATGATTGATTGTACACTAATTAGATTTTATTCGCAAATGCGGATTATAAAATGAAAAATACCCAATTGTTAAGCCTCCGATTAAAAAAATGTACTCTAATATGGTGAAATATTTTTATTACATATTTATTTTGGTTTACAGCACAATTTGAAAGCATAAATGAACAGTTTTTAAATACCGAAATCGAATGAATATTATTTTAATTACAGTATATTTTATAAACATATAGTATCTAAATAATATTTCTACCATAAGTTTTCAACCCAAATCTAAAACCCAAACAATCAATATGTTGCTGTCAGTATTGTGTTATATTTTAACAATAGCAACAGCAGTTTATAATAATTACGGTTAGCAAAAAAAAAGCGTTTGACTTGCGGGTGCATTCCGTTTTCAAGCCACATGGTACATGTTTTTTAATAAGTAGTAATGTTATAAGATAACTTATTTGATTACACCACGTTTTTTTAGCGTTACGAATTTATGAAAAATATATTTTCTCTAGTGCCGCTTTGCAAAACGATTTAGATTTTTTTCCTCAAGAAATAATCATTTTCGCGTTTTATTTTTAAAAATTACCAAATTTATGTAAAAATCTTGACATTCTTGTTTAAATTCCGCGGTAAAATTATAATGTTATTCTTTATCATTATTGAACATTGAGCAGTCTCATTCCCTGATAGTTCTTGGCTATATTTAACCTCTGATAAATATTAGTGAATCAGGCCGTCGGTGCTTAAATTTTACGGTGGTTTTTCTGCAAATTTTTGATTTTGACAGGAAACGTAAAATGTGCAAATGTACATAATAATAAAATGATGTATGTACAAATTTCAAAAGATATTATTGTTGTTTTAAAATCTTGCAGTCCATCAATATATGTCCACTAATTGAATTGTACATACATCTTATTTATTGTTAAACTATTGATATCATCTGGATATCAACAATATTTACACATCCGAATGTCTGTATTTTTATGATATTTTATACAGTAACTATATAACATGTCTGAGGCACACATTCTCGACTTGCCGGATGAGATTCTAGTGAATATATTCAATTACTTGGATTATTTCACTTTATTTAGCGTATCGAAAACGTGTAAAAGATTTGAAAGATTTTATTGCGATCCTCTGATAATCAGGTACGTCTACAATTTGTGTCATTCAAATTTTAATCATGCAGGAAATCACATGGCTTATTAATTATAAACATTAAAACATTTATTCACCTAAGTTGAAATATTCTTACACTCTTTGAAACCGCACTTAACCATGGGCAAACTGATGGCATGGAATTAGTTATAAATGAGTTTTTTAAACTGTTTACAGGAAAGCTTACTTCGACAGCCAAAATGCCTGCGAAGTAGGATGGAAGGACATCAAACAGTTCTTAAGATGTTCCAAATGTTACATTACGCACTTAGATATAAGCTACGTCCATTGGTTACCCATAGCGCCACTAAAAAAAAGTTTACTAGGGCTAAATAACCTCAAACATCTGAATGTTATTGAGACAAACCTTAAAGTTTTCCATGTCAAAGAAATAGTTACAAAGCATCAATGGGTGAGTGTGTTCATACTGCTTTTATGTCTACACTACAAAATAATATTATAATTATTCTGTCTTAGTTAAAACAAAGAAATACCATTAATAAACATATTACAACTTTGACATTATCACTTACATTATGAATAAATTGTTTCCTACGTATTGAAATACATAAACCACATTGCATATTTTTTAAACAAATAATTTTTAACACACTCTTTTTTTGATACCAGTTCTATCTTTATCTTTAAATTCAATTTGCTTGTAAATAGTGCATTACGACATTTGAAAACTGTTATTCTTTTTGGTGTTCTGATGCTGTCTTTCTCGATATATACAGATATTATATGTTTCAACTGCCCATTCTGATTTAAACAAAGTATTGTTAAATCACAATATCCGTAACTTATTATTTGCAATTATTTCAATAAATATCTACATAAATAAAATTTAGAACTATGCAAATGTCAGAAACGAGTCTATCAAACTTCTCTCTTGGTAAGCTGACTTCAATCCTGGTGTTTGGATTTCCTTATATGGATTGCCGTTAGTTAAATAGAGGTTGCATCGGGAAGAGCCTAATTATGCATTTGAGCGTGGTTTCAACAAAATTTCAGTTTAACGGTTACTAAATTTCATAGGAATAAACAGCCGTTAATATCGTGTATCTACTGACAACTGAAACCGCGTGTGTAGAAAAAAAGCAGTGGGTGTTATTGGGCGAGCGATTCAAAAAGTCTCATCGCTGGGCATTTTACTCCTTTGTGAATAAAGCTCTATTCTTATTTTTGGTGATAAATTAAAAACATATTGTTTTTATTTCAGCTGAAATCTGTTGCGATGTCTCTCACTGAAGGGGACCTTTCTAAACTGAGAGAAGGTTGGATGTCGGTGGATTATATCCACTTTTTTGTCAGATGTGATCTACTTCAACATCTCATTACCAAATATTTTACTAGAAAACACGAAGGTTTGATTGTGAAGGTAGGTTGTGCTGACCATATTTCAATAGAACAGTGCCCATAAAGCTGAATCTAAATTGTTTTATTCATGATACAAGAGTGTATAATCATGATTATTAAATCAAAATAACAAGAAATCAAAGCAGTTTTTTTTCTTTTAATTGATTGAAAGTAAAATATGTAGCATATTTACTAAAAACTCTCTCGTATTGAGTCGTGGGTTGCATGTTTCCCATGCAGCGCTTAACTGTATTAAAATGGTTAATTATTGATTTTCTTTGACGTTTCAAAAATATGAGCACCTAATAATAATTAAATTCGATTCTCAAGACAGAAAAATCAAACGTGCAGACAACATCAAAACCTTTACCTAAATTTCTGATAATTCAATGTTCATTTTTAAATGAAAACTTTATTTAAATATAATTTTACAGATCATTTTTTTTAGCCATGGCACTGCCGCAGGCGTACTTTTCCTAGAACACGATTTCTTATAAATATAATTTACTTGTATTGATTTCTCTAGAGTTAATTTTACAATGTGTATTTATTCTAAAGCTTGACAGAAAACAACTGCTTTTGGTATAATTTCCCTGAGTAGCTATGCGACCGACCATTGTTTACGTAGATATCACATAGGAAATTCTCACATACAAGGGTGCGTACTTACGGGTGCGTATAAGTACACAACACATTGACAACGTCCCGTCAGTAAATTTTTATTTAAATTGATTTTGATAAATTAGCTCCGACGTAAGAAGTAAATACCAACCTCTTCGATTATCACTCAATGAACGGTTTATTGTTGCTTCCAGCTAGAACTTTCCGACGAGACAGAGCAGTTTGAATGTTTCTTTCTCCAGTTTTGGAGACAGCTGATGGCGAAGAACTACAAGCGATACATCATCATCAACAAGAGCCCCCCCTCCGGCCACAACAGCCCAGGCAAATACGACCCTCTGATCTTCAAGTACAGAAACAACATAGAGCCCGTTACTCATCACATATTTATTGAGACTTATGACAGTATTCATTTGAGCAGCCATCTCTGTCCGGGTAAGACCATAATTGTGTTGCCCGGTGACTATTGGCACTTCCCGCACTAAAAACTTTTTTTAATGTACACCATTATTTCATGAAAAGTTTTGCAGTGAATTAAAAACAGCTAAGGTCAATTTGAAAATTAAACATTTCATGCGTGTCTATTATATAAATGATTCGATCAATGAATAAATAAATAAAGGAGACGCGTTTGACATTTCAGATATCGCCGATAATGAGTTTGTCAGACACTATGCGACGTATTTCAAGATACAGCAGCACTACATTTTCGACCCTTGCACTCTGTACATATGCAGGGCTGATGCTGATGAGACCAAAACACTAGAGGTAAGATTATTCAGTTGCCAGATGCAGACCTAACCAACCCATAATTTAAAAAAAAATAATGAATTAAAAACGATTTGTGGTGATGATTAATTTACAATCTTTTTAAATTTTTTGTTCACCCTGAGCAATGTTAGCGATAATACCTTTCATTCTAAATGAGCCTTCGTTACATTGTTTTTTGTGATTATCGCACAAGAGTCCAAACTGCCCAGTGCCAGTGGGATTATAGCATTCTCAATTTGGGGAATTTGGGAGGCTAAAGAAAATGGGAAAGGGAAGGAAGTGGGGAAGACGAAGGTTGAGAAGTACCTGGCTATTCAAATCTGGTCACTAAAAATGACTGAAATCATTTCAAGCAAAGTTTCGATTTAATTTGGTTGTCTTCCACCAGTGCGATACCGAGAATATCTATCACTTTGATCACGACATTGATAATCTTCGTTAATCAGAAATATTTTTTAATATTTATTTTAACCATGTCAGCTGTAAATAGGGCTAGAAATTTAAATAAAGTATTGCAATGTAAGGCATCATAAATCTCCCTTCCAAACAAGAAATTTTGCACTCATAAATTATAAATGCCCAATATTTGAGGGCATATATCTGTATGCGAAAGGAAGAGAGAGATGAGTCAATAAAATCGAGTTTTGAGTTAAGTATGCAGAGTTGTTCCTTAGATACATATCTACCAAGGAAAAATTAGACGAGTCTGAAAATAAAATAATGTGCTATTATTTTTTGAAAAGGGACACTTGACATCGTCGGTGTAGTCCAATACCGCGTATGAGCCAATCATTTAAAAATACCTTTTTTTGGCGCTTTCAGTTGAACGGCACAAGCCGCATATATTGGCATATTCAAATTCTGAAATTTACCAATCAAATGCGTGCACTCGTTTCAAGTAAATACAAAGAAGCAAGAAAAACAGCGTGAAATGGAAACGTTTTTTGTCCCTCCTGAACGTTTGACAAATGGTTCTTCCGCAGTATTGAACTTACATCGACGATATGACATGACTCCCCTGAACATCTGCGTTTATTGACTCATCCCTCTCTTTCTTTCGCACACAGATATTATATTATGAAACCTGCTGAGAGATCAACTTTCAGAATTAAACAGTTGCCTTAAATGAGAGGTTAACATAGCTAACCAGATTTGAATAGCTAGGCCTCCGCCATTTTCTAACATTCCCCAATTAAGCGTGGCATAGTCCACTGGCGCTGTGCAGTGAGAAAAAAAAAAAAATTATTGTTGTTTTTATTACAACTTTATTTTTTCAACAGACCTACGTTCGGGAGCGGGTAAGAATTAGAATGTCGGAACTGTGCTACCTGAAAAGACATGAGTGCTATTTGAATGATCAAACACCAATACTAAATCACTTCAAGGAGAAGAAATCCTTGAAACGTCTCTCTATGGATGAATGCCACCTGTGTGTCTTGGGTAAGGCCCTTTTCAAGAATATTTTTATTAATTGATTACATAATAGCCCAATAAAGTTCATTATTTAATTCAATGAATATTCAGTACCAACAAATTATTGTTTAAATTTCACCCCGTGTGAATTAAGAATTTTCGCTGACCTTAGTTTAGCTGTTGAAACTTTTTGCTGACAGAAAAACCTTAGTTAATTTTGTGGTAGTGTTGCCCATCAAACTTAGGTAGTGTTGTGCGTCAAACATTATTTTCCCACTGACCGGTTTTTGTATTTTAATACGGTGGTGGAATAATCTTTATAACAAAGTTATAATTTACAAAAAAAATATATATTTTTAGAGTTGCCATATTCATGAATTGATACATTAAAGTTTTTTTTATCTAAGACAGGTACTTACTCATAATCTCAGCTTTCAAGTCTTTCAACGCATATTAAAACAACTTAACCTTGCCCGAATTAACAGATGGCGGAAAGGATTTGTACAATTCACTCTTTATGTATTTGTAAATAAGTACTTTTCATTTTTTTCATAGCTGAGCAGCCATCGACTGACTCACCGTTATTCAAAAAATTGAGAACATCCAGAATTCCGCAAGTCCCTAAAGGAAAGAAAAATGTGTTCTGCAAGATGTTAGATGCAAATGTTAATTTGGAATCCTTGAAGATACTTACAAACGGATCGAGAGATTGTTACAAAGAGTGAGTATTGGATTTTCCACCCACGAAATTCCTGTCTCTTAGTTATATTCATTTCATTTTATTCGGTTTTCAATACACGCATACTCAATTTATGAATGTATTTATTTCTGAGAAATATACGGTTTTCTTTTTGCTAAACGGATGTCTCGGCCAAGTTTTTGTTCAAATAAACCTTTTGTTTTATTAAACTCATTAGCTCGATCTTATTTTCATAAGTATCTATTTTTCTTTTTCAAAGTTGAGAATCAAATTAAATTTTAAGATCAACCGGTAGGTACCGATTTTACCTTCTTCCCACTCAATAAAAAATATGCAAAATGTTATTTGCAATTTTGAACTGTTTGTTTTCGACTTGTTACGTACGTCGTGTTATGCATGTAAAATAAAAATGTATTAAATAATATGAATAATCTAAAACACAAATATGAAACAGAAAAAAATGCAGAAAACTAAAAAGAACAATGATCATTATTTCTAATTTTGAAACTGTTAATTCGTGGTGGAATTCCATTTTAATGATTTAATAAAAAAATTTGTAACTTTATTCCACTTTTATTATTTATATTATATAAACACTTGTACTAGTCTGAAGATGGCCGTCATAGGCTGAAACCGGTCCAGTCAAAATAATAAAAGTGGAATAAAGTTACAAATTTGTTTTATTAAATCAACAATGATCATGACCGAGACTCGAATTCTCGGTCATGACCATTGTTCTTTTGAATTTCTGGGTTTTTTCTGTTTCATATTTGTGTTTTAGATTATTCATATTATTTAAATATTCAATAATAAATAAGCATCAATACTTTCAAGTTAATTCCAATTTTAATAAAATTGTATTGTTCAATACCTTATGGAATAGTTTAAAATGGCATTTTACATAGTAATTTCTATTTATTTTACTCTTTGTTTTTGCAGTAATCACGACCATGAAGCAGGAAAACTTGTGTTAGACACTTCTTGTCTAATTGAGGTTGCCAAATTAAGTCGTCTTAGGCATCTCTCATTGACAGTTTTACCAGAATATCCAAAAGACTTCTTTACGCAGGTAAACATAATATGTATCTATTTTTATTATCTACTTTGATGTTTAAATTATTTTATGTTTGTGAGTTAACTATATTTTTTGTATTTTTTTCTTCTTACTGTGCGTACTATAAAAAATGGTTGCATTAAAAAAAAAATGTCTTCAAGGTTTTTACACATTGCCATCACCTGGAATACATTGGAATGTATATCAACTTTAGTTTCCACCATTCGGAGTCTTTAACGGAACTTCTTCATCTATGCAAAAATATCAAGGTTTTAAGGTATTTAATTGTTGATCATTATTTATCTAACACATAACATCTTTGTTTTCAAAACAGAAAAAAATTGCAATAAAACTCCTTCAACAATTGGTTACGGGTCATTTTTTTAGACTCGGCACATTATCATAGACCAGAGGTTCCCAAACTTTTTTGTCCCGTAGACCACTTACCGATTTTTTCTGTTTTGTATAGACCCCCTACTTTCCTAATATTGTTTTTTTTTAGCGTTGGGAAAAACTTCAAAGTTTTGTGAACGCTTCAGGAACTGCTAGTTCTTTGAAATGAACCCTTCACTGTGAACACTTCAATTGAAGTCGAGTCGCCAAAAATAGTACTAGTCGGTAGAGATCTCAAATCGAGAAGTGCTAGCAAATCAACAAAAATTCCTCTCCGAAAAAAGCACTAGTCGTTAGAGATTTGAAATCGAAAAGTACTAGCAAATCGACAAAATATCCTCCCCAAATAATTTATTTAATTATGGGAATTAACGTCTATTTTAAGAGAGTATTACGTAAGTACCTACATAGGTACTGTCTGTGAGGTGGATTATTACATTTGCGGGAAGCCAAAATTTTGGTGACGGCCTGTCTAAATGGAATCCACTCTCATGGACCCCCATTTACGTCTCATGCACCCTCCATTTTTTTTTTCATTGACGTGGACCCCTTGCAGGTCGGAATCGACCCCTGGGGGTCGATATAGACCACTTTGGGAATGACTGTCATAGACGTATATATTATTATTATAGAGGTTATATTTCACAAAAATGGCGATATATAAATTATTCAAATATCAATATATTGTGTACTAATAAACCTTACTGTATGTGTGAAAGCTTCTTTTACGAGTAAAAGACAGGGTTATGTAATCGCATCACTCAAGAAAGTAATGCAAGTTCATATTCGTTGACAACGCTCAAATTGTACACTGAGCACAGTTGTTTACTGTCATGTTTTAGAATATATATTTAATTTTTTTTAGCTTTGAAAAATTTCTTTATAAACTTTTTTATTGTGTCATCTAGTTAAAGTATTGCCTGTAGTAAAGTAAGTAAGTTTTTAAGTTTTTTTACCTTTCGAAGTACAGAGCCATGACAAAAAAATTGACCCATCTAAAACCTAGCACTCAAAAATTGACCTAAATGTCACTTTCTAATACAAGCAATACTACAAATGATTTATCTGTAAATTTTCTATGGGTATTTACGAAAATATTTTTCCAGTTAAAATTTTTTTTTAACTGCAATTTTGTAAATTATATGAAAAACGTACTAAAATGTCAGTAAAAGGTGCAGTTTGAAAATAAGCAAAGGCATTTTTGAACGTTTTACCTAAAATTCCAGTATGCATTTCATAAAGAATTTAAAAAATGACTGTTTAAGAATTGTATTCACTGGAAACCCTAACGTATTTTGTAGCGTTGTGACTGCTTTGAAAGAACTACTTCTTTTGGCAACAGTTCCTACTTCATTCATTGTTCATTGAACAAATACTTCAATTGAAGTCGGCAGTTCATTTTAGCGTTTATTCATTTCAATAACTTCATTTCATTGAACAAATATTTCAATTGAAGTGGTAGTTCATTTTAGCCTTCATTCATTTCATTAACTTCATTTCATTGAACAAATACTTCAATTGAAGCCGGTAGTTCATTTTAGCTTTCATTCATTTGATTAACTTCATTCCATTGAACAATACTTCAATTATAGTTGGTAGTTCATTTTAGCGTTCATTCATATCATTGAAAGAAGTACTTCAATTTGCAGCAGTACAGTTGCAAAGGCATTAAAAACGAAGGAACCAGTTCCAGTTCCTTTCGTTTTTAAATCTCTACCGACTAGTACGTGATTTTAGTGGCGAGGAACCGGTTCCAGTGCTTTTCACTTTGAAATCTCTACCGACTAGTACGTTCTTTTGGTTTACAAAGTTCTACCGACTAGTACTTTTTATTTTGGCAAGGAACCGGTTCCAGTTCTTTTTACTTTCTAAACTCTACCGACTAGTACGTGCTTATTCGGTGAGGAACCGGTTCCAAAAAGAACTGAACAAACAAGCGGATAAATTCAAATCCCTTTTTTTGTGAGTTCGACTTCAATTGAAGGGTCCATTTTAAAGAACTAACAATTCGTGAAGCATTCACAAAACATTGAAGTTTTTCCCAACGCTAGTATTTTGCATTACAGTAATTATTAATACACAAATGTTTTTTTCTAGAATGCATTGCGAAGTACGGAAAATTGACCTATTGCTAGAAAATTTAGTGCCCTGCAAGACCCTAGAAGTTATTGAAATAGTAGATAAATTAACTGTGACGCAGAAGAAACAAAGGATAACCCTGTTGCACCTGCTGAAGTTGACCAAGAGCTGTAGCAAACTGCGCTTCCTAAAGATCGAACAACACGATTTGAACAATAAAGACAAAGAGCAATATAAACGGTTTGAAAATATTTTACGTTCTAAAGATGCATATATTTATGTGAACTTGACTGATTTTAGTAAGTACCTATTTTTTAAATTGAATGCTTATAGTTTTGACACTACTGTTATGTAAATAAAAATCTATATTTTATTTACACTATTATTTCAAATAGGATAAGACTGTACCTGTTTATGGTTCCACTTGTTGCTGTGTTATATGTTATAAGACTCATAAATTATGTCCATTTTAATATTTTAAATTAAATGTTTTTATTTCAATGACGAACTGTTTGTTTTCCTAAATGTGGTGTCATTGCCTTCGATTTATCCCTTATTGAATTAAGTTGATCAATGGTAAGTCACTCTAATTTCCCGTCCTTTTTTTATACCTTTTGCCATATTGCAATATAATCATTGAACCTGCTTGCTGCCGGGAAGGGGGACCCAGTTTTGATTAGGCCATGAAGTAACTAAAAGGTTACCAAAATAATAAAAGTTTATCGGCAGCTAAAAAAGATATTATAACTGAAGTCTTTTAGGGCAGTATCCCCTTACATTGGAAAATGATGCATAAGTGTTTTATTTTAGTTCGATTTAGTGGAATGAAAAATTTACTCCGAACAGGATAAATAACAATAAGTGCAAATTTCAAAATATCTACGAAACGATGGTTATAATAATTAATTATGAAAATAAAATGGTTCGGTCATATTTATAAATTATCTTTGAAAATATTATTAGCCTAACAAATAAAATCATGACATTTCAAAACTAGTACTTACTTTCATATAGCATAATATAAATCCAAACTTTGAACGGCGAGTGAATGATTTATGACAACAAGTGTATGGCAACACCAGGCGTTTGACCGATTGTAATGTAACCTGACCTGACTGACGTGGATAAAAATTAATTCCTTGAAATTCATGTTGAAATGGATAAATCATTGCCTTGTAATTAATCGACATGTTTTAAGGAGTGACGGCGTTTTTAGATTCGCAAACATAATATTTCGTACTGACAAAAAGAAGTGTGTTCGGGCTCATCTGTCAGTTTTTTTTAACGGTGCGTAACCTTCTTATTAATCAAATTATTGTCCAATAATCATGATAAATATTGTGATAGTGTTATCCGAAGTGCCAGAATACTTCCGTGCGATTTATTTCTTCTGAATGTTTACATCATTCTTGGCGTGCTTTAGTTCCATAGTTTAACTGTCAGAAGAGTAGACGAACAGTAGGTACTTATCGAGTTACTTTTGACAGCGGATAGTGATATTTTGCAGATCGGGGATGATTTTATAAATGATGTTTCTTATTTCTAGATAAGTAAAGATGATGCAAGACGCGGAGCTGTCCCCGCCCAGGAAAAATATCGTTTCCCAGGCATGGACTAGGTTATCACAGGTAAGGTTTTCCATCTTGTGCACTGCAATCGCGTTGTTTACTCGTGACATCACTTCATGACTAGCCACTAGTTCCCTTGACATCGATGGCCAATCCAACACCGTAAAAGCCTCTATTTTATCGTACTTCCTAAACGTAAATGCATTTACTCTATATGACTGCAACACCCATATTAATAAATGCACTTCAATATCTCGTGATTTTTCAGTTATTTTCCTATCTGATGTTATTATGATTTCATAAAGTAGGTACTCTTCTTATTACCAGAATTTGAATGTAGCCCTTTTATAGATTTATCAATACTAATTTCATGTATTGTATTGTTTATGTGTATCAGTAAATTTCTAGTATTCTTTACAGAGCAAATAAAAGATAAACATAATTGACTCTTTTTGATGTGACTTTATGATTAAAACCTTTATAACTCTAACTTCAATTTATTTTTGAGTGGACCCGTTACACCTAGCAACAGACGTCTTCAGACTGGTTAAATTTTGAGTAATGCTATGGTATTTATAGCTCCATATCGGAAATGAACGCCATTGGCTTTACAAATTGGCTCTGTATAATATTAAACATTTGTGACTTAGTATTTTGATGTATTGCTGACAGAAACGATTTGACTAGAGAGTAGCTACAATTACATTTAAATACACCTTCGGGTGGGTTTATTACCTTCTGGGAGACGGGTTACATAGCGATGATTTGAATGAATCTATGGGTTTTTATATTATCAGTTAATTTTCAGTTTCAAGATTAGAAATAATAATTGACTTAATAGAAATTTCATTTAAATCTTCATACTAATCTTATAGTTTTGCTATAAAAACCAAAATGTTTATTATAATTAATAAACTTGTGGTGCCAATTGCGGGATTGAACCTTGATTAATGAAGTGTGAAGCAATCACTTATTCACTCCCTCGTTAAATATATTTTTAGAAATGTATATGGCTGTCACAATGGTGCACAAAATCATACCTGAAAAATGTATCATGTCTACTAATTAATGAGTTAAAAAATCATCCCAACCCTTTGTTTTTTAAAAGTAGATAAATTATTATATAATTCTCTTAAAAACATGGTACATTTCAATCTACGGTACTTATTAGTTTCACGCTCCCCACATCAGTTCGGTTGAGAGACTAAGTTGAGAAGCCAGTCGAATGGCATGACTCTGCTGAAGGCTAAATGAACAACTGTTCAGTAAGTAAGAATTTTAAGAAAATAACTCCGTTACCCCTCACGGTGACGCATTGTTTGTCTGCTATCTTCGCTTGTCAAAGGTTAAATAATTGTTTTGTAACCCTATTAAGTACTTAACATTCAAATACAATTTATAGTATGTAAATTACTTCAGTTAAGCAATGTAACTGAAATTTCACAAATTGTCACTGTGCCAATGTTAGTTGTGAATGATGAATACTTGGAGCAAGTGGATGAGTTCGTGTATTTAGGAAGTATGTTTACAAGAGACGGAAAGGCTGATAAGGATATTGAAAGAAGGGTGAATGCAGGAAACTCCATTAATGGAGGACTGAACGCTGTTGGGGCAAATAAGAAATTGTCCAAAGAAGCGAAGCTAGCAGTCCACAATGGAGTGCTGTCACATGGAACTGGCAGAGGAAGGATGAAAGTAGACTGAATGCTGTGGAAATGAGATCTTTGAGACGGATGTGCGGTAAAACCATGTATGACCGTATTACAAATGTGGATATCCGGAAAGAATGCAAGGCTGATGTGAGCGTAATGGATAGGATTAAGAAAGGGACGCTTAGATGGTTTGGGCATGTAGAGCGAATGAACGAAGAAAGGAGTGTGAAAAGAATATATGATGCGAAAGTGAATGGAAGAAGAAGTCGGACATGGCACGATCAAGTAAATCAAATACTTGAATCGGTCGTGTGAAGAGTCAGAATAACAGAAGAGTATGTATGAGACGATGTATGAATGTAAATGAAGCAAGAAGTGTGTGCCAAGACAGAGTTGTATGGTCTGCCTACCCTTGCTAGCCAATGTTAGTTTTAAAAATATTGTTTCTGGTGGAGTAAATTGTTGATAAATTTGCACCATCGTTTGATGATTTCTGTTATATATCTCGCCGCTAGATATATATTTGTCGAATACAAATTATACTGATCTCGTAAACAATTGTATCATTTAACAGATATTACCAACTCAACGATGAAATTATAATAACTTAATCATTAATAACACACTCTTACCGGCTCTCCATATTCGCAGCGAAATTTCAGAAGGGCTGTTAGTGGTAAGAATTTACAAAGTTATTTTCTTTCAATGGTAACATAACAAGAGTATCATAACCAAGAATATTTCTCCCTCTAGCCAAATTCAACTCCCTTGAAGGTGAATGGAATGATGTATTTTGACGCAAACGGGAGAGCATTCTATCCACCATCAAGAGAGTTGAAGATTTTACATAATCAGCAAGATTCATTTCCCAATGGATTCGGGAATATATGTGAGGTGCTTCTCTTTGAATATATCTAAGATGCTGGTCTATCAAGAACAAAACATTTTTAGTTATATTCTACTTTATCTTGCACATTTATTTTCCACTACAAAACATAGATGTCAATTCTTTCTATGTTCTGTGGTTTACACACTTTTACGCACACATTTGTTTTATTGTTACTGTGTTGAAATATCAGTTGTTTAATTGATTGATTTGCCTTTCCATGGTGAGAGCAGATTTACCAGGGCTACCTGGATAGTTGGACACCACACACAAAGGGAAGATGGCTGGCCTCGGCCATCTTGATGGGGGCTTTCGTTACCAGAATTGTTACTCAGCAAGTGAGTCCGACTACTGACACGGAACAGTTCACTTCCTCGGAAATGGGATTTGTATTTTGATAGTCGGAGAATGATATGTTGTTTGCAAATTCTGTAGGGTAGATGTTGATTATTTCAGTAGTTTGTCTGCATGTGCCACACTATTTTCAGTAATTAGTAATGAATAGATATTGCATTATATGATCTATAAAAATAACCAACTGGTAGCATGCACTATCAATACCAAATTATACCCTAGCAGTGCCAAAATATGCTCTCAAAATGCCAAAATATATGATAAATAATCAGTTCCCGATAATTGGAAAGTTGACCGGTATGCGAATATGCTTGATTATGTAAGATTTGGGATATTTTTGATTTCCTGCGAGGAGGGGGGGATGACCAGCAAAATTCTGAAGGAAAAAAAACTGGCTCCTCAAAAAATCATTTAATGGGAGGGGGGAGTGACCAGCAAAATTCAAAGTTTTGCATTTGTACCTTCTGGGTTTGAATTTTTCAGATTTCTGTGGAGTTTGGGGGGGGGGGTGGCTAGTGAGTATCTGAGTAAAGAACTGGTTCTTCCGAAATATTGTATTGTATAATATTGGGCGATCCAGTGACGGCAAAGTCATGGGGACACTAACCGGGACAAAAAGGCCCATCTTTAATTTGAAAAGCTTATATTTGAAGAATAAAACGGCTGAAATATGCATTAATGATGAAAAAGGACTCAATTATGCATTATGCAAACTCACAAACCCACTCTGATGTCTAATAATGAATATCTAAATACAATTGGAAATTAGCTGCAGCTGGTATCCTTTAATGTGTCAGTATTAAATATGTATTATATTGACAACCACAATTGTATTATTATTTTTATTTATGTTATACAAGAATCCCAACTGCCTAGAGCCGGCTATGGCATCCCCATTTCGGGAAACGCCGGGAGACTGAGCGTGGGGAGTGGGAAGGTTAGGAACTACCTGGCTATTTAGATCTGGTCACTCATAGGTAAAGCCTAAGAGTTATCGAAATGTTGCTTGAAATAAGCAATGTATCGATTCTGAATGGTGGTCTCTAATCAGGGGATACTTCTACCCATCCAGGGGAGATGAAAACAACTTTAAAAATAGTCGCACAACTTGTAGTGACACAATAAAGAATAAATCATCAGTGGCCGTATTTTGGTTTAAAGTTTTGTCTGCTAATGATGGTCTTCTAGCTGAAATTTACAAAATTTAACCACCACAACGAATGCTGGCTAAAATTTAACGACCCCCCTTACCAAAGGCGAAATTCATTTAAAAGTATTGCATACATGATTTAATCGAAGATTTAAAGATTCCCACCCTAGTATAAATATATTTTTCTATCAATTTATTTATATTAAGTAAATACCTTATAATGAATATCTTAATATTTATCTAATTTAGCCAATGCAAATTAAAACATAGAAATCAATAGAAAAATATATTAATATCAGGGTGTTTTACAGACTGTAGATATAATCTACAATTAAATCTTAAGCATTGATTAAATCATAGATTGCGCAATTCTTTTATGTGAATTTCTCCTTAGAGTCGTTAAAAAAAGTATCAATATTGAGAAACATAGCTACGCAAATAAATAAATAATGAATGTACAATATTAATACATAGTTTAAATTCACACTATTTTCCTGGTAATTACTACCCATCGATTTAAAAACAGTAAACAACAATTTTCCAGCATAATGATGTTATGGAGAGAGTATAATCAAATGCAAATCTTATTTTCGAGGTGAAAACTAAATCCAAGCTACATAAAAACAGAAACCTTTGTGTGTGAGTATGCCAACCAATGCAATGGACGTAAATCATCTCTAAGGTTATAAACGGTATATTAATACACTAAATTAAATTACACATCAACACAATAAATCGAGTACCAGTAATGCAGAAATAGCTCCCGAGTCGTGTGGTAATTAAAACTACATATTACTATTTAGTTTGAACCATTTTTGTCATTTGCTTTTATTAGCATTATGATTCTAACAATCCCAATTGGCAAAAGCTTTCTCTTGCTTTTATATTAAGTCTAAATTGTTCCATAAATCTTTCTGATTGGTTTATCCAAAGTCCAAATGATCTTCCCGATCAATTCCTTTTTTTAAATAAAAATATTTCCATGAAAATAATATTTTTTGCCCGTATTTGAATTATTGTTACTAAAATAAATTGCGCGTTTAACATTCATTTTCGTTTGTGTAAACACTGGTAGCTATTTTGCGTAACTAGCACGAAAGACACAATGACACAATCTAATACAAAAGGTTTGCCTGTACTTACCACAGAGTGCCCGGATTACGAAGGTTTACGATTAAGTACCGTTGTTTTTTACGCAGCCGATTACCTAATGAGAGAATTTTGAATTTTTTATAGTCGTACACTGTGTTTTTGGACTCGCTGACGCCGCGCACGCGCGGCCGGTGGGTGTTTGCAGCCCTCTTGCTATTAGCCTTTGTGGGCCGCATCCTATATGCGCAGGTACGCCTCTTGTCCTACGTCACCATTGCATGGGTTGCGGCATACTCATCACCATGTCCCTTATGTCCTGTACCATGTCCATCGCATCAGTGCTTGTGATCCAGAAGAATCGTTATCAAATTTCAAATCTTACATTTTCTCACATTCAGAGAATAGAATTTTTGAGAGATTTGAAAATGAGAATTCTTAATTACATACAGGGTTTACACAATGAAACTTATAACATAATTCTTTTGATTTGAAAATGTGAAATTATATTGCAATCAGGAATTCGGAGCCCGGATATCAGACATTCTGCTTCGGCTCTCCTCTATGCTCCTACTAAAACAAACATCATACTATATTATTATAACACTTTTAATACATAACCATGTAGCGATGGAGGAAGAATGTAGTGTTTCCTAGTCAATGTCAAGTAATTCGCTTATGTTCCCTAAAGCCCTGATTGCAATGTCAAGAAAATTTATTATTTAAAATTTTCAACGATGGTCACTATGATTTGTAAATCAATCAATTTGCAAAGGAAAAAGTTTCATTGTGTAAACTATTTGAAATTGTTTTATTTATTTTAATGCGAGGTTGCAAGTATGTATGTATTATGAAAGAAATTATGACATTTAAATAATACTTCATCTTATACATTTTTCATCACAGCTTTGTCATAAAAATTAATACGCATCACTTGTTTTATTATTTTATTTTACTGCGTGTTTGAAATAAATGTAAGGTTTTGGTTTGAAAATTAATTGTTGGTGAGAAAATTGTCCAAGGATAAGAATGTAACCAAATCAAATCCAAAAACTAATTAATGTTTTTTCTCCACAGGGATGGTACATTATCACATATGCCTTAGGCATTTATCACTTGAATCTTTTCATTGCATTCCTCACACCAAAGATTGATCCAGCGATGGATTTTGATGGTAAGTAACATAGATAGAAATAACTTACAATATTCTTTTATGAACCAATCACTAAATTCCACAGGTTTAGTGGAGAAAATAAACAGCATAGTTCAACTCTTCTAATATCCAAAACGCAAGAAAAATTGTTTCCTCAAAAATGTTTGGTTAATTGCCAAATTCTTGAAAAGATTAATTGAATATCACATTTTTATTACCTCCCGCATAATGGCGTAATTATGTCAAGAAAATTAAAAGTTCCTTTGAACTCCCTCTTATTTTATGTCTCACATTCTAGCTCAAATTAATTTTTTATACATTTTTTGTTAATTGATGGGCACTATCGTTTTCATAGAACTCAACATAAATTAATAATGTCAACTTGATTTTGACTAAAGATTTTAAATACCGTTTTGCCAAAACAAATATACGAATAATAATTAAAATATAGATTTTTAGGTTAAATTAATTTTAGGTAGATGAGACTATGAGGTTCGTAACCATTATATTGCCAATTTTATTTTGTAATGGTAATTAAATTGGGAATATAACGACCACGAGTTTTGTAATCTAATGAGCTTAATTACGAAAATGCATAATATCAGATGTCCAACTATAATATACCCTCGAATGGGTGTACAATACAATGTCCCTGAATTGTAGAATAATTCAACAGTTTTTTATTTTTTTTAAATCATGTCGACTGTTGAAATTTATACCTGCAAAACTGAAAATTCATGCCAAAAGATATCAATTTACACTAGGGATGGTTGATATCTGAAATTGGGTCACTGCGGTTCCAGTTACCAGTGACTAACGAGGAACCGGTTATTTATTCAGTTATTTTTAGAACCGGTTCTTGTTACCAGAAAGGTTACAAGGAGAAGATTTGTGAAATAATATCGACAATTCCAGTGACGGCCTTGGAACCGGCACAGGAATATCGACCATCTCTAATTCACGCAAATTTAATGAGAATTTAGTTTTTTGCCTTTGGTATATTTTAGAATTATAACCTATAATGTTTTTCAGCTGAAGACGAGGGTGGCCCTGCGCTTCCCACCAGAGCCACGGAGGAGTTCCGCCCCTTTATCAGAAGACTACCGGAGTTCAAGTTCTGGCTGTCGGTGACGAAGAGCACCATCATCGCCATCATTTGCACCTTCTTTGACTGCTTCAACATCCCCGTTTTCTGGCCCATCCTGGTCATGTACTTCATCACGCTGTTCTGCATCACGATGAAGCGGCAAATCAAAGTAAGTTCAGAAATACTAAAAAGATTCTAATATTATTTTATAAAACAATTCTTATTCTAGAATTCTCTTAGATGCCGGCCTGTTCTCTTAAACGGCCTCCATAGTTGAGTGGTAAGACGCTCGACTCTGAATCCAAAGGTCGCGAGTTCAAACCCGGCGTGCGCCAATAACTTTTATTTAGTTAATATGTGTCATAACACATTTGATTCATATAAAAATAATAAAAATTATATTTGCAGCACGTTCCAGAGTGGTAGATACTAGCATAGCCCTGGTGAAAGACCACCATTCAGAATTGAAACGTTGCTTGAAATGGCTTTAGCCATGTTTGGTGACCAGATCTGAATAGCCAGGTACTACCCGACCTTCCTCTTCCCAATCTCCTTCCCCTCCCCAGTACTTTCAGCCTCACAACATACCCTATTTGGGGATGCCATAGTCTCACTGGCTCTAGACGGTTGAGAGCAGTTGAGCATCTTGTGCGGTATTCATATTAAAAAAAAAAAAAGATAGCACCAGAAAGAAGTACTTTGTAAACAGCATGACAGGGTCTTTACACAATCGTGAAAAAATAGCGAATGAATTTCTATTTTTTTTTTTATTATTTGGTCTATAAGTTTACAATACATAATATTTTTAATAAAAACTTGAAACCGAATCGTGAGGTCTGGCATTATGAAATTAAATTATATTAATGAAATTATAACCATTGAAGTAGATTTACACAGTTTTTCTTCTTACAGATGACTTTTTTCATTAGTTTTATCTTAAATATTAATTGTCGAGTATAACTTGTGTCTATGGCACTTGTAATGTGATGTTTGATGTCTCTGAATGTGTTTTAAACGTTTCAAATAAAATATTAAATTTATATGGCAACATTGCATTATTTGTCTAGAGATTTCAGTATGGTTAAAATATCCTTTGTGCTCATTGATTATATACTTTTACTATGACATAGGTATATATCTTGTACAATCACAGATGTTGTTTTCTATCACTGCTAAGGCTTCCCCAAGACAGTAATTATCTTGGAAACCTGATTAGTTTATATTGACATTAAATTAATTATACTTACCCAGAGATACGCTATTAGTACCTATCAGAAAATTATTTACAACAGGATAATAATGGGTATTGGTTTCAAAATCAAATAAATTCTCATTTATGATTTTTACAATGTTTTTCCGCTTTAACCTCAGAAGAGTATTATCATGTGCATAGTTCAATGTGTCATGCCTCCACCGTGAGAGATTGGTCACGCTGAAATCAGGAACTATAGATGTCAGCATACATTTTTAATATTTTTGATAAATGCCGTACCTTTGTTGTAAATAATGCAAATATAGAACTATCTTGTGATGTCATTAAGGCAGAAAAACGCATGAAAAGTAATAAATACAATGCAAAAATGAAACTCAACCTTAAAAGACAAAAAACGTGAAAACTTCTAAAGTGAGTTTTACTGCAACCTAACCTGAATAGTTCTCCTAGTATTGAATTACTTAACTAACATAGTTCTGCTAGTAACAAACTGCTTAATGGACACATTTACCTTGTTCTGCTAGTAAAGAATTACCCAATTAACAAAGGTCTGCGATTAACAAACTGCTCAACCAATGTACTAGAGATAGTAATCATTTCATAACCGACATAATTCATCTAGAAAAAAATGTCCAACCTGACATAATGTTGCTAGTAATGAACTGCCCAATTGACATAGTTCTGTCAGTAAAAAAATGTTCAACTGATATTAAATTAGTAATGATTACCCACCCTACTGATATAACCCTACTACTTAAGAATTGCTCCCAACTGACATAGTTCAGCCAGTAATGACGTTGTTTTGTTTGTTGCAGCATATGGTGAAGTACCGGTACCTGCCCTTCACCCACAACAAGCCGCGATACCAGGCCCACGAAGTGCCCAACTGACATAGTTCAGCCGACAAGGGATCCAAATGATAGTCTTAATACACAGTACCTCGAGCCGCGGCGCTTGCTGGTATTGCCTTTTGTATAAAAATATTTCAAGTTTATTTTTCTCATGAAACGTTGTGAACTTCTGTTTGTGGACTATGGACACTCAAATATTTCATGTTTAAACATATTATTATCTATGCCAATTTTGTATGTTTCTGTATGTTTACTAGGAGAATTTAAAAATTGTATGTTTTGTTTGCTAATGTACGGGAACAGTGGCAAGTCACGAGTGAATGTTTATCTCTAGGTGGTTTTATAAACAACACATAATCGTAACACATTTTATAATCCTATATATAATATTTATGTTTCCAAAATACTTTTGTATCTCAAAGTGATGTACATGCCGTACTGAAATTATTTTAATGTGTGATTGTTTTAACTAAAATCAAATTCATCCGCTAACTTTCCTATTTGGTAAATGATGACAAAAAAATGGCCGCATAACCCCCCCCCCCTCCCCCACCCAGATCATCAGTTAACCCATTATATTCCTTAGAATCAGAACTTTTATTGCCTCAACACGTCATTGAGAACATATTAAATACTGAAATTTAACAATACAAGACGATATTCAGTAGAAGAAATCACAACATCAATAGTATAATACTGTCATACTAAGCACAGAGGGGTATCTGCATTTATATGCGAGATAATTTTTTTTAGATATGCCATTTAACCCCTAGGAGCCCGGTAATATTTGGAAAATATCTCAAAACCAAATATTATATTGAAAATTGTATTTGGAATTTTCATGGGTAGTAACGAAATGTGTTTTAAATTTCTAAAACCTAGCGCTCCACACTAAAAATTGCAGCGCACCTCAAGGTAGTTATAATTTCATTGAACTATTGTAGTTGTTCGGTCTCTGGGGTTAAAATATTGTTTTTATCCATTGCATATTGTAGATAGGCACTGCAGCTATAGAAAATTAGACCTACATAATATGAAAATGATTTTTTTTCTATAAAAATCTCAAAAATACCTACCTAGATACACCTTTTGTGTTTAGTACGGCAAAATAGGGGAACGGTCGTTTGGGTTTGTCTATGGTCATATGTCATTCAGTTGGGTTAACTGAATAAATTTATATTTCGTGTAGCTTGTCGCCGGTAGTCATCAAAGTTAGAAAAGTTATTTGACAATGATACGGCTAAATATTCCATAAAGAGGTACGCAGTATTAGCTTCTTGTAAAAAATAATGATAACTATCCAATTTTATTTTACAAAGGCAGAGCTTTATAGCTTTAACTCAACAAGTTTTTTAGATAGTAAGATTTAGTAGCAATTTTTTAAACTGATTTAAGGAAATACACACAACAATTTGCTCCTGTGATTGTTTAACTGTCAATGATATCTTTATTGTATACTTTTCTGTTAATTACATATAGTCTTTGCGACAAAATTTTCTGTTAAGTGATACACTCATAGTTGTTCAAGAGTTTAACATACACATACCAGATGTACTACTACTCTGGATTGCCATATTCTTCAAAGAATAATGGCCATCTTGCCAAACTTCACACCTTGAAAGCCTGCCCACTGACAAATCTTCTATAACCACTAAAATCTCCTATTATTACCTAGACTGACCTTTGCTTTGGCCAACTCATTTAATATAATTGTATCACATAACAAAAATAGATTTAACAATGGTGCAAATCTGCCTATAGATTTCTCTACCAGAAACATTGCTTTGAAAATCGTGTCACTTAACAGATATTACAGAATCAAAGACAATATCAGAAAAAAAATGTGTGGCCATCTTCTCAACAAAAAAGCAAATTTCAGTTTCCCCGTCTTATTATAGTCTTTTGTAGAACGCATTTACCCGTGAAATCATTAAGAATATCAAAATTGAGGTCACTTTGTAACAAAGAGAACGGTAATCATTTTAAGTATCAAGAAAATAATAGACTAATTAAACGATTAAGTTGTTGAATTCCAAGGTTATACTTTTTTTTTAAATAAATCTTTGTGATTCTACACAGTTTATTTATTTGATTGTGAATTTAGTTTGAAAGAAGTCCACAATTAAATAAATAATTAAATCTTGTATCACAAACCATTTTTTTTAAACAAAAAATATTTAAGATCACTTTGTGTTTTTACAATTTACTGCATTTTTATTATGTTTCAGTATTCAACTTTAATGTAATAATATATTATAAATGTATCAAAATGAATAATTGAGTGGTGACTTGACAATTTATAACATACATATTTACAAAATGCAAAAAGTTAATCTCTAAATAGTGTGACTGGAAAACCCAACTCTCAACTTGTTGGTTTGTTATATTATCCCTTGGTATGTACATAATATTAAATTATATAAATACGAAATGTTGAATATGTAATAATGTAACATCGCAAAAGTACTATGCATATCCAAATGATATGAGTTTTCTAGGGCAACAAATTAAATTTGCAGAGATGTATAACATTAATAAATGAAATCATTACAATGTTATGATATAACACACCTCTTTTATTTAATTACAACTGCAGTATTTATTCCTGAAGAAAAACACCAACTGCACAAGGGGATGGGTTGGGAACTAAGATGATTCAAAACCTTGCTATATACGAGTACATAATTGTCTAGACAGGCAGATGGCATCTTGTTTGAATTAATAAATGGGAATCTTGACTGTCTATGTAGGAAGGTGTTAAAGCAGTAATGTACAATTCTTGGCCCGCAGGCCTATTTGTGTGGCCTTGTTTTGTATGTCAAAATAAAAACCTAAATGTTTGACATGACATTACTGAATTTTGTAAAAAAAATGTTAAGCTATATCTCATATCCTAAACGAATTCTCAAGTAGTGAATGGTAGGTGGTGAATTTCGCTAGTCACCCTTCCCTCCCCCCCACGAAAATCAAAAAAATTCCAGAAATCTAAAATTATGAATTTCACTTGTGTCGCAAACGTTTGAAAAATAGGTAATACAGCCATTCTGCTAAAAAAAATGTTGTGCATAACTGTGATAAATGAATACAATGCACAATGCTTCTGTGTTATGTTAATTATTTTACGGTAATGCGCGTTAGGTTTAGGCCCTAGACGTCATTAACCATGTTTCAATCCTATTTATTCAGACTAACGTTATTTTGGCCAAAAGGCAATGGTAAATAAACATATCTTCAAAAACAAATGCTCGTAAACAAGATTTTTTTCATCCTAGAGTTATTAAAGCGTTATCCAGCGGTATTCAAAACAAAATTTCACCTACTTTAACCTGTAAAGCTGCGGATCGCATGCATTGTCATTGTGGTTAGTATATTGTATTTATATTCAATATGTGAAGTGAATGATGTAGTTGTATACATTCACAACAAAAAGTAGATAAAAACATATTTGTATTTATTTTTTATGTAAATACCACACTAGAGGCCCGACTGCCCAGAGCCAGTGGGACTATGGCATCTCTAATTAAGGAATGTTGTGAGGCTGAAGGTAGTTTGGAGGGGAAGAGGGGGGTTGGAAAGTACCTGGCTATTCCGATCCGTTCACCAAACACAGCAAAATCCATTTCAAGCAACTTTTTGATTCTAAATAGTGGTCCTTCACCAGGGAGATACTGAGAGTATCTACCACTCTGGAACGTGCTGCAAATATACAATATATCATTTGAGTTAAATTACGTGTGAAATAACGCATTATTTCCGCACACTAGGATTTGAACCCACAACCTCTGGATCCATAACTGAGGATAATAATTATGTTCAGGAAAATAATCCAGCACGGTAGCAATAGTTTGGCGAGTTTAATTGAAAAGCTTACGCCTCAACAGTGCTTCCCAAACCTGGGTAAATTACCAATATTGGGTAAAATTCTACATCATTAGACAAGTAATCTCCAATAAGAAGTGGTTTAACTCATCTTAGTTGATATCTTTTCCCACAAGAATGCAGTTTCAAGGATAAAAGGATTTTTTAAACCGAAAAACCAAATATTTATTATGTTTATGAGTATTGGGCAACAGATAAGGTATGTTTGAGAAGCACTGTATTCAAACATAACATCGAGACGATTAGGATTAAATCTGATCAAATCCAAAAAAATCAGGTTTGCAACTAACGCTGTCATCTTGTTGATATCACTTTAGCATAACTATTACGTACTTCCAAATTTATTCAAATAAAATCTAAACCCACATAAAAATACTTTTTACAATGTATTTTTCGGATTACCCTGGTTGCTATCACGATGGCAGCTCAAATTTAAGTACCTACCACAAATCCTGGTGTAAAAGAATTAAAATTAAAACCGGTTGGCCTTCATCATAATAAATTCTGTGGTTTTAAAACAAAGTATTCTTTTATTTAATATAATGTCCAACCACCATGTGATTGCTTCTTACGAAAATAATAAAAAATAGAAAAAATAAAATTAGTCAAATCCGCACATCAGAATCAATAATGGTCTATCCACAATTTAAACTTATCTATAATTTTATGATCTTTTATCGGTTTAAAAAAAACATCAACTGATTTCTATCAAAGACCAGAGTATTATGAGATTTTCCTTTTTTCTACCACCATATCAACAGTTCCCTACCTACACAATATTTATCATCTGTCCCAAATGAAATAGAAGATTTATTAGTTGAAAAAACATATGACTCGCTTTTAAAATTGAATCTCTTGGGATTTCTAAAGATATTGTTTCTGAGATGCCTGTTGAATCACAAGGCTTCTGGCTTAAGGCCAGTTTTATCTCAATGTGAAAAGATTGTAAACGCCATGTTTGCTCTTTGTCCACAGTGGGCCCAAATGGAGATAAAACCTCAATATATCAATACAACATATCTAGGTCTTACTTGTTCTTGCCTTCTTTCTTTGCAGGTTCTACTTGATTTTTCCAAAATATGTAGTACAGTCAAAAATAACAGTTATTCCAATATGCCCCATACGTGTGTAATGTTGATCTGTTGCTTTGTTGAAAAAACATTATTTCATCTGACTTTTGGAGCCAACTCTACAGGTGGAGCCTTATTGATTTGATATGCTAATTTAAAAGACGTACTTACAATTCTATTAACATTTTTATTCAAACATGAAATCGAAATTCAATATTTACTCTGGCAAGTTATGTTTCCAGTGATTTATGTAACGGTACGATACTCCCAACGAAAGTGCCTGCCTGATGTTATTAAAGTTTTTTTTGAGAAACCCTCATCTCTTGCGGCAGGAGCTATTAGTTTGTGGAAACAGCAAAAAAACATTTTCTTTAAAAAAATCACCAATTGGCTTTAGAATAATAGTAATTCTAATAAGCGACAATTAATAACATTTTTAGTGAGACAAATGAATGAAAAGCTCTTTAATTACCCAGATAAATAGTATTCACACTGTGTCGGTGCCAACATTGTTGACAAGATGAGTCAGGTACACGTTTGTAGCAAGGCTGGGGGAATTTGTCTAATCCAGCTTATTTCCACCTTCTTATTGGCATCTAGTTTAATACATAATAAAAGGTTTCTTTTAACATTGCACCATTCTAAACAAACACAAGAAAAATATGCGTTGATGTTATGTGCTCCATAATCTTTTGCGTTGCGCAAACATCAAAAGTATCATTGTGTAATATAAATATTAGCATTTCCCCGAGCCGGATGTTCCCGGGTAGACTGCAGTCACGAGGAGATTGGGGTTTTTTGCTTTGCAATAGCTTTATGAGATTCCCACACACTAAGTAGGGTCCAAGTCATCTGCTGAACAGATGTGTGGGTGGGAATGTGTGGTAGGGATATAAGTTAAGAAGTAATTGATATTTCCACAATTTTTTATGATAGTATGTTAGAATCAATGCAAATCATGTAAGGAGGTATTCAGACTGAACCATAATAAAACAAGATAAACAAGAGATGAGCCACCTGTCTGGCGTAGCTTATAAGTGTGGGAGTGTGAGTGGCCACCTGTCTGCAGTTGTCTAGTTGCAGACCCCTCCCAGTGGCAGTGTGTGTTGACCGGCCGACGGAACAAAACACATGGCTCTATAAATAAAAGCTAAGCCAATTGCTTACATTGAAGTTTATTTTGAGATGTAGCTTTGTGGTGCTCTGTGGAGAGGTGAGATTCCATTAAAACTACAATACGGAGCTCAATGCCAGTAATATATTTTATCTGGAAATACAACACAACACTTCCCAAGATTAGTACAAAATAAAATTTAAAATATTGTTAGTTCAGTACATATATAGATAAAACTTTGATTAAAGTACACGATTGATTCGATAGAACGGGAAACAGAGGTGGTGTTAACATACGATGGGGGGGAGGGGCAACTGGTGAACCACTCGGGAGTTGGCCGTCGTCCCTCTGTAGCGGTGTGATACACCTGTAGTAGCTACCTTCACCCGGGATGAATCCAATGACAAGCGGTTTTACCTCCACAAAAGCCCTAAACTATGAATCTTTAAATAATTTAAACCTGAGTTTACTTCGAGATGTAAAGTAAAATCAATAAATAAACTACAAAAAATATAACAGCACATAAACACTTAACACTAAAAATTCAATTATCTGTAATTCACCGATAAAACACATGAGTGCTAGTGATATTCTGAATGAAGGTACCTATCATATAATGAAGACAAATATTTGTTATATAATAAAACAACATCTTATTAATTCACACGCAATCTTTCCTTTCACCCATTCAGATGAGACATTCTTTATCGAGAAAAGAGTTATAGTAAAAATATGCCGTGTAGATAGCAAACAACATACAGCCAGAAGCGCCCTGGGGCAGACCGGAACGGACCCCCAGACACCCGCTGCTGGAGATTCCCGCAGGAAGCCGGAGAGAGGCGTGGAACTAGCCAAACGGAGTGGGTACTATAAAGTTAACTTTAGAATCAGATGAGTAGGACTATACTTTAACTGTAGACTTTAATGGTCTGCCACACTTCATTCTTCCCCAATACCCACATTCTCACTTTTATAAAAACTTTCATAGTATAATTGAAATAAATAATGTCTTAAAGTTATTCTAACAAACAATCTCCATTCCGTAAAACACATTAAATTGCCACAGAAATTATTGTTAAATATAAATAATTTTTGAAAACATTTCGCTACATCCGATTATTTTTAAATAGGGATTTGCACCTCTGCTTTTAATATAATGATAATGAAAGTATTTTTCCAAAAAGAATTTAAATATGAAAGATCTTACATAAACATTGGATATAATAATGAAACACAGATATCTGCTCCACACAGAAATATTATACCTAATAAAACATTTACAGTGACCGCCAAAAGGAAAAATAGTTAATTGTTATTTACACATGGTAGAATTTAGTTACTGGAAATAAGTTATAGAAAATGTGTATCCAATAAATATCCCTTAAAAACTGGATAAAGTGATGTAATATAATGTAATGTAATTATGGCACTGCCACACTATCTTCCGCACAGCTTAGATACAATTATGATATTACATATTTTGTACAATTAAATACAATTAAGTACAAGTTGTAGCAAAGGTATTAGTTTAAGAGAGTAATCTAGAATATATATTCATAAGGTAATATAACACAGTATTATAAAGGTGAGAGGCTCGGCCGCTGTGCACCAATACCAACACGGAGAATATGACACTGTAAGCTGAGAAATACTAGTTTGATCAAATACACCGCTCACGAGAGATCGCATCATTCCTCGACACGACACACTCTCGGCGTTACATTAACCATCAAAGAATAAGGGTGCTGTGGATTATAAATGAATGTGCATATCTTAATAGTTAATTGACTAGCAACTAATAAACCTGTTGCCCACAGACATCCGCATGATTTAACGATTTAAAGAAAATGTGATACTTGGTCGATATTCGACGGCGACACGGGGCAACGTTCCGGATCGTCGGGTAACAGCGGACTATCAGCGAAACCAACGCTCCCTCAGGGATCCGCACACAACGGGAGAAGGCGGTGATGCAGCGAGCCACCTCGGGGGGCGGGGGCGCTCCGGGGCTTCACGAGTGCACACTGTTCACCGCCTTCTTCTCCTGCGGCTCCGGGGTCCTCTGGCCGTCCCTGCGCGGGGGCATGCGCTCATTGATGGCGTCCAAACCCTTGGCCTCCGCGAAGGAGGTGATCTTGTGGTTGGGCGAGAAGCCTTGCAGCGCATTCTTCAACGAAGTCTTACCACCCGACAGCGCTCCCAGGGGCAGGGCCCCAGTGGGCGTGAGACCCTTCAGTTGCAACACAGACTCACTCTCCTCGCGTAGCACAGAGAACACGTGGGCCATCTTGCCGATGGCGCGGATCTTATTCCTGATGACCTCCTTGCGCAAGTTGGCCTCCTCCATAGCATCGTCTCCCTCCGACATGAGCTCGTCATCCGAGCAGATGTTCAGCACATTGACTAGCATCTCGGTGACCTTCTCACCCACGAAGGGCAGCGACCAAGTGAACACGTCCATGAAGTTGGGCAGCCAGTAGGGATGAGGGGAGCAGTTGAACTGGCGGATGTTCATGACGTTGTTCTCGTATTTGAGTACGGCCGCCTTGTTGTTGTACACGTCCAGGTAGTTGGGAGCGGAGAAGATGGTGATGAGACTGGGGAAGCCAGTGGTCTGGCTCTTGCGGTACATGCGGTAGCCCGCGTCCTGGGCCTCGTGAGCTCTAATGATGGACAGCAGGTTATTCTTCTGCAAGAAGTCGCAGCAGGCGGCGTAGCTGTAGAAGTAGGAGCAGCCTCTCACCGAGTTGTGGGAGAAGTGCTCCGTGTTCTTCTCGTTGCCAAAGTCCTCCAGGGGGTCAGACCACAGCAAGTCGCACATGGGCCCGAAGGCTGGCGGCTCCTTGAACCTGTCCAGCTTGCGGATGTCGTCCAGGTTGTGTATCTCGGGCGACAGACCTCCGTGGACGCACAGGAACTGCTGGTTCATGAGAGCGGCAAGAGGCAGGCAGTCGAATGCATCCATGCAGGCATCGTACACTCTCTCGGAGTATTTGATTTTGCACTCCTGTTTGAATGTGAAGTACTCCGTAAGATGCCTACACTCGTGATTACCTCTCAAAAGGAACAATGTCGTGGGGTGGCACAGTTTCAAGGCCCAGAGATATAAAACACATTCTATACTAAAATATCCTCTATCTACGTAGTCTCCCAGGAAAAGGTACTTAGTGCAGGCGGGGGAGCCTCCTACCTCGAACAGTTTCATGAGGTCGTAGAACTGGCCGTGCACATCCCCGCACACAGTGACGGGCGCCTCGATATCGATCATGGTCTTCTCCGACCGCAGCAGGGCCGCCCCGTCCTGAATGATCCGGAGGGCGGCCGCCTCCTCGATTCGCCCTTCGAGGGTGAAATGTTGTTTGAGGACATCGGGAGAAGGCTTGGACGTTTGGGCATCGAACACTTCCGTGATCGTCAGTTTATGACTCGGAGGGAACGCGACACCTTGAATCATTCGCTGCGTCGTAGACGCCTTCTCAATATTTCCAGACATATTTGTCTTTTTACACTTTAATCCATAAACACGATTATTTTTTACTTCAAAATGGCAGAGAACAGAGCTAAAGCCCTGACCCCCGATCAGAGCACGGACTACTGCGCACTGCAAAGCGATGCGCACTCGCCTGGCGGTGGTCAATAAAATAAACAGGGATATCGAGCGCCTTTTATTACATTTGAATTATGTTTTTTTCCTGATGCATGGCGTGAACGAGGCTGATATTTGGCGTATCTCTTTAGTTTTATACAGTGAATAGTTTACAGAATGCGCCAATTCTTTTTATCTACTAAAATAGCGACTAAAACGCCAAACGCCCAAAAAATCAGGTAGGTACCTACAACTTGTGTTAACCCTTTCACAACTGATAAGTTAGCAATCTGAAAACATCAAATTCAATACAAATATAATTTTGATATTTATGCATAAAAACAATAAACACCTGTCTAAGTATTATTTATTTCGTGATTGGTGTCATATATAAATGGGTATTTTTTAAATTGATTGTAAAACGATAATAATGTTATTATTTTATTTTAAAAAAAACTTCGAATCGTTTTAGAATCTAGAATTTATTTTAGGCACAGCATTAGACTATTTTTTTTTAAAGTAAATTGAAGTATGATATTATTCATAATTAATATTAATCTATCGGATTCAAATTGTTCCAATACTAAAACCTGGAAATCGCCCAGACTAGAGCAATTCATACGTAAAAAAGAAATGTTGAGTACGTGATTAAGTAAGTACTTTATAGATTGCTTCTCAATTTTATTTAGAGAAATTGAATTCTACTATCAATAACCTAAGTATCCTTATTTCAAATATCTAAATAGCCAAAACCATAAAAAATATAATAAGACTACCCTTCACAAAAAGCAATAAAACAAACCTTTAGAATTAATCTTTTTTCAATGTTCAGTGAATTTTGTTCTCTTGGGGATGATAATAGTTGAAATTACCTTTTACGAGGATACATTTTAAGAACTATGTTAATTTTTTTTTAATAAAGCATCCACATTTGTTTAAAGTACGCTTGATCAAAATTGTCATGTGTCAGTTTATAATTTTCGCTTACTAATATATTATTTCAACTCATTTGTATTATCCTTTGAAATTACCAGTATTTGAAAAAATCATTCATCTAAAGAAAAATAGCCGGTCACATAATTGCATTTTCTAAATCTACATACATATGAAGTAGATCATCAATTATTAAAATTCCGTTCACTCCTCTACTCCCGTAGATGATCTAATTTCAATCACGAAAGATAAGTTTGTCGAGTAGGGATGGGTCGATGGAAACTTTTCCAATAATTTCGAAGACCATCACGTCACTCAATTTTAGTCAAACAGCTTGTGGTTCTAAAAACCCATTACGATTAAATAGACACAACTACCATTATTCGAACACGAAAAATACTCATCGATGTGTGTCACCCCGTTTAGAAGGATCTCAACCGTATATTCCTTAACTGTCAAAATTTAGAAAAAAAAATTCAAAGATTTGTCCTATATTCTACAAACTTATTAGCATTGGTTTACTATCAATCTCCCAATATTGAAGTTTTAAAATTACTTGATTATTTTATAAGTATAGTGTTTGCATAAGAATGTTGAGAATAACAAAAAAAGTTTTTTTCTCTAAAAATTCATCCATATAAAAATAGTTTAATTCTGTGTCATGGCAATACTTCATAAAAGCATTAGTTCAAGGTTAGGCTCCTTAGAAAGAACAAAAAAAAACTCACTTTAACGAAGAGATACCACAATTATTAAAAACAGTTTTTATTCTTGTACCGAAGGCATTTGTTTGTAAACAAGAAATAATATATATTTTTTAAGTCTTGTAATATTTATTTCGGCTTTCATTTGAGATTTTTGGCGAAAGAAATTATCGAGCACTGTTCAAAAATAATGTTTAAACTAACATTAAGAACGAAAGGTTTTTTTTGTCAAAGGCGTACTTTACATAATTTGTTTCATTGAAAAAAATAAAAATATTTTGAGTTTTTAACAAAGACTATTTTTATGGAAGCTTGCGGAAGTTGTAAAAAAGTCAAAAGAACGTGGTTTCAAAATTTTTTTTTTAAATATCAATTATTTGGGGTTTAAAATATCTATATTATGGAAAATACCAATAAACCAATCAAATTTTACAACGCTTTCATCTGGAGTACCCCAGGGGTCCGTTTTGGGCCCACTGCTCTTCATCCTCTTCATAAATGATGTCGCTCAAATAATCAAATCATTTGGTCTTATATCACATTGCTACGCCGACGACCAGCAAGTTTACTTTTACTGCTCACCGACAGAAATAGACAGTCTGAAAATCCGCATGACTGAGTGTCTAGAAGCGATCACTCTCTGGATGACCTCAAATAGACTGAAATTGAACTCTTCAAAGACAGAGTTTCTCTGGACCGCCACAAGCGGACGTCAGCATAACATCGATAACTCCCCAATAGCTGTCTCAGGAAGTGACATTATTCCAAAGACATCCATCAAACTTCTGGGTGTTAATCTGGATGCCGATTTCTCTTTTAAATCCCAAATTAACAGGACTGTGAGCACAGGGTTCTTTCAACTAAGACAAATAAAATCAGTGCGAAGAAACCTGCCAACAGAGGCAACCAAACTACTTGTAAAGTCGTACGTCGTTTAGCGTTTAGATTACTGCAACGGAATATACGCTAGTCTTCCTAAATATCAAATTAACAAACTACAACTAGTCTTCAACGCCGCGGCAAGACTTTTCACCAGCGTATCAAAATATTCCCATATCTCAGAGCACCTCAAAAATCTTCACTGGCTTAAATGTCCCGAAAGAATCCAGTTTAAGCTTTGCTGGATGGTTTTCAAATCAATTAACGGAATGGCTCCGGCTTATTTATCGGAATTGTGTATTCCTGAAGATTCCAATTCGCGACAGTCAACATTTAGATCGGCAATGTCATCGGCTATCGGAAGGTTGAAAGAACCAAAGCACACACCAGATACTAAGTTCGGAGAGCGCGCCTTCGGAGTGTCAGGTCCTAAAGCCTGGAATGGACTACCACATGATCTGAGAGTAATAAAAGACTCAACAGAGTTCAGAGCCAAACTCAAAACTCATTTTTTTCAGAAAATCATATCCATAATCAAGGTGTAACAAGCCCAATAGAACCAAGAAAACTTTTCAAACTCTCATTACATTCATTAGAAGATTATCACCATTATCTGTGCTTCACTACGAAAAATTAAAAATACCTCCGATATACTTTTTTTTAAATTTGCCCTCATGCCCTAAAAATGAAAAATAATAATAAAGAAATAAAAAAAAAGAAACAAAAATAAAAAATAAATAAAAATTTAAGTTATTCTAAATTTTAAGTTATTATGATAAGGTGATTGTGTCCTGCCAGAAGTGACCTGCCAGGTAAGTATGATGCTGTATATTTATATAAACTAAGAATTAATATTAAGTAGAAATTAAGATTTGTACAGCGCCCTTGAGGTGATTTTTCACAAAAACGGCGCTATACAAATTATCCAAATATTAAAAAGTAAAAAAAAATGGTAAATAACACATGGCTAAGATCGCCCTTTGCGTGAAAGCCAAAAAATATTTTGTCTGTGGTACATGACAGGCCGTTTTGTAAAATTAATGTTTTCGATCGTCTAATATTGTACTCGTTCTCTTCCAGTTTGCCTGGAATATTAACTTTTTCACCACTTTCGACCTAAATAATTTAATTTCGGTTGAATCAAAATCGAATTCCATTGTACGATCAGTTAAAAGTCGAAATATCAAAATGACTTTGACGAAGGTAAATGATTGTATTTTTTTATTTGATTATTGTTCGTATTTAATATCTACCGCTATTAATTAAATACTAAATATTATAGATGGAAGTCGACTCTGTCGCAAAGGGCGATGGATTTAGGCCTTATTACATTACGAAGATAGAAGAACTCCAGTTGGTTGTTGCTGACAAATCACAAAATTTACGGAGGCTGCAAGCTCAAAGGAATGAGCTCAACGCCAAAGGTTCTAACATATATTTTAGAAATACATATCTATTTAATGAATAATTTGTGCAAAAAAATCGTATCTGTACTTTGTTCACAATGACATGTACCTTTGGTAACAATGACTTAAATAGTTTTCATTTTATTCTATAATGTTTTTCAGTTCGTATGCTACGCGAGGAGTTGCAGCTCCTGCAAGAGCAGGGCTCTTACGTGGGCGAGGTTGTGAAGCCCATGGACAAGAAGAAGGTTCTTGTGAAAGTTCATCCCGAAGGAAAGTTTGTGGTAGATCTCGACAAGAACATCGACATCAACGATGTGACAGCTAACTGTCGCGTTGCCCTCAGAAACGAAAGCTACACTCTGCATAAGATTCTACCTAACAAAGTGATTATATTCATTTTACAATAATTAACCTAGTACAATGACAATTCATTTTTTTTGTTTTTTTTTTTTAAGGTTAAACTTCAACATATATTTAAATAATAGTGGCATCTTTCATGAAACTTTTTTTGGGATAAAAACAATTTCATGAATGAAATATTAATATTAAATGTTCTCCTTTCAGGTTGATCCCCTTGTGTCCCTCATGATGGTAGAGAAGGTACCTGACTCCACATACGAGATGGTGGGAGGTCTGGACAAACAAATAAAGGAAATCAAAGAGGTCATTGAACTCCCTGTCAAACATCCTGAACTCTTTGACGCCCTCGGTATTGCCCAGCCTAAAGGAGTGTTGCTCTATGGCCCTCCCGGAACAGGTAGGCATCTTTAAACAGTACTAATGCTAATTAATATGTAGTTTTAATTACAAATCGACCTGTCCATAACATACAAGAAACAAGATTTATTATGCCCTCATTTTGTATCACATCAATTATGAATTTATATCTTTTCTCTATTATGTAAATAATTTATATCATAGTTATGTATGGGATAGTTCTACTTTTGATTCTATGCGACTCAGTTGCAAGTTAACATTGTCCTTCTTTCAGCTTAATATTTTTTTATAGTTAATTTTGATCTGCTTTACAGGTAAAACTTTATTGGCTCGTGCCGTAGCTCACCACACAGAATGTACCTTCATCCGAGTGTCCGGCTCTGAACTGGTGCAGAAATTCATTGGAGAGGGAAGTCGAATGGTGCGAGAACTCTTCGTCATGGCTAGGTAAGCTTATTTCATAAACATAATGTTAAAACGTTACAAATAATTGGAGTAAAACTTACAATCCCTACCCGCAGCCAAATAGATGTAATTTAAATACCTTCATAGGCGCTATTTTTTTTAATAGGTTGATAACTTTTAATATGTAACATTACCGGACTACGAATAACCCGACCATACTTGAAAAACTCCTACTGGTATCATAATAAGCAGAAAATGTTGCTTGTGCAATGATGGAGGACTAAGCTAGCAGAGGAATTCCCACGACGCCCGGATGGGAATTTGACGCGTTTGTCCACTCAGCCGGTCAAACCGGCATTCAATTAGCGTTTCAAATAAATCATTTTAATGAATTCCCTTTCTTCTCTTATCTTGGCAAGAAGATTAGAATTATAATGTTGTGTTATATATTTATTTATTTTCCCAAGAGAGCACGCCCCATCTATAATCTTCATGGACGAAATTGACTCCATCGGCTCTTCCCGTATTGAATCAGGCAGCAGTGGAGATTCTGAGGTACAGAGAACTATGTTGGAGCTCCTCAATCAACTGGACGGATTTGAAGCAACTAAAAATATTAAGGTAACCTCAACCTCTATGAAATTCTTCTTAAACATAGCTTTGGTGATTTTCACACTATCACGCTTTTATGATTCCTCCCTCTTGGGAAGAAATCACAATATTGGCCTCTTCGATATGCAGGATTGCTCATTCTTTCCTTGTAAACTCCCCAGACAGCATCCCCAAAGATGAAATGTAGACCTCCTTTGTGGAGTGAATATTAAAAAAATAACACATTTAAAAATCATTCAAATTGAAACATCCCCTTTCAAATTTGTATGCCTAATTAATATAATAAAAGGAATTTTGTCCTTCCTGGAATGCATTTTAGTTCAACTCATTGGGAATAATATAAATAATGTTTTTTTTTTCTGTAATTTCAATTTAAATAAATAAATAAAATACTCTAATATCGTGGAATCTCTGTGAAGATTAACAACTTGCAATATGGCAAGGAGCATCAATGTTTTGTTTAACCTGAGCAGTATTTTTACAATCTGAATTATTTTGCAGGTGATCATGGCCACCAACCGAATCGACATCCTAGACCCTGCGTTGCTGCGGCCGGGTCGTATCGATCGTAAGATTGAGTTCCCCCCACCAAATGAAGAGGCTCGTCTCGATATCCTCAAGATCCACTCCAGAAAGATGAACTTGACCCGTGGAATTAACCTGCGCAAGATTGCCGAACTCATGCCCGGCGCATCAGGAGCTGAAGTCAAGGTCGGCATTGCGTACAAAATTCGTAGACTTCTCCATATTTTTGCTTTAGTTAATATTATTTTTATTTATATACCTGCCGTATGGCTCTTACATACAGTGGCGTGGACAGAGTTTTTGAACAGGATAGGCTGTAGGAAAAACAGCAGATTACTTGATAATAAAGATAGGTACAAACAGATGTCACTGATTGTTATTGCATTTGTTCTGTAAAAGAACTGCCCAGACACTAACAAATATACTATCACAAACGAGCCACTTGAATGCGCACACAGCTCACAGCATACATGCATACATATTTTGTGTAGTCTAGTGAACATTGAATAATCTACCCCGACGATGGCGACTCTTGAGCATTTGTAGTTACTGCGTTTGACACGTTATAGTTGGAAGGTCGGTGAAGCTCTCGCGGTAGTGCAATTAATTAGCTGAATTTCGCACATATTTTTGAAAGTGTAGATTTATGTTTTGCAATAATTTCATATTATTTAATCCAATATTATAAATATGTATTTTTATGTAAGTATGACAGTATAGACAGTGCTCATGTGCCTTTATGGATTGTAGCCTCCGCTTGCATAGTATATTTAACATCATAATATTGATAACAATGAATTTATATAGCGTAGTTTTATGATAGTTCACCTCAAGTTTATCAATATGTAATTTGATTAAAAATAATAGCATAATGATAAAGCAGTGGAATTATGACAGAATCCCAGATTTGAGAATGTTTTAGTCTTTTGATGAATCCCCACCTAGCTTGTAAAATCTTAAGGAACGGTCTAACTAACAAACTAACCAACCATCATGCCGTTTCGCCACAGGGGTAGGCAGATATAATGGACCGCCATACAACCATGTCTTGACACACACTCTATGCTTCATTCACATTCATATATCGTCTCATACATACTCTTCTGTTATTCCGACTCTTGACATGGCCCGACTCAGGTATTTGATTCACTTGATCGTGCCATGTCTTCCTTGGACATCCCCGACTTCTTCCATATATTATTCTTTTATTTTTCGCACTACTTTCTTTCGTTCATTCGTTCTACATGCCCAAACTATCTTGATCCTATTCATTATGCTTACATCAGCCAAGGTATGGTCACATGTAAAAAAGAAATATCCGTCTATATGTGTTATAGTCGTTTCTTAAAAAAATTAAGATAAAGTCATAAAAATCGTTGTGGCAGTAAAGTTTCATCGGCCCTTGAATTATTATTATTAACCTTATGAAGGAAATGGCTCTCAACACTGATTTAATTTTCTACAAACACTTCTGTTTGGATATCTACTTTTGTGTACTACATCTAACATAACATTTAAATCTTATGTTTGATTGTAATTATTTTTTAAATTTTGTTGTGTTTCCAATATAAATTCAAATAATAAACCCATTGCTGAGATATTATCAAGACTCGAAGCCAATGGGTTAAAGGATCAACAAATCAATGAACCTTGAAGTAACAATATATGGAGGGAGAGCTAATTATTTTTACCCAACCTACACAAACTTGCGAAAAATCACTTTCTCCGGGCTTTTACGGCGTACACCATGAGAGAAAAAGAGACAACAAATTTCTTGGCCCGCTTCTATATACTGTCATAATGATCTTAAGGTGCTGGTTCCTTGAAGTAACACTGGCGGGACTCCGCCCACATTTTTTATTATGCCACTAAACTTGACACAACTAAACGGTTTTTTAGGTTATATGCTATATTTTTGTTGATAAAAATACTGTGTAAAAGTGGCTATACGAATACACAAAAACATTATGTCGATATGTGATATGAATGGATGTATAAATACCGTAGCCTTAGTCTTAGCCACGCCCAACTGCGCCGAGTCATGTTAAAATCATCAAAAACAAGTCCAAAACTGACTTCACTGCCTTGGATAGATACTACTCTATGTACTCTAAGCAATGAACTGATCAGGATTAATGCCAGAATTAGAAATTCTGTGGCATTAAATATTTCCTGCGAATGATGACACAATTAAAATGTATTATTTACGCATGCCAAAGTAAAACCTATGAATAATAATGTACTTTTTAATTTCCAGGGAGTGTGCACTGAGGCTGGCATGTACGCACTGCGAGAGCGCCGAGTTCACGTCACTCAGGAAGACTTTGAAATGGCCGTTGCTAAAGTTATGCAGAAGGATTCTGAAAAGAATATGTCCATTAAAAAATTATGGAAGTAGAGATCCATTTTGTATTGTGCTTTCCAATTTTGTAATGTCTTGCTTTAAATAAAAAATTATAATGTTTTATTGTGTTTTTAATCAGTGTCGATGAATTTAAAAAATAATAATTGTGAATACCGCACAAGATTCCCAACTCTCTGAAACCAGTGGGACTATGGCATCACAAGTTGTAGGAATGGTTGATATCCGATATTGGATGTCACTAAGGTTCTAGTTATCGGAGACCGGCGAGGAACCGATTATTTATCCAATTACTTTTGGAACCGATTCTCGGTGGCTAGAAGGTTCATCAGTAACCGATTTTTTCTAGAAAAAAAGGAACTTGTTCCTCTAAACATTTTTATTTTACGGAAGGGAGGTTACTAGCGATATTCTTGGAAAAAAGAGCTGGACGGGGACCTCACCGCTCACCTCTGCCGGAAATGCGAGTCCCTCTAAATATTGTGATTTTATGGGGGGAGGGGCGAGTTATCTGAGTAATGGTGCCTGGTGAAAAAGAACCGGAACTGGGTTCTCTTCGTCACGAAATTCCAATGAAAAAAAACTGGTTACTTCTAAATATTTGCAGTTTTTCATTTTACAGGAATAGGAACCGAATCCTCGAAAAAATAATATCGAGAGTCCCAGTGACCGATAAGTCACCGGGACAGGAATATCCATTATTTCTTCCCAGTTGGAGTATGTTGTGAGGCTGAGGGGAGTGGGGAAGGGTGAGAGATGGGGGAAGAAGAAGCTTTTGGAGTACCTGGCTATTCAGATCTGGTCCCAAAACATAGCCAAAGCCATTTCAAGCAATGTTTCGATTCTGAATGATGGTTTTTAAAAAAGGCTAAGAGATCTACCACTCTGGAACATGCCGCAAACATACTATTTATTTAAAAAAAATACTAATTAAATCTGAATTAAGACAAAATACAAAAAAAATATTTGCCCGCTCAAGATTTTAAGCTATAACCTCCTGATTGTGTTGAAGACTTACGATAAAATAAAATATTTTTTTATAATACAACAAGTTATGAAATAAAACATGTTGTCGATATCAAAACTATCAATAAATTGAAATAATTTCTAACTAATTATTATTCTAAAAACAAGTCTATTAGAGGGGCAACACAGGGGTAAGTACTGACCTACATTTTTAAACCATTTTCTCATTGCCGCAAACGTGATAGCACTAAATTATAAAAAATAACTACATGTCAAAATGGACACGTATGAAAGTGTATTACTCGTAAAACCAGAGGTTTTCGTATTTAAAATACCCCCAAGGACTACAAATAGAGGATACAGGTAGTTATTATACAGTCCTCTTACGTTATTTATACTTAAAAAGCAGTTTCCCATTTTGTAAATTGAGTAGTTTGGCTCTGCAAAACGCCCCTTGAATTGATTTGTTTTCTTGCAGAGCTGCCGATTGGAACCTTCAGGAACCGCAATGGACAGGTCGAATGAGACTCATATCAAAGGGAACGGAATGTTTCATCAAGCTGGAAGACAAAGTTACCGGAGATCTCTTTGCCAAATGTCCAATCGAGACATACCCAGGAATAGCACTGGAAGCTGTGACAGATAGCTCTCGCTATTTTGTTTTGCGAATTCAAGATGATAATGGTAAAAACAGTGCCTAAAACTCGTTTTTTGTTTAAATATAACCACCAGTTTATCACATTTTAATAATGGTTAGTGATGATAATGTTTGTTATAAAAAATCCTACATTAGTCATTGTTGTCCTATTTCTTCACGATAAACAATGAAAATATTGATTCATATTATAAAAGTTTACCGGAAACTGTCAGAATATTTCATGTGCTTTGTAAATTTGATCTAAAACTACAGAGCAATAATTTATAAAAAATACTTTACAATCATTTATGTAGGTACTTCTTCTACTTTTTTACAATGATGACATAATACAATGACATTATACTAAATTATGACATAATTATCATTGAAATAATGATATTACTCTTTTCTACAGTTTATGTTTAATAACTTTACTTGTACTTTACTGTATAATTTATATGGGTACAAATCAATATCGTTATGGTACAATTTAAAATTAGTTGTAGCTTTGATTTCATATGCAATAGTTTTATGTGCATACAATCACTCACAATGATAGCTGTAGGAAAAACTTGCATGCATGTTTTGATAACCCCTTTCAAGTCAATCTCTATATATCTAATTGCACATAATTATTCTTTTACACATTAAGTAGACAATAAGTCATCTACTGAGTTTGTCGAATTTCCCAAAATATGTTTTGACGAGATATCACGAGATAGTAACACTCTTTATTCTATTATCAATTATTCATGTCACGATTTTTCCAGAAACAAACAACAGGTGATTGACTGAGTTTGTCAACTCTCCCACTGTTGCCTATTGCTTAGCACCCAAGTAAAAATAGATATGACTTGACAATGCCAAAATTGACTGTATCAACATTAATAATATCGATGGCTTAAAGTCAGGACAATGTATCTCCAGATACAATGTATCTCCACTTTTTGGCGAAAATGAGTTATAAACGCGAACCAAAATGTGTATGTGTAAATGTATGGTATCTCTAACTCACCCATTGAAATCAAATTTTTTAAGAGATTCAAAATTCCTAATTCTTTTTATCTCGAAATAATGATTTATGAAGATAAAATATCTTGGCTTTTAGCCATTGATGTCAGTATGAATTTTAACGTTGGCATCGTTGCCCTGCATTTCCTTGAATCGGGTTAGCATTTTTTTTTTAACAATGAAAACTCACTATTTTTTAGGAACTAGTACTCTGAACTCAAGGCAAAAAAAAACTTTTTGTACTATGTACACAGAATTATGCATATCATGGTTTTTCCAATGAATCATTTACTGAGCTTGTCAATTTCCCAAAGCATGCTATAAATCTTCGTAAGAGGTTCTAACTCTTTATTCAATGATCAATTATTAATGTTCTCAAGGGACTCACCCTCTGTGAACAGATTTAGTTAAGATTTTCCCGAACCTATGAAATAAATCACTCAATTAGACAGAGAAATATCATTTTGGATCAATCTTGAAGCATGGTTTAAATGACTCACCAATAATTCCCCTTATTCATTCAATAAATAACTATTCATTTCCTGTATCGGGTATATCCCTGAAAGAATGTATTGAGTCATGGCATCAGAAGAAGGCTGGGACGTGTCGGGCTATTTAGATCTTCTGGTCATTAAACATAGGTAATAATTTCCCACTACGACAGTACTGAGAGCGTCATCCACTCTGATATAAGGATAACTCAACGGTGTTTTTAAAATTTTTAGGCAGGGCGGCTTTCATCGGACTGGGCTTCGGGGACCGTTCCGACTCGTTTGACCTGAACGTGGCGCTGCAGGACCACTTCAAGTGGCTGCGAAAGGAGAAGGAAGCGGAGACGGCGCCCCCGGTGCAGGGGCAGGACTTCAGCTTCAAGGAGGGGGAGACAATCAAGATTAATATGAAGATTACCGTGAGTTCCTTCCATTTCCACTCTTTCGCTTTGTGCAAATTATAATTGACCGAAGGAAACTAAATTTAATCACCTCAAGAGAGCTCTTTGAAGAATTCGAACCACAATGAAAACCGTCATTGCGTCATTTATGAGAAGAAGGTAGAGGTTACAATAGACCTATCAGCGGTATGCCTTTTCTAATTTATCTTCAAAGTAATGACTTTTGTTTTCCGATAATTTTTAATAACCGTGATTTATGTTCATACTTAAAAGCAGCTATGCTTAACTTAATCCTGAATAAAACTTTATTATTATTATTAACATAATCCACGCATACTGCATACCTACATCTATATTATAAACATTGTAACTTAATTGAATGATTTTATTACAGAAAAAAGACGGTTCTGAAGGCTCAAGCAAGTCCAAGACTCGCGGGGGGCTGTCAATTGGTGGAGGCCTGCTCCCCCCGCCACCCGGGGCGCCCCGCATCCCCCCTCCCTCCCCCCAACACAACCCGCCTACTGCCAGCTCACAGCCCGCTGACTGGGGCGATTACAACTCTGCCGCTGGGTATGCTAATTGTCATAAAATACGTATCGGCGGTGTTTTAGTCGAAGGCGGTATTCCACACTTTTTGCAAGTATATGTTTTTACATATATATTGTTTCAATATTTGAATATTGAAACTTAATGATTGATTAAAATACGCTATCACAGCCGCTGTGCATATATGATGAACAAATTAAGGCTCAATGATTCTGCATTATTTTAATGTAAAACATGCAGACCAGAGAACATATCTTTGTTGAATATTCACTCAATCAGTTCTTGCGAGCATATCTGTCTTGCACAAAGCAATGTCAAATACTCTGATGATTAACTTAATCTCTTTGCAATCACCTCCAATCTCTGCAAAACTCAGTTAGCGCAGGACATTCTTTTTTCATTGCTCCAAAAATATATTTATTTTTTTCCATAGAAGCTAGGTCTCCAAACATAACATTAAATATGTACTTGTAAAAACTGGATTAAAACCAAAGATGTTAATTTTTCTTACTGTAAACTGTCTACATTTTCAGTATGTTAAACGCCGATATAAATTAACTGCAATTCTATAAGCACGGTTAACTGCTTAACTTATCCCAAGTATACCTACGCAAAAGCCTTGCCTATGTGGGATTTTTTTAATGTAATTTTAACTCACCCTCCTACTGTTAGTAATACATAATATTAAATGTAAAAATATATGCAACAAAAAATTACAATTTTTTTCGATTGTAATAAAAAAAAACCATTGAAACTACATAAGTTTAAATTACAGAAAGATTGACAGACTTACGAGGTCTTAATAGTAAGATGACAATAATAATAGTAATATTTTAAATGTTGTATAGATATTATTGTAGGATTTAAAAATATTTGTAAATTCATTAATGCTTTTCTATCCATCCATCAATACTAAAACTTTAATACTCTGTTACATTAACAGTATTATCAAGTGTGTGCGGGCTGCTATAGAGAACCTATTAATAACAATACTTTTTAAATTTTCTTTTCCAGGGGCGCCGCGGCTGCAAACCCGAGTGCCGCCGCCGCCGCAGACGCTGCCGCTGCGACGAACAGCAGTTGGGTGCAGTTTTAGGTTATGTAGGATAGGATAAGGATCTTCTCTAATAACTTTAGTTGCTATACACTATATATACATTATGGCCGCATGACAGCAATTCTCCAAAGTACATAAAACACTGAGAATTATTTCTCACAAACAATACATAATATCAATAAAATTTAATGTTGAGTGGGTAAACATAAAGTTAAATAAAATTATAATCATCTCTTATTGAGTCCCCTGAAAATATAAAATTATATTTATCATCACTTTTCACTGTTTATAGCTCATCCGAAACACTGAAATGTTTAGTGTTGCAACACAAAGTTCATTTTGCATTACGGGGTCATTAGAGCGATGCAATTTTCGCTGTTGCTTCATCAGCTATGGTTAGAGTGCTAGATACTGAAATTAGCTACAGATATGCAACTAACTTCAAAGATTCAAATTTCATCTATGGAAACAGCTAACATTTTTAAATTATGTACATTTGAAAGGAAACAGACGAAATTTGATCACCTCGTCGTTTCAATTTTTCGTCTGCTTAGAAATCCATAATAAACTTGAGTGTTATGTAATATTGTACATAATGTCAGACTGGTCAACGGGCCAAGCCACGACATTTTGCTTTTCAAGTGAACAAGACTGTCATTTGTCTTTGGTGTCAGTGAGAGGAAAAGTTTATTGGAATACTGAAAAGTTCAGTTTTTTTTCTTTTTAAGGCTAAACATATGAAAATGTATCTATCCAATCAGCGAGCAGGATGCGTACTAAGGAGAATAGCTTTCTATGAGGGGACACTAGCATTGTGACGCACCGTGTGTGTATATTGTTAAAAAGAGATACTTATTATTCTAACGTTAGAAAACTATAATATTATATCAAATAACGTACCGGTGCAATACTGTATTACCAGTGATCTATATCTATTAGTCCCTCTAATGTTGTAGTACATAATTATGTATATAATATCATTGTTGATGTGAGGCGCTTAGGACCAGAGGGGCATAAGTCACAGTTTGACACAAATTTCATCAGACGAAGTCGGAATGTTTACACTATCATTTATGAACTGCGTAACTGCTTAAGATTTTCACTCTCTTAAAAAACGAGGTAACAAAGAATCTAGCCTCTTTGAGTGACATCCCATCGCACAGTATTTCGCTATTACATGCTGTACTTTAATTAGCTTTTTACTCATGATAGAACTTCTTTAAAAATCGGGAACATCGTTTTTATTTGCCATCTACCATTTTGTTAATTTATGCATACTTTAAAATTGTCGTATCGTGAAGTGGTGTACGATTGTACATATTCACAGTATTCGAATAAGCAAATCTTGTAAATCATTTTAATTAAATTTTTCTGATGCTGGGCGCCCCATTTCGTTTTAATTTATTTTGTTCCGACGCGGTACACATTATTAGCACTTCCGAAACGGTTCAAGTATAAAAATGACTGCCTTCTGTTGCTTACAAAATTGAAATATACAAATATATATTAATTATTTGATAACGATTGTCCATTTGAAAATGCTTGATGGGTGTTCTCCAATCAACCTTCCTCAAAGTAGAACTAAAGTGTAAGCTTGTAGTAGCGGTATTTCAATAATAGTACAGTAGAGCCTCCGTTATCCCGATTGGACAAATTTCAATATGCACTGAATAGTATGAAGGTCTCAGCGAATGGTTAGATTTCGATGCCTACGAACGTGGACATAATTGTAATTTTGAGCAAAATTGAGGCAATATATAAATATATCGGACCTACCCTTAGAGAAAAATAATAATATGTATTGATTTAGCTTAGCTTCTAGAGGTCACCATGAAGGAAGAATGTTACTCAAGAAAATTAATGTCTCAAAATTATGTGATTGACGGCTAAGAAAAGAACTGCGTTTAAGCAAAAATAGCTACTTTCTGTAGCTATGTATGTATTATATTGCCATTTTTTTTTTATTGAACATGTATAGTATTGTTCACTCGATAAAGGTTTTTTTTTCCTCGATTATTTTTTTTATCATCCCATTGTCTGGATAAATGAGGTCCTACTGAATTTGTAATGTCTGTTGCTAACAATTCTGGTTCCATAAATGTTGTACTGTTGTTCCTGTGTTCCGGCACTGATAGACCTATAGGGTTAAGTATTTAGACTCTTATTATTTATTTATAAGTGTGGCTTAATAAATATAACAGTTGAAATACCTAATTTAATATTATAAATATGTACAATATTTTCTGGAGATGTAGAGCCAAACTGTACTTTAATATGTAAGACATCGATGAAATGAAACTTTAATGAATTAATCTTAAGATCTAGTTTCTTCTCTACTTAGCGGAGTAGTTATTCTAGAAGACTAACGGGGCCTGATTTGGAATTGGGCTCATCTTATCAACTTGTTATTGGTGTTTGTGCATATATTTTTGTAAATAAATGCAGAATATATAATGTTTCCAGTTTAAAACTTAATATATAAATATCCAAAACAAATATATCCCATATATATTACATTGTAGTAATATCTTATTATGTTATAGCTCACATTCCAATAAAATTCTTTTGGTTTCCTTGAAGTTGTGATTTTTCTTCTTTGCCGATCTACACTTACCCAAAATAGAGAATTTTTTCCTATCCGCCATTGGTGGAACGTGAATGCGAATATGGAAATGTATTGCGTGTCGTATGTTGATGCAGTGTTTATTTATATGGAAGATCTGCAGTCTCTCATATCTATAAAGTATGTATATATGCAGACTGATAAATAATTTAAGTTCATACTTGAATGATATATGGTATATACTCGAGCAACACATGAATGAAAAGGCCAAGGATGATCAAATAGAGTTGTGTGACTTTCCATCCTCTCTGCCTGTACTGTGCATGTTAAGTGACCAGATCTGACTTTGGCAGTGCACGGGGAAACGGAATGATGGTTAGTGAGTTAAAGGTGAACAGCGCCGGATCCACCATACGTTCAAACTGCAAAAAACATAGGCGCCATCTCTGAAGGGGCGCAATCATTTTAAAATTACCCACATCATGGGGTAATTATGTTTTTTATTGCGCTGGCAGCATCGCTGTGCATTGAACGACTAGCGGAAATGTATTGAGAGTAGATTTTTGTCACAGAATTTTTTACGTATTGCATAGTGATTATTTGGACGTAAAGTCTGTTTTTCTATGGAGTGTTTTACGTTAAAGTCCTAAGAAGCAAAGTCTACAACCAATCACCGTGCCCGTTGCTTTCATACAACAGTGTAAATGCAACATTGGAGATGGTACATATTTTTGTCACAGCGACATTGTACCGGTGACTTTGCGCTTATTCGGTTTTTCAGAATTAGTTTAGTCATACTTTTTGGACTCAATACTTACTGCACAGGGCGCTAGATGTCAGAGCAGCTTTCACTCTTCTTGGGTCCATGCTTTGCACTGCCAAATGTTTGCAATCTAGACGGCTTCATGGCTTCTTAACTGAAAGTTTTGTGACATAAAAGGCACATTGGTAACATTTAGGTAGAAGGCAACTAAATAAATCCGAAATTTAAGTACTCGACACTGTATTGTCAGCGTTTCTTTTTCAAATCACCCATTTTCAGAGCCTGAAAGAAAAAAATGTTGTGATTGAATCTAAAAGAAGTAATAAATAACAATCAAAAGGAGATTGACTGGTCGGTAGCTGAGTGCACAAACACGTCAGATTCCCACCCGGGCGTCATGGGTTCAATTTCTCTGCTGGCTAAGTCCTCCATCATTGCACAAGCAACATTTTTTGCTTATTACGATAGTGGGAGTTTTTAAAATATTGTCAGGTTATTGTATTTAAGTGTCGTAGATACAAACCATGCATACGTCTCCTCCTAAGTGACTGAAAATAAATCTTGGAATAAATGTGAACGCCTATTTCTTTTTAAACAAATCTGTGCTCCTGAATTGACAATAGAATTATGAGTCAGTTAAGATTTTTTATAAACAATAACAAAAACTTACTTTTTGACTGTCACTTCTTTTCTTGGTCCGATCGGTAAAAATCAACTATCACAGTTCTCTAAAAACAATTTGTTTTATAGCATGTCAACAAAAGCAAGCACGGAAGTTCTTGGAAGCAAACGAAAAACAGTTGAATCATTTACATAATCCTATCGGGTCGTGCTGCTAAATAATAATAGTTTTATTTCAGCGGAACAGAGCGGTGGGAGCAATACTCTGTCTGCCATATAAATAATACAATAATAGAAGTTGAAAACAATGAAAGAAATAACATAAAAATGAAATAAAATAAAAATAACATAAAATAATAATATTATATAATTACATAAGATAAAAATAATAATGCAAAAGAAAAGAAAAATAAGTTTTAAGGCGGCTTGAGAGAAAGTTCTTCACCTCTGGTATGGGGGCGCGCTGTGCCACTGGGCGGCAGTCTCGACAAGTGTTCTCGGATTCCCGGTAGCGCCGACAGAATGAAAAAAAGCGACACGTATTTGCAAGTCGAAGTCGTCAGTCACCGTCCTTGTATGTAACTCACAAGGAACATGCATAAACTTTGATAATGAGAAGGATGACATAAATATCATGTGTGATTATTCTTTATTATTTTTGTTGGTATCCAAGACCATATATTATAGTACATGATAATATTAATTTTATTTTATTTTAAAAACAGAATCATACAATTAATTGTGACATGGACAGATTAACAATCATTTCAATATGTACTAAAAATATTTATTTACATTGTTACTTATATTTCCAGCATCGCGGAAATTAGTTATCATAGATGTACTATTATAATTTTATTTATTTTAAATTTCATGCCCAAAGATAAATAATCAGGACCCCTATGGAAATCCTTAATTAGAAGGTATTCTAGCTTTCTATAGATAAATATATTATGTCGCTGCTTTTTTCTACATATTACTAAGAGACTTCATTACATTTGTTGGTCGTAAGATGCTCTACATTCTTCATCAAACTGAAACAGATGAATAGGTAACTGGCCATCATGACTGATAATAAAATACCTTTAGTTATATTGGCGGGTGTTAAACCATAGATACCGCTAAAAATACAGTAAAACCTCGTACATACGTAAGAAGTTTTGTTTCTCGGTCCCTTAAAAACTGACAAATTTGAAACTTAAATAATATAAGGTTTTCTCAAATAAGATTTTTTTGTCTGTCCAAAAAACCTTACAATAAAGCTCCACTGTACTTGTACGTGAAATAATCAGGATTGAATTTGCATTTATAAGATTTGACCGGTCGGCAGTCAAGTGGACAAACGCGTTGTATTCCTACCTGGGCATCATGGGTTCAATTTATCTGCTAGCTAAGTTCTCCATCATTGCACAAGCAACATCTTCCGCATATATTATAATGGCAGTAGAAGTTTTTCGAACACTGTCATGTTATTCGTAGCCTGGGAATTTTTGATTTTCTTTTTTAGAACACATTACAAAATACAAGCATTTCTACAACAGTTATGTATTTACATATTTTAATTTGGGCCTTTCCAAGGTCGGCTGAGATCTGTAACAGTAAAAACTTTTAAATTACGTTGATGTTGGAGTGTTGAGCTGTGTGGCGCACACTTCCTCCTTCTTTAGCCAACATTTTAGACACCCCAACAGTTTATATGGCGCTGTTCACATCTGATCCAGCACAACAAAATGTCGTTGCCAACACTTTTCTGTCGGCTGGTTTGCCAGGGCAGTAAACCCGACAACTCGTGGCAGAACCTGCTTGCTAATAGGTTTGTATGATGCTGTTCACACTTGCCGGCCAGAAATGTACTCTGCTACACACTGCATCCCGCCCGCTCTCGGTAAATTGCGTTTACTTGTGGACGTTAGTTTGTTAATATAAGTTATAATGGAGAAGGAAATAAATCCTGAAGATTTAATCCCACTGGACGAAGAAAGAATTGTGCTTTGGGATAAAACTTCAAAACTATTATTATTATTTCAGATAGTCGCCCTGCTAAAGTTTGTAGATTTTGATAAAGGTATACTACTTCTCTTTTGCAAACTATTGTTGTATTTTTTTGTAAATTTTTGTGTTATATCTGTATATTTTGAGCCTTACCTGTTAATAAATATATATTTTTTGTTTTATATTTTTACATACTCACTTTGAAAACTTGTTTACATAAAACCAAATAAATGTACCAATTTACAGTCCCATAATGAGTTTTGTTGATAACTCATGGGAGTGCAACTTCGTTGTTTTATTTAAAAAAAAAAAAAATACTATAAAAATAATATGTTGAAATTCAGCTTGGCGAGAAATTTGCCGTCACAAAAACAATAAAAACTTCATCGTCGTCCATTGCACACGGTCGCCTACTGGAGAATAATCAAATCAAATATTTTGACGAAGTGACATAATATTGTGTAGTTTAAACAGAGGCGTCCGACATAGTGGGAGCCACGCCTTGCAGTGTCCATCACCAAGACAGAAATGAAACAAAAAGTCAACCAACAAAATACAATTGGCCATGAGAATCTTAAATCATACCCATAAACTTAAAAGGTAGTATTTTGTTCATAGAACAATATCAAACGTTTAAAAACAGACAACTAATCTGATTCAGAGTGATGTTTCCTTCTTTTTTCTGGCATCATCTCGATCCCGGCTATGTTTGTCTTCCTTCTTCTTCTTGCATTCCTTCCTTCTCTTTCTCTCGTTGGCAGGGGAGTCCGAAGAACTTTCGCTGGACCGATGCTTCTTTGATTTCTTTTCTTTTTTCATACTCTTTCGCTCCAACTTCTCCAGTTTTCTGTTGAGGTAAAAAATAATATTCAATTCATTATCTGCGAAAGTACAAAGAAGAGCAATGATGCTATAATATGAGAAAATAAATCATAGTGCACTGATATCAAAAAATGCGATTGAAAGGCAATGGATTGGGATCCATTAATATTGTTTCGTAGTATGAATCATTAAGATTCAGGGGTAAATCGCTCTCCCAATTTTGTGTATTCTGAAGCTAAAAAGATAAAAAAGGTTATTGCTGGTATAATAAGGTAATGTTACTAGATCAAGTTTAGGAAATAAAAACATTGTATTCTGAGGAAAAAAGCCTTTCGGCATAAAAAAACCCAATTTATTAATATAAGTACAAAAGAAAAAAATGTATTATGAGTATCTACTATGTATGGGTGTGTGTAATACATAGTGCGAGCCCGACCTTCGGGATTCCCTGGGTGAGGATACTGATTACCCCCCGGGTCAGGGGATATGATTGTCCCCACGGGTCAGGGGATACTGATTGTCCCATTGTTCCCACGGGTCAGGACTACTGATTGTCCCCACGGGTCAGGGGATACTGATTGTCCCATTGTTCCCACGGGTCAGGACTACTGATTGTCCCCACGGGTCAGTTGGCCAAACTGCCCGCGTTCCTCGTCGCCACGAGTAATGTTTCTTGAGCTCGTAGCCACGAACAAGAAATACATGGCACGATGTGCCTGGCCCGGCCGAATACTGGCATGCTAATAGATGCACGCCAAGCTGGCTCACAGAGGCTACGGTAAGATCCTAACGGATCGTGATATCCCGTGTATGTAACCATAGACGAAAGGGACGTGGTATGTGCCCGCACGTGTGATAACGCGACAAAGAAGGCCTAGAGGCGATCTTGTGGTAATATCATGTTTATGAATTTATTCCACTAATCAAATACTGGCATGCTAATAGATGCACGCCAAGTTGGCTCACAGAGGCTACGTGAAGATCCTAACGGATCGTGATATCCCGTGTATGTAACCATGGACGAGAAAAGGACGTGGTATGTGCCCGCGACAAAGAAGGCCTAGAGGCGATCTTGTGGTAATATCATGTTTATGAATTCATTCCACTAATCAAATACGATGTGATTTAATAAGAATGACGATACTAAACAGAATTATGTAATACGGAACGCTGCGGCGTAATGAAAAAATGTAGTACCGAACAGGTCGTAATAAAAGAATTATCACGTTAAACTAAATAGTTAGCAAGCTAATACGATTCAAAAGGAATGACAATAGGATACAAATATTATGTAATACAGTACGCTGTGGCGACACGAAATGTAGCGCCTGAACAGTAGAGCCGTCGGGAAAGAATTATCACGTTAAATTGAATAGTTAGCAAACTAATACGGTTCAAAAGGAATGACAATATGATACAAATATTATGTAATACAGTACGCTGTGGCGAATGAAATGTAGCGCCTGAACAGTAGAGCCGCCGGAAAAGAATTATCACGTTAAATTGAATAGTTAGCAAACTAATACGGTTCAAAAAGGAATGACAATATGATACAAATATTATGTAATACAGTACGCTGTGGCGAATGAAACGTAGGGCCGGAAAAGAATTATCACGTTAAATTGAATAGTTAGCAAACTAATACGGTTCAAAAGGAATGACAACACGATATAAAAATGTTATGCAACACGGAACCAAAATGCGGATTGAGGAGATATAGCGCTCCGGCCGGAGGACGCCCGTCCGTCCGCGAAGCTCAGAATGGTAAGTGTCGCCACGATGCGGAGAGTTACGATGTATAGCTCGAACCGTATGGCCGTCGAAAGGGAAGTGTGATACGAGCGCGACAAGGCCGCATTTGAAATGCCGAGGCTGTCGAATTGGCACCCCTGAATACAAATATTCAGAACTCAGGTTAAGAAACCCGAGCGCAGAAGCGCAACATATTCCCACGCGATTAATTGATTACTTTTGTTATTTCCTATTATAAAGTGGTGAATCTTTTGAATGTCATTCCAAACATAAAACACATCTACTTGGATGTTAAGGACTCAAGGTAACTACGTAGCAAATATCCATAACACAAGGACATGCAATTAAATCAGAATATCAAAAGAGAACAAAGCGAATACACAGTTTATAACATAACACCTTGAAGTAACAATATATGGAGGGAGAGCTAATTATTTTTACCCAACCTACACAAACTTTAGAAAAATCACTTTCTCCCGGCTTTTACCGAGCGCACACCATGAGAGAGAAAGAGACAACAAATTTCTTGGACCGGCTTCTATATACTGTCGGCAATGATCTTAAGGTCCTGGTTCACTGGCGGGACTCCGCCCATTTTTATTATTCTACTAAACTTGACACAACTAAACGGTTTTTTTTGGGTTATATGCTATATTTTTGTTGATAAAAATACTGTGAAAAAGTGGCTATACGAATAAACAAAAACATTATGTCGATATGTGCTATGAATGGATGTATAAATACCGTAGCCTTAGTCTTAGCCACGCCCAGGTGCGCCGGTTCATGTTAAAATCATCAAAAACAAGTCCAAAACTGACTTCACTGCCTTGGATAGATATGTACTACTCTACCAACTCTATGCATAACACAATGCACTGCTGGAAAGCATAAAAATAACACCAGAAAATTCAAGAGAGATTGCAAGAAACAACTGGTTAAGTTTTTTAAATAAAATCTTTATATGAATTCAGAGTGGAATATACTCTCAGTATAGCTCTGATGAAAGACTACAACTCAGAATTGAAATGCTGCTTAAAATAGTAATTTTGATTGCATTGTTTTTGTGAAAAAATTGCCATAAGGACGAAAAGGCTTTAGCTATGTTTACTGACTGATGTGAATAGTTGGTGTAACTGACGTCTTGCATGAGAGAGACAGCATAAAAGCAAGTCAACAAATGTGTGTTATAAAAGGAGTGTGCAATGTTGATCGGACTCTCTTCAATACCTGTAATCCGAATATAATACATTGTGTAAAATACAATTAAATATGTACTGGTAAAGTTAAATACGCCCCTTCACATAGAAATATCCCGACAAATATTTCAAATCAGGATCATTACAGTTGGGTACTCTTCAAAAATACCCTGAATGGGGATGCTTGTGGTAGATACTCTCAGTATCGCCCTGGTGAAACACCACCATTCAGAAACGAAACGTTGCTTAAAATAGCTATAGCCATGTTAATTGACCAGATCTGAATAGCCGGGTACTTCCCAACCTTCCTCTTCCTCATCTCCCTCCCATATCCATTTCTTCAAGCCCTACAATATACCCCAATTGGGGATGCCATAGTCCCACTGACTCCGGGCTGTTGGAACCTTTGTACAGTATTCAATATTCCTTGAAATTACTTGAGCAGTTTCTTCTTTTGCTTGTGCGAAAGTTGGGCTAGAAGGTCAGGCGGCTGCACCTCCGTCTCGGGGGCGCGGTGGATGACCTCGCGAGCGCCCAGAGGGATGGCCCCCGGCCGCAGCGCCAGCTCCCGCTCGGCCAGCCCTCGCACCAGCTCGGCCCCTGCACTATCCCCCCCCTCCTCGCCTTCGCCTCCACGCCCCTCCGTCAGGGCGCGCGCCTCGCTCATGGACAGGGCGTACATGCTGCACTCCTTGTCTGAAAAATAAATAATTGCAGAATATCAGCACAACATCAATGGGAAAGAGGACAATTTATTTTGGTCTAGCAAGTGTTGGGTAGTTTTGACATTAACCCCAAAATGAACGAAGATATTTCACTAATTTGCCTCGGTAATTAACTTTTGCAAATTGACCTTGCTGTATCTTTTTGATTTACCATCGCCATCAATGTGTTAAAGACACTTGTAGGTATGCCAAAACCTTCCTTAACCGCTAATGTGCCGGAGGTGCCAATAGCCACCGGGTATTCATCAATATCTTTTAAAACCTTTAAAACCTGATGTTCGCATATTTAAATGAACCGTAATCGCTTGTCAACAAAATAATCAATCCATAGAGACATTTTGCATTGCGTTAAGTTCGGTACAAGTTGAGTAATAAATATCTGAAGATTGCTTACATCAGTGCAGCTGAAAAATATCTATTTTCAAAGTGACATTACTGTTTGGCATAATTGACAAAAACATCATTTTGTAAAACACAAGTGAGTTATTACGAGATTACAGTTAGCAAGGTAAAACGGAAATTGTATCTTGCGGGAATCCGGCATTCCAGAGGTTAATAATTGCCTAGACACTGACATGGCCACCGATCTTGTTCAAACATAAGACGTCCAGTTGGCCCTCCCAGACACAGTTGGGGAAAGCAACTCCAGAGACTGTGCGAGGAGAGGCTGGGCTTGCTATGAACGGAGGTTGCTGAAGTAGCTCAGGACAGGGACGCCTTGGAAGCACCCTGTCAAAGCGAGTGGTCCCTGACCTGATTAAAACAAGGCGAAAAGATGATAATTATTGAATATAAGTACCTTACCTGTATTGATATGTCCCCACTTGTGGCACTTGATGCACCTGACATTCCTGACGAGGATGCCGAAGGGCTGATCGCGGATCTCGTTGTCTCCCTTGCAGTAGCTCTCGGCCGGTGCGTTGTACTTGCGCTGCCACTCGAACTTGTACTCGGGCTCGTTGTCTTCTCGCTTTCGCTCCTTCTTGGCCCCCGGCGGAGGCTCGTACATGAAGTTCACGCTGAGTCTCTCCTTGCTGTCTTTGCTCAGCATGGCTCTGTAATGATTGATACGTTACTTTCAAAGTTTTAGAATGTCTAACTAAATGGTTTTGCGTCAAACGGATGTGAGAAATATTTGTAGTAGGCTGGAGGTCCCAATCTACGTAGAGGTGACACGCCGCTCCTTTTACCCCGTGTAAAGGGAGAGCGCACTCTTTTTGTGAGTTTGGGCATTTACTCGATACTCCGTGTAGAGCTCGTCCAATGTGCTGGAGGGGCCTTGTCCGTGTGACTGCTTGGTCTGGTCGAGGAAGAAGCGGTAGTCCGTGGTCCAACTGAGGCAAGGGTCAGAAGGGAAAGAAAGTGAGTAGAGCAGAAGTTCAAGCGAGGTGGGCAGAGTGCTAAGGCCCATGTTTCTGAGGAGCAGTTGCCGGCGGTACACCGGGAGCTTCTGTCCGACCTCTGGCCATCTCTCTCTACCTTGCTCCGACCTATTTATTTATTTTTAAATTTTACATAAGAATACATATACAGTTTTTAGGTTTGTGGCCGCGTCAAATATTGCGACCACGTCATTTTAAAATTTGTTTAAGGCTGCGAACGCATCTGACACAGGTTTATATTATTTTGGAAATTAGTCACTTTTTGATTAACGACCCTTCATACTAGCGACAAAATTCTCATAAAAATACTGCGCGATCCAAAATTCAATAGAAGATAAAATATATAAATCAACAAAAAAATTATGGAGGAATTTTGATGGGTAGTAAATAAAACCTAGCGCTACACACTACAAAATGCAGTGCAACTCAAGGTGGTCATAATTTCATTAGACTGCTATTGCAGTCGGTCGGACTCTAGGGGTTAAAAGCGGGCTGTGAAGATGAAATTATTTAACGATTCTCTCATTGTGAGTTTCATAGGCTGCATTGTGATTGTTATATAATTATTTTCCTTTAAATGATTATTATCTGTACTTACTTATTTTCATGAAGATCCTGTTCTTTCTCATATTGCACTCGCAGTTCTTCTTGTTTCTTTTTGTATGCCTCGGTTTTTTGTTCTGCCATCCATACCTAAACATAAAAACAATAATTTTTAATGAAAACTAATTTAATAATTTTAAAGCAAAGTTAACTTATTGAAGATTTATGTTTAATTGTAATATTGATTATTGAAAGAATATGTAAATAGAAAGAGACCGAAAATAAAAGATAAGGTTGTTACTGTGACTAGAACTCGGGACCTCTACTCTATCCGGGAGTAACTTAGATCGTAGACTTTGAAAAAAGTCAAAGATCCTTCGTAAAATAAAAATGGATGATTTTATCCATGGGGCCATCTGTTTGCAATTGTGTTTGGATATAACTTTGCTCACGATTATAAAGAGGATGCCAAATGCTGGAAAAGTGAAATAATCGAGTCTCGGTCACAACCTGATTATATTATTTTCTGACCTTTTCTATTTTCATATTCTTTGAAGATTGTTAATATTTTTTCAATAATCAATATTATAATGTTATGTTGATAAAATGAAAGAAAAAATCTGGTAATAAAGAGTTACAGAACAATATACATATCATTTTTTCATTAAAAAGTTGTTTACTAATAGAAAGTTTTGACATAATTATTTTGACATTATAAATTTCATTCTCTTGTATACATTACATTTACACAATTATTCAACAAAATAAAGATTGTTGGGTTTGGGTGAATGTCGAATTTATTAATGCTGTTCACGTTAAACCAAGATACAATAAGGAAAAAAATACATTTTTCACTCCCAAGAACATTAGCAATTTCGTCAACGAAAGAAAAATATTACCCTTTTGAGATTGTCTCTCGAAGCAGGGTGGAAGAACTTCTTGCACATGTAATTGTTGAATCCTTTCCCCATTTTGAATGAATCGCTCGTACTTGACCAAGAAATTGTGCAGCGTAAGTATATCTGTGCTGCGGTTAAATTTAAATTCTGTGTTATATTTTACGATTCCATAAACAAATCAACAAAATAAGTAAAAAAAAAAAAAAAAAAAAAAACACTTTAAATGTACATTAAAGATCGTATGGTGCTGTTGTAATAAGTTGAGAAGCTTACATTTTATTTTAAGGTACCTGATATTTGGTGTACATTTTTTCACATGTAACTTTTGCGTTAATTTTTTTTAAATTTTGTGTGTCATGACATGTGTTAAAAAATAAATAAAAATGAGGATGACTTTTGTTTTTGAATCGGAACTCAAAACGTTTCGATTATACTCACCACTAGTCCTCAGATCTAGAAGAGAAGCTGCAATAGTCGCCATAGAGTATAAACCATAGACAATATTTATGCTATGTTTTCCCTTGACGCGTTCATGGTCACGCCGTAAAAAGCATCAAATTTTATATTTAAATATTTGTTGATAATGGCCCAAAGGTTTCCAGGCGGTGGACCGAGTCCAGGCCCGCCTGGACCAATGCAGCAGCAGAGGTATAACCAACCTCAAAACACTGCTCTACCACGGCAATACGCTGGACCAAACTTTCCTGTAAGTCATTCGTGCCTTTTTGTACTCCAAGGAGCTTATTTTCAATAACACTCGTTGATTGAATGAACTATTCAATGAACTGTAGAAGTTTAATCCACCAGAAAGCCGTATTTTAGTGCAATTTTTATGGCCAAACTCTGCATATTAGTGAACTGTTTTAGTTGGATGTTGTGTCATTTCACTGAAATAATATTACAAAACGTCTACGAAGTTTTGCCTTGTCTTCATGTTTTGGTTCTAAAGTTTCGTTTAGTGAGGAAAAACATTTTTTCAAAGCATCAAAGAGATATTACAATGTAATTGTGCCGAATCAAAGTTACACAACCGAACCTTCAAACGATACAAATGTTTAAGATACTATGGGATATTAATTAAATCAATAATAATCCTTTTATTTAGCCCCAACGCAGTGGTTTCACCCCACCTCCATCTATGGGTGGTCCCCCTGGCCCGGGCCCCACCCCCCTACCAGGGCTCATGCAGCGCCCGCCCCAGCAAGGGTACCCCGTAGGGCAACCTCTGCGATGGGGGCCTGTGCCTCCCTCCCCCCAGCAGGGAGGGAAGAGACCCCCACCAGATGCCAGGGGGCCCATGCAGCAACCTACGAAACCGTATGTCTACGCTTAGTATGTGTTCAGTTTGCTTTTTTACTATTTTTATTTTATGCTTTAAGTCACCCACACAACGGTACTTCTATTCTGTGGAATTCAAATTCTATCGATACCTCCTTACTGAATCAGGATTTAGATGTACTGTGAATGTTTTAATGCATTGTTTAAAATCAACATATAATAAAAGTGCTGATTGTGTGGTCCTATTATTTAAGTTTCAAGCTTGTGATAGCTCTTATAGCTATTCTTAGGCAGTCATAAAAAAACTAACTGTAAATTTTGTTAGCCTCATTATCCAGTTTAGCAATTTTCTTTTAATATGCGTTTCAAACTTTATTGGCTGAACATTAATAACTTTTTTAGCAACAGTTAGTGCGCAAACGTTATAATTTCAATGTATTTATTGTATAACTTGTATGCTGACAAAAGCATGTGCCTCGTTGGAATGGTCTGGTAATAAAAAAATAACATTAATTAAATGTAGAAAAAACTTGAAGAGGTAACTAGATTATTAGACTAATGTAGACCGCAATAATAATTGATTATTTACTTAGCAGCCTAATACATAGATTGTAGCCGATAGTTCTGGAAATAAGATGAAATACTGACCTTTATCAATTATCAATCGAGTACAATAATTGAAAATATTTCCGTATTTGTTTTGTTAGTGATTTCCAGCACCCAGTGCCCCCCAAGAAGAAGAAGAAGTTAGCGGATAAGATCCTCCCGCAGAAGGTGAGAGATCTGGTGCCTGAGTCTCAGGCCTATATGGACCTGCTGGCCTTCGAGAGGAAGCTGGATGCCACCATCATGCGCAAAAGGCTGGACATTCAAGAAGCTCTGAAAAGACCTATGAAGCAAAAGAGGAAACTGAGAATTTTCATCTCAAACACATTTTATCCCGGGAAAGAGAATGCTTCCGAAGGTTAGTTTTTTTTCCAATGCTACTCCCGGAATCCTGCCTTTTCTTTTCACTATCCTATCTGCAGTGAAATAGATGGAAAAGAACAATTATTTTATGAAATACTTACGTGAAAAGTGAAAATGATCACCCTTTGTAATATTGTATTTATTTATATTATTTGTTGTAACTTTTGGGGTATTGGGTTGTGTATTGAGTGTTGTTTCTGCTACTTGAGCCAACGCTTCACATTTGCCCTGATGATGGACTCTGCAAAGCCATCTGAAACGTTGGAACGTAGTTCAATACTACAAGAGTTAAACAACATGACATTACCTTATACATGCTACAACATTTCCAGGAGCTGGAGAAGGCTCAGTGGCATCGTGGGAGTTGAGGGTGGAAGGTCGCCTTTTGGAAGACTCTAAGAGTGACCCCAATAAGGTAATAAATAAGGTTTGGTTGTCTTTCTTTTTCAGTGGCGCCATGAACAATGCATACATACATATATTATAAACTTACTCATTTAAAAAATATATATCTTACGTTGTTTGTATTTTTGGTAATATGTAAAATATATTTTTGTCTGTGTATAGGTGAAAAGGAAGTTCTCGTCGTTCTTTAAGTCCCTAGTTATAGAGCTGGACAAGGAACTTTACGGGCCGGATAATCATCTAGTAGAGTGGCATCGAACCCTCACCACTCAGGAAACAGATGGATTCCAGGTTTGTTACCCACCTGTAATTTACATGTACACTGCGTGTCTTCAAATTCGACAAAAAATATTTAAGGTACCTTATTGATGTATTGACGATCAATTTTATTGTTTCTTAGGTGAAGCGCCCGGGAGACAAGAACGTCCGCTGCACAATTCTGCTGCTTTTGGACTATCAGCCGCTCCAGTTCAAGTTGGACCAAAGGTTGGCGAGACTCTTGGGAGTTCACACGCAGACCAGACCTGTTATCATCTCGGCTCTCTGGCAATATATTAAAACACACAAGTAATTACACTAATTAATACAATTAAAAAACCTTTCTCACCATTCTGCACTGTCTTGGTGTCTATAGGTGCGGACCTTACTTTTGAGAGGTTGGGATGTCTTGAGTTTCTTCTGCAGGGCTGGTTTAACTGGCGATAATAACATCCATCTAGAGCGTCTGGCGTTAGTGCTCGACCACAGTGGCGAGGCGTCTGCGGCACGGGCTGGTGGCCACAGTGCCGCAGTTGGCATGCGTGTGTAACGGGTGTTCTAAACCTTTTTTTTAATACAATGGACATTGAAGATATGTATTTGTTGGAAAGTTTCTATTAAGTGGCAAATATTGAGAGTTAAACATGGTACTGATGATTTCAATTTAGAGAGGGAAATCAAAGGAAAATTTCACACACAGTAATCAATATTCTTCTAAGAAAACGTATGTGTAATACTCACCCTTAGAGTATATATAGAGTGGTATTAATCCAAGGCAGTGTAGTCAGTTTTTGATGATTTTTACCTGACTCGGCAGACCTGGGCTTGGCTAAGACCAAGGCTAGGGTATTTATACATCCATTCATATCACATATCGACATGTCTTTGTTTATTCGTAAAACTACTTTTTCACAGTATTGATATCAACAAAAATATACCATCTCACCTAAAAAACCGTTTAGTTGTGTCAAGTTTAGTGGCATAATAAAAAATATGGGCGGAGTCCCGCGGTGACCCAGGAGCCCAAGATCATTGTGACAGTACGTAGAAGCGGAATATTATATTTGTTGTCTCTTTCTCTCATGGTGTACGATGTAAAAACCCGGAGAAAGTGATTTATCGCAAGTTTGTATCTGTTGGGTAAAAATAATTAGCTCTCTCTCCATACATTGTTTCTCCAAGTACTCACCATAGCCACAATTATCAAAGCAACGAAGTATACTGAAACAATAAACAATGACCATTGTGGTAACAAATTTGAAATATGAACAACTCCTACGTTATAAATGATAAATGTTTTCTCTCCAGGGATCGCCAGTGTCGTCAATCAAATTATTATTGTCCATTGATACCACGACTTGTCCACACACAATGTTTCGAAATTTGATCTTTTTATGGGAGTGATTAAACATAATAAAGATTTACATCTCTAAAATGTAATGATACCATATGACCATTCTGTATACATCGACATGAGATCGAAAGATTCCGCTATAGTTGTGTATAAAAATACCTTTCTCGCAGTTTACGTGCTTGTATTGTGTTAATCAGCTCCTCATTACCAAAAACAGACATTTTTTGCTTTGAATACAACACAAGGTGGCGTCACGCGCGGTTTGATCAGACTGGTTTGAGTTCCCTGCAATCGCGTGGTCAGTCCTCGCAGTCACTGGCCACTTGTATGAGACGACTATAATAATAATAATACATAAATGGATAACTTTTATATCGCCGTTTTCGTGGGAAAATCACCTCAAGGACAATTACAAATTAATTTATCCAACTTATCACTTAAACTAATAGCTTACAGTTAAGATTTGGATTGACCATGGTTTGATCTACCTGTGCATCGCTCGTGCCAAATCGCGCCCCATCTGGCCTGCGCCGCCTTGCCGCGCACTGTGGCCACTTCGCTGGGTTCTCATGTTTGCCTCGCCCGCGCTTCCACTGTGACCCAAAATTGTTAAATTTATTGACTTATTAGATTGCTTCAAATGCCGCCAATGGGTTGATGCTCCAACTCACGGTGCGGTCGTAACTTTGGATATTTTAAGTTTAGCCAAGTATTATGATGATTGTCGATTTGATCGCCAAACCTTAGTATTTGGCTAAATACAAACTTGAACTGTGAAGGTAAACATAATAAATTAGCATTTAGAACATAATCAATTAGAATTTAAAACACAATAAATTAGCATTTAGAACATAACGTATTTGGCTAAATACAAACTTGAACTGTGAAGGTAAACATAATAAATTAGCATTTAGAATATAATCAATTAGTATATAAAACACAATAAATTAGCATTTAGAACATAACGTATTCGGCTAAATACAAACTTGAACTGTGAAGATAAACATAATAAATTAGCATTTAGAACATAATCAATTAGTATATAAAACACAATAAATTAGCATTTAGAACATAACGTATTCGGCTAAATACATACTTGAACTGTGAAGGTAAACATAATAAATTAGCATTTAGAACATAATCAATTAGCATTTAAAACACAATAAATTAGCATTTAGAACATAACATAATTTCCCAACCTTCCTCTTCCCCATTCCTTCCCCTACCCACTACCTTCAGCCTCATAACATACACCCAATTGGGATGCCATAGTCTCACTGGCTCTAGACGGCTGGGAGCAGTTGGGACTTGTGCGGTATTCACTATAAAAAATGATAATAATAAATTAGCATTTATAAAATGATTAAACCTTTTGTATTGAAATTTAGCAAGCTCGATGAATTATAAAATGTTTTGTGGATTATCTAGGCTGCAAGACGCCCACGAGCGCGAGTACATTGTGTGCGACAAGTACCTGGAGCAGATCTTCGGCTGCCAGCGCATGAAGTTTGCGGAGATCCCGCAACGCCTCAACCCGCTGCTGCACCCGCCCGACCCCATCGTCATCAACCACGTCATCTCCGTGGAGGGCGGCGCCGAGGCCAAACAGACGGCCTGCTACGATATCGATGTCGAGGTACCCCAATTTTGGAACAAATTATAGTTGGCTGATACAACATGGCTGGTGTATCGAAAGAAATTAGGAAAAATAATAATATTTTCATAAACTTTTAACCTCTAGTGTGCCTGAGGGTCCTATAGGACCTGGGCATTCATCATATTTTCGGAAGTTTTTATCCTTTAAAACCTATTTGCATACTTAAATGGACCATAATCGCTTGGCAACATAAAAAAAGTATATTTGCGGCACGTTCCAGAGTGGTAGATACTCTAAGTATCGCCCTGGTGAAAGACCACCATTCAGAATCGAAACATTGCTTGAAATGGCTTTAGCCGTGTTTGTTGACCAGATCTGAATAGCCAGGTACTTCCCAACCTTCCTCTTCCCCATCTCCTTCCTCTCCCCACTACCTTCAGCCTTACAACATACCCCAATTGGGGATGCCATAGCCTCACTGGCTCTAGACGGTTGGGAACAGTTGAGACTCTTGTGCGGTATTCACTATAAAAAACAAAATAATCAATCCATGCGTTACGTTCGGTACAAGTCAACTAATAAAAATTTGAAGTTTGCTTACCTCAGTATGGCTGAAAAATAAAAATTTCCGAAGTGATATTACTGTTTGTATTTACAGGAAAACCTCATGCAATTTTATTTTTATTTGGAAGAAAATGTATTCAGCCACACGAAAATACAATACATTTCCAAAGCAACTCTTTTTAGTGACAAGAGGGAGAAAACCCAACTCTCCGAATATAAGTTTCCATCCCAAAAAAAACATTTATACCATTAACATACAATTTGTTAAAATACATAAACACATCATCTGAGAAGATAGCACAATTGACAAAAACATCATTTTGTAAAACACAAGTGAGTTATTACGAAATTACTGTCAGCAAGGTATGACGGAAGGTGTACCTTGCGGCAATCCAGCATTCCAAAGGTTAATAAGATGTGAGGTTGATACCTCTGCAGCCCTCTATGCGCCTTGGTATTCTTTGCAGTGCTCCCTGTAAAATAGTATATAAATATGTTATGTATTGTAATTTATGTATTTGATAGGTGGACGACACCCTAAAAGCCCAGATGAACAACTTCCTCATGAGCACGGCAAGTCAACAGGAGATTCAAGGACTCGATACCAAGATTCATGAGACGGTAAGCAACCATCATCTTCTTTGTGAAAATCTTTACCGTTTGCCTTCCAGTCATTTATCTTAAAAACACTTTTACTTTAATATGTATATTGTATGTACATACTAGTGCTGGGCGTTGACGATAATTCGAAACAACGCCACCGCCGTTATCGTTGAAAATTGTCAACTGTTGAATATAACCATTGGAAATAACGTCGACGTTAATGCGGCGATATTGATTTTAATAATATCACCTGTTGGGAGAGTTGAAACAGTTAGATCGTTGCTGCCGTTGGGAGTGTTTTTTTATAACCCAACAGCTATATAGTACTTACCATCGGTAGTTTCACTTGACGCTAGGCACTACGTATCGGCCGTTTCGATTAGGAAAATCCACGGAGACGCCTAGTAGGGAGGTATACAACCAAAAGATTATTCCAAACTACGCATAATATCGCTCACAAAGTATACACTCTTATACCTTTTTGTTTATTTGGCGCTAAAGCTTAAACAATAGGTACATACTCAGTGAGTGTTGAGACTGCCTTGCGTTGAATAATATTCATATGTAGCTATCGATATCCAACTGTTGGTGCAATAGCGTTGGACGTTGACAGCATCTAGCTTTTATTTCCAACGGCTAGTTATATTTTGATACAATGATGTACTAGTACAAACCTTCCATTCATGTTTATTATTTATTATTGCAGGTGGACACAATTAACCAACTGAAAACCAACAGAGAGTTCTTCTTGAGTTTTGCTAAGGATCCCCAGCAGTTTATACAGAAGTGGGTGGTCAGCCAGACTAGAGATCTCAAGGTAATGACATATATTCTTTAAGAATTTTTAGAAACTTCTGTAAAAAAAAAAAATACCCTAAATGATTTGTATAAAAAATACAAAATTTGCATAAAAACTTCATTGAGCATTTTAAGTGTAAATAAAAAATAATTATCAATAATTGCTACACAGAAAAAAAAAAAAACATGGTGCTATGTGCTTGTATAATCATTACTTAATTGGACATAATGTATTTGAATGCGCCTTTAAATTCCCCAGACAATGACGGATGTGGTAGGGAACCCGGAGGAGGAACGGAGAGCCACCTTCTACCAACAGGCTTGGGCCCCCGAGGGAGTGGCGCGCTACTTCCATTCTAAGCTGCAGCAGAGGAGGAACGAGATTGACTCGGCTCTTACCAACCGAAACCCATAGACGGACAAATGACCGAGTGAATGAGAGTCTCATATTTGATTGTCTCCAAACAAAACCATTAGCCAACGGCTATGCAAAAACGAAGAGACAAGACATCTATGGTACAATATAATTTGTAATTTTTTTGACAGTTTTTTAGAGTTAATGTTCTTAAATATTATTGGATGTATGGATATTCTCAAACCCTTTGGGGTATCTAGATTATAAATAAAAGTATTGTAATAATGTTTTTGTTTCCTTTGCATGCACATTTTCAAAATACATAGGATTTGGAGTTAACACCATGAAGTGTAAGGGGAGGGAAAGGTTGTATGATAGCTTGTAATATATGTATTTTCAACCCAAATTAACTTACCCTTCTATACCTCTCTTTGTTCGGGACAGATTTATGATTGGCTTATCTTAATGTGTGCCCTGTTTCATCTTGAGTACGATGAAATACATAAATATACAATAGATCTCAGGATGCGCCTCTAATATCGTAAACAGTGAGACATAACAAAAAATCAAGAGGCGTCTCACTGCTACTTATACATACCAACACAGTGACGCACCTACTGTAATCATATGGGATGACCTCACGCACACGACTCTAGAGACAACGGCACTGCGGCGCGAAATTCAAATGACTGGACCGGCATTTCGAATCGTCACGGTTTCAATCCTCTTTATGTAAACAAATCAGAAGTTTTCACTAGACACAAGAAGATGACAGTAAGAGGAAGGATTGAACTATTTTTTGGTTCACTTAACGGACATATGTTTGTGACGTATTTACAGTGTACACAACGAATTTGTCGGAACGCATAAATGTATGAGGGTAGCTCTGGGGGCACGGTTTGTTTTCGCATCCATGTATGTGCGTAGCGGCATAAGAGTTAAAGGTTATTTTTGTTTGTAATTTAGGTCAATCGCAAGATCAAGGAATAACACTACACGGGCGATTGTAAATCATTCTCCTTTTCGTGAAGCTTTCGATAGTCTTGGATGTATTCGCTCCGAATACATCCAAGTATGAAGTGTACGCTTCAAAAGTCGCGAGAGCGGCGAGAAACAACACAGTAACACTCCAACGCTTACATTGTTTTAGTATTGAACATAGCTCGCGCCAGGAGTCAGATTAGCCAGAGTTCAGAATAACGCAATTGCAAAAAAAACAAAAAATGTAGCTCTGCTACCCTAGTCTGAAAACAATCTACTATTAGTGATAAATAGATAAGTATTGTCCTGGTGAAAGACCACCATCCAGAATCGAAATGTTGCTTGAAATGGCTTTAGCCTTGTTTGGTGGCCAGATCTGAATAGCTTGGAACTTGCCAACCCTCTTCCCCATCTCCTTCCTCACTATTTTCAGCCTCACAACATACTCAATTGTAGATGCCATAGTCTCACGGCTCCAATGTGTCTATAAGTTTGCAAAATGTCGTTGAAATTGACCTTAACATCATTCATTTATATTATCTATATACATATAAACAAAAATATTAATTTAAGTACATTTTTATAAACCCTCTTCTCTAAAAGTTGTTAACACTTGCGTTAAATTGAGTTTTTGCAGCACTATTGGGCTGTAAAGAAATTTTACCTATATCAAAGATACAAAAGTGGGCGTTATGTGTTAAAAAGATGAAGACCCCTAATATACATAATATATTAGGGACGATTGGTATCTGAAATGGAGTGTCACTGCAGTTCCAGTTACCGGAGACAGACGAGGAACCGGTTATTTATCCAATTACTTCTAATAAAATTCTCTATGCAGTTGCTAGGGTAGACTTGAAAAAATTGTTGTCAATTGTTGGGATACCCTAGTATGGCGGGCGAAAAAGTACTCTACAAATTATTGAAAAAACCCTATTCACATGTGATAAAAAATAGGTGTAAAAATAGATTTCCATATATTATAATGTTTATTCACCTGAATGAAGTGGATATAGTGCAATATTATACCGTCATATTCCTTTTATTAATATTTAATATGGTATAATGTTAAAACCCCCTAGATAGAGTTGATAAAGGGTTAAAGTTTTTTTCACTTCTGGGTTTAGTTGTATTTTTTGTTGTTAACACCTACTTAATCCTAACCCAACCTAATTGTACAAATCAATATACAAATTCCCTTCTTCTTTAAATTATTTTGGAAATATTAAAAACCAGTTAAAGGTGGATAAATAAACAAATACTTATCCCTTTTAACCCAATGGTGAGGCTTGTGACTGTAATAAAATAAATTCCAAAGCCCTCTTAAATACTGAAAACCTTTCAATTATAAAAAAAAAAAAACACTTACTACTTAGTTGATTCTCTCCGACTGGAAGGACCTATATTTCGAAGATCAGTATCTTCAAGAAGCACTGATAATCCAATCTAAATAATTCACTTCGCTCACTTTTTATAACTTACGTTATTGCAGAAACGCATCTTATTATATTAAACTACTTCACTTTTCACGATTATAATTATTTTTTTAGTAAACGATTAACTTTTTTTACAATTTTCGATTTAAATGAAAACACTTGTAAGAGGAAACGAAATCGCCGAACTTTGAGATATTGTATATTGCACATTTTTTCCGACGGCACACTTTGGATATTAATCGAAATTGTATTCAAATAATAATTTTTGATCAACTTTAAAGCCGTTAAGCCGATTTTTGAAATGTGACGAACGGCAACCGACCTACGCGGCGGCGTGTTTAAAACTGATAGTAGCTTGACTAGACGACTATCTCGGGCTCGCTGCGCGCCACACTTCGGGGCGAACATTTGGCGCATGCGTAGAAACTGAATGTAGGGGGACAATCATAATTTTGAATTCTATCATTTTTTTTTCCGAAAAATTGCAAATTAAAACGTATCTACATATTTATTGATTATAAAACCAAAATAACCGGGTTAATTTTGTCGCGACATTCTAACGAAAAATCACCGGTTACTCACTAATATTTGTAATGTTTTTTTTTTACAAAAATCGGAATGGCTCAAAAAATAATCTGCTATTCAAAGAAAAAATATCGTCGATTCCAGTGACCGACAAGTCACCGGGACAAAGTAGCCGGGACCGGAATATCGAACATCTATGCATCCATGTCTATGCAACGTTTTGTTTGAAAAGCAAATAACCTCACTTTTCAACTGTCAAACTATTAATAATTGTATAAGTTTGATCATTTTGAAGGCGCTGTTATTTCTAACGTGTTTTCACTATATAACAAACTGTAATGGAAGTTTCTCAACCACCTTTATACAAATTGTATCCTTTACATTATTTTTACTGTTCGCTTTTCGTCTAATAAATGAAGTGGACCGTAGTAAATTTTGCTCCGAATTTTATAAAATTCTTCGTTGTACATATTTTTTATTTACCTTGTTACTTATTATACTATTTAAATGCTCTCTCGTTTTTAGTACGTCGTCTGCCCTGTTCATATTGGGAGTCAAAAACTTCCGGCTTCGTTTTCTGGTTAGTGACAGCACTCAACATGAGTAAAAATTGTTCAGCAAAATCGCCGGGCGGCATCTTCTCTGTGGACACTCCTATTAGATTTTGTACAAAATTAGGATGGTAATATTTACATGACACTAAAAGGTTTCCGTCTGGGATGAAGAATTCAACACATATGTTTTTATCTAATAAAACTTTTATCCGGAACAATACGAGGGCTGTTTGAAAATTTTGCTAAATTTAAATGAGATAGCGCCACAAATTGAAAATCATTGGTTTATGTAAAAAAGTATGATTCATCAAACAAGGTCTGACAAAATTTCAGTCAGGTATGATGCATAAGACAGTGAGTCACGTTGCTTTTGCATAACTATGGAAAAAAACGAGTAGCGTCCCAAAGCATACATTATTATTTTTTTTTTGAAATTAACAGCAGCGCAGATCTAAGTCGAGTTGAAAGAAGTTCATGAGGACTTTGCACCAACGTTAAAGACTACTGGTTTAATAAGTTTAAACATGACTGTATGAGTACAAACAATGAACCACACTCCGGGCGCCGCATTGAGGCCTCCACTGAGGAAATCATTGAAAAAATCCATGGTATCGTCTTGGAAGATCACCGAGTGCATGTGTGCGAGATTGTTGAGGCCTTAAACATCTCAGCTGAACGAAAACAGCTGCATGCTGCATGAAGATTTAGGTATGAAAATGCTATCTGCGCGGATTGTTGACCAACAACACAATCAAATGGATATTTCAAAGCAGTGTTGATGTTTCAATCACCATATTCTCTAGACCTGGCCCCGTGCGACTTTCTTGTTCCCATAACTAAAAAATCAACCCGCAAACTGAACGTTGGACAGCCATAACTAACAAATGTGTATCTTTGAAATAAATTTCCTTAATTCCTGATCAGACTAGTGGAGGTGCCTTTCCCAACCAAGAGATATGCACAAATAATTTACGATGTCCTGAGAGTTGAACCTGAGCCTAAACGCAGCAAAGTTACTAAAACTTTAACTATTGACAACAGCACTTTGAAAGCGTACGAGTAACTTATTTATTATTGAACTTAATTTTTCTGTTTCCTAAAATCAAATAAATACCGATTGTTTAATTTTTTCGACCTTACAGGGAGTTCTTCAGCTTTGAAGTGAAGAATCTGCGCGTTGGAATCAACTCCTTTTTCGAGCACATGCTCTTGGCAGCGGAAACTGTGGAAATCTTTGGTCCACCGACCAGCGAAGAGTACTCTCATTACTAACTCTTACCGATTGCCGACTTACCGCCCGAAATGCCGGAACATACGCCCGCCCCCACCCCTGCCAGATCCATCTACGGATTTGTGATGTACTTGTCTTTCAAAACTGTGTTTGTCATCTACTTGGGATGGGCTCTGATCCCCGATAAGTGGCTAAACATGATGAACATTTATTACTATCCACAAAAGTATTGGGCGGTGGCGGTGCCAATCCAATTGCTTGTTGCGGTAACTCTTTTTGCGTTCTTCATATATCCCGGTCTTAATCTCGCCATGACTCCCGGAGTGGACGATATGAGGACCATCACGGATAATTTCGCTCTGAAGCGAAAGGCGCCGTCTTCGGATGACGCTCCCGGCACCTGGTGCGATTGCAGAGATAAGCAGAAATGCCATTTGAAGAACAATTGTGCAAACAGTGAGATAAATGAAGAGACGAGGATTCCTCACGTGGAAGATTTAGATATTAAAGATGTGTGCAGAAAACTTTATTCCAAATAACGTGTTAATTATTTATGTAAAAATGAAACTACATACATAATATGTAACTCTTATGATAATGAGTAACTTCTTAGGTATTTAAATGAGATCGATAGGCACAATAAATAAAAGTGAAATATATTTTCATAAATCTTTTTTATGTTTTGAATCATTTTTCTTTTTTGTCAATATAAAACAAACAAGCATTGGAATACACAATTTTAGACATAATGGACTTTTAAGAAAATTTGTATAAAAAAAAACAACTTGACCATCAAAACTACTACATATCAAACAAGAATTTTATTTGTGAATTTTTTTCTACATGGTTTTTTTCAGTGGGTAACAATAGTGAAATATCAAAATTCTGTTGGATCCTTTATGTTTTGAAATTAAATGGCTGCATTCACCCCCGGACTTTGGTTTCTCTTTAGTCAACAAGCCATTGCAATAAAACATTTCAGTAAAATAAATTATAATAAAAATACCTTTCATACAAGGAGTCAAGGGGTAAAGTGCAGTAACTTCGAGAGGTGATTCTACACGACGGTACAAGTAAAAAAGATGAATAACTTTTTTTCGAAATTCTGATGTTTCGAGGAAAAAAAAATTACACTTTAAAAGAGTTGTTTATTGTTTTTACTTATGTTATCATGTAGAATCACCTCCTGAAGTTATTGCACTGTTCCCCCGGATATCTTGTATAATATGAACACTCAAAGCTAACCTGTTTAGAATTATTGATTGACTCAAGATATTTGATAGTAGGATATATAATTACAAATAAGACATAATAAGTAAATTGAATATTTGGAACATCTTACATATAATTCATGATAAAATGAACCAATAATGACACAAATATGTGTTTTAAATGTCTATACTACTCATGTTAGCTAGAGGTTGATATTGAAAATTCTCATTCTTAAATTCTTATCATTTCAGAAATTGCAAGGTGTAGTTGTTATCATTTAAGAAGAGTATTTCCAACAGCAATTTTAGGATTGGCTAAGAAAGTGGGTAGGACATTTGCGCCATTGTAACACATAGTTAATTACTAGTTATTATTATCTACAGCGGGCGAACTACAGCATGTAGTCCAGTTCGTATCTGGCAAAGTGGTTGTTGGGGTCGTTTTGTATCCGGGGGTAACCGGCCACCAGGGCGTCCTGCCCCCCTATGTACAGCGTGTTGTAGATCTTCCAGTAAACGTCTCGTACTTTTCTCGCTGGATGGAATAGGCCCTGAAAAGAAAAAATGCTCGTTAGTTCAAATTAAAATTCATTTTTTGACAATGTCGAATGAATTTAACGGTTCAACAAAAGAGGGCTAACTGTTCCAAATGATAATTTATCAATTTCCTTGTAGTCACAATGCTGCAAATCACAATACATATTTGGAAACAGTCTAAATCTAACACTGCACCACACATTGTAGTGCGCTGTATCCAACCTTTGTGCCGTAAGAGAGTTGTGAGATCTTTGGCTATAATCCTGGAGGTAGAACATTCAAAACCTAGCAAAGTGCAAATAAAGAATGTGTATATGCTTCATATTTATTCCAGAGTGGAAATACTGAGAATTGTCCTGATCGACCACTATTCACAATGGAAACATTTAAAATGGCTCTATCAATGTTTACCAGATCTGAAAATAAATGTGCTTTAAAACTTACCCCTCTCACACTCTCTTTCACCTCACGAAACTTCAAATTTAATGAAAGTTACCTTAAAGCATACATACCATTAATAGCTACATTGTGCGTGTCTCTATTTCTCGAGAACAACAGATGCAACATAGTTACAACAGAGTTCTCAGTGGAAGGACCATAGATATGTACAATTTCCTCAAGATAATTTATTTTTTTCCTGTCGCAGCTGATCAGACTGGGAGAACGCCCCAAATATGAAATTTCAAAAGAAGAATGACATTAAACAAACCTGCAACGTGTACTGCAGAATCTTAATAGGTCCTAGCGCAACTCGGAGACCCTCGATGGCATCCATGAAGGCCTGCACCAAGTGAGGGGATGTCTCGAAGATGTTGGGCCACACGTGGTTCAGGAGGTGGATGAGGGCGTCCTCGCAGCCGAAGCCAAACACGCCCAGCGCCATGTGCTTGATGGCTGCGCAGGCAGTCTGTCGGTGCACCAGGTCCCTGGGGAAACAGACGGAGAACTCAATGGGTGCGGGCTGTCGGGGCCACAGACGCATTGGTTGGGTTTTGACAGACAGCAGAAAAGTATGAACAAACAAATAATTTGTAATTAATTAAAAAATCGTACACAGAAGAGTGCTGTGAAAAAAAAAACTAATTTTGTTTTCAATAACACCCTTTTTCAAATATTTTTTAATCAATCAAAATCAAGATCAGAATCTGTCATATCCTTTCAATTCACAATATTAACATGCTATTTCTTCTATACAGTAGAACTGCGTTAATTTGAAATCTCAATAAGCAAATTTCCACGTAATTCAAATATTTTTTTGACGAAAATTAGCCGTGGAATTCAGGCACTCATAGTAAATTCGTAATAATACAACATGTTCCGGGTGTTTTCAAACGATCGGGGTTCTACGACATTCATCACTAAGACAAATTATGTTTATTGGTACAATATACCATACATTTTTTGACAGCTGGAGAATATCAATAAACAATGTATACACATTGACAGAATGACTATAATACAAAGAGAAATCTTTATGGACTTTGATTGATTTTGGTTCCAAATTTATTCAATCAAATGTTTTCTTCACCTGTGTCATTGGGTTTATAATGATTAAGATTTCTGATCACTAATACTATTAGTTAAGTCCAGTTAGTTAGTTGAGCGGTTCAAAGTGTCAGGTTCCCACCGAGGTGTAGCGGGTTCGATCCTCAGCTATCTAAGTCCTCCATCATTACACAAGCTATTTCTCCACTTATATTGATGGTAGTAGGAGGAATTAAAATATTGTCAGGTTATTCCTAACCTTGGAATGTTTGTCTTTCTTATTACAAAAAAAAGTTACCTGTCCATGAGGGCATCTTCAAGCAGGGGGCTGACGGCGTATATGTAATCCTTGCCCATCTCGCCGATGTACTCGAAGAGGAAGGACAGGGACTTGAGGACTCCGTTCTGAACGTTGAGCTCGGGTACTCGGTACTCCGTCATGAGAGCTGGCAGCACGGTGAAGGGGGAGCAGGTCTCGGCCACTATGGCGATGGCCACGGTGGAGCATACCCTAAAATAATGTGTATAGTAATTATTTGTCCGCTAGAGGTGTTCGCAGTATTCTAGATTACAGTTCCATCATATGAGCTCTTTTAGAAATAAACTATGTTTTAGAAATCAAAAAAGTGCAGGATAGATTAATGTTGGATAAAAAAAAAAAATGATATTGTGTTGATTTTCTACCTTCATGTTTATTATTAAAATTCCCTACCTAACTATGACACTTTGTCACCACAATCAAGTTGGAACCATACTGGTGTTTTGTGCATCGCTCGTTTGTGCATTCAACGTTTATTGGTGAGTGAGTTTCTCTTTTTTTAAATTCTTTCCACAGTTATAATTAGACATTTCCGTTGGGCATTATAATATTCAAATTTTATCATTAAAAGTCCACTATTTTTTAAATTCATCTGAAGCTGGAAACACATTTGGTGTTTCATCGCATCTTCAGATCCAACAGTATACAAGAATGTACCTATTATTCATTTTTATTTGTCCTTTTCCTGACACTTACACACAGGTATGCACAATTACAACACTTTATTAGAAAGCTGATATGTATTTCAAAACATTTATAGAAGCTAATTTCTGGAAGTATAATAGAATTCACTTAATTTGGGTTGAAAAGGGCTTAATTTGTACATTAACAACAAATACACTTATGGGAGGAGCTTGATCTGTTCTATGCTCCAAAAACTTGTACTAGTTCTCTTCAGAATAAGGCGATACAGCTGATTAACTAGGGCTGTAACCGCTCCGAAAGAACTACTTCTTTTGGCAGCAGTTCCTACTTCTTCATTGTTCATTGAACAAATACTTCAATTGAAGTTGGTAGTTCATTTTAGCGTTGTGACTGCTCCGTGTGAACTATTTCATTTTACGGCAGTTCAAACTTCATTAATTTCATTTCATTGAACAAATACTTCAATGGAAGTTAGATTACAAATAATTACTTTAATTTGCAGCAGTTCAGTTGCGATGTTGAATTTCAAAGCCTATAAAGAAGTACTTCAATTGTAGTTCGACTTCAAAGTACTTCGATCTAAATGATCAATTCATTTAGGTTTTTTGTGTTCTGTCAATATCATTATACATATAACGAAATAGAAAATAATCTGTAATTTGTGTGAATGAATGGCGAAAAAAAATACCTGTTCTGTCTCTCCTGCACTTTGAGATTGTTCAGTAGAGTGGCCAGCACATCGTGGGGACCAATGGCCTTGGCGATGTACCCAAAGGTATTTACGGTGGCCCTGCGGATGGCTTTCTTGTGCGCCTTCAGCAACTCCAGGAGTTCGAAGCAGATTCGCATCCACTCCCCAGCCGATACGTATTCTGGGCCCCTGTCGGCAATTCGCCCCACGAGATCTATGCAGTTTTCTTGTACTTTTTCATGCCTGGAAGAGAAATGTATTGGTAAAAAGTATAGTATTATGATTTTTTATAAAATTTGTCATGTCTAAAATGTCATTATTTCGAAAATTTCTTCTTAATTAATAGTTTTGGACTTTTCAGCACAAAATAATGGTGAAAAAATAATTGGAGGTTTCTCGATTTTCAAATGAATGGAGTTTTACAGTATAATATTCATATTAATAAAGATATAGACTAATTAAATAAATGCACAAATCATTTTTATGTATTCAGAGAGATAGCAGATTAGCAATATTTTTCATGTGGTATATTTCAACTACGGCTACAACATACCCTCAAGAACACATTCAATAAAAATGTGAGTTAAGAGGTATTGACAGTTCACGGTCAATTTGTAATACGGAGAGGTTAGGCCTTTACCTATTTTTCAATATGGGGGTTAATCTTGGCAGCAGGTCTTTGATGGGCGGGGTCATCTTGGTCATTCCGATAACATTAACGATAGCCTTGAGGGCACCGAGAATGGATCCCAGCACTTCGGGGTATTCTTCTCCCAGGTACTCGTACAGCACTACTCCCAAATGACCCATGAGTTTTTCCTGAAACAAACAAGAATTAGTTGAAGATAAGCAACAGATAGGTGACAGATTGGGTTCAACATTCAGGAATGGTTTTCATCCAAATAAACTGTTAAACATTATTCATAAACAATTGTTTTTTTTTAAACTGAAAAACCTCAAGGGAGTTGAGGCCAAAAGAGTTGGGAAAAAGAAAGGTTAAGGCAAAACATAGAACGAAAGGTGGCAACTGCCAAGGATGAGGAACTTATTTTTTATGGTGAATACCGCACAAGAGTCCCAACTGTCTGGAGCCGGTGAGACTATGGCATCTCCAATTGAGCTATGTTGAAGATAGTGGAAAGGGGAAGGAGATGGGAGGAGGAAGGTTGGGAAGTACCTGGCTATGCAGATCTGGTCACCAAACACGGCTGAAGCCATTTCAAACAACGTTTCAATTTTGAATGGTGGTCTTTCACCAGGGCGATACTTTGAGTATCTATCACTCTGGAACATGTCGCAAATGTACAATATATTATTTAATTTGAATTTTATGTGACATGACACATATTATTTAAATAAATTTTATTTGCGCACGCCAGGTTATAACTCGCGACCTCTGCGTTGAGCGTCTTACCACTCGACCACGGAGGACAGCTAGATTCACATTCAGCTAGGTCACCCATAGGAAGAAGATTAAATTAAAGGCATGATAAAATTGTGCCTAAATGCATCAATGATTACAACAGTACTATGCACTGTCAAAGAGAAAACCATAGTTTAATTTTATCACTTTGTAAGGCGCTCTTGAGGTGATATTAGCCAAGTATAATAAAGTTTTCGTTTGTCTCACCTCCTGACAGGTCTTCATGACGAGGGCTATCCTGGCAATGAGGTCTGCTGCTTGCTGGCGCACCTTGGCCGACTTGTTGTTCAGCCTCCACAGGATGGTACCGCAGATCTGCGGCAGGTACGGCTTCACTCTCTTGCCCAGCTGGTTCACGATGGTGCCGAACCCACTCAGCATCACCACATTCTGAAACACAACAAATTCATTTTCGGATGAAACTACAATAAAAAAATAAAATGGACTGGAATTCTTGCATGTCTCTTTCAAATTTGTCCACGAAAGTCAAAACATCTCCTCACCAGAGATTACGGAAAGGAATTTCTAGTGAGGGAACTCTTTTAAATCAGCCCTTTAAGGGATGATATCCAAATATTTGATATCTCCGATTGAGATTTATGGATGAAAAGGGATTGTTTGGTAAAAAAGACTTAAAGAACAGTGTTTTCTCTTCATAGACGGGACATTTCATAAAAAATTCTCCATAATCAATAAATAATTCAACATTATGAGCATTGAGTCTGTATCTATAAAAACATGTGCTGAAAATAGGTTAAAAATGTATGTACATAATCAAAAGGAATGCACATTTTTTTCAACTATGGTACATAACTCAAATTAATCAAATATTCTCAGAGATTTTATTAATTTTATTTATGTTTTTACCTTTTCAAATCTAACAGTTACATCGAATTTCTTACAACGGCTGTATAAAAAAATTACAATCAATATTATAACTGTCAAAATTCAACACATTGATCCACTCATATCAAAAGTATGAGTGGATCGATGTGTTGAATTTTGGCTAGATTTTGTTAATCCATTTCAGCACTTCTCAACGAAGGAGTGAAAGGTGCCAAGAATCTATTTCTAGGAATTCGGGCAATGCTAGAGTGGGATATCGCGTTAGAGATAATCAGAAGCTTCACCTCTGTGGTCTGCTCCTGGAAGGCGTACAGGATTCCGTCAATGAGCTGCTCCTCAAGCCTGGAGTCAATGTCGGCCGCTCCGAGGTTGCCCATAATCTTTTCGATGGATTCCATCACCATTTTACGGTACTGCTCATTTTCATCTTTCAAGTCGTCCACCACTCGGTTGATTATCTCACTGGCGCCCACCTGCGAAAAGAAATACATACATACATGGCATAAGTCACAAATAATCAACACAAATTTATTGGCAATGTGAGATTTAATTTACAAATTACAATCTTTGGTAAAACTTTGTCATTCAGTGGTAACCCCAAAAGTCTGAAAGCAGCTTTATTACCAACATTAATGAGACATTATTTAAGTTATGAAGAAATGCAGAAGGGCTTTTTATTTATTATTTTTTTATAGTGAATACCACACAAGAGTCCTAACCATCTAGATCCAGTGAGACCATGGCATCCCCAATTGGGTTATGTTGTGAGGCTGAAGGTAGTGGGGATAGGAAGAAGACAAGGAAGGTTGGGAAGTACCTGGCACATGAATGAAATGGGTTATGACACATATTAATTAAATAAAAGTTTTCGTTAAAAAGGATTTGTAGTCAAGTGTCTTACCACTCAACCACGGAGGCCATCATAAATGTCAATAAACATGCTTTTTATTTTTATTTTTAGATGAATACCGCATAAGAGTCTCAACTGCTCCCAACCGTCTAGAGCCAGTGAGACTACGGCATCCCCAAATTGGGTATGTTGTGAGGCTGAAGGTAGTGGGGAGGGGAAGGAGATCGGGAAGAGGAATGTTGGGAAGTACCTAGCTATTCAGATCTGGTCACCAAACACGGCTTAAGCCATTTCAAGCAACGTTTCGATTCTGAATGGTGGTCTTTCACCAGGGCGATACTTAGAGTATCTACCACTCTGGAACGTGCCGCAAATATACTTGTTATTATTTTTATATGAATTAAATGTGTTATGACACATATTAATTAAATGAAAGTTATTGGCGCACGCCGGGTTTGAACCCGCGACCTTTGGATTCGTAGTCGAGCGTCTTACCACTCGACCATGGAGGCCGTCATAGTAAAGGTTAAGTGTATTACGAAGATCTAGTCTTTAAAACATGATTATGTCTGAAATTCATTGACCAGTGAATAAACCACCTCGCTTAGAGGTGAATTTTTCTCTAGGGAAAAAAATTAACACTATGTGAAATACAGCAGATCTAAAGGTTGTCGCTATAATTTAGTGGTTAGATCAGAACCCTGGATAGTGAAAGGTTCTAAGTTAAAATCCTGGCTGTGGTAAAAACAGTTTTTACCGTGTGTGTTTCTAATACATATATAACTCAATAATAATAAGGTATGTTTACCTTGTTGGCAATTTCCACGGTGGTATCGACCAGTTGTCTGTAGTTCCTATGATCGAGCGCCATGCGGTGGTTCCAGAAGTGCTTGAAGAAGTGTGGCAGGATCTCGTCCATGATGTACTGGGACTCCACACCGTCGGTGGCGCAGCACTGCTTCACGATCTGGATACAAATAGATTGGGGTAAGTATTTGAAGTAAATTAATAAAAACGGCAGATATAATTCATGAAATGCATGGGAAATATGTCACGAAGAGCGATGTCGTGCAGTCCACCAAGTTGTAATATATAGGCTGGCGACCAGGAGGTTGCGGGGAGTGAAATCTAGATTTATAGATGCAGATAGTCACCATATATTTTTAGTGCTAAATAAAATATAGTTTTTCAGTCACTGTTAAGATTGTTATTTATTTGATATTTGCAAAAACAGTTTTACACCAAAACATTGCAAAAAACACAAAAAATGGTAATCATAATTACACAAAGATTAAAGTAAAAAGAAGTTTAAAAACAAAAAAATAGTTTTCAAGAAGTACATAATATAGTTATAACTTATTAGCTAGTTCTTGCTTAAACTTGTTGTAGCTCGTGTGAAAAATATCCAAATTTCCTGCGAGGCAGTTAATTAACTTAGTTAGTCTTCCCAGGGGCATCACCATTGGTAAGTTAGTTCTGCACCTGGGAAGAAACAGAAGCCTGTGTTGGCGGCCACGGGTGAAATTATCAGGGACATAAAATCCAATTTCTGCCAGGATGTCAGGTATTAATAATACACCGTTCAGGAGTTTATGAGCAAAAAGCAGTAATGCTATATCCCTCCTCGAACTAAGGCTGCAGATACCCAGCATTCCCGAGATAAACGCTGTTGGAAACAGCCATGGGTAAAAACCAAACTCTCTCATGTAGAGAAACCGTAATAATTTATTTTGAATTTTCTCGACCATTAGTACATAGGCGGTGTCCTCTGGCCCCCATACCTGAGATCCACTCTCGAGAATGCTATGCACTAAGCTAAAGCTAAGCTGTTAATCTAGAAGGCGAAACAACTCATTGAAAAAAACTAAAAACTGATTATACAAAGCTGTTTCAATTAGGTTAGGTATTTTGTCTAAATTGTATGCAGAGTACAGGAAATGATAAGTTTCGCTAACATAATCAATGGATTATCGGTGAGGTTAAGGTTGAAAAATCGGGTATGCATAACTACAGTCAAAGGTCATAATGTGATATGTACTTAATTGCAAATAAGGCATTTATCAGGAAAATTTCTCAATTGACACTGTATTGTAAAAAAAGTTTCTCTGATTTGATTGGTTTGTGAACAATTTCCGCCTTACTTATTAGATTTTTACGCGCTAGTTCAGCATTGGTTTAGTTGCACCGGACGTAAACCATTAAATTAGACGCCTAAGCTGTGGTTATAAGGCAAGTTTATCGCTATTCCGACCTTTTACCAGGCGTAACATTTACACCTCGTTTATAAGTAAGGGGGTTTGTGTATAAGATAGTCATATTTAATTAAATGCTTTATTCATCACAAAATGATGAAAATATGATTTACCTTGAGTACAATCTTCTTCATTTCCTCATCGGGAGACTGGAACTCTCTGATCAGGATCAGCATCACTTCCCTGGTGTAGTAATTGGCGTATTCGGCGTCCATGAGTGGGATGAGGTTTCCAATGGCCTTCAGGAAGGCGGCCAGGCCCTTTCCTCGGTGGGTGCGGATGCCCTTCCAAAGGGGCTTCAAGACAGAATCAAAGGACTCAATGCCGTAGGGCGTGGCGGCCTCGGCGAGGGCGGCGCTGGCGAGAGCCGTGATGGTGCGGACCTTTTGTTGCTCATCCACCAAACCTGAGTGAAAATAAAATATGGCAATCTGTAAAATATATTGGTGCAAATACACTAGAAATGCGAAACTGCCAAATGCCCAAAGAACGTTGTCTATTTCATACCGATCACTTGCCTGACTGGATGTGAAAAAATAATGAAGATTAAGAAGTTAAATTATCAAAACAGTAAAGTAAAACCCACTTAAAAGTATTGTTTTTTCGGTCCCTTCAGATTTCATACAAAAAAACATAGTAGTGTCAAACAATGCGACCAATTATGATATTAAGTGCGCTAGCATCTTTAAGGATGAGTTTCCTTTGGCAATTTTATTACTGTTGGTGTATTTTTCCGCCTTAAGAAGGACATAGTGAGTAAATTCTAAATTTCCATTCTACCACAAAGGGAAGGGCATTTCGTTACCGAATGTGTCACATACCTGTCCTTTTAATAAAAATAATTAAGTACAATTTCGAGAAGCATAATAATTTTCATGTCATATTTATCAAAAACGTAATCTCACCGTGTTCAATGATCTCCACCAAGCTCTTGAGATGCGGCAGGATGGCGCAGCCCATGAGGATGGCGATCTGTTGGACGATCTTGATGCCAGTGTGGCGCGCCTGCCACGATTTCTTCGAGCGGCACACGGCCTTTAAGAAAGGCAGCAGGGAGGGGATACCTAATTGAAAAACATTAATTATTATGATTAACACTAAATATCTGCATTGTGCATGATTTTTGAGAAAAGTGTATTTTTTGTGATTTGGAATGATTAATTTGTCACGAAATTATTGTCAATTTATTTTCATGGAAAACTAAAATATTTTTTGTAAGCCTTGCATATAGTGTGAACATGGTGTAAATTTTGTTAGATCATGATGATAATTGAAAAATATTTTCAGATATTCCAGATAAGGTAGGTCAAGCACCTATAATAAATTGTGACAACTTTTTAAATTTTTTTTTAAAACAAATACAAACATTTCCGGGTTACGAATAACCTGACAATATTTGAAAAACTCTTACTGCCATCATAATAAGCGGAAAATGTTGCTTTTGCAATGATGGAGGACTTAGCTGGCGGAGGAATTGAACCCATGATACCTGGGTGGGAATCCAACATGTTTGTCCACTCGGCTACTAACTTTGTTTCATAATTTTACTTTCGACTATTAAGAATAAAAAATTATAAAAAAAACTGCACGTATAACAACTTACAACGTTCAACCTGCCAAAATTACACCGCACATTTTGGGGAAATGATGTCATTATTGGCTGCTTTACCTAGAGGAATTTTCGAGTGATTCATCGGAGACAAAACATACTGAGAAGTAAATTTAACACTAAAATACAACATATGGTTTTGAAAAAAAAAAGATGTTTCAAATATTATATTATAGTTTAGTTTTGCAAGATACGATTCCATAACAAAAGAGTAAGGTTATGTTAATTACCAAGAGCAGAAGCGACGACGGCAAATGCCCTGGCCGTGGTATTCCTCACGTACTCATCGATGTTGTCGATATCGGGCCTCATGGTGGAGATCATGGTGGCAAGCCCGGCCGCCTTGGCCAAGTTGCTGATGATCTCGCGACCCTCCACTCTCGCGTGGTAGTCCTCGTCAATGAGCAGGGGCTCAATCACCACCAGGATCTAGGTAATCAATAAATCTTTTAGATGTTGCAGCTCAAAATTTTATCGTGTAAGCACTTTTTCATTCTATATATGTGTGAAGGCAGTCTGATCTTACAGACATGGTCTTTAACCTCTTTAACCCTAGTATGCTGGAGGGTCCTATAGGACCCGGGCATTCATCATTATCTTTTCAGGAGTTTTTAACCTTCAAAACCTGTTGTTCGCATATTTAAATAGATATTTTGCACTGCATTAAGTTTGGTACAAGTCGTATAATAAATATTTGAAGTTGGCTTACGTCAGTACGGCTGAAAAAAGCGTCTGCTGTGTTTCGTTCTATCATAGTTATGTTAGTTGGTAGATTATGGTCTTCATAATTACCTTGTGAACGTATGGGCGCACCAGGTCATCCAGCTTGTAGAGAATCCTGTCGATGACCTTGACGAGCAGATGCCGCTCCTGGTCCTCGAGCGTGGGGCTCATGAGAAGCGGCAGGATCTGGTTGAAGAGCCGTCCGGCGCCAAACTCTCGGGCCTTGTCCGTTATCTGACGCAGAGCTGCCTTGCACATTGGGGGTGTGCCGTTCTGGAATATAACAAATGTGATTATAATAATTGAAGTTAGAAAGACAAATGTTGAATAAGTAATGAAGTAAGGGAAAGGTAAGATGATAATGTTTTTTTTTTTGAAAAATTGAGGTTGATGAAAAATAGATACCCAAAACTATAAATCTGAGTTTGCTATTATAAAACTCCATCCAGATGAATAGTTTTGGTAGTGCATTTCCGAATGCGCAATTATTGAGTAGGTACTTAATTGCAATCGTGCATTTCAAGCATGTGCTGAGACATGAATTCCATACAATTTATTCAGTATTCGATGATACTTTATAAGTTCTCACCTTGATTTTAAGCAGCAGCTTCATGATCTTGCGTTCCTTCTGCTCTTCCGGTGGCAGGGTATCCTCGTCCACGTCAGTCAGCAGCTTGTCAAAGTACTGCGCATCCTCGGGCTTCATGAAGGGCAGGTTGGGGTGGCGGGCTGGGGCGTCCATCAGGCGAGCCGCGGCACCCACCTCCTCCTGCTGAAGAAAGAAACCGAGCGGCGTGTTGGCGCCGGGAGTTGGCGTCGCGGTCAGCTTGCGGGCCGGCGTGCGGATCGGGACGTAGCCTATGGAAAAAGCAACACTTTAATAAGAAGAGTTTTTGGATGCTGTACGCACATATAAAATTATAGGAATTACATCATTTTTATAAAGACGCTCATGAAGAAAACAGTTGTTTGAACAGAAATTTTGGCAGGTATTTTTAGTGCAACAATTACAACAAGGAAGGTTAAATGATAAGAAGAATTTTACCTCAATTGGGATGTCATAGTCCAACTGGCTCCGGACAGCTGGGACCCATGTGGGGTATTAATTCACATTAACCTTTCCGTACCAGTTACCCTATTTGATCTCGCTTATTGAAGCGTTTTCATGGCATTATCTTAGGTATTAAATAATACTTAGAGAGAAGTATATTCATAACATTTCAGTAATCTTTATCAAAGATATTGCACAAACTCTCGTTCGGGTTACATTAGAACACGGTACAGGAGTGTAGATATACCTGCAGGCGGCGGCAGCACCTTGTACCCGAGCGGGAACATGGTCTCGAGCTCATCGTCTGTGTACGGACGGTTTCTCTCGTCAATCTCCTTCTCCCAGCGGTAGGCCTGTAGCTGTTCGGGGGTCATGGCTGCAAGGTGGCCCGGGGTCGGAGTGGCCATCCCCATGGCCTTTAGCCCCACCGGGGTCGACTGGAACACAATCATAATTAGTACATTAGTTACTATTCACTAAGAAAGTCGTCGGAAAATTACTTATTCTGGTCTCTACAAAATGCTAGGATTCAATTGTGCAGTATTTTCTTTTGCCTTGTAGTTCACCAAACATTATTAGTTTAATATTTGGATAATTTGTATAGCGCCGTTTTTGTGAAAAATCACCTCAAGGGCGCTGTAGTTGCGTTTGATGCCTAAACATTTGCCTATAACCGCAAAAGTTGAGCTGCATTTTGAGGTTATCAACTCCCTAAAATAAGCGTATATTCCTCAACGTTCAAAACGTCTTTATCTTTCTGTCACTAGATGGTGGTAATAATGCACCTTATTACAAACTTACACAAATATAATGTCAAACATGTGTCATAACCGCAAAATGAATGCAAATAAAAATACAATTTATTGTTAATTGGACAAACGTATTAAACTATCACAAATATCGAAAGCAACCGTAAATACAAAATAAAAAATTGACCGGTCGGTAGCTGAGTTGACAAACGCGTCAGATTCCCACCCGGGGGTCGTGCGTTCAATTCCTCTGCTAGCTAAGTCCTCCATCATTGCACAAGCAACATCTTCCGCTTCTTATGATGGCAGTAGGAGTTTTTCAAATATTGTCAGGTTATTCGTAACCCGGGAATGTTTGTCTTTCTTTTTAGAAAAATAATTTCCTATTTATAAAATAGATAAAACCAAAGAATATAATATTATAAATAACTGTATCTGATTCATCGCAGCGGGGTTAGGAGTCAATTTCCTGTCAAATAACAATTTATTAGAAGAATTGGAACTGTACACAATGACAAGTTGCGGAAAATGAATTTCTCGTGTGGTATTTAGATATATTCACTGTTCATCTTTTATTATTAGTTTCAACTTAGACTGGCGGCTTTATTTTGTTGGATTATATTGATTTGAGCTATGAAAATGAGTGACACGATTAGTGTGTGTGGAAATCGTTTTAAAAATGTAATAGCAACAATACATTTTTGACTATTTAAAAAAACAAGGTAAATAAAGCTCCCACGGTTTTTGGTCCGTTGAAGACTGAAATGCAAAAGTGGACCAAATAATTCCACAAAAGTTTGTTGATTTTTTCCAGTTCCTAGAGTTTCGTAGAGAATATAAATCTGGAAATGGCATACGAAAGGTAATATACCTAAGTCAACGTTTCCTGTTTTCTATCAAATTGCACCATTTTGCCTATCACATTCCCGCCAGAATTTGTATTCCAGCGGCAAAATAACAACACCAGTATATAAGTAACTGGTTTATTAGATTATATCGTAACAAGGAATAATCCTAACCAAACCTATGAATACAATTCTAATGATTGCGTTCTGATGTAACAATCATATATTTTGGATAGTAAGATTCTAGTAGGAAAGGCAGAAATAGTCCATACAAAAGATGTATAGAGTAAGGTTGAATTTGAATGTCTCTTGATATTATAGTAATTTACTTAGCAGGATATTGTGAATAAAAATAAATGCATTTGGATTACCCCTCCAGGCGTGAACATAGGGGTGTGATGCGGCGTATGCGAGGGCGTGCCGTGCGACGGTGTGTGCGACGGCGTGTGCGACGGGGTAGCGTGCGAAGGCGTGGCGTGCGACGGCGTGGCCTGGTTGGGCGTGGCTGAGGGCGTGGCAGCGCCGCCCGCGCCTGGGGTCTCGTCCCATCGGGAGCGTCGCTTGGAAGCGCCGGGCGTGGGGGTCTCCTGGATTAGGTCGCCGCCGCGGTCGGTGCGCGGTGTCTCGGCCCAGCCGCTGTTGTGGCCCGGTGTTTCTGGGGTGATCGTTTTTCATTAGACATATTTTTGGAGAAGGTAATAATTTTTTTCAGCATGATATAATGAACAGGATAAACTCATTTATCATTGCTGATAAGGCCGAGGGTTATAGGCCGCACAGTTAGAGTTGACCTAAACTATACAAACATATGATTGTGTGTATCTATGTATATGTATACACATTTTCCTTACAACAACAGCGATGTCCTTACCAAACGTCATTGAGAAACACTACTATTAAAAGTGAATTTTTGGTGGAATTTTATTCTCTCAAGTCGAATAACAAGTTTGAAACATGCTGTATGCAAGCAATGCATTTATGAGGCTTTTGCTGTTAAGGTATAGCAATTGATGAATAGAAAATACATTTTTCACTAAGTTCTAAGACATGTAGAAAAAAAACTATAGGGCAACACAATTTTTTTGTCATATTGACACTATCTTATGTTGGCTTCAAAGCCAAATAAAAAGAAAATGATTTAGTTTATACTGGAATAAACTCATTCATCGATAATCTTTTCGTAACATTCATGGCATATATCATCATTGTGTTGATTATATTTTAGAAAAATATTGACTTTTAATAAAATTAATTACTCCGATTTAATACAATTAACCATATTCATTTCAATAGACATTGAATATCTCAAGTACACACAATCAAATATAAAAAAAGTTGAAAATCAATAGAATTTAATTCCGACGATAAAGGGTTAATAAGGATATAAGAAGGTGAACTAACCTCTCTCCGTCTTGGGCGTCTCGTCCCACCTGTTCCTCCTGCTCTGCGGTTGGGAGGCGTGCGAAGGGGTCTCGCGGCCGGGCGTTGCGTGGCCGGGCGTGGCGTCCCACTGGCGGGTGCTCTGCCCCGGCGTTGCACCCGGAGTCTCCCGCCCTCGCCCTGTGCCCCCGCCAGGAGTCTCATCCCAACGGTGATCGGCCGGAGTGCGCTGCAGAAATATTCAACTTATAGTAATTATGGATTTGTATCGATAAGATAATGAATTAAAAACATCTCATTTTATGCTCTTTTCCTTTAGTTGGATGGAGAATTCTTCAGCAAGGCATTCATCTTCAATGACCTTGGTTCATTGCAAGCCCAGTCTTTTCTCGCATAGATTCTGAATTTATTTTTCCCATTTTTTTTTGTCTGGTCGAAAGATGGACGGAAAAGATAATATTTTTTATAGCAAATCAAAGATATTAAAGTGTAAAGAAGATATTGAAAACAAAATTATTAATTGTTTTATTGAGTCACCTTCTCTGTTGCAACTTATCCAGTTCAACATTCCTTGCCGTAGACTCAGAAATAATGAATTGCTGTTCCTCAATCATCACAATACTAATTATGGGTATAATTCTGCAATGTCCAGAATGTCAAGACTTGTTAACTCAAGCCATGGTCTTGAAATTTTTTGTAGCAGTCTAAATGATTTTTGTCATTCTTTATGACTCTACCATGACTTGAGTGTTCTCTCTTTTGTTATTTTGCCTTATTTTTGTCATCGCTTCATTTGTTTTTATGTATATTCTATTCCTTCTCTGTTGCTCTTTTTTCCATTTCGTGTTTTATATGTATTTTTTGTAATTGGACTTCAGTCCGTTAATTTATAAATAAATAAATTTTGGAAAATAATCGACGGACGTTTGATTTAGGGATATTGATAAAATGGTAAATGTTTAGTTTCTCACATCAGCCTGCTCCCAGGAGGTGGGCGTGGTAGCGGTGGTGATCTTCTTGGCCGGCGTGGCGTGCTCCTCTACGGTCTGGTCCCAGCGGCCGCGCTTGCGCCCTGCGGCGCTCCCGGGCCCCGCCTTGCCTTCTCCGTTGCTGGGGGCCGACGCCACAGTGCGCAGCGTGCCGTCCTTGGCCTTCTCCACGATCTTCTTCCTGAGCTGAACAAATAGATGGGACCGTTGAATTATTACATGAATCAGTACAGTATTCCTCACAAGAGTTTTTTTTTCTTCTTCATAATAATATGAGTAGGGATTTACATATTATCAAGCATGTTAACTTACAGTTCTTACTTAGATTTTAAAGAAATTTGATAATTTCAAGAACTAGTCATAAAAATGAACTGTTCTCATGTGGCAAATGTCTATCAAATGTGAAATATTCTACAATGTATAGAATGATTATAAGTTACCTCTGTTTCTTCTCCCTTGAGGAACTGCTCTTTCATGATCTCTGTGTATGTGCGGGAACCCACATCCGGAGTCTTCCCACCTGGAATCATTTTATAACAACTGTGAGGATCATTGCAATCAATCGGCACTCGCTAACTTATCACTTGTTCATGGGCGCACGTCATCAAGGGAGGATTCTATCCAAACAATTTGAGTCCAAGTCAGTAATATGGGAATCTTTTGTTTGGTGGAGAAAACATGTGAATCTTTCCTCACCAGGCGTTTAAGAAAAGATATTCCAGTGTAATGATTCAATTTGGCAAAATGTCTTTAAGCATGCACTGTGAGAGCATTTAACCATGTGAATATTATGATTACATAAACCAACCAAATATCTCTTGTATGGTATGGAAATACTTGATGGCACAGACAGGATACTCAGGAACTGGAGAAGGCAGACAGCCTTTTCAGCTCCGACAGCAGTGCTTACAATACAAAATGTGTAGTTAAGAGACAGTCTCACTTGCAAGGAGTACTGAGAGCCCACAGCAATCAACAGCGACCAAATAACATGTTAAAGACTTATTGCCATATTGAGTATTTGAGGCACAGAAAGTTAACAGAAGTTGTGTAAAGAATCCTGCACGGTCCCTGCTATGCGCCCACGAAGGGAGAGAATTAGAATGTTAATGTAAGAAAAGAAGTAGTGTAAATAAGGCCAATGTCGCTAACTGACTGAAGAGTGTGCCCACAGTAGGTGGGCCACCTGTTCAACACTCGTAACTAGCAACGGGGGCTCGCGGGTGCGCAGAGACACCGCCAGCGTGCTGAGTATCGAGAGGTAAAGGCGAAGGAGCCTCAGGACGGTGCCGGTGTCTGAGCTTCCCCGCCAGCCGGGCCTGAGATCATACGTACATTGTGTCCAGCTGCTCTCCCTCAGTATCGAGTATTTGTGCTCCTAAATACGCACGTCACAAGAGAAGAACCTAGAAAAAAGCTGGGGCAATTAATAATTTTCTGTTCGGTTCATTCAAACTTTCACACGGGAATATCAACGGACGATGCAATAGCAAATTGTTCTTGAATTTATCTTTAACTGAATTGAGGACACCGAAGGACGGACGCCGGGCTCTCCCATAAGGATCCGTAGCAAATCATATTACCATACCAGACTACAGATGGCGGGACCCTGTGGAACCTCTCGGGGAGGAAAAAAATTGTTTACATTAGTAAAGTTCATTAAACTCATACCTTTAATCATTAGACAAGTCATTCACTGATACAGTGTGGCATACACGTGGCTCAACCAATTGCCAGTTCTAATTTCAAAACTACAGATCTTACACAATATGGTGCTTGAAGTTTGGAGAATGAAATTCCGTTACATGCAATAAATATAGAATTACTGTCTGTCTATAGTTTACTGGAAAGATATTTCCTCTCTTCGCAAATTTGTAAGATTTCAAACTGAACTTGAAATTGAAACTTGGGGAATCAGCTAATGAATAAGTAAATCTGATGACACAGGAATTACAACAGTGGTGCCTATTATTCTCAGGCCGAATAGAGTTTGCTTTATTATTCCCAAAAACCATCTTACACACATCATACAGGCTTCACATTCATACACCCCAACTGACAAAACAAATGTTTTCATTGACTGATTAGGGAACCACATTTCAAAATCTTGATGGACGAACCATTTTAAAGTAAAAAATAAAGTTACAATAAAAAATATGATCGAAAATTACGCGTTTCATTGAATAATTACAATGTTAAATTAATTTGAATGTGTTTTATAAAGCTTATAAGGTTTTACAATGGTCGGATGTCATAAAATCAAGAGGTTCAAATGTGATTTGGAAACAGAAAACCGGGAGAGCATAAAGATAAAACGGTAAGGAGAAGCAAGCAAACCTTGTGCAAAGGGATCGGAGCGCTCGGGAGATATAATCATCCTTCTCCTCTTCTGTCTGTACTCATCTTCTCGGTCAGCGATGGTCGGCCGGCGCCGGTCTGCAAACGGGTCATAGTCCTTCTCGCTCTGGAAAAAAATACAATCATTTTAGATCATCATCTTAAAATGCACCACTAATACCGAGATTGGGAAAGTAAACGAATAGCTCTCCTGGGGATTCTTGAGTCCGACATAAGTTAATAGAAACACAGATTGACCCCTAGAAGCCGGGTAATATCTCAAAGCCAAATATATTATTGAAAATTGTATTTGAAAGAATACACATGCTTCTACAGTGTCAACTTTTTTACTTTGGAATTTTAATGGGTAGTAACGAAATGTGTTTAAAATTCGAAAATCTAGCGCTCCACACTACAAATTGCAGCGTACCTCAAGGTAGTCATAATTTCATTGAACTGCTATTGTAGTTGGTCGGTCTATAGGGGTTAAAGCACATATTGATCCATATTAGACATTACATCTCGCATACAGAATGAATCCAAAAACCTCCCGATGGTAGGGTGCGTGTGTTGACATTTTGTATTAATTCTAAGGCCGTATGCACACGGAGATACTAAAAAAGAAACTGAACTGGTTTGTGATTGAAATTACTAGCCGATTACTAACTCTTTAACCTTTCCCTTACCAAGCATAAAAAAAAAACACGCCATATCAAGGGGGGTGTCGAAAGACCCCCGCATATATTCGTATAAATCATAAAACATAGATCGTGGCAAGTGACGTAGTGCGTACAGCTTGCCGGCCGGCTAGGCGCGGAATGCGGCCGATATCCGTCTACAGGCCGATAAGCGAAGACTCGCCAGTGCTTTTTAAACATTTTGAGATATATTTTTAAACGAAAAAAATGATTACAATTACAGAATATAATGTGGTTTTATATTTTTCAATGAAACTTACAAACATTTGAATAAATTTACAACGAAAAGCATTTTTACCGTAACAACGGATATTTCGTAATATCAATAACCCTTGCAAATATTATTTTTTGAAAAAAATTTTACGTTGACAAATTAGATTTTTTTCTTTAAATTTAAAGTAAATCAAATTTAATAGGGCTTACTTTTCATGTAAGCCCGAACGGACATCTCCCCGAATGTTGATAACCTTTCATCCACCGTGACGTAAAATACAGGAGAAAAATATTTTAGGCAGGCAGCGTTGAACTTATTGTATACAGAGCATATTGGTTCAAATTTTTTCACCAGTAAGGTCGATTCTTAATTGCCTGGTATTTTTATCGTCGAAACGTATTTTGAAATATATATGCGAAAATCTATCCCTCGACAAAGACAGAAAAAACATTTTGAAAAGGAGATTTGTGGTCCATACCTCTTTTTAGCGCAAGCCTTTGGCCATTACATTTCCCAGATGCTAGTAGAGTTCTAGAAATGCTTCTATTTCGGATTTTGTTATGGAATTGTCAGAACTGTGTTGGCAAAATTGATTGGTGTGAGTATAAATACAAATTAAAGGCATCCTTTATTGAAGTAATATTTCTTGCTTCTTCTCTGAGGCCCGTAGAAGAAAAAACAATGTTGTGAGCTCTAGTCCTTATGTTGATGCAAGGATTAAAACTCCAAATAATGCTTGATTTGGATTTGTAAGTCAAATTGGCGTCTTTTTGAAACTTTTCATCATTTTCACTGTTATCAGAATCATACGAATTTAAGTTTTCAACATCCGACTCTACTTCTACATTGTCATCAACTTCAGAATTATCGGTATCACACAATTCAAAGTCCAAATCGCTTTCACAATCTTCCTGGTTCATCTTCTAACAACTTTTGTATTTCTTTATCTGTTAATTGTTCAGCCATGTCTGATGGAGAAAAATGATAAATGTTATTTGTCATGCAAAAAATGAATGTACTTTTTTGTTGTTTTACTAATAAATATAATTACTTAAAAACGGTGAAGATATATGACTTGGAAGTTAATGGTAGAAGAAGTTGGGGACGCCCGAGCAAAAAATGGCACGATCATATGAATCAAATACATACTTGAGTCGGGTCATGTCAAGAGTCAGAATAACAAAAGAGTGGGTATTTATGAGACGATATGGTATAAATATCAATCAAAGAGTGTGTGCCAAGACAAAGTTGGGTGGCGGTATATCCTCTCTACCTACCCTTGTGACAATTAACTACTTAGTTAATTAAAACAATCTTTTGATGGGTAAAAATACTTACATCGCCGATTTTTTTTAAAAACACCTTTTTTTTATTAAATAATATTTTTTACTAAAAACAAAAGGTTATTTTTAACTAAACTTTAAAATAATAAGCAGAAAGATACTTTTTTTGTACAAAATTTTTATTTAAAAAAAAACTTAGCCTAATTTCAATTTTAATCAAAAAAAGTTTTGGAACCACAGTTACTGGAACACGTGCACGCTTCAAGCAATGCAAGAAACAACAAATTTACGTGAGAGTCAACGGAAATCCGATGAACAAATTAGCGCAGTATAACTGTCTCAAGCTCTTCGCATGTGTGGACGGACCTCCCGCGAATGTGTTGGAGTGAAACAAATAACATAACACAGTAACATCAAGAGAAGACATACAGAGCAGTATAGCGTGTGGTGCGAATCCCACTAAAATGTACCAAAAACATTTTTTTTCAATATTACGTGCATTGAATATTGAAAAACAAAAAATGCCAAAATGTTCGGTAGTATTTTCTTAGAGATTACAAAAAAGGAGAGTTAAATTGTTCGATTAACTATCAACTTATCGTGCTTAAGGTGGATCATGGGGAGCTCCTACACCCCTTTTAGATCCGGCTAGGTTAATGACACAGCTCCACACACGCGGGCTACTCAAAAGTGATCGAAACCGGTAGTTTTCTGTGTGGTGAAGTTATATAAAACGGGATATTTTTCTACTTCTCCCACAAATGTTGTATTCAATTATTGACTGTTCATTTTAGTGAATAAAAATTAAATTATTATTTAATGAAATATAAACAATAAAATGATATAATTATAAAATATATACGATAATATTATAAAATGATGTCACAAGAAACGTTGATGTATTCAATCGGACCAGAAACTAGGTGACTCAAGACTCAAATCTAAAACGAGTGGACAGGTCAAGTTTCCTACCAACTGCTTACTTAAGCCTTAGTGACTGTTTAGTAACGGTGGCAGTGTGCGGTGTTTCATTTAATTACAAGGGTTCAAACTCATCGCAGACTGGTTTGTAATTTACGTCTGTGATCAGTTTCTTTTGAGTATCTACGTGTGCAGAGGGCCCAAGTGTAGATTTAGGTCAATTACATGTTTTCAACTAATTATTGTGAAATTGAGACATAAATACCTGTGCAACATCGTTCAATAGCGCCGCTGGGGCAGTGTATCCCGCTCTCTTATTTTGGTTAAAAGGAACCGTGTCATATTCTTCATCTTCCACTTCATCGTTGGCAGCGATGGATGTCACATAACCTTCGTAACGAGATTTGTTGCCCCCTGTGGAACCATCATAGATATCCCTGTCGAAGTAGCCGCTCTCTCCTAAACCTACTCCCAGATCTGGATTCACATTTTCTATGTCTTTCTTTTTAGATTGTATATCTCTTATCTGAGCCTCAATATCTGAAAAAAAAAGAAAAATTATTCATCTATTCAAAACACATTTTATTAAACAAGATCATGCTTCTTTTTTTAACCATAATAGTGGTGTAATATGTATAACAATACAGATTGAAAGAATTCGACTGTAAACGAAAATAACCAAAATGGCCCCACTGCGGGAAAGCACGATGGTTTACTTTATTTTGTTATGCTGATAGAATTACTTATTTTAGAAATTTAAATGTTTAACAATAATTGCGTAATTACCCTCGTGCGTTCTAGGAATATTATCCATTGTAGTTATCACAAAATATTAAGCGTTTCCATTCACCGCCGACTAACGTCAATTTTCTACTCAAAGATGGCCGCTTTTTCTTTTTAAGGCTAACAGCTCAGTATTATAGATAATATATAGCCAGCAAGAACGCCAAGAACATCGAGATCTTCCATGAATGTTTTAGTTCCAACAATTTTTTACTAGTTTATGGTATATGGACTTTTGACGTTTGCAACTGACTTTAATTTCTTTCTTTTGTAATATCTAAGCCATTTATCTTGGATATCGCATGTCGTGTGGCGTGTTTTCCGTTGTTCTGCGTGATATATATTTGTCGAATTATAAACATAATTTCGTGAAATATTAATAAAGAACGTAAAACTGGAGCTAACACGTCGAGCGACATCGGCCTGATCTTCTGAATTACAGTACAGTAAGTCATTTCATATTTTAGTGTAGGTGAATGGACTCCACGTCAAATCAGACTGCTGGAATAGGTGACACGTAGGCTAGAGCGCACTAACTGAAAGGCACACTCGCTTAGCCGAATTATTTAAGATCTGTGCAACAATACAGCCGTTTATGTTTATTTTCATCAGTCCAGGTTCATAGTCATATATATTCCGCAGTATATTTTTTCCATATGTTTTGGTTTACTTATTTATAACCGTATTTTTTTTTGCTATCAAAAGGCCCGTGGTCCTAAAAACCAATAGTTTTACAGAATGTACACGCGGACAAAACACGTTTATTAAAAGAAAAAGCACTAAGAACGGAATTTTATGTAAATCTGAATATGTGTTTCAGCATATTTTCTTAGTGCCAGCCAAAATAGTCCACGATATAAAACTGTGTCAAACTTTTTGTACATATGTTTTTATCCATTTGTCAGAAAAATTATATGTGATTTATAATTTGACATATTGCTTTAAAAATACGACATCACCCTTACCCTCCAAAAGCAGGAATTATCATGGCATTTAATTTCAAACCCTTGTTTCAACCTGAACTTTAGATTTTAAGTAATTGTGCAAATGATACCACATTCCGACTTCAGTTAATCGTTTTCATGAATTTGAAATTTTAATAAATTCTTATGATTTGTGGAAAAAAATCCAATAAGAGTTATTCAAAAGTCATTCAATGAATGGCCTGACTGGATTATCATACACAGCCAGCCATCTTTTCACATTCATTTCATACCCAAAATAGTCTAAAAAAATGCCAAATAGCGCTGATCATCACCTACCATATGGATAAAAATAATGCTAGATCTTTCACTGGTATTGGAATTATCTCAGCTGTAAGTAAATTCTGTTTCGTTTATGCAAAGTCGGCACTCCTGATAAGTATCAAATGATTGTAATGGTAATTAAAATAGTTTTTCACTGATTGATTCTTTTATTTTTGTATCATTTCTATAATAAATAAAGTTAAGCATCCTTGATGAAATTTTTCACAAAAAACGAAACATGTACACATTAATACATTAACCTAACTAAAATGGATTCTTATTCAGTTTTAAAATGTGTCTTATTTTAATGCTCTTTAGGCAGCCAAGTTTTTCTTGCATTATCAAACTAAAGAAGATGATAAAAGTTGAGGAGTATTTATAAAATTTGATGTTAGGAGATGTCATACAGATCTGCATGCTCTTAGATTCCACATGAATTTGTATAAATTTCTTTTCCGCAATTCAAAAATTGTCACTAATGATTTTCTTCTATGTGCAGTGTTACTGTAACGACTTGGCGCTAACAAGGACACTGAGAGGAGAGGAAAGATGATCCAACAACCACTAGAGGGGGCGCTCGTAGGAGCTGAGGAGCCCCAGCTGGAGGAAGAGGGAGGATGAGGTGGTGGCAGCCCCCCCGCCCGTGTATACCTACAACGACCTGTTCCCCGCTCTGCCCATGGGGCCCACCACCCCCCATCCGCTCACCGCTTCCAACAACACTGACAATATGCGTGTCGGCTCGTCCAGCGTCACCCAGGTGTGCATTACTTCGTATAAACCATTTCTTGAAGCATCTCAAGATTAACATATTGCCTGCTGAGAGCTCTGTTGTAATCTCATCCCTCTTTCTGTTACACGCATTGTTTGTGAGAGCGGGGGAGATGTTACGACGGAGCGAAACGCCTTTACTGTTTATTTTTAATGAACAAATTCTTACGCTTGGAATCTATATCTAAACTATGATATGAATTGTTACTACTTCAACGTAGAAACAAACTGTTCCCACACCGGCCCCACCTTTATTGAATTTCTCGTTCAATTACTTCAAAATGAAATAGGTCCACGGTTCATCAATAAACAATTAGAAAGTACTTATTGATGAAACCAGATCAATAATTGTCCACGTGTTAATCTTCATCTTGTAACAACTGTTATCTACTTTTGTAGTGAGTGAATATTTATATGCCGTCCAACATTGATATTATTTATCTGACTAATTTGTTATCACCGTGGCCATAATAGAACTTATGTCTTGTAAATTGTATTAAACATTACATATTCAGGGACTCGCATTTAACAATTCAACAAATTAACAATATCCATTATTAACTTTTAATTTTTTAAAGATAGACAAGCATATCCGGGTTACGAATAACCTAACAATATTTGAAAAACTCTTACCACCATCAAAATAAGCGGAAAATGGACGATTTAATTATTACCCGCTTTACCTAGAGAGGAATTCTCGAGTAATTCATTGCAGACGAGACTTACGACATAACTTGGTTTCACACATCTCTTTTTGATTTCATCCCGCATAGCTTGCGCCGGAGAATCAGATAGTCCATTATTTGAAACTCTGAAAGGATGATAGTTATGCAAAATAAATCATTTGACATTATTCTCATTTGTGTGACTTTCCACGTGTGAAAGAAACAATTGCACTCTACTACCATTCCGCATTTATTTAATCTGAACAGATAAAGGAACCAATTAACACACTTCTTGCTTCCTCCATATTCTTCTCGTGGCACACATTTATTACTTGTTCATCGACTATTTAATCCCTATCTGAAAATTCCCTCAATCTACTAATAGTGTTGAATGGATTAATCACCTTGAATATATCGACTTAATACATACTTAATGACATATTTGCGACTAAATGGGCCAACATCAATGTATATTCCCATAATTATTATAGGCACCCCTGTTGAAAAAAACTAGCATGTTTTCAATGTGTAATTTTGCAACGCAGGTGTTCATGCTTCCCTTTGCGGAACGTAAGCAAGACCACTCGGATAAGTTTGGCGAGGGCGAGTCAATTCGCACATGCCAGAATATCATGCGTGAGACCGGTGCGCACATTGAGATCTCCAGCAGCCGCGACCAGAGCCTCACCTTTGTGGTCACCGGCAAGAAGTCTGCCGTAATTGAAGCTCGCCGTCGCATCTCCACCAACTTCCAGACTCAGGTAATGCCTTCACCATGTCCCTCGGTAGCCCACTGTGGGGTTCGAACTTGAGTAGGGCCTTCCGCTGAGACCTCCGTTGTAACCCTTCTTTCTGTTAAATTTCTGTCAGTGGTATGTATGCCTTTATTTGTAGACGATTTCTACTGCTGTATAAAAATCTACAAAGGCAGCATGGTAACAGTACTAGCGTAATAAAATATGTTACACATCTTGACAATAAGGAGTTGAAATTTCTGAAAAATCATTTGTTAAAGTCAAAACAACCGACACCGTATTTATTTTTACGATCCGCTGCCGGATCGGGGCCTTTGACCGAGCTTTTAGCCCCGTGCTGCGGGAGTCACTATTGTAGCCACATCCAAATTATATTCATTGCATATTTTATTTGGAGGTTAGAAATTTACACACGTGTGATTGATTCATCTATTTGATATTGGTAATACACGTAATTTAACATAGAAAAAATGAGCTATAAAGATTTTTACCTTCCATTAAAAGCCTTCTGCTATGTATTAAAAATCTTACGTGTGCCAGAGATACAAAATTATTTTTATTAATGCAGTTTCATGTTTATTTTCAAGTTAAAAAGTCTACCTTTGACCTTGATTGTGAATATGTATTGACAATTTCATAGGTTAGTATGTAGTTCACTTTTTAATGCCAACGTTGCCCCAAGTGACGAATTATAAATGTGAAAATAAAACAGTTGCAAGTTGTCCAATGTCCAAACATATTTAATCAGTTACGTAAACTTTACATACATTACACATTTTTAAATATTTGATTGTTTAAACAGTTGTCATGTTTATGAAAACACCAAATGGAAAACCATGTGCCACAATTCAAGTTTTGTGCCCTGTCAGCCAAAGTAATATTAAATATTGATTAAATAAAATCTGTAATTTTTTGACTGCGAGAAATATTTAGCTATCGGAGCAACGTTCATATTATAACTAAATTAGGTTAGATAGATTTTGAGTAATATTTTCCTTCTTATTTGAATGTGTTATACCTATTTCAAAATAAACTGTACTAAACAAAAGCAAGTAAGATGGTTTTAATAGGTGAATTCGATTGCTGGAAAATAGTTTCGAAGGGACAAGGAGTACTGAATGGGCTTAGAGAAAGCTATTTAATAAGCGGAATTAGAAGATAATAATTAGGAGAAGTACTCTGCATGTACAATTACATACACATATTTATTCAGTGACTGTACGGAATATTTAATAATTTTCTGCAACGTTGAAGCAGATGTCTTGCCATTAAATTATGGATGACATATATTGAATTAACTTAAAATGATAGTAATATTATGTAAACATTGTTGTGATGTTATTATTCCAACTACAAATTATTCCAATGTTTTGAATCATTACAAAGTACACATTATTGCAATCTTATTCTACAAAACTATCACTTAGTGCTGCAGTAGCTTATCATCGTTAAAATAAAAGTAATGACGAATATAAATAAAAATTACAAATAGATCATCAATAGACGTGTTATGTTTAGTTACCCGCGAATTACATAACATTATCTTATCTTTTTAACAATTATTATCATACATGTGTTAGTTGATTGTACGTAAATCCATGTGTTGGCATGAATTTCTCCTCATTTTGTAACTAGGTACCTTTGTCACTTTATTTTTTAAAATAAATCTCCATAAATATTTTAAATTCAACAATGTTTCTGCTAGTTTTTTTATGTTTGGTGCGACAGCTGTTTTAGCGTTCCAAGGCCATTATCAAATAGTAAAAAATAACAAAAAAATGATGTATCTTTCAAGTGTGATAATTTTTTTATATTATATACGATAAAAATTACCATTGATTATCAGTGAAATGAATTTTTATTTAGGTAAATGGTTTATAGTTAATCTGTGACGATAGCTAGAACCAATGATTTATTAAATTTGCATAATTAACAACAATTATTGATGTGATAAAATTCACTAAGCTTTGAATACAAGAAATTTTACTACAACAATTGAGTGGATGGGAATTGATTGTGCTGATGTATAGTATCAAATTCAAGAGTTTCGGAAATTGCAGATTAACTCTGAACTAATTTGCACTGAAGTTATCATGGAAATCCCTTATCTTCTCATGAATGAGCATATTTTTATAACATTAAATTGCGAATGAATGGCGAGTCAGAAAGTGCTATAAAAAACAGACAATAAAACTTATTATCAGTACCATTATGAAGTTAAGAAAGCATATTTTTATAACATCAAATTGCGATTACAGAATGAATGGCGAGTCAGAAAGTGCTATAAAAAACAGACAATAAAACTTATTATCAGTACTATTATGAAGTAAAGAATGAAACTGATATACTTTTTCTCCTGTGGATCTCATCAATTCCATCGCTGAATGCGTGAAGTGGGTATTCATCGACTTCATGTTTGCATAATCTTATGTTTATTTATTTATTATTAACGCCCTGATGGGCTTTTACTTAGTAATATAACATAAGTAAGTGCATAAGTACAGTTTAAAAAGGATATACATGAAATAATACAGTAAAACGTTTTGAGAAATGAATAGCAAAAAAAATAAAAATACAAAAAATAATAATTAATAATAGTTCCAATACATTAATGATAAGTGAATATTTCGTTTAAAAGTCTTTTAAATTTTGGCAAATTCATATAAAAGATATCAATATTTGAGGTGTATTCATTCCCGAGTGTATGAAGGCGAGAAATGGGTGCATGTATGTGGTAGTGACATTATTATTGCAGAAAAGTATATTTTGCCGAGTTGCTCGCTGAGGTACTCTGAAGTTGATAAGGTGCAGGAGTTCACAACAGTCGAATTCGGAGTGAATTATTTTGAACAGAAAAGTTAAGTCGGCTATTTTCCTTCTGTTTTCTAGGGTGTGGATTTTGAGTGTGTTTAAAAGGAATGTGTAATTTATGTGTTGAATTGGAATGTGTAGTTTGAAGTTTATGAAACGTAAAAATTTGCGCTGTACACGTTCAATATTGTTTATGTGGATTAGATAGTATGGGGACCACACTATAGAATTGTATTCTAATAGACTACGTACTAACGACAAGTAGACTATTTTTATGACTTTTAACGAGTCGAAGTCTTTGATAGTTCTAAGAATAAATCCCAACATCTTCATACCTTTACTAGCGATTTGTTGATAGTGATTAATAAAATTATTTGGTATTATTTGCTTGTTCAGGCTAGCAAGCAGATCAGCATCCCCAAGGAGCACCACCGTTGGATCCTGGGCAAGCTGGCCCAGCGCCTGAAGGAACTGGAGCGCACCACCTCCACCAAGATCTCGGTGCCTGGCATCGACAGCCCCAGCGACGCCATCACCATCACGGGCAGCAAGGAAGGCATCGAGGTCGCCGAGCATGAAATCCGCGTCACCTCCGATGAGCAGGTAACTTAACGCTTACGGTTTTGTGCAGCTGATTTTTTGACCCCTGTGACGAACACCGTGATGGCTAGTTGGTCACTTATTATTTTTTGCTTGTGCTTATGCTATTTATAGTTTTTGTGTTTAATTTGTAGAACTCCATTTTAATTTTTATATAATTCGATTGAATTAAATTTAATATTATTATTATTGAGTTCTGCTATTTTAAGTTTTTTATTTTAGTTTTTAGTGACAGCTGTTTCGGCGTTTAAGGCCATTGTCAAACTGTGCTTATGCTCTTACCAGGAAATAAATTATGGTGATAAAAAAGTATTAAAAATAAAACTTGTATTGCCACCTTCTTATTGAGTGCTTCATAAGTCTGTTTGAGAAAAATACTAAGGGAAAGATAAAAATGTGATAAAAACTTATTTTGAAATATAAAATATAATAAAACATAGGTATTGTAAATCATAAGCATGAGAAACATATTTGTTTTGTATTTTTACCTTTCAAATTAAGTTTTTTTATCCCCTTAAAATTTTTCTCAAACAGACAAGGTCTTAAATTTTTTTTTTCTAGATCATTAATGCCAAAACTTAGATATTAGAAGGTTTATATTAATACAGTGAAACTCTCTTATAAGGTTTTCCAAGGGACTGCAAAAAAAACTCATCTGGAAAATTTCAGTCTTCAAGGACCGAAAAAACAATTCTTAAGCATGAAAACTTATTACTTTAGAACTGTAACACAAAAAAATTGTCTGGTTGCAGTCCCGTAAGGCCTTTGAGCGCATCAGCGTACCTAAGATCTACCACCCCTTCATCTTCGGCGCCTACAACGAGACCCAGGCCGCCATGGCTGCCGAGACCGGCGCCCGCATCAACATCCCGCCATCTTCTGTCATGAAGGACGAGATCGTCATCGCCGGAGAGAAGGAGGGAGTCCTCGCCGCCAAGGCTAAAGTGGAGGCCATCTACAGGGAAATGGTAAGTTCTTGCTTCAGCCTTAAATATCAGCCCTAATTAATAGATCCCACCAACTTAATACACAACAATAACATGTTTCACATATTTACTTTGTAGAGTCGACGTAGTGTTCCATCCTCTCTAGCTATCTCAGCCAGGAAGTAGCATGATTCCAAGTTAGTTGGTTGCATTTGATGTTTGACGTGTGTGCGTTGTGTTGTTTAGGAGAAGCGCTGCACCGTGGTGAGCGTGGAGGTGCCCAAGTCGCAGCACAAGTACGTCATCGGCCACCGCGGCTCCACCATCCAGGAGATCCTCAAGGAGACCGGCGTCTCCATCGAGATGCCCCCACCCGACTCCTCCACTGGTACCATCAACCTGAGGGGACCCCATGACAAGCTAGGACTCGGTGAGTGCCACCCATCAATATTACGGAGCAATTCAATAAAGCGGAAGTAGTTTTGATAATTTGACCTATTGTCGTTCTTGTTAACTTTTCTACCCACTGTCACACTTGTGAGAAATTTCGACTCGTTTCTTATTTTGGGTGTTTGTATGTATGTTGCAGCTCTGTCCAAGGTGTACGAGAAGGCCAACTCTCGCTGCACTACCAACGTGACCGCCCCCGCCTGGATCTACAAGTACATTATTGGCAAGAAGGGAGCCGGGATCAAGAAGATTACCCAGGACTTCCCCAAGGTATTTAATTAGTCATTCCCTTTTCATTACTGGCAAATTACAGTCAATTGGACGTAGTTCTGCAAACAGGATCTAACCTACAAATCGACCAAATATGAGTTAAGCATACCACTGCGAAGAGATAATTATCCTCCATGTTGTATAGATCCAGTCTGTAAGGTATTTCTGTACAAAGATATGCGTATGCAAAATATTACCTATATTTTTATAATTTTAAAAAGAACATTCAAGAGGTTTGAATCTAGTTTGTGAAAATAAACAAAAGAGTCAAATGAGGTAAGAAGCCTTGGACTGTTGGAATTATGTGAGTGGAGTTTGGAAAGTCTTATTTATCTGGATGATAATATTTTGTTTATTTTTTAAATCTAGGTGCATCTTGAATTCCCCGAGGGAGATGACAAGATCAAGATTGAAGGCCCCCCCGAGGAGGTGGAGAAGGCTCAGGCTGAGCTGGACGCCGTCGTCAGGGAGCTACAGAAGACCCTCACCTTTGTGGAATTCCACCTCGATCAAAAGCTCACTAAGTTCATTGTTGGAAAGGCCGGAGCAAATGGTGAGTTGAAGCTTGATATTCATTTTTGGATATTTATCGCTAACTGCCTGCTAACAGGCTAAAAAGTATTGGCTATAATGTAGATATATTTTATGAAACATTGTTGATTATTTTTTTCTTCTATAGTAAACCGATTGAAGGATGAACATCAAGTGGCTATCAACATCGGAGAGAATATCAGAATAGAAGGACCTCGCGAAGGAGTGTACGCTGTGGAGAAGGAATTAAAAGAGATGATTAACAAATTGGAAAATGAAAAGGAAAAAGAAATAAGCATAGATCACAAGTACTTCAGGAGTTTAATAGGCACCAAGGGAGACAACATCAAAGAAATCAAAGAGAGATTCAACAACCAAGTGCAGATTATTGTCCCAAATCCTAGTGAGAAAAGCGATATTGTCAAGTTAAAAGGACCCCACGAGGAAGTGGAGCAATGCCACAAGTATCTCCTCAAGGTAATCAAGGACTTGACCGTATCGTCCCACGTCCAGGAAGTGCCCATTTTCAAACAATTCCATAAATTCGTCATCGGAAAGGGAGGTGCCAACATTAAGAAGATTCGCGACGAGACCCAAACCAAAATCGATCTCCCGGCGGAAGGAGACACCAACGAGTTCATCACCGTAACGGGCAAGAAGGAGAACGTAGAAGACGCCATCAAGAGGATACAGAAGATCAACGACGAGCTCGCCAACGTAGTCTCCGAAGAGGTGACCATCGCTCCCAAGTTCTACAACTCCCTCATCGGAACGCGAGGTAAACTCGTACACTCCATCATGGAGGAGTGTGGAGGAGTTCAGATCAAGTTCCCCCAGGCCGACAGCAAGAGCGATAAGGTGACCATCCGAGGACCAGCCGAAGATGTGGAGCGAGCCAAGAAACAGCTACTGGAGCTGGCCAGCGAGAGACAGCTGTCCTCCTTCTCCCGCGAAGTGCGCGCCAACCCCCAGCATCACAAGTTCATCATCGGCAAGAATGGATCCAACATTCGCAAGCTGCGTGAACAGACTGGGGCCAGAATCATTTTCCCAGGGGTGGCTGATGCCGACAAGGAGGCTATCACCATCATTGGTAAGATCTTTATCCAATTTGTACATGTCTGTAAATATTTCCACGTGAGCTATTCTCTACCCTTGTTTTATCTGTATACAAATAGTAATTGAATTTAATGTATCTTATGCTACAATAACTAAAAGTATGTTTAAAGAAATTGTTATGTTTTATGCTAGAAATTATGACTTCTTCTATTATAAATCTAATAAAAATCTTTTATATAGTTTTTCAAGGGAGTTAACCTTATATGTGGGTCTCAAATTAGGTCAATTTTTAAATACAGATTTCAAGGGTGCGAAAAAAACTTCTAATGTTAATGAATATTTGGGTTTTACTGTAGGTGCAGATAGCGTGTTGTGAATGACCATATTTTGTGATGACAGGTCGTCAGGAGGCCGTAGAAGAAGTGCGCGTCCGCCTGGAAGCCAGCATCCGCGACATCGACAACATTGTGGAGGGAGACACCGAGGTGCCGTCCAAGTACCACCGCCACTTTGTGGCCAAGCGCGGCGAGGTGCTGAGCCGCATCTCCGAGGAGTGCGGGGGAGTGCAGATCTCCTTCCCGCGCCACGGAGTCGCCTCAGACCGCGTGGTGCTCAAGGGCCCCAAGGAGTGTATCTCCGTGGCCATCACACGCATCGCCGAGATCGTGGCTGATTTGGAAGCCCAGGTACACAGCTTACTTTCCCACCGTAGTTGCCAAAGTATTGTTCGCAACTTCAATGCCAATTATGTATTTGGTCATTTCCAGTGTCAACGTATATTTACAAGGGTTGATTAAAAATTATCAGTTTGTTTACCAGTTACAATACGGAAACATCATATTGCCGTGGAGGGAAAAGTCACTAACATTTTTGGTAAAAATGGGCTAGATAAAGTACATACTTTTAACTCCATATCTATGGATAAAGTCGATAACTGTGTGAAAAATCTCTAAAGTCATATAACCTCTTAAATATTAAAAACTTACCAACTATCCACTTTTTATTACAATGTATTATTTGACCTGATTACCAAAATAACTTAACAGTTTTTCGCGCATTATTTTTCCAAACAACTTAATTAAAAATATAGAGTACACAAACTAACTAATTACCTTTAGTTATTTTACGCACTCTTCACTTAAAGTAAATAAAATTAGTTTTTTTTCTATACTTGGATAATAACCTCTTTTATGTAGTTTTGACGAACATCAAGGATAGTAGCTAAGTGAACAAATGTGTTGGATTTCCACTTGGCCATTGTGGGTTTAATTCCACTGTTAGCTAAGTTCTCCATCATTGCACAAGCAAAATTTTCCGTTTATTGTGATGGTAGTAGGAGTTTTTCAAATATTGTTAGGTTATTAGTAACCCGGCAATTTTTGTCTTTCTTCAAAAAAAAAAAAATATATATATATATTCAAGGTAAATTAATTTTGCTTGTAGAATAAATACCGACAAGCTTAAGTACCTTAAATATTTATCATGTTTCATTTTATTTATCACAAAAATTGCAATGAAATTGCATTACTGTTTTTATATTTGTGTGCTAATGATTTTTTGTTTTATCCAGGTGACGATCGAGTGTGTGATCCCGCAGATGTACCACCGCAACGTGATGGGCGCCAAGGGCCTGAAGGTGCAGGCTATCTCGCGCGACCACGAGGTGCAGATCAAGTTCCCGGAGAGGGAGCAGCCTCAGATCAATGGCCAAGCCCCCGTGAACGGAGTCCCGGAGGGAGAGGAGCCCCAGGAGGAGATGGCACCAGAGGAGGCCGCGCTGCGCCCGCAGGATATCATCCGTATCCACGGCAGGGAAGACAACTGCCTGGCCGCCAAGCAGGCGCTGCTTGATCAGGTCATTATCTACTTTAACAAGTTTGATTGTTTATAAAATCCCTTGAATTCCCCGCAAACACTTGTTGCTTTATAGGTGTAACCCATACGCATAGCACTGGGAGCCCCCAAATGGATAAGGGTTTCCCAACTTTACAAAGACTCTGAAACCCCCTTCATAAAAGAATGCAGGATAAGTCTTGCGGAATCATTTTATGTGGGAATTCCCAACCACAAAAACGTTTCAATTAATTCCCTCCCGAAATACATCGAAAACATTCGTACAAAACATAAAAAACCAAAACAAATTCTTCGGAAGGATTAACCTTCCCAACATGCAGCCATTTTTAGCATAAATTATTTAAAAAACTTCACCAAAATTCCTATTTCAACAACCACAAACTTAACATCGTGATGAAAGAGAAAGGGGCCTTATTAGCCCGGAGCTCTGTATGCCATAATTACAAAAAGAATAGCTGTAACCACATCACTGGATCTGAGATATTACCTTTTATTGGTTGCAAAACTACGCTGCCTACATTTAGGCAAATTTTACAGAGATATTACCTTATATTAGCGGGCCACCAATAAGCGTTCATTTCAACTGGATTGTAATGTAAAATCCGCCGAGAATGACAGTTAGTGAATGGCAGAGAAAGGAAAGAATGAGAATTTTGTTATTCCCTTTTCGCATCCCTTCCGAATGATGTGACGTGACAGTTTGAACTAGTTAGTGCCCATTCTCTTCCCAGCGGGATCTGCTTTTTTTTTTTGTTGTCATCTCATTTTGTTTCTAGAAACAACAAACATGGTAGAACAGGATGATGTTGTTGGCTTTCTTTGCAAATTGAATGATAGAACAAGCCTGACGGAATGAATTCTTGTGGATATCCCGCTAATTTATGTAGAACATCCTTACTGCATCTGAGCAAATTTTTATATCAATAAGATTATATACAAGTCCAGCATAAAAAATTTACTGAATATGCGGCTTAAGATAGCTTTGCATACAAGTGACAATTTGTGCCATACACATTTCAAAGTCGACCAATTTATAATAACTTTGTCTGCTTGTTTCAACTAATATGATATGATATAATGTTTCAATAATATAATGTAGATTGAACAAATGTTATGACGTTTCTCCTTCAATCATTCATCTCAAGTTTTCTTCTAGAATCTAATTCGGTGGCCCAGCGGTGAAAGTACCCAAGTCGATTTTTTCTAGTATTTTTTGACTAGGTACTACTAAAATTAAAAAATTAAGGTATAAATTCTTATTTTTTGAATTTGTTACTTTTGCCATTAAATCACAGAAATATAGATAATTTATCAAAGAACTTCTTGCATCTATTATTGCATAAACTAGCATTTTGGGACAGTGAGATTGACTGTCTGTTGTTAACAGGTTCCGATCACCATCGAGGTGGAGATGCCCCACGAGATGCACCGCATGTTGCTGGGATCCCGCGGCAGAGAAGTGCGGGAGTTCCAGGACAAGTATGATGTCCACGTGATGCTCTCCCCACCCGAACAAAAGCTGGACATCATCAAGGTACCTTTTCGGATTTCTATTACCATTTTATTTTATTTATTTACGCCCGTTAAAGGCTTTTACAAATGTTTTAAACATATATATTTTTTTTAAAATCAATAACGTCATAAGTAGTGCAAAAAATAAAAGGAATATTGAATAACAGGTACAAAAATATTGCAGATGAAAAGAACTAATAATATTAAACTAGCAGATAAAAACCGGCTCCCGCTGGTTTTTGCCGCTAACCCCTCTTGGCGGCTTTTAGTTGGGCTGCGCCCAATTCAAGTGTTGGCGACCATTTATAAGGTTTAGCCCTATTGTAAGACAATAACAATTACAACAGTAACTACTGCCAATGCACGCTATAGCATGCTTACTTCAAATATTTAAGCATATAAAAAAAATATTCTTGTAATTAATATTCTAAATGTATTATTTTGAACACCGCAGACAATGAGAGGAACACCCTTCACTCCAACATAAATCTCGTTCATCCATGACAACGCAAAGAATAAATTGTGTTTTATTAGTAATTAATGAAAGAGAAAATGCTTTCTCTCTCTCCCATAGAATTTAATAATTCAACAGGAAAATGAAGTTGCTCATTATCATTTAAATCTTCTTGTTCATTAATGATGATATCAACAGAATGAAAAGTGTTCATTGGTCCTTCTAATCGTTAAAGTACATCCTAATTAATTGCACGAACATACAATATGGTTCGGTGAGTCTTTCATAAAGCACCAGCATCTGTATGCCTGTCGCCGATATACATTGAATCATATTGACATTGGAAAAAAAAATCTCAGATGATTCTGATGTTCCTTCTACAGGAGGAACTTTACCATCTCCTAAGGCCAAAAGCAATTAATTGTCATCGTGGGGCACGTCGACACACCGGAAGTATGTGTCGAAAGTCCCCGCCAAAAGACTAAATCATTTCCAATTATATCGCTGTAGTACGGTTTAAAGCAACACCTGGAGCCATCGGTGCTTCATCCCATATAATATTATCTGCTTCTGTTATAATTTTGGGATTCTTTGATGTCACCTTACATGTTGTATTATCCTGTAAATTGAGGGGTAAATTAAAAAGCGGTATGACACGTTACGCCACCCGGTAGCAAAAGAGCTGCAATACCTGTCCAAGCGACTGATTAAACTTTTTACCTTAACCTCTTAGGGTGTGAATCAATGTTTCGTAAAGGAACGTTTGACCTATTCCCCCGAGACCATCGATAAAGAAACATTTATTGTCGCCATTTTCACCCCGAAAAAACTTATTTAAAATAGAATCGTAAGCTTGACGTTGTTCATCGTTCAGTTTTGCAGCCATCAGTTCACCTAAAAGTGTTCTCGGAAATTACAGTAAAATCAGTTACTTGTCCGAAACTGCAACTTTCACAGGGTTCAGGTAAGCCCTGCATTCCGCAAGATGAATTCTTCTTCATAAGCATACCCTGTTTGTTTAAAAAGACAAAAAATAATAGCTATTTCTTTAACATCATGATAGAAAAATCTTCCTACATGCATTTTTTTTAAATCGCTCCACAAATGTAACGGATCTGAAGGCATACATTGTATTAATTTTAAAACAAATAGATGTCTGAGAGGTTTAGGCATCAAATACGACATTCTCCTATATCGACAATTAGCTTCATTTAACTCGCCGCATCAGTTCGCAAAGATTCAAAGGATGTAGCTCCAGGCACTTTTAGAAGGATTAGTCTTAAATGATAAAGTTCTATATTTCTTGGAGAAATCGAAGGTAATCGTCCAATAACTTTTACCTCCCCGCTGTCGTTTTGTCCACTTTTTGTCATCTGAAAACATAAACTTATTTGGTACGTCTTGATATAGAAAAGAGCGTCCCTCTACATGTTGGTTATTCAATTGGAACCACGCTGTTAAAGAGGTGTTTCTTGTAGATGCTTCCCTGAGAGCTTCTTCTTCCGCCCTTCTACAAAGTAAACAGACTGACTATCGGGTAAATGTAGAGCTAAAAGTAAAATTGAGTGAGATTGATCATGTAAAGAATTCTCCATGCAGTTTCTAGGGTGCTTAGATATCGACAATTGATGTATTGCTTAATTTCATCATATTGGATAACCACATTCTCTTCTAAGTTTTCAGCTTTTTCCATCCTATCACAATCTATATGTATATATCGTGGTATGGGTATAGGTTCTCGGAGTTTAAGATTATTCTTTAGAATCCAACAAATTTTAAATCTAACCTCGAATGTCATAACTGTTTTAAAAACATATTAAAAATATGTCGTTATTATACTAAAGGGTATGTAGTAAGGTAATAAACTGATTTAAAACAGCAACAAACACAACCCGCAAAACAATGTAGTGATACAAATAATAGCACACTGTCCTTTAAAAACGTTTGTTTTCCACCTGCTTTCGTTTTTAACATATTTATTGATAAGAACCAGTAAACTGTCAGAATGGGTATCGACGCCATTGCGCTTTTATTGTTGAGTAGAGATAAAGAAGATTCCTTCTTTATCTGAAGTTGCAGCGTTAGTTACTGGTTTAGTCGCCGACACTCACCAAAAGAAACATAGTGAATATATCGTAAGCAGACGTGAATCGGAAGAAAATTTGAAACTTTTGTATATATGACCAATTTGGGCCTGCCGGGACGTGTAGTTTTAACACGCATAAATACTGGTTTAGTCAGCGACACTCACCAAAAGAAACATAGTGAATATATCGTAAGCAGACGTAATCGGAAGAAAATTTGAAACTTTTGTATATATGACCAATTTGGGCCGCTGGACGGTGTAGTTTTTAACACGCATAAATACTGGTTTAGTCGCGACACTCACCAAAAGAAACATAGTGAATATATCGTAAGCAGACGTAATCGGAAGAAAATTTGAAACTTTTGTATATATGACCAATATTTTATCGGACGGTCGCAACATGGTCGCTTTTGATCTTGACGGTGTGTAGAGATAAAGGATGCTAGAATTTGTTTTAGTAACGTCACTCAACAAAAGAAACATAGTGAGCATATCGTATCGCAGACGTAATCGGAAGAAAATTTCAAACTTTTGTATGCGCCGGCAATATTTTATCGGACGTGTGCAGAAGATTTCTTAAGGTAATAATACTATCAGATAACAGGTCCAGAGTTAAATATTTTCAACTATTAGTTACTACCAGATGACAAAAACTACTAAATTAGACTTATAGTTTGATATTGACGTGTTAAATATATCGGCGACATGGGAGTATGTGTTTCTCAGATGTTGCATTCGTCGCATAGGCGTGTTGAATTGTGAGGTTGAAGCAGAATCGCTACAATAGTACGGTAGGAAGTGCCTTGCAACCGTAAGAATTTTGAGGAATATTAATAATGAATTGTTTCCAAATACATAATATGTACTAAATAATGCAGTCCCTGACAGTGCCAGTCTGGCAGTCTGGTTGTTTTGCTTTTTACCTTTGGAAGTTATTGCATAAGCAATATTCAATAATAATTGTGAAACGCATATCATTTTCAAAAAGTTTTGGGGAATGCTGACATATTTGCCACCAGTCACGGGCAATCCAGGTGATTGAGTGTCCTAAAATCAGTTGTGATTCTGAACTGAAAATTAAACATGTAATAGCCTCTGTCTAGAAAATGAAAATTTCTTATGTGGGTTCCAAAGTATGCATTTTTATTATTTGATAAGTTCTTATGTATGATAAATGTGGGCTTCACTGTATGTACATATTGTCACCCCAAAGCAACTGTGGTATATATTGAAAAAACTGTTAAAAAGAACAATAAAATTAACTAACATATAAGATGAATTAATAATTGAAAATAATAGTACACTATTTTACTTTAGAAAAAATTGTTGCATTGCAGGTACATATATGTAATACATAATTCTACAGAAACTCTCATACAGAACTTAAGATGGTATTACCTGATGTGATGTGGGGGGCAACGCAGTTGCCAAGAAGAAAAACTGCTGCGTACAATGATTGCCTACATGCAAACTTCCCACTAAAAAAAGAGATTATACCCTAAGTTTAATCGCCAAATATAATATCAATTTGATCTTTCAGGTGACCGGCACCCCCACCAACGTGGAGAAAGCCAAGGAGGCCCTGGAGGAGAAGAAGAAGAAGGCCTACGAGCTGAAGATGGAGGTGGACCCGGAGTACCACCCCGTGGTGATCGGGCGCGGTGGCTCTGTCATCAATAAGATCCGCGCCGCACACGACGTGCAGATCAACCTGCCCAAGAAGGGCGACCCCGAGGAGGGCACCATCACCATCCAGGGGCTGGAGAAGGATGCCCTGGCTGCCAGGGATGAGATCCTCAAGATTGTTGGCGATCTGGTAACTACTTATTTTAACATAGATCTTAAAACTGAAGTACTATTTGACTCCTTAAACTTATAAAATTTATCACTATTGACATAATAATATATTCTATAATTGTTTTTTTTACTTGCTCTTCACACTTATGTTAAAATTTTACAAATTGGATGTATTAAACATTAAATTTATGTATTGGTCCAATTCTAATAGTTATCTTCATACCAAGAAGTCTGGCTTGTTAACTTTGAACCATTTATAGAAAACAATTTGGATTGTCTCGTTGAAAGGCTTGAGTTTGAACCCTATGTCACCACGCTCTTATAAGAATTAGAAATAACAAATCCCTTGTTTAAGGCTGTCCTATTTTTGTTGGACTCTATTCTGACATCATCCTGTATTGTGTCGCAGAACAACATGATCAAGGAAGAGATCCGGATAGACACACGTGTGCACTCGCTTCTCATTGGCGCGCGCGGTCGCAACATCCGCAAGATCATGGAAGACCACAAGGTGGACATCCGCTTCCCGCGCAAGACCGGCGATACAGACCTGATCACCATCATCGGCGCTAAGGCCGAGAACGTGGAGGAGGCCAGGATCACCCTGGAGAACCTGCAGGAGGAATATGTAAGACAATCGATAATTATTATTGCAATCCAATCATTTTGCTCTATTCATAAACACTGTTATTATTACATTCATTATGAAGATTGTCCAGGGGATGTTGTATCATTTATTATCATGTAACCTGCAATAGATGAAATTTTTCTAGTGTTGCACCTGTTGTATACATAAGATTTTTACACCAGATTTTTTGACTCCAAAACGGAACATTGCAGACAAAATGCAGGTTTTTGGGATTAATATTATATGACAGCTGTAGTGTGTCGGTGCCAGTATCCTTTGTCTATGATACTCATCTTTCTGTTCTGTTCAGATGCAAGACGTCATGGAAGGAGAGATGCGCAGCAGTTACCGCAAGCCCGAGGACGGTAGCGCTCGGGAAGAGGGCGCCGCAGAGGCGGCCCCCAGGCCCAAGGGGCCCAAGCCCAGCAAGGCTGACTCCGTGGGTTTCGCCGTGCCCGCCGCGCCCTGGGACCAACCCACTCCCGACACTAACTCCACCACGGACTTCCCGCCCTTCGGACTACTCCCAGGCGCCTCGGCCCCCGTGGCCTCGTGGGGCCCCCGCCGCCAGCTGCCCTCTCCCCTTTCCCCTCCCCACGGCATCTCCCCTCGGCTCTCCCCCCCAGGCAGTCATCTCCAATTCATTAAGATTGTACATTCAGCTTTCCACGTGAAGCTTTTTAATTTATAAAAAAGAATCACAAAATAATTGAAATTTTCCGGGAACTTTTGCCCATGAAATATATTTTATGAATGTATTGTTAAGTGTTTAGAATTGTTACAATATTGATTATTACATTTTGAATACACCGATACTTTGGCGTATTGGTTTGATGTGAATGAAGATTGTTATTTATGCTTATTTAAATTTGACTTGTCACGTATGTACCGGAGAGAGTATCATGTTACATTCCCGGAACTAAATACTGCGGGAGTACTAACGGAGCCTGCGTGGAGGTCTTGTTGGTCCGACCAGCCGAAGCAGACGCCTGATGTATTATAAGAATCACCGTCACCTTGTTAAATACTGTCCGCTGTCGTCACAATGGTGACCAAACTGTTAAAAGATATTATGGGATACGAGTACACATATCAGTGTAACCTTAATTTACTGTCATTTGGCTTTTGGAGGATGTCAATGAATGAGGTATTCGTGCGGTGAACTGCATAAGGAAACATATTTTTTGTCAATGTAAATAAAGATAAATGTAACTAGATATAGGGGTAACATAAATCAGATGTCTTTTAAGGATGTATACTTTCTTAATGATATATTTTATAACGTAATAAAGAGCCGCTTATTGAAAGTAAATATGAGTATCTCACTGGCAGTCTTACTCGCATAATCCTTCAGGCAGAGCGGACTTGCTCCGGATGTGATACCCCCTAATTGAATTGTGAAGGAAATGCATGCTTGTTTTAAATGAAAGAACGTTTGTTTCGAGTATTTATACATGTATGCATTATCCTCGCCACGGATCAAAGATGAAGGGGAGGACCCCAGGCCATGTGCGCACTGCGCAAAGGCTGCCAGTTTAACTGTCGTGTTGCAGTTGAAAACAATTGTGCCTTTATGCTTTCGCTTTTAATGTGTTGAATATATTTGTGCAAATAACATGGGTATTATTTAAGGTTAATAAAGCTTGTTTCCAGTAGAAATGGGGAAAGTGTTGTGTTAGCTGACCGAATAACCATCACATTACTGTTACTTCACAACATGCCCCTTCTTTAGTCCGTTGTCCTCGGCCGGAGCACACTGGATGAAGTAATTCTGTACTTGTAGTGCCAAACTAACTCTCCGTTGCAATAAGTGGGCGGCAAGTAATGCGCACCTTTGGAACGTTTCCGATTGCCTTCATTTCGTAGAGCAACAATCGTGTGCGATGTGAACTCGTTATTGGAAATTATTCATTTGACAGACTGATAACAAAAATGTGTAAAATGAATTGGATGTAAACTAAAGATGTTTTGTAATTACTTTTGATAAGATTACTTGACATGTATATAACTTAAATCTGCTGTACTGATACAGGTATGCCAGGAATATTCCTCGGGGATGTAAGATTGAATATTATATATATTCCACATAAATATACTCTGCTGTTTTCTTTATCTTACCTTTGTCCTGTCCATTATTATTCCCTTTGTATTTGGAGCTCGCGACCTCCTCGGTCAATCACTTGTTACATGCTAGATAGGCTCCCTGACGAAGTAGTAAGAGCCTTGGCTCTGGGCCCAAAGGTTGCGGGTTCAAATCAGATTTTAAAAATTTATTTTTCAACAATTTGACAATACATATTTGAATTCTTCTTACTTTAATTATAAGTGGAAAAAGTTGCTTGTTCAATGATGGAGAACCAGCTAACAGAGGTTTGAATATGTGACGCCTGGGCGGGATCCCGACGCGTTTGTCCACTCGGCCACTAATTCTTCCCATACAAATCGCTGGGTTGTTTCGTAAACATATTTTTATTGAGTAATCGCAATTAAAAATTGATATCAAATTCTGGATCACTAGAAATTTGTTCTTGCAATAATTATGTTGTTCATCTCGGATCGAAAGGTAGTTTCAGTTCCCTGACAAAAGTAATAACATTTAGTAATCAAATCTGAATAACTCTACCCTGTCTCTTTCCCCTCCCCAACTTTCTTTTCATACGCCAACTAGCCCCAGGCAGTGGTACTGTAGTAGGGTGGTATTTTCCTGTATATGTTTTTAAATTATGAAGTGTATAGAAAATAGCTCAACTTGCCCACCCTTCGACTGCAAACTTGATTAGGGATTAATTTATTTTATGACTTCCTGAAATATAAATTCAAAACAGTCTTCTCATACAAAAATATATAATTCACATTCAACAAGAAATTATCTTTTACATAGACATAATTGCCTTTTACATTTCTTCATTAAAGGCCACACACATTTTATCACTTAATCCGTGTTTTTGATAATATTTAATATCAATGTTTTTCATTTCACTAAATGCAATTCTCTTACACTCGTTTTAAATAAAAAAAATTTAAACAATAATTATTAAGCACGGGCACATCTTATGACATAATAATATGTCCACAGTGGAGAATTATCACTTAGTTCAACCCTTTATAGGTTATAAGCCAAAAACCGATAGTTTTGAGACTGGCAACATTAAGTTATAAACACTCTTATGGATTATAAATTTAAAAAAAAAAAGTTGTTCTTCTGTTCATCACAGAATACAGATAAAAAAAACATCTGACAAAAAAAGGATATTATTAAATATCAATGTTTTTCATTGCCTAGCGCGCACGGGTGACTTTAGTCACGGCAACAGTTTCGTCACCACTTCCGACTCTATTGGAGGGTATGGAGGTCCGCGCACGCAGCGACTTGACATTAGGGTGGCTTTTTAGTTCCACTGGCCGGCGACACCTTATGATGACATAATAATATGTCCACAGTGGAGAATTATCACTTAGTTCAACCCTTTTTGGTTATAAGCCAAAAACCGATAGTTTTGAGACTGGCAACATTAAGTTATAAACACTCTTATGGATTATAAATTTTCAAAAAAAAAGTTTTTCTTCTGTTCATCACAGAATACAGATAAAAAAAACATGTGACAAAAAAAGGATATTAAAATATCAAAGTTTTTCATTGCCTAGCGCGCACGGGTGACTTTAGTCACGGCAACAGTTTCGTCACCACCTCCCAGTCTATTGGAGGGTATGGAGGTCCGCGCACGCAGCGACTTGACATTAGGGTGGCTTTTTAGTTACACTGGCCGGCGACACCTTATGATGACATAATAATATGTCCACAGTGGAGAATTATCACTTAGTTCAACCCTTTATAGGTTATAAGCCATAAACCGATAGTTTTGAGACTGGCAACATTAAGTTATAAACACTCTTATGAACTATAAATTTTCGAAAAAAAAGGTTTTCTTCTGTTCATCAGCCTAACAAAAAAAAAAACATTAAAAAAAAGTTTTCCTATAAAGGGTTAAACAAACAGTTTCCCAAAATTTTAATTATAATCTTTCAAGCCTCAAGTGATCTATAATGTTTTATGGCTTGTAAATATATTTTAATCAATCTGGAATGATAAATTCTGAACCATCATCCTCAGAGACTAAAATGATCTGCTCCGATGACATAGCTTCATGTTCCTCCTCTGGCTCTGAAGACTCCTGGCAGAAGAAGAGCTCCCCCGGAGACATGTGCCCCTTGGCTGCGGCGGCCAGCAGCACCTCCATGTTGCTGTGGCCGATGGTGTGGTGTCCCGGCTGCCCGGGCTGCTCCTGTTCAGGCTGGTCCTGCTCAGGCTCCTGCTCGTCGTGGATGATGATGATCTGCTGGGAGTCCCCCTCCATGCCCTCGTACTCCCCGCTCAGGATGTAGCAGCCGTCCTCCGTCACCCACTCCACGGGCTCCTCGATGGTGAGGTACTCTGTAGAAATGTTGTTGGAGAATACAGTCTCAGTGTCAGTGTCGTTGTCCCTCCTGGGGTTGGCCGACAACTGCAACATTTTCTGAAGTAGCTGCGATTGTTTGGCATCTGGATTTTTCCTCTTTCGGGTGATTCTCTTTATCTTCGACCTGTCGAAAGGGGGCTGGTAGCCGACTGGTAATAATCCTAGTTCGGCCGTGTCTACGCAGTCTGACTCAGGAGAGGTGGAGCAGTTCCTGGTGAAGAGCCGAGTGAGGCGGCCCCCCTGGTGGGTGGAAGGCTGGGTTAACAGCTTTGCCACTGTTAAGTCTAGGGCCCTCATCCCCTGGCGAGTGGAGGGCATCCTCAGTAGAGGTTTAATTGTATCGGACACGTCTGTTAGTTGTCTCTTAAAGAGATTGGGCGGAATCATTATGATATTATCGGATATGCCGTGGTATCGTAAGCTACTCTTCGTTCCCGAGTAGATGGAATACCTCTCTTCAGAGTACCTGGTCACCTTGGGAAGGTATTTTGATTTATTGTAATTATTTCTATAGCACGTTGATAACATTAGTTTAGATTTACGTAAACAGAAACTCCTGTCGATTTTAGACATGGTATTGCGGCTAGCTTTACTGGGAGCGGAGGGAGTGTTGCATTTTCTTTTCACATTTGCTTCGATGCATTCAGTTTGGTTCGAATTTTGAATTTGCTCACAGATTTCTTCGTTGCTTTCAGATTTAAGGTCTGCCACAAAAGTCTCGCAGCCGAGGAACGATTCGATGTTCGTTTCAGCGATAGGAGTCACCATGCTACCGTCTTCCATGCACGGAACAAACATGTGAGATTCCCCATCTATCATGGTGGGGTGTAGTAAGTTATTGGAAATATTCTCATCAGCAACTTCCACGGTAGACAGGATATCTTCGTCGTCTTCACTGTTAGGTTCAATGATTTGTATTCCGTATGTTTCAGTTTCATTCGACCCTTCCTCATAGTTAGAAAATACTTGGTTTTGACCCGCTGCCAAGATTATTTTGTTTAAATATCTAGAATCGACCAAAAACACATTTCCTTCCATGTTTTGGCTGAGAAATGTTTGTGAATAATATATTATAATAACGAAAAGCTATTATATTGTAATAATATTTTCCCTACGTCAAAATACTTTGCAAATGTTTATATTCACTAATAATATTATCACTGAAAACTGAATTATTAACACACCATAACAACTGTTTAATCGTATGGCATGGAAATATGATTTACTCGTTAGTAAACGCAGTCATCAAGTTATTTTGACATGTCAAAAGAAGGATTCGTAATTACAATTTACATAGGAAATTTATATCCGCAGTAGAATGAAATGTCACTTTAGAATTTTAGAAAACTGTCATTCTTGCTTCACCTAACCATAAACAATATTCAGCTTTTTAGTGGAAATACAATTTAAGGCTATTCTAGTTATTCTACACATCGAACTCCTCGAACGCTTAATTTTTAATAGATTTGTCTAGAGTCCAGACTCCGCGCGGCTAACGTATGAGAAAGCTCGCCCGAATCCCTTTACCGCAGTTGCCGTTCTACGTTCTGCTGCTCTTTTTATGGAGCGAAACAAGTGCGAAGAAGCAGTAGAGAATATTCCGATAATCTCAGATATCAACCATCTTTAGATTTCAGCGTGTAGGTAATACAAAAAAAACATATTTCTTACCAATATTTGATAATATAATCAATAATCATCGCAGATACGTTTTAAATTTACAAAAGTTTTGTTTCTCAAATTTTCGGAAAAAAAATTATGTTAGAATTCAAAATTATGATTGTCCCCCTACATTTAGTTTCTACGCATGCGCCAAATGTTCGCCCCGAAGTGTGGCGCGTAGCGGGCCCGAGCTAGTCGAGCTACTATCAGTTTAAAACACGCCGCCGCGTAGATCGGTTGCCGTCCGTCACATTTCCAAAATCAACTTTTCGGTTTTAAGTTGACCAAAAAAATATTGTTTAATGCAATTTCGATTAATATCCAAAGTGTGCCATCGTAAAAAATGGGCAATATATACTATTTCAAAGTTCGGCGATTTCTTTTCCTCTTACAAGTGTTTTCATTTAAATCTAAAATTGTGAATGAAATAAATCGTTTAAAAAAAAAAACTATTATAAATATGAAAAGTGAAGTAGTTTAATATAATAAGATGCGTTTCTGCAATAACGTGAGTTATAAAAAGTGCAGCGAAGTGAATCATTTTGATTGTGTTATTTAAATTGCACGTTTCCAAAAAAGTGAAGTAGTTTTTTAAAATAATAATAAGTTACGCTTTTTTAATAATGTACAATTAAACGAATTAGTTTGATCGTATTGTTTAAATTACACGTGTTCGAATCAACTTTTCACTTTAAAGTTCATCAAAGGATTTTTGCAGTGTATTGACGCAATGTTGATTTGTATTCAGATTGCGCCATCGGGAAATTACACAATATTTATGTTGAATCGTGTTTTAAAAAAAATCTTCCTTATAAAATTGATGAAAAAGGTATTTAGGTTATAAATATTTTTAATTAATGATAGTGAACGTCTGTTAACTCAAAGTTCGGCGATTTTTTCCCTCTTACAAGTGTTTTCATTTGAATCGAAAATTGTGTATTAATTAAATCGTTTTCTAAAAAAAATAATTACGAAAGTGAAAGTTTAAAAAAAATAAAAATTAGTTACGCTTCTGTAATATTGTAAGTGAAAAAAAGTGAATTATTTTGATTGGATTATCAGTGCTTCTTGAAGATGCGATCTTCGAAAGGTAGGTCCTTCCAGTCGGAGAGAATCAACTAAGTAGTAAGTGTTTTTTTTTAATATAATTAAAAGGTTTTTAGTATACAAGAGGGCTTTGGAATTTATTTTATTACACTCATAAGCCTCACCATTGGGTTAAAAGGTACAAGTTTTTATTTATTTATCTACCTTTAACTGGTTCTGTATATTATATTTCCAAAATAATTTAAAGAAGAAGGGAATCCGTATATTGATTTGTACAATTAGGTTAGGTTAGGATTAAGTAGGTTTTAACAAAAAAATTACATCTAAATGCAGAAGTAAAAAAATATTTAACCGTCTATCTATAGGGTTTTAATATTATTCCAAATTCAATATAAATAAAAGAAGATGATATTGCACTATATCCACTTCGTTCAGGTGAACACACATCTAATATATGGAAATTTATTTATAAACCCATTTTTGATCACGTCATGTAACATGTGAATAGGGTTTCTGAATAGTGTGTACTTTTTCGCCCGCTATGCTAGGGTGTCCCAACAACTGACCACAATTTTTCATTTTTTTCAAATCTACAATAGGAACTGCTTAGAGAATTTTTTTGGTCTATAGTGCTATTAATTCAGTTTATTGTAAGCTTTAGGCAATAACCTCTTACGATTTAAATTTAAATATTATTGAAAGATACCAGCATTAAAGGGACCTCATTTTATTTACATTTCATTACCTCTGTGACGGAAGTCCTTTACCTCCCAACTCAGAGGTTATGGGTTCAACTCTTTTATTTTGCTCATTTGGATTATTTCTTTCAATTTTAAATAAAAAATAATCATATAATTGCACCTCGTTCCATTGTGGGAAGATTCATATCCTCAGTATCGCTCTGATGACAGACCACTATTCCGAAAATACAGTGGAATTTTACTAAAACAAATTAAATAATATATGACAACAAAACACAGATTAGTTTATTTTGTCAAAAAACAACTCACATTGTCGCTGGAAAGGCAAAAGGGCTTAAGCGACACATTGGTCATAAATTAGTTAAATATGCAGTTTCGATTAGTTTTCTCTTGTTTGATTCTGAAGACTTTTATAGACCTTCAGTCATCTAAAATATATTTACCATTTGGGAGAAGGCTTGACTCTCAAGCGACACAAGTTTAGGACATTTTAGCTTTTTGTCGCTTCAGGTAACTCAGTGAGAGCATTGACTTACTTTTTTTTTACAAAATCCAACCAGGTACTGAAGACTTATGAAGTTAATTGTTAAACAAAAGAAAACTTTAAAGTGCTCTGGTGTAAACTTCCCAAAATGGCGCTTCAGCCCTTTTACCTTTCCGGCGATGATATGTTAAAAGATTTTTTTAGTAGCATTTCTATACTCTCTGTAAGAAAAACATATTTACATGATGTTTTATTATTTTAAGTCAGTGACAAAAGAATGCGAGTGGTTAATTTTCTTTACTTTCCGGTGTAGGTAGGGTTATTGTAGTCTATTTTTGGTTGCCTGTAGAGGGGGTTTTCTCCCTAGAAATAAACAAACGATTACATAAAATTTATTGAAAATCTTGTCTTTATTCCACGTATCATTTAATTGATACTTACAGTATCCCACCTGGCCTTCGAGCGCTCGTTCTCGAAGCGAGCATACTCTCGCCGGTCGTATATTATTGTGATTAATTTCCATAACAACAGTGTTGCAAGGCCTATGAGGATAATGGAAATCATCACGGTTAATGTCAGCCAGAGCATAGAAGCCGCCTATAAAAAAAAAGATTGAGAACATTATAATAATACTGTGTATTTGTTACCAGGGCTTGTTCCACGACATGTCGCGTCCGGTGCAAAAACTTTTTATCTAAAATTTTTTAATTAATTTTATTAGTTCTACTTTTAATAATGGCCCACAAAAATATGATAAACCATATGGATACACATTTCAAATATAGAATAGAACTAATTGTCTGGTAAAGGATATTATAGGTAGGTACTTTATCGCTTGTCTGCATTTAAAAAAAAAAACTATTTATAATTTGATAATTTTCATAACATATACAAACATCAGTTCCAATTTTGAAAATTTCACACTCGCACAAAGAAATTATACTTTTAAATTAAATTGAAATTTACCGTGATCGATAAAACTTGTGGATCAGGAAAAAAATATCACATAACTCTTAATAACTTTCTTATTACCTTCCGACATTCCCTCTCCTGCTGTGCTCTGATGATGACTTTATCATTCTCATAATAATACACATAGACAAACCGGCAATTATCCTCATCATAGGAACACCGGTTCTCATTATTCGTTTTACTTTCTGGAAAATGAAAACACAATAATAAACACGAGAAAACAAAACTTTTTCCATTGTTCATTGTAGAATTTAGTTTGTATTGAACGGATAACTAAAGCATTTTAAAGAGACATGACACCAAGAAGTTAGGGAATTAACGTGACAATATTATACCTTCAACGTCTTGAACGGAAATGGGCGAAAAGGTGCAGTTGGATGCACACTCCTTCTCTGTAAGGGGTCCTGTTTTGTACATCTGGCACTGCACACAATCCTTGAACTCGTCACATCTTCCCAGGCAGTTCTGGGCAAAGGAACAAAGTAAATAAACATACAAGTCCTTGAAGAAAGATAGATTTATCAATGATTTGTGCTCAATATTAAATATGGTAACATTAGAATATATTGGCATGCTTACAAGGCATATGTCACAGAAACGTCCTGAGTAGTGCCCAGCTTGTTCCCTATGACATTCGCACTGGCCGCATATGCACTCCCCGTGTCCCCCACACAGCTCTCCGCCACCTAAATAAAACACATAGTAGGCCACTGCCAGTAAAGAATAGACTGTTTAATCCACAATGTAATCGTTCATTGATCCTTAATGACTAATGAGAATTTGTAACCTGGAGGAATGCAGGAATCAGTGGAGGCCTGGCATTCACACGATGCCCCCTTCCACCCCTCCCTGCAGAGGCACACCCCGCACTCGCAGTTGCCGTGGTCCTCCCCCCCACACAGCAGTTCATTATGGCGGTTGCAGGAGAAGTTGTCACACTCGCAGAATTTTCCCGTTATACGCTAGAAACAATTTTATGAAATATTTAATCATTTTTATGTAATGAAATGAAAAAATAACCGTGTATAAGACCACATATTTTATTTTAAATTTTTTGACCGACCGGTTTCGGTTAGCCTAAGCATCGTCGGGGTTCAAAAGTAAACTAAACAAAAAATACAAAGTGTGCGGTTATATATACATACAGAGGGAGAACAAATTATAAAATAAAATAAAAAAACAATAGAATAACGTTTAAATTATAACAAAGGAACAGAGAGAAAGATACAGGTAATAAGAATTGAAAGAGACAATAAGTTGACTGAGAAGGTGATTAAGTAATAATGAGAAAATTTATGAGTTTACAGGGAATAAACTTAATATTGAACCGATTATTAGGAATATTACTATTAATTTAAATGGCTTTCTTTATTTCTAGTGCTTCTAAATTATTTTTTACGGAAATTTCTTTTTCATGTGTTGATAGAACACAAATATGTATATATATGTCCAGATAATCCACATGAGTGTACTTTAACTACCTCATCTGCACCAGGCCTGGAATCACACTCGCACTGTTCACACACGCAGCTGCCTTGACCCGAACAGTCCACCAAGGATGTATTGCTTTGCCGGCAAGCTCTTGATTTCTCCATAGTGGCTATGTTTTGTACATTTACATCCTTTGCCGAACACTGGCAGAATTGCCCAAAATGTAGCGGTTCACAATTGCAAACACCACAAGAAAATGTGCCAGACTTGCTGCACTGTTGGGAGTTTTTTTCAAAATGCTGAAATCATATGTAAGAAAAAAAAACCAGAATGAAAATTAGTAAAGTACTCGTACTTTGTAGTGTAATATAAAACCTGAAATTTTGTAATTGATATTTATTTTATTTCAGTTTTAGGCCTTAGCATTAACAGGGTGTCTTCTTTATTTTATTATTCTTTTCATTATTAAAATATGAGGGTGGTAGTGCTGTGCCTGTCTCGCTAGGAAATCCTGTATTGAGATGTGTCATAACACATTTAATACATGTAAAATAATATATAGTATATTTGCTGCATGTTCCAGATTATTAGATGCTCTAAGTATCGCCCTGGTGAAAGACCACCATTCAAAATCGAAATTTAGCTTGAAATGGTTTTAGCCGTGTTTGGTGACCCGATCTGAATAGTCAGGTACTTCCCGACCTTCCTCTTCCCCATCTCGTTCCCTTCTCCAATACCTTCAGCCTCAACAGTTGGGACTCTTGTGCGGTATTAACTATATATATATATATATATATATATATATATATATATTTTTTTTTAATGCTACTGGTGTCAAACTGTATCAGCTGGAAGAGAATAGTTCTCCAAGCATGCTGCACCATGGAGGATCACTATTCTCGTACATGAGAACCAGAATTTTATTTATTTATTATTACATGGTTAAAAACATTTTTTAAACAAAGAAAAGTACACAATAGTAAGTACATTTGTTATAATAATTGTAATATTTTGAAATGTTTACAAGTGCTTCTATTTTATTTTCGGTCGATATTAGTTCCTAGCTCTAGCTCGGCAGATTGCCTGTTCTAAGGAACCAAATAAATTCGCTATGCGACGTGTCTCAGCTGTGTGTTTGCATACGGTTATAAAAAAAAGTTCTATATTATTGAAGATCAACGATAGTCGATAGATATTGCAAAGAGTAAGAGGGCGGGTAAAGAAAATTAAATTACAAAAACCAAACAGTATTGCAGATTCACTGCAGCTGATTTTTGGTAGGTACTTTACAGCCTGATTACATAAGTATCAGAAGCTACTGTAAATGCAAATAATTAGAGGATTTGAACTCAAGAAACAATGTGTCACAAATAACAAAAATGACAAATAATATTATGCCGTCGAGTAAGCAAAGAACTGCAGACAGAAAAACAAACCCTTCAATGATTTTTTATTATTTTTTATCTAACAGAACCAAATATACTAGCGACGTGTTCTATTTTTGTTTAAATAATGTAACGGTAATAATTTTAATAATAAGGATTCAGATGATAATGTTGAGTATGTAATCAGGAAAAGGCTGCGTTGGTATATTTAGCGTGGTACTTACAGGATGATCCTCCCTCTGGCAGGGGCAGTCACACAGCATCTGCAGGTCGACGATGAGACTCTCGTTGATTCCCATGGGGTAGATCTGGAAAACCTGGTTCCACTCGCTGGGGGCTTTGGGGCAAGATTTTACCACTATCTCTGCTGTAAACGTCACCACATCTCCAACCTGACAAAAATATAAACAGCTTACAATCGAAACTGTTTTATCCTGCATCTAACAATATTGAGGAAAATCTAACAGTATTGAGGAAAATTTAACAGTTTTGAGGAGCGCCCTTGAGGTGATTTTACACAAAAACGGTGCTATACAAATTATCCAAATATTTCTTAGCAGGTTTCTCGTCCGTTATATATCCGCACATAAGTCACATACAGCAATATAATATTAAGTTTTATCAATAATTTGAACATACCTTCAGACCGTCGCACTTGTTGGTAGCTTTCCTAGTGGTTCCCTTGCATTTGGAGTAATAAGTGACCAACACTGCGGCGGTGGAGTTATCCTTCATCTCTACTGAAGTTAAGATTTTCTGAAATACGTAATCTTAAATACTTATCTGCTGCTAGTGTTTACAACGCAACGAGAAATGTGGTTGAAATCAGTGTTATTGTAATTAAATTGATATTTTTAAAGAAGTAAATGGTATAGGTATCTCACGTTGTATTGTTCCTTGACAAGGTCCACGACGTTACTGGAGTCGGCTTCAAGGACTCCAGCGATGGAACCCTCAATGTGCTCCGCAAGTCTCTTATACAGGGAGATCTTCGCAGCCGTCACAGCAAATATCACATTAATGGCGTTCTCCGTCACCTAGCGTACAATGCAAACAACATAAATGTTATTTTTAATTATACTTTCTCTGTCTTTAGGCGCCGTAAGCAACATGTCCACAAACAAAAAAGGAAAAAAAAGTAGAATGAGAAAATTTTCGTTTTTCATTCCATAGATAATGATAATGTAATACAATTGTAGTTTCCTACTAAATGTAAGGAAATACAATACATAACTTACTTTGAGGTTGATATGAGATATGCTGGGGTAGTCCTGAAGGGAAGAGTGAGTGTACATCCCTTGTTCATCCAAGTGGCAAATTCCGTCATTGGGCTTGACAATACCTCCCAGCTGGAAGATGTACAAAGTTTTTTTTAATCTCAATCACAATAAACTAATTGCAGGTTTCAAGGTAGTCTTTTGGTAGACCTCAAAAAAATTATTGATTTATTTTTTAACATAATTACAATATTTAATATCAATACACGTTTTAACAGTGTTTCAATAACAGCTCTTTGACCTCAAAAATTATTATATTTGGTTGAAAAATGGTCAGAAATTTCTTCCTTCAATGAATATTAAATTTTTTTCCACAAAGGTATTTCTTCAAATTTGGAAATAAAACAAAAAAATTACATGGGGCCAGATCTGGACTACAAGGTGGATAATAAATTTCCTGGAACTCGCATGAATTTATGGCAGCCATTGTTTTTCCGCACCTTCTGAACGGGAACATTGTCACAAAGAACGATTTGGTAGTCTGCTGTTATATTGACACCTTATTTTTATATTTATTTATTTATTTATTTATAAATTAACGGACTAAAGTCCAATTACAAAAATACATATAAAACACGAAATATAAAAAAGAGTAACAGAGAAGAAATAGCATGTAAATTGAGATAAATGAAGCGATGACAAAAATAAGGCAAAATAAACATAAGAGAGAACAATCAAGCCATGGTCTTAGTCAAAGTTTTGGTAGAGTCGTAAAGAATGACGAAAATCATTTAGACTGCTACCAAAAATTTCAAGACCATGGCTTGAGTTAACAAGTCTTGACATTCTGGACATTGGAGAATTATACCCGTAATTAGTATTGTGATGATTGAGGAACAGCAATTCATTGTTTCTGAGTCTACGGCAAGGAATGTTGAACTGGATAAGTTGCAACAGAGAAGGTGAGTCAATAAAACAATTAATAATTTTGTAAATGAAAATTAAATCGAAGTCTTTCCTGCGCTTTTCTAATGAAGACATTTTCAATAATTGTTCAATTTCATCATATGAATAATCGCCTCTTTCTCGCCCCAATCTCCATGCAATACCGGCGTAAGAAGCGATGTTGTACGGATTCAATATGATGAATATGAACGGTATAGAAAGGGGACCAAATTACACTAGCATATTCTAAATGAGGGCGAACTAATGAGCAGTAAAGGGTTTTTAGAGTCTTTATATTCTTAAAGTCACATGCAATTCTATTGATAAAGCCAAGAAGTTTTAATGATTTATTAACTACATTATTAATGTGATCACGAAAAGAAAGATTATAGTCTATAGTGACACCAAGATCTTTTATAGATCTGACGGTAGATAAGGAGACACTATTTAATTTATAATTGAAGAGGATCGGTTTATGAGTTCTATGAAATGACATAATTTTACATTTATCAATGTTTAATTTTAGGCAGTTAGTTTCACACCATTCATTAAATGAATCAATATCACTTTGGAGAAGAATACAGTCATGAAAAGATTTTATTATTTTAAGGATCTTATTGTCATCTGCAAAAAGCCAAAAACGCGAGGAAGAAAATACTTTAGCAATGTCGTTAATAAATATGTTAAAAAGGAGAGGAGCTAGATGGGCACCTTGGGGTACTCCAGACGTTACTTTAATATTAATAGATTCAAAGTTATTAATTTTGACTCTTTGTTGTCTATCATTTAAATAAGATTTGAAGAAAGATAATAAAGGATTTCTAATACCGATAGCATGAAGTTTGGCGATAAGAATTGAGTGATTAACTTTATCAAAGGCTTTAGAAAAATCAGTGTAGAGAACATCTGCCTGAGAGTTAACTTCCAGAGCGTTAACAATGGTATTAGTGAAGGAAAGTAAATTTGTTGTGGTAGACTTAGCAGATCTAAATCCATGCTGTTCCTCAATCAGAACATTTTTTAAATACGGGGGTAATTTTCTTTGTAATGATGGACTCAAATATTTTTGGAATGTGGGATATAATCGAAATTGGTCTGTAGTTTTCAATGTTGGACTTGTTACCAGACTTAAAAATAGGCCTAATATATGAAATTTTCCATGAGTCAGGAAATGAGCCAGATGAAAGTGATAGGTTAAATAAGATAGAAAGTGGCTTAGATAAGATGTATTTACATTCTTTCAATACAATTTCAGGAATTCCATCAGGGCCAGTGCTATTCTTACTAGATAGATTTTTTAACGAATTAAATACATCTAAAAGTGAGATTTGGCAATTATTCAAGTCAACATTTTCTGTATAGTTGTATGAAGGGGTGGTGCACGATATATTAGAATAAACAGAGGAGAAGTGTTTGGCAAAGAGGTTAGCTATGTCAAGTCCGTTTGTGGCATGAGTTTCATTATAAAACATACTTGAAGGGATATCATTTTCAGTCCGCTTTTGTGCTACAAATTGCCAAAATTGTTTTGGGTTTAGTTGTAATTTTGACTCAGTGACTTCTATGAAGGATTTGTAGCACTTAGCTGATTCAACTTTAGACAATTCCCTAAGATTACTAAATTTTTGGTAATGCCTTAAGTTGCCTGAATCTTTAAACAATTTGTGAGCTTTCTTTTTTCAAATATCAGCTGCTTCAGCTTCATACTGAACCATTTAGGAAACTTAGGTTTGGAGTAGATTCCCCGTGGAACAAATAAATTTACAGCATCCGTTAAACATTTGTTAAATTTAAGTACAGCATCATTAATATTAGAATTGAAAAATAGAGATGACCAATCAAACTGGGCAAGATATCTATTCATGCTGACATAGTCGCCATCATTAAATTTGTTGTAATAAGAAATACATGGATTTAAAGAATCAATTTTGAAAAAAGTTTGTAACTTTTATAGATAGAGATGGATGGTATTTATCGATTGGTAACAATGAGTCCGAAGCTTCATATACAGAGACACTAGGTATACTTGTAAAAATCAAATCGAGACACGAACCCAGAGAATTTATTATTGAATTTACTTGGAACATATTCATATAGGCGAAGAAATTCACAATTGTAGTAGCTTGCAAGGAAAGAGTACCACTAACAGTTTTCACACCTAGGTTGTCATTTGTCCACAATAGTTTAGGTAAATTATAATCTCCACAAATAAATGTGGAATCGGAATTTTTTAGACACGCGTTCCACTAATTCAGTATGTGACTTATACACTTCCAAAGGAGAAGAGGGGGAATATAGACACAACCAAGTAAAAGTTTTTTGCTACCAAGAAGAACACATATGAATAATTGATCAGAAACATTATTGGAGGATTCAATAATATGACAAGAGTATTTTTTGTTAACACATATCATGACTCCACCTCCTCTAGACTTGTTTGAAGAAGAGGAGGCGGTCACTACGAAAAATGTTGTAATCAAAAATTCTAGTTCAGCCGATGCAACATTATCGGGACAACCATGTTTCACTAAGAAATATAAAATCGTATTGGCATACATTGATGTTACATCTAATGGTTTTTAATTTTGTATTTAAACCACGTACATTTTGATAATAAGAAGAGAAATCATTATACACGAGACGACGTTTTTTCGTTCAATCTAAAAAAAATTTACACGAGATAGTTCGCGTCGCTTCGGCAGCTTGGCGGGCGGGGCAGTCTTTCGATCCAGTGTTGTGGGAGGCCGGTTTCCGGAAGAAAGTGCACGTGGCACATACTGGGGTTTTATCCTTTTTAGGGCACGCATCGCGGTTGTGTCCAACTTTAGCACAGTGAGGACATATATTTATAATCAATTTCAGTACGTATTATTTATAATCAATTTCAGTACGTATTACATCATAATATTGATAATTGACGACACGCCTTGATTTCTTTTACCTTGCCATCTCCAGCATAGTGGAAACCAGCGTCTGTAGAGAAGATCAGAAGGCGACGAGCCTTCTCCCTCCAGCCAATCTCTCGACGGCATACCACCGCCTGCATTATGGCATCAAAGCCTCCCTCGGGTTCGTCTAGGTTACCCGATACTGCAGCATTCCTCACTTGGCTCTGTACAGAAATATTGAAAATCGACGTTTAAATGTGTATTTGAAAGTGTAAGTTTTGTATATTCGAGTATATATTTTTTTAATGTGTTCATTGTAAAAGAGACTCAACTGTTTGGGCAAGCTGCTAGACTATGCCATCACCATTTGTGTGGTAAAAATAAAACAGTGAGACTAGACGAAGAGGGGAGGAGAACGGGAAGCTAACGGAAGAAATACGACAAATGCTATTTCAAAGTGGTCTTTAACTAGAGCGATACTGAGAGTGTAAATAAAATAAAATTATTGACTTACGGTAAAGCTGCGTGTGTCATTGCTGAGAGGCATGACATTCTTGTATCCATAGGGAGATGCACATTTCGAACACGGCTCCTGCAACCTGAATGTACAAACAAAATAATCAATCACTTATTGACTAATTATCAAACATATACAATGACGCTGTGGTCTAAAATGTAGATCAATGGTGGTAAATACATTAACAAAGTTAGGTACTTGCTGTTTTTTAAATCATAATCATTTATTTATTATTTTTAAAAACATTACAAAACTACAAATTTAAAGATACATACATAAAAAAATGAATATGGGGTGTACAACAGAGTACAAAGCGTATATTTAGACAAGAGAGAGAAAAATAAGTGATCAAAAAGATGGACATAGTTTTAAAATTTTATAAATAAACATTATGGATAAATAGACATAGTTATGCAGAAAGCATCCAACCCCAAAAAGATGAAACCGAGAAAAAGGCGTTTGAAACTATGATGATTCAAAAGCATTAATATGCGTAATCGGCATTTGTAAAGTGAAGATCAGTGTTTTTTCTTTTTGAGAATTATTATTATAAATACGTCATTTATAATCTATCTATGTATTTATTAGAAAAAAAATGTATTTCCTTTATTATCCTAGATTTTTATGTTTTTAAACTTCAATTTAAGTCAAATATCTGCAATGTGTGTTGGTAAAAAATTGAATTACTTAAAATCTAATGCATTTGGAGCTTGAATGTTTTCAGCAGATGAAATCTCGTATATATCTATAAGAAAACATGTAAATCTCGATTTTGACAAATTGTGGGTTTGGACGCTTTCTACATAACTACGTCCAAATAATATACGGTAATTAAGCAAGCAGCAATAGACGGCCTCCATGGTCGAGTGGTAAGACGCTCGACTACGAATTCAAAGGTCGCGGGTTCAAACCCGGCCTGCGCCAATAACTTTTAGTTTAATTAATATGTGTCAAAACACATTTAATTCATACAAAAATAATAAAAAGTATATTTGCGGCACGTTCCAGAGTGGTAGATACTCTAAGTATCGCCCTGGTGAAAGACCACCATTCAGAATCGAAACTTTGCTTGAAATGGCTTTGGCCGTGTTTGGTGACCAGATCTGAATAGCCAGGTACTTCCCAACCTTCCTCTTCCCTATCTCCTTCCCCTCCCCACTACCTTCAGCCTCACAACATACCCTATTTTCGGGATGCCATAGCCTCACTGGCTCTAGACGGTTGGGAGCAGTTGAGCCTCTTGTGCGGTATTTATAGGCGTTTCACTGACACAGAGTATGTCGATATCCGAAGCGATTCGATTCAACAGCAAGAGTGCCCTCCCCACCGGCACGACCACTGGCAAGTTAGTCCTGCAGGCCGGGAGATTATTTCATAGCACGATAAGGTCCACTATGATCTAACCCATGTAATGCATAAAGAGTAAATTGACACAGGCTAAATAAAAAGTAAAAACCCAAAAGCTTTAGCAATTTTCAGATTTACAAACATCAATCAAGCTCGCAATGCAGCAGAGTAATTGGATTATGATGATCTTACATCTTGGGAACGATGGAGACGTAAGGCATGACCACCTTGTCCACGAAGGAGCCAAACCCGAGGCGGAAGTTGGAGGTGATGTTCCTCATTGAGTCGGAGAGCAGGTCTCCCAGCGCCGACAGCTTATCCTTGTCGTCCTCCATGGACTTGCTGAGGTCCATCAAGTAGTACAGGTCCACGGGGTAGTCCTTGGCCTGCGCGTAATGCACTTCCATCTTGTAGACTTCATCTGCGATCAATATTTTTTGTTGTTGTGGTAACTTCATTCTTAGAATATGGAACAAACACTGAATAGATTAACCAAATACGTCTGATTTCTCGGCGACATGAGATAAAATTTATATTTTTGGTTTTTAATTGAAAAAAAATGTCACAATAGATCAAAATGCCATCTACATTTTTTTCTCTAAATTAGCTCAGGAATTGCTGGTCAGTTAGGTACGCCCTAAAACACCCTGTACATATATATATATATATATATATATATCGTCACTGGAAAGGCAAAAGGGCTAAAGCGATACTTCGGTCAAAATTAAGTGAATAATAATAATATTTGGATAATTTGTATAGCGCTGAATATATTTACATATATATATATATATATATATATATATATATATATATTATATTATACATATCTGAACCTTTTTCTCTCATGATTTATGATAACGATCATGATTTTAGATAGTTTTAATTTGCATACATATTAAATTTCATTTTCTCCTTGTTAGTTAGGGGCTATTTCACCACCTCTCAATAAACTACTATTCATTAGATAACTCTAATCATCGGAATATTCGTTAGTTAGCTCCTTCCGCAAGTTTGGCTGGCAACGTCGCTTTTTTTCAAACCTTATCCCGTCTGCTGTCACGTCTGTCAATACAACGCCGTTATTTCTATCACAAACATAAACTAACTTTCACAACACAACATTCGCGCGCGAAGCTCATTACATCCCTGTCACCAAATAGTTAAACGCGTCTCTATATTTAAATAAAACATATTTAGTCTTATTAGCATAATTAATTTAGTATGAAGCGCACTTGAGGTGAAATATCACAAAACTGCGCTATATATGTTCACTGTTATTATTAGCGCTGTTTTTGTGAAAAGTCGCCTCAAGGGCGCTTTACAAATCTTAATTTCTAGTTAAATATGTAGTTCTGATCAGTTTTTTTAGAATGCTCTGACTCTTGTTTGATTCTGAAGACTTTTGTGGCCCTTCGGCCATCTAAAATATATTTACCATTTGGGAGAAGGCTTGACTCAAGCGACACAAGTTTGGGACTTTTTTAGCTTTTTGTCGCTTCAGGTAGTGAGAGCATTGAGTTACCTGAGTTAACTTTTTTTTCCAAATCCAACCAGGTACTTTAAAGTGCTCTGGTGTAAATTTACCGAAATGGCGCTTCAGCCCTTTTGCCTTTCGAGGCGACAATATATATATATATATATTTTTTTTTTGTGTGATTGTAGTATTAACTTATTTAGGAATACATTTTAAAGTTATCTCCTAGCTTTGTAAAGCGCTTAAGGTGACAATATCATAAATAACCAAATATATACGAGGCCTGTTCAAAAGAAAAGGTGAATTTTGAATTTTCGTGGGCTGTGTACATTCGATTATCGTTTTTTTGTTGTTGTTATGTTAGCATTATCAGCCATTTTTGATCAGTGGTTTGTTTTTGACAACTGGAAAGGTTAGTCACGTTTTTGTGTGTTCTTCGATTTTTTTACTTTTGAAAAAAAAACGATAATCGAATGTACACAGCCCGCGAAAATTCCAAATTCACCTTTTCTTTTGAACAGGCCATGTATATTTTTTTAATAATTATTTTCAGCCATCAATCTTATTTTATAAGCTTACCGATTCTTAGTTGCAGCTTGATTTTCTGTGGACTGATGTGAACATTTTTATCCTGCGTAGAACCGGCTTTGTTGGCAGCTGTAACACACAATCAAATAAATGCATCTATATCACAATAAAATAAATGAAATCAATAAAATCAAAATACAATAAAAATAGGATGCCGTTAAGCTTTGAAAAAATGCATTTGTAAGAATTAGAAACATTAAAAGTCAATTTTTAAAATAATGGCACGTTAGCAATGTATGTGATATACACGTAAACAACGGTTGGTTGCTTAGCAACACTTGAAAAATATACCGAGAGCAGTTGTTTTCTGTTGGGCTTTAGAAATATTATTATACTAAAAAAAAAAAAACTAAAATAGAAATTTTACGATTATTTGATCAACAGTTTTAGGTAGTGAAATAATCCCTTATCCATGTTAAACCTTTGACGGGTTAAATATTGCAACTATTCGTTATGACCGCCCTCTCCGTCTGTCCCTTAACGGCGGCCTCCGTAGTCGAATGGTAAGACCCTCGACTACGAATTCAGAGGTCGCAGGTTCGAACCCAGCATGCGCAAATACATTTTATTTAATTAATATGTGTCACAACACATTTCGTTAATGTAAAATAATATATAGTATATTTGCGACACGTTCAAGAGTGGTAGATACTCCAAGTATCACCATGGTGAAAAACCACCGTTCAGAATCTAATGGTTTTAGCCATGTTTGGTGACCAGATCTGAATAGCCAGGTACTTCCCAACCTTCCTCTTCTCCATCTCCTTCTCACCACCTTCAGCCTCACAACATACCGCAATTGGGTACGCCATAGTCTCACTGGCTTTAGACGGTTGGGAGCAGTTGGGACTCTTGTGCGGTCCAAACTATGATTTTTTTGGTAATTTTCAATTATACTCGTATGTTATTGTTTTCACTTATTTTTAAGTCAATATCAGCTGTAGTCTTAAGCTATTTTCTAGCTTCGTTAAGCGCCCTAGAAGTGATATTTCACAAAAGTTTCCATGGGATAAGAATCTAAATATTTTTTAGATAGCTACCTTTAGAAGCTTTGTTAACTGGGTTGTACGTGTACTCCTTAGTGCAGACGTTTAACCTGCTTGACAGGAAGCAGCGGGTTTGATTCAGGTCGGGCTGCGAACACCACGCACACGAGGGGGTCTGGACGCACTCGCTGCAGGAACTCTTGGTCTTGCAGGGGTGGTTTGGTGTCCGCAGCGTCGATATGCAGCTCATCCACACGCAGAGTATCCACCAAAACAATGCGCGGGATAAAAACATTTTCACTCAAAGTTTAAAAAACCTGAGTTTATTTTACAGTTCACAGAGTGCTTTGTACATCAAAGTCAATTACAAAGTGGTCTCAATCTGGCTAGCCTTACTGCAATCTTGTTACAAGTAAGATTCATTTTTATAGTTCTAGAATTTCCAACAGAAAGTAAACACTTCCTTGAAATAATTGTCGTTATCTTTTCGCATTTTTTTTTTAGGTAAGGTGGGGATAGCATTAGACGCATATTATTTTACATTTTAAATTATCGTTTTGTTAAATTAAATTATTTTACGGCCTCCATGGTGGAGTGGTAAGAGGCTCGATTACAAATCCAGAGGTAACGGGTTCAAACTCGGCGTGCGCAAATAACTTATATTTCATAAATATATGTGTCATAACACTTTTCAATTCACATAAAATTATGTGTAGTATGTTTGCGGCACGTTTCAGAGTGGTAGATACTCTAAGTATCGCCCTGGTGAAAGACCACCATTCAAAATCGAAACCTTGCTTGAAATGGTTTTACCAGTGTTTGGTGACCAGATCCGAATAGCTAGTTACTTCCCAACCTTCCTCTTTCCCATCTACTTCCCCTCTCCACTACCTTCAGCCTCACAAGATACACCATTTGGGGATGCCGTAGTCTCACTGGCTCTTGACAGTTAAGAGCAGTTGAGACTCTTGTGCCGTATTCACTATAAAAAAATAAAAAGATTAATTTCAAAATTGTGCTACCGAGCAATACCAAGATGTTCCCACTCTAACATGACGAAAACACAATCTCCGTAAATCTTTTACTAAAAATTAAGTAATATTCAATTCCGATGGACCCTTATAAAATATGTGCATCGAAAAATATGTTTACACTAAGAGATTACTTGTTCAAACTATGGCCCAACCCTGTATTTATTTGCTATCAGTCTGAGGTGATACACCCACAGAATAGATAACTTCTTTATTCTATGGATAAGCTGATATGAGTGCGTTATGGGCGTATTTGTTTGCTCGAAGTAAGCTTAATTTTTCCTTACTTCTTCTGAAATTGATAAAAAAAATTCAAATAATGAAAGTTTTATATGAGCGGATAAAATTTTTCATTGACATTTCTGGGGCCTAGGTATCAAAAGGCTCTTATTTAATTTGCTACATCAGTTTCCTTCTTGGAGGACATGGAGAGGTACCTTTGGGAAACGGTGTAGTCAGGTCGGTTGAATTTATACTGACTCGATAGAAATAGACAAAGATATGTTAAGGGATGTTGGATAGCCTATTAGCTATCGCCTACATGGAATTCGGACATTTTTTATAAACATATTTGAACAAATTAAACAAAACAATATCAATACACCATTAAAATGATTTATAAAGTCAAAATATCACACAAACACTAATAACAGAAGGTTTGCCTAAATAATGATGGAAGCTTTTTGTTGATTTTATGTTTGTATATCATTAAAAATGTGAAAATTCTAAAGTTCGGCGAAAAATATTTAAAATTATTGAAATACCTCTGGAAAGTGATGTTTCATAATCTTTTTTTTGGTATTATTTGAACATTCACGCATAGCACATATCACCATTATGTTTGATTTATCTGTATAACCACTGCAAGTTTTTAATCAATACAAATATAGAAAATAACCTCAAAATCCGTTGATGTAAGTTTTACGATCGATGATGTTAAGTTAGCGCGGACAGAGAACATTTATACATACTTAGAAGTCCTGCAATATTATGTGACGACTTTTCTTGTCCCTTTCTCTCTCATGGTATACGACCTAAAAACCCGGAGAAAGTGATTTATCGCAAATTTGTGTAGGTTGGGTAAAAATTACTCCAAGGTTTTCTCTCAAATCGGTACAGATCACGCTTCTGGGGATCATCTGTTCAGTGGCCATCAGTATATCAATTATTGCTTCCTTCATGACTAAGAAAGCTACAAAAAATCCAATAATCATTTCTGGTAAGTTTTATAAGTAGATTGTAGATGTAACATTCTTACTGATAATCTGTAGATTCATTGGTAGACTTCTAGGCAAATAAATAATGCTTATCTTACAATGAGTAATTCACCTTTGTCAATAATGATTTGGAGTTCAAACTAACCACAAAAACTATACATACGAGTTTATATATATATACACACATACACACAAACGCACCGTGTTTTACGCTCATTCTGAAAAATTTCTGGGGTTTATTATTCGTGAAATTCTAAGGAAAACAAATTGCAAACGTGGCCTGTTTTATACAAAATTTTGTTTTGGATTTACTCAACAAAATACCCAACCAAACTGATTGATTTTTTTATATCAAAAGGTAAGACATATATCTAGTACGCTCTTGAGATATTTTTATTTATTTCTGTTTTTAATTATAAAATATAGGTCATATAAGATGTCGATTTTTTATAATTTTAGAGGTGACTTTGGCAAATATTTGCGTATAAATGGAAAATATTTAAAAAAGAAAAAACTATCTTAATATATCGATTACAATATTTAGAGAATCCAGAGATTGCGTGTTAAAATAAAATAATATGTAATATGTTTGCGGTACATTCTATAGTGGTAGATAGTCTCAGTATCACCTAGGTGAAAGACCACCATTCGGAATCAAAACGTCGCTTGAAATGGCTATAATTGTGTTTGGCGACCATATCTGAATAGCCAGGTGTTTCCCTACTATTCTCTTCTCCATTAGAGATATTATATTATTAAATCGGGAAATACAACAGTGTACGTAGTAAGTGTATAGAGAATGGAGAGAAAAATAAATAACAGATAGACATAATTTAATAAATTTTATAAAAAACCCACTGGTATTATACAAAATATTTAATTTAAAGTTTTCTGTTTAAATGCAGCTTCATTGTTGCAAAATTTATCACTATCCGAAGCGGTTTGATTTAACAACAAGAGTGCCCTCCCCACCGGTGTGACCATTGGCAAGTTATTCCCGTAGGCCGAGAAATAAAACAGTCAACCCTGTCGATGACGGAGATAATCATTGGGAACATAGAAGTTAATGCTCTCCACGATAGCCAAGTTTTGGAAACTTCCACGAATCAATCTGAATAAATGTGCAACAATGTACACATCCCTTCTCACCCGATGGGTTGAATGTTCTTGGATAAAATAACTATCCATTTTTGTTTTTTAGATACCATCTAGATATACAATTGTGCTCGGTAGAGCTTTGCATACCATTAAAAAGATGGCAGCCTATATCGGTAGAAATAGGAAAAAATAATATTTATAATTTTCAAGGAAGATGATTATGAGATTAATATAAATGCCGGTTTCTAAAAATGTTTCGGTAGCTTGATTGGCAGAGATGTTACTCCCGGATAGAGTAGAGGTTCCGAGTTCAAGTATCGGTCGCGAACAATTTATTTTTTGGATCTTTTCTGTTTCATATTTCGTTGAATTGAAATTATTTAAATAATTAATATCTAAAATATAATAAGTGTGTATCGATGCCAGCAAAAGGGCTGAAGCGCCATTTTGGGAAGTTTACACCAGAGCACTAAAGTTTTTCTTGTTTTACAATAAAATTTCTAAGTCTTCGGATCCTGGCTGGATTAAAAAAAAAGTTAACTCAAGTAACTCAATGCTTGTACTGAGTTACCTGAAGCGATAAAAAGCTAAAAAAAAGTCCCAAACATGTGTCGCTTGAGTCAAGCTTTCTTCCAAATGGTAAATATATTTTAGATGGCTGAAGTGCCACATAAGTCTTCAGAATCAAACAAGAGTCAGAGTATTCGATGCAGAAAAAAAATTGATTAAAACTGCACATTTAACTCATTTTTGACCAAAGTGTCGCTTAAGCCCCTTTTGCCTTTCCAGCGACGATATGATAGTGGTGTTTGAAGTCACTGCTTGTGGAGCCAAGATTCCATGGCCTGTATCTGTTCCAGGACAGTTCCCCGAGAGGTGCTCCCCGCCGCCCCCAGCTCCTCCACTGCCGCCTCGTAGTCCCACACCTCCGACAGGTCTCCACTTAATAATTCACTGAACAAAATAATAAACATTTTTTTTACCCATGAATCAAATTCACAATGATAGCCTCGTTGAATTTTAAGGAATAAGGTAAAATATGTGAGACAGCAAACAACTCTAAAAAATCTGAATTAGAAAGAATGTAAAGTAAAAAAATTAAATAAAACAATTTAAACATAATATTTCATAAAAAAAGTGCATAAAACACAAAGGTATAACTGCACAAATAGCAGGATTGCTTATTGTTTGAACGAAGCTTCATTTACGCAAAATATATCGACATCTGAAGTGATTCAGTTCAACAACAAGATTGCTCTTCCCACCGGCATGACCATTGGCACGTTAGTCCTACAGACTGGGAGATAAAAAAATCCATGTTGTCGATGACGAAGATAACCATCAGGAATATAGAAATGAATGCCCTCCATGATAGCTGACTTTTAGGACCAACCATGAATCAATCCAAAGAAATGTTTAGCAATGTACCCATCCCTTCTAACCCATAAATGTTATGTTCCGAGCATATGCAAGAGAAAGTAATGTTAAAAATAATGTTGCATAAAAACATTACATACCCCTCCATACAATTATTCCAAGAAGCTGATCTCTTAGATATAAGAAAAATTTATTGTATACAGTGCCTAAAGTACATATTTTTGCGAAGTAAACTATTTGCAAAAAATGAAAATCGTTACAGCAACAGAATAAATAATGTACTGGAGGTACCTCTCTGCAAAACTAGACTTGCGCAGAGACATGCATACTTCATTGCCCCAAAAATGTATAATTCACTTTCATTACATTTTAAGTGTTCAAATTCAACTTCCTTAAATACATACAAAAATGTAATAAAAAACTGGATAAAAGCAAAAGATACCAGCCTCTTCATACTATAAGTGCTAAATTCTAAAAAATTAACTAACTTATCTGTTGTGATTTTGAATTAAAAAAAAAAATAATAAAAAAAAAAAATAAAATAAAATAAATAAATAAAGGAAAAATAATAATAACAATATTATTTTTTTATTTTATTTTTTTACTTAATTTGAAATGTACCTTATACTGTAAAACGTAACTATAGAGAGCTATAACTATGATTTGAATTAGTAGGGTAGTCATGGATAATAACCACACTCACGTGACCCACCCCACAACGTTGCTAAGACGAGTGGCGATATGGTTACCCTATATGTACACTGTACGGAGAAGAGCAACTCTTATGAGATGTAAAGCAATAAATAAAACAAAAAAATTTACCAACCTAATATTTGCACGCTCCTTTTCAGGCAGCATGTTTAGCGGAAGTCCCAGGGCTATGGAGCGCCCTAATGCCGCCCCCGCGGCGTGGTGCGCCTTGCGGAAGGGCAGCCCTCGCCCCACCAGCCAATGCGCTAGGCGCGTGGCTAGCTGGGAGGGCTCCAGGGCCCCCGCACATCTAGCCTCGTTCACCTGTAATCCACAAAATGCTATGATAACGCTCAATTTATAAAATATTTTTTGCGGTATACAGTCTGTAGGGGTTTAAAAACCACCAACACTAGCTTATCTGGGAAGCGTGCAAGCTCGATAAATTATTAATATTTTAGTCTGGCAATTATTAAATGTCATGGGTGATTTACGGCTATGTTAGCTAGTAAGTGGGGACTAATTAACGACTTTTTTGATGAAAACCTTTATTGTTCCGATGTTGTCAATTTTAAGGCATTCACGCTAGACCTCGGCAATCACAATTTTTTTACGGAAGAGTATTTAATGTAAATTACTTATTAATATGGACTGTAAAAATTCTAACATGTCCGTATCTATCTATTTACGTGATTTTCGTAAGCTAGTTGAAAATGCATGCAATAAGCTCTTGTGCTGTTCAATAATTTTGGTTGATTTATTATCTATACAGATACAATCAAAGAAAATGATTGGTCAGTAGCTGAGTGAACAAATGTTTCGGGTTCCCTCTGCTAGCTAAGTCCTCCATTATCGCCCGACATTTTCCACCTATAATTTTTTTTTTTTAAAATATTGTCAAGTTATTCGTAACCCGGGAATATTTGTCTTTCTTTTAAAAGAAATAATAATAATAGTGTTACTTTCCCACATTTAAGATAAAATATGTTAATAATAACATTGTAAGCTACACAAATACTTACGGTCAAAGTCTCTATCGTTCCACTTACAACCTCCAACACTTGGCATATTGTATCGAAGGAGTCGAACATGGTCTTCTTATCGCCCTGCAAGTCCTTGTTGTAGGTGGAGGGCAGGGCGTGCAGGGCGGCCATCATGCCGGTGCTATTGCCGAGGAGAGTGGCGGCCGCAGCTCGGGCCAGTTCCAGCCCGTCAGCATTCCTCTTCTGCGGAAGCAGGCTACTGCCTGTGGAGTAGGCGTCGCTCACTCGGACGAAGCCAAACTCCGAAGTGCTGAAGAGGATGAGGTCCTGCGCCAGACGACTCAGGTGGGAGCCGCACAGAGAACACCAGAACAGGAACTCGACTGCTTAGGAAATATAGCACTTACTAACTTTGAGCTTATTATATTAACTAGATATAAATATTGTTGAAAAGTTATTGTATAAGTTAGAGTTGACTCAATCTACACAAACTTAGGATTGTGTGTAAATCCCTGAATATATGAAGTGTTCCTGTGGGTAGGTAACTAATTTAAAGAAAAATGGGTGATTTTTAATTATTGGTCATTAAGATGTATAGGTGGTGCAAGGGAGCAGGGGAGCAAGGGAACAAGGCTAGTTGAACCTATGGAAGAACAGTCCCTGGTTTTTATAATTTTCCTTTGTAATTAATCTTATTACTATTGTTATTTAAAAAAGAAGGTGCGTCTTATAATAATGGACACCTTAAAATAGCACGGTAAATATATATATATATAAATATATATATATATAATAATAATGGTTTTTAGCTTGCCTATAAAATCCCTGTTGCCGACCGCATTCATACTGTTCATGGAGATTTCGGAAAAGCCGAGTTTCTTGGCCATCTCTTTTCGATTAATGGCGAAAGGGTTTCCTGCCAACGCCCCGCTGCCCAGCGGAAGGGTACCTGCCCTCCGGCCTGTGGCAGCCAGTAGCTCTGCGTCTGACTGGAAGCTCCACGCGTGGCTAGAAGACATTACATATTAAATTCATCGGTTGGGAATGTTGATGGATGTAGCAGGGGATTGTTATAAAAAATGGATTGACTTCAGAAATATGTATAAATTTGACCTATTCGGGAAGGGGAAAGATGATATATTTACCTCAGTATGAAGTGACTCCACCTTACTGGCTGCGCCCGCTGCAGGTGAGTATATCCGGGCATGAGAATGTTGATCTCTTTCTTTGCTCTCGTCAATATTGTCTACAAAAAAAAAAATCATTTATAAAACAAAGTTGCAATCGAAATCCATATCAACCTAGAGTAGGCGTTGATAAAAGCCTGTAATAATATTTGGTGTTAGCTTAATTTACCTAATCGGACTTTTGGCGTTAGATTTGGTAATACAGTAGTTAAGTTTGGCTCTGAACTCAGAGGTTGTGGGTTTCAAACCCTGGGTAGTTAAAAAAATAATAGTTTAATCTATATTTGTCATTTTTTTTTAAATTAAAATTCTCGGGTTAGGAATAACCTGACAATTTTTGAAAAACTCCTACTGCCATCACAATAAACGTAAGATGTTGCTTGTGCAATGATGGAGGACTTAGCTACTTAGAATTGAACCCACGACGCCCGGGTGGAGATCCGACGCGTTTGTCCACTTAGTTATTGATTGGCCGACTCATTGAACACACAGATTAAAATAAAATAATATGTAGATAATTTGCACCTTATTTCAGAGTAGAAGAAACTCTGAATAGTAGTACTTTTGTGAGAGACAGAGACAGTTAAGATTCTAAATGTTGCTTGAAATGGCTTAAGGTATGTCAATGACATATAAATATAAATCATTTGATTGTAGGAAACATCTTCATTTTGTTCAATCATTTCATTCATGGGCACCATGTTATCTTAATAAAATCATATGGAAACCTTTAAAACTAGTTTCCTTTGAAACATCATACCTTGAGGAGTTGCTGGAGTAGATTCTGTATGGAGGGTATGTTGTTGATAAGCCAGAATCTCACATCGGTGGCGACCTGATCGTTCCTGCTCCGCCCAGTGTGGAAGCGTCGCGCCGGGTCCCGATCAGCTCCCCGAGCCTCCGCTCCACGGCTGTATGGACATCTTCGTCGCTCTCCGAGAGCACGAAGGATCCGGTGTCCCATTCCTCCAGCACCTGATATTGTGATAAGAATACAACAAATGACAAATTTTTAAGTTCTCGTAATTTTCATTATGTAACTTTTATTTCATTACTACTAGTTATTATAGTTGTGTCGCTGAGAGCTCTGTTCTTAACCTCTATTTCTGTTACATGAGCTGTTTTATCATCTGTATGTTATCTATTATCACCAGTATGCCTTTACCCGGCTTTGACCATGCTTTGTAATTCCTATTTTCAAAATCTCTTTTGTTTTTGAAAAATATGGCGTCTAGTTTTATTTTTTGACAGTTGAATGGATATTTAAAAAAAATCATATCTTATCATGAAAATGGCGCAATAAACCTAGATATTCTGGATAAAAAAAACTGCAATTTTGATGCAAGAACTCGTCATTTGAGAGTGTTTAATATGACAGACAAATGAAAAATCAATTAATCAAATTCTTGTAATCTAGATACACACAAAAAAAACACTGTATTATACGTGGAAAAAAAGTACCTTAAATAATCCCTCTACAATGGCCTTGCAGTCGTCCTTGGTGATTACCCCTGCCTTCTGCAGCGCCTCTGCGTATACCTGGCTGGCCCTGATGTCTTCCTTATATAGTCTCCTGTCCACCTCTATGGAGGAGTTGAGGAGAGCCAGACACGGGGCTGTACCCCCGGTGAAGCACCCACCCCACAGACGACCTTCGGCTTTCTAAGCATGGCAAATTTGATAGAATTATATCATGTGTAAATTTTAATGAAACCTCCAATGTAATGCGATGCCTCTACATAACTATTAAAGGGGGGATAAATTTATGATAATTAAAGATTAGATTATTTGCAATAAAACAAGAAAAAGTAATAAATGTCAATTATTTTCTAAATCTTTAAATTAATACCTGCAAAATAAACAATAATAACACATTTTCGTAAACATTTTGATGGTTTTCGAATTTGCCAGTTTGCATAGCATAAGACTACCATATCGTTTTCCTGACAAATTACTAGCGTTAGCAAAGCTCTTTTGAACCTCTCCTAACTTATAGCAAGGAAACTTTGTTATGCGGTGACAGATTTAATTTATTCTGTTTCACTGTGTGATCTTTAGTGGTCGGAAAATGAAATATATTAGCTAAAATATGCAGTATTGGCTAAAAAAAATATAAGTAATGCAATACTAATGATGATAACATAATTATGCTTGTTGGAAAATTTTAAAAGAAAACAATGAGGCATTATAGAGGTCATATATCCTTATAAAGAGAATAAAAGGTTTGAAAAATTTTGAATCATGTCTTAAAATAATTAACAATTAATATTGTTTGTTGACTTATACTATATTAAAAAAAACTAATGGTTATTTTAATTGCATAAAATGTATAGTATTCCTGCACTTCTTCATACCTTTGCCATTGTGGTTAATTCAAGATTTCACTAACTAATGAGAAAATATTTTTCACACCATAATAATATAGTTTATTTTGATAAGAAAATGAGTTTCTTCTGAATAATGATTAGAAAGGTTATCATGATGCGAACTGTTGGTAAATATTTAATAGTAATGTAATAAATCATGAACTTACTCTCTGTGATTTAATTATATATTGTTAGAGTTTTATTATTTGTTTATACATTCTTTTATCATTGTTGCACTTTTGTGAACTTTAGAGAAGTCCATAACACTGTTTAATAAATTGCTTTAAACATTTTATTAGCGTTGTGACAGTTTTGAAAGAACTGTTTCAAAGAAGTACTTCTTTTGACAGCAGTCCCAACTTCATTCATTTTTCATTGAACAAATACTTCAATTGAAGTTGGTTAAGTTGGTACTTCCGATTGAACAATCTATGGCATCTACTTCGAACTTCAATTTTTCATTCGTTCGAAAGACTGAAATATTGCATCATCCACAGTTCAATTGTTCATTCCCTTCTTCCTTCGATTTTAGTTCGAAGAATGAATGAAGCAATGAAGTGCCAGTTTCTTATGATTTCTGTGCTTGTTTTGTCTATAGGACTATATAATCTCTAAAATTATGGATGGCCGTTCAACGAAAGTGAAATATGGGCTTATTTTAAGGAAGTTGGGGTTTACCAGGCCAAAATATTCTTTGTTCTAAAGTTATCCATAAAGGAGGCAATGCCTAATATGAATCGTTTTGCGCATATTCACCCTGCTAAGCAAACTGTCAAACTGTGTACAGTAAGAAATATTCAAATTGTACTTCAAGCCCTGAAAAACGTTCACATCGCTCTTACAGAAACTGGAAATTTCGCAATTACTACATTTGCTTTTTTGCAAATTCTCTGTTGGTGCATACTTATTGTACATCATTCCTTTTAAGGCATGATACCGCCAACCAACAACAACTCAAACATATGGGCAGCTGTCATCGAGAAGCAATAGACAAGAAACTAGTAATAGACAATTCATTAATACACACATAGAAGAAAGAAAGAAGTAGTTTTTCTACACGGTATAATTTTTGTTATACAATAATGGAGGAGTGGGTTATGTGGTTGGGAGAGCTGTCCCGAATAAAACTATTGAGAAAAAAACGTGACTATTATTTGGTACATTTATCGCTAGCAACCCCCCGACGGGGGAATTCTGTGATTAATATGTTACTTCAATTGAAGGGTTCATCGTGAAAGGTTCATTTTGAAGAAGTATCAATTCGTGAAGCATTCACAAATCTGTGAAGCTTTTCCCATCGCTACATTTTATTATTCTAGTACCTACCCTGTGAAATTAAAACAGTATTATTGTTTTTCTTGTGTGCAGTTCATATTTATTATGACAAGGAAAATACCCCGGACAATGAAATGAGAAGTGATAATAATGGAAACACCACATCAAAATCGAAGCAAGCCCCTTTGGGCATCGTTTTCCTTGTTGTATTTTATGAGTTTTTTTGGTTTTTTTTAGTAGTTCCCGTATCTTAAATGAAAAAAATCATGTTTTAATTTTAATGCTGTGCGCAAATTGAACTCACAACTTACCGACTCCAAGTCGAATGCGTAGATCGCTAAGCTATGGAAGCCATGGTCGAATAGGTGTCGGTATTAGAAAGTTTATCAGCGCCCTTAACACATAACCATTGCGTAAATAGCAGAATAAGCACCACAGTGTGAAACTATTCAACCCAGAAAAAACACAAGATTTTATAAAAGGAAACCAAACTGCTCTATTTTTCATTTTATTTTATACGAGTGAGTTAACAGTGACGGAAATTAAAACAGTTTGTAAAACGTCTCTACTGGAAAAAGCATTGTTGGTTTACATCAAAATAACTAAGGAATAATACCATTCTTTCTAGTTAGACCATAATAATTATAATCTTAGTAAAATAAATTTTTACGGCTTTTTGCCTTAGAGTGAGGCTATAGTATCTAAAATCGGTTATATTTAAAAAATAAATATTATATGTCCGCGAGAAATTTTGACTCCAGTTATTCGTAAAGAGCGCGTTTTTTTATTATTATTAATGAAAAATTCAATACATGTCTATCTTGTTTTGTTATGCATCTACGCTATTTTAGCTGTCACTTTAAACGTCAGTGTCAATGGTGGATTTAGTAGGTGTATTCGGTGCCGTTCTTTGTAAATACATTAGTCAAGTCAAGGAAAATGATTGAGTTTTTAGCTTTTCGATGTAAACAATGGTGAATAAATGGAAATAGAAAATATCAAGTCAATGGTAAGTTGGATCTATGTGAAACACGCGATTACTTTGTACTAGTAATCTGGTACTTTGTTTGTGATTAATTTATGCAAATGACTACTTGATTTTTAGAGTCTTCGGTTGATGACCTCAATGATATCAGGCGGGGCTGATAAGGAGGATATCGCCAAGTATCGGGGCGAAGGACAAAAGGCTCTGGGCTGTTTGTTGAGCGCTGTCCAAGGCTGTCAGACGCGCTATGGAGGGAAAACGGAATTGGCAACAGAGGATGATGTCAGGTAATAATATTGAAGTACTATACTATAAGTTATGTTAAATATATAAATATATTATATACTAAGTGTAATGGAAGATTGGTGACTAGTTATGTCATGCGTCATAACTATGTGCAATTGAATATTGCTGACGGTTAGCCAGTCGCAATCGAATACTGCTGGTCCTTGCAATATTCAATTCCTTGGTTCAGCCACATGCAATTGTTTGGGTTTCCTCCTCATAGCTCTATAGAACAAATGTAAACAATCTGTTTCCAGAATATCGGAACTGTGTGACCGCTGGGCGTCTGTGTTGTCACACGGGCTCCGCCCCCCTCAGCTCACCTCCGCCCCCTCCTCCATACAGAACATAGTCTCGGCTGGCATCAACTTTGCATTCAACATCAACTACAAAGGTACTAAAAACTTCAATAAACTCGACTGTTTAATGTTTTATATCTTCTAAAGTGCCACTAACCTTTAGAATGCCAGATTCTCGAGGGTTACAACTTCCGTCGTGTGCCGGGCATAAAAGGCGCTCTGCACGCCGTGTACTTGCTGACTGTATTTTTGTAATAACTCTCTTTGTTTTACAAAATTATGTTTTTGTAAATTATTCCTTATCAGATAAAGTGTCTTTGTACTCATCAAAATTGTTTGTGTATAAATATAAGTTGTTTTTCCTAATTAGCTACTTATAAAGAGAAAACGAACAATTTCCTTCATATTAGTAAAAAAGTTATACATAGATATGTGAAGATGTTTTTCTAATTTTTATTTTTTTGAAAGGCTGAATAAGTATATCTTTAAATAAAAATGAAATCGTATTAGGTTTTTCTGTTGTTACATACAGTAATGTCATTTTGAAAATTGTTTTTTTTTTTGCTACGGCGCGCGACAAATTCAAATATTCATCATCTGACTTGTCCCAAACTTCAAGCAATGCAAAACGTCTCTTCTGATTGGTGATTTTATTTACAAGCGATTAAGGTTCATTAAAAAATGCTACCAACTGGATTAAAATTATAAAAACTCATGATAGTGATGAATGCCGTTTGCCGGCACACGACGGGTGCAAATCTTGCATACCCTATAGGCAACACAGGCACATCAGAGGTTAAAGGAAACATAATTTATTACAATTGATTGTCAAAGTATATCATAGCAACATGGCCAAAACAATGTTTATTTTGCCTCCCAAGTATTTTGAATCATTCAATATTTAAAAAAATTGTTAGCATTGTGTGAGGTATCACCTAGAAACAGACTAGCTGAACAACGTTTGCTAAAATATTGTTAAAATGTGTTCCCAGGTACATCGCTGTGGAACTACGCTCGCCTCCACTTGACACGGCACGAAGAGGAACGGTTTAAGAATCTCAAGCAGATCAACACCCCCATGGGACACTTTAAGGCCTTCCTCAGAGCTTCTTTAAACGAAAGATCCCTTGAGAGGTAGCAACTTTAGTCTCTAACATTGTTATTAATATTTTTTTAAAGATGATTGAAAATAATTATGACTCAATCATTCCAGGTACTTGCACGGTTGGGTGGGTCATTCTCTTGTAACAGAGTATTACGAAGAGTGGGCACTTATGAGGGACTCCGAAGCCACTAGTTTACTTCCCAACATGGCGGCAGGCTTGATGTGCGTACTGTTTGCACTGTCAATCGACAAAGCTGAATTGAATGAAATCCAACCAGTCCTTCCACAGGGCCTAGTGCCTGTCGAGCCTGTCATCGCAGTAAAAACTCCCATGATGAAAGCCAACCTTAAAAAAAAGTCACTGCGCCAAGTCATATCGTTCGATACAAAGGAAGAAGAAAATGAAGAAAGCAATGTGAAGATTGTGAACAATAATAAACCGGAGAAATCAGCCGTTCCGTCTTTGAGTAATATTGCTACTCAAGCAACCAGTTGGAACAGCGCTCCCCCGACCTGCGTCAGCTCTCCCGACCCTAACTCTGTGTACACAACTTATTCCCTGTTGGCGTCACAGAGTGAGCCCACCACTTCAAATTACGAAGTGAAAGGAAAACATTTTTTCTCCGAAGACTCTTCGACTTCATCGGAGAAAGTTTTAAGTGAAACCCCCGGCCAGATACTCGCTCGCCTCTCTGAAAGAGCCAGGGATATTTTCTCTAGCAAAAAAAGCTTAACAGGGTCGCAGAAAGATTCGGATATGTCGAGTGTTAGCGGGAAGGGACGATTATCCGAGAGTGACAGCGAGGGGGCCCCCGGGGAAGGAAGCGTATCTTGTCTGGAGCTGTGCTTCCCGGAGGATGAAGTGGGAGATGTGGAGGATGGCCATCTTCAGGGCAGGCTCACCAAGCAGCAGGAGGAGAATCTCTCACTTCAGCTCAGGATAACTCAACTTGAAATGGTGCACAGAGAGAAATGTAGCAAAATGGAAAAAACAGTCATGGATTTAAATAGGTATACATTAAGCAATGTAGTATATTACATGGGTATTACAATATGTAACAAACTAATAATATATTAAAAATGATTGTGTTTTTAAATAGGTATGTAATTCGAGATTTCTCAAAGTGTGCTATGAAAAATAAAGTGGTAAGAGTCTAATAAAATCAATTTTTTTGATTCCAGAGAAAATGAGAGATTAAAGGATCAGCTGAGGAAGTATGTCTCCGCTGTTCAGATGCTGAAGCAAGATGGCTCACAAGCAGATGAAGTCAAACAATACGAATCTAAGCTAGTCCAAGTATGTCCGATAAATCTTAGATTTTTTGAATTTATCGATTTAAATGTTGAATCTTTAGTCTTCTCTAGCACAAATAAATGATACACTGGTTCAGTTTCTCAGCTTTTACTAATTTAATCTTTCATAAGTTGATAGAGCCCATATTTTAATCTTCTGAAGATATGCCGGAAATGCGCCATTTTATAAAGACCCTCACACTGAAGGTCTCTCTCCTTGTGTGAAGTTAACATGGTGAAAAAAAACTTTATTAAAATATGTACCTGGAAAATATTACAATAAATTGTATTTGATGTGATAATTATAAGTAATCGCAACGAATCAGGTAGCGGAGATGCATGCAGAGCTGATGGAGTTCAACGAGTTCCTGCAGCGCCGCCTGCTGACCTCGGGGGCCTCCTTGTCCCCCACCGGGGAGCTAGGGACCGGGGGCACAGGCCCCAGGGAGGGGGCCAGTAATGTGCAGATTTGGATACCCTCAGCCTTCCTCATCACCAGCGGGTCCAAGTCTTTCCATGTCTATCAGGTCAGGAAAATGCGCAATGTTTTTGTGTATTTAAATAAATATCTACTAAAATAGTTTCTTGTGAAAATGAGGAACAAAAAATATTTCTCCTTTTATTTTCCTTATATGTACATAATGTATTATTTCTTACCTTTTTTTTCTCGTGTTATTTTATCTAAAACTGTTTTTATATTTATTTTTAACTGTTTTGTGTAAATGGAAAGTAACTCAAATTAAACTATTTTAGGTGCCAAGTCAAACTAACCGCAAATAAATTAATAAATGCTTTTTTTCCAGGTCTTCCTTAAAATATTTTCCGAAGAATGGAATGTTTACAGAAGATACTCTGAATTCAGAAAACTTTATTCTGATTTGAGAAACACCCATCCAGACATATCACCATTCAAGTTCCCACCCAAAAAGGCTCTTGGAAAAAAGGTTAAAAAATATGTTTACATTATTTATTAGACTTAGGTACACTGTGTTTCATCTACATGCAAAAATAAGGTTTTCGATTCTGTTATCTGTTTATAAATATAACTCTCTGAAGAGATGAGTCTTGAGTTTCGCTTTGAATTCGGTTGAGTCTTTTATCAATCTTAGTTCAAGCTTTAATACCTGATACTTCAAAAGAACAGTATCTGGAGTTTGGAGTGTGCTTTGGATCCTTCAACCAGTTCTTTAAAACTACATTTGTATACGGAGTTGAACTATTCCGTGCCTATGAAGGATGCTCAAAATTTGGTACGCTGCCAAACCTACAGTGGTAGACATAAGTTTATTATTATATTTGTTTATACTTTGTGTAGGAGGCGTGGGTGGTGGAGAGGAGGCGCTCCGCCCTGGCAGCCTGGCTGAGCCACGTGTCTCTTGCGTTACCCCAGTTGCGGCAGGCCTCCACCAAGCATCAGCTTATCTCTCTGCTTCCATTCTTCGGGTAAATAACCTCTAATTTATTGTTATTCTTAACTGAACTTTTGATAAACATAATCATTTCATTACGTGATGATAATAATTTTTGAATAATTTGTATAGCTCCATTTTTGTGAAGGGCCCTGTTCCAGCGCTCAAGGGTACTTATAAATATTGTTTTGGGCTACAGTTCATTAGTAAAATTAGGCCTTCCACCACTTTAACACAGCATAAATTAGTGTACATTCAATTACATATCTTAATTCATTAAATTATTTTTTTAAAGTTTATTCTTTCTTATCTTTTTTCCCATTTTAAATTCACAACGCATTACTCTAATCTAAAACCAATCTCAAACCTCACTTTTTCTATTCTCCCTCCCAAACACTATTTTATATTTGTGGAATATAATGTTTACTTTTAATCATCTTTCCTTATAATATTAAACTGCCTTGTGGCTCCTAATGCAAATATACAATTAGCTTATCATTCAACATCGTTCTTTGCAGAGATTCCAATGGAGGGACCCTTCCTGGCAGCCCCCCGCGACCAGCGCCCCCTTCCTGAGACGTCTCCCTCCCACCATCATCCCAACTGTACTAAGTTCTAGTGTAACAATCGCAATGGGCAGAACTGTTAATTATTATCTGACTACTTCAACACAAATAAAATTAATGACAATTTTCACAGTAAGTGATGAACATTTTTTAGACAACACCCCGAAAAATATTTTGTCCAAAACATTATGCATTTTATGTAAGTATTGTCATATTTTCATGCTGGAAAATCTTTTACAAAGCTGAAAAAGGTATTAGAGGAAGAGTTCCTGGCTGCATTCAATGTTTAAAGTGGAAAAATGCCCAGGTGTGTATTAAAATGAAATATTTGAGCTCTTGCTCGAAATTATTTTATATCAAACAATATACTGAATCTAAGAAAATTGTGTTTCAGCAGCTGGATAAACTTTACTTTTCTGTGAACTGATGATTTTAAAATATCACAGCACTGAATATATTTTCCTGACGAAATGACATCAAACCCGTAGTCAATGTTATTCTTTCGATTGCTATGATCAACTACGATTTTTCTGTGTAATGTTTTTCCAGGCTCATTATTTATACAATACTAAATTTGTATTGCCAGAAAAATGACAATAGGTGTGTACGAAAATATTTATTGATGACTTGTATGTTTGTATTTTAGACCAAAATTATAGAATATTGATAATTTCTATTAGATTAATATACCTACTTATCTATGTGGATTTAATTTGTATTATGTTCATGTAGGAATCTATAAAAGTCTCACTAAAATGTGTGTAGGTTATATTATATTCTATGTATAAATAATTATATTATGTGTAGTTTTAACTTTCGCATTTTATGTTAAAAAATAATCACGATCTGTTTTACAACTTATGAGGGCACTATTTGCAAAGTCGGTAACATCCTTTTTTTTACTGTAAATGGTGGCTTGTTCTTATAGTATTTTTACGTATTGCCTAGAAGCAGATCACTTAATTTCCCGGGATATTACGTTTTAAATTTTATGTTTCGCGAGTACCGGTCACTTCCACTCGCCACCATCTTGATTATGATTCGGCCAGCGGCAAATATAGTTATTGTAAAATTTTATCGTCATACTGTTTTTTTTTTATGTTGTATCTAACATCCAGTAAGCAAAAGAGTTTTCTTCATATTTAAAAAAAAGTAAATACCGGTAAAGAGTCCCAACTGCTCCAAACCTACTGGAGCCAGTGGGACTATGGCATCCCCAATCGGGGTATGTTGTGAGGCTGAAAGTGGTGGGGAGGAGAAGAGGAAAAGAAAGGTCGAAAAGTACCTGGCTATTCAGATGTGGTCACCAAACACGGCTAAAGCCATTTCAAGCCACGTTTCGATTCTAAATGGTGGTCTTTCATTAGGGCGATACTTAGAGTATCTATTATTCTGGAACGTGCTGCAAATATACTATATGTTAATTAACCGCTTAATGCTAGGGTTTTTTTTATAAAAAGTGTTCATCAGGTTTTTTTAAATGTTTTATTCAAAGTTTATATCTTCTTTGAAAAAAAATTTTTAAAATCAAATTGATACGGAATGATAATTTTTGTTTTTTTAATAAAACGATGCATTCATACATACACGAAAATATGAACACAATATAGTAAAAACGAAATAAGCTGCTCAAAAACACGACCGATCTCAACTGCAGGCAAATTCAAACTGCGTAAAATACATCGCTAATATTGACGACCGTCACTCGTGTTAGCTAAAAATAGAACGCCAAGAGTCGAAACAGGCGAGCGTCACTCGGACTAGCAGAAATTGTAACGCATTTAGCGCGCGAGCGTGACTCCTTCAAAAGCATGAAGCGGTTAAATGTGAAATAACACATATTAATTAAATTAAATTTATTTGCACACGCCGGGAATTGGATGCGCCACCTCTGGATTCGTAGTCGAGCGTCTTAATCACTCGACCACGGAGGCCGTCGAAAAAGAGATTTATGGAGGTTACCGACTTGGCAAGTAGTACCCTTACGCGAGGGTTAATTTATGCGTGGAGCAACAAAGGCGCAAGTCACTAATTGCATTTTTTATTTTGTTATAAGTGCACATTATAGTACAAATTGAACTACACGTTGGCTCAACACAAGCATATATATTTTAAATTTAATTATTGGAAATTAACATAAAAACATGTATTATTTTTCCTTGCACATTTAAAAATTCGAGTTGTGTGTGTGCTCCCTCCGAGCTTGGAAATATAATTAAAAATATAGTAAACTGTTTAAAACAAAAATTGAATTCGAGACTCCAGTTTAAATGTATTATCACTTATTACACATTACACTGTTAAACTTCTTCCAAATTATCTACTTCAGTATTAAAATTTTAATAAAATAATGATAGATGTACACTAAATTAAATCTAAACATAACTAACTAACTAACCGTTTCCGTTTTAGAGAGGATGAACCGCCATACAACTTTGTCTTGACATAATTCTTTGCTTCATTCATATTCATACATAATCTTCTGTTATTCTGACTCTTGATATGGCCCGACTCAAGTATTTAATTCACTTGATCGTGTCATGTCTTCCTCGGGCGTCCCTGACTTCTTCTTCCATTCCCTTTCGCGTCATATATGTATTATTTTCACACTCCTTTCTTCGATCATTCGTTCTACATGCCCAAATCATCTAAGCCTCCCTTTCTTAATCATATTCTTTACGCTTACATCAGCCTTGCATTCTATCCGGATATCCACATTTTTAACACGGTCATACATGGTTTTATCGCACATACGCCTCAAGGATACCCTAAGTATTGTCCTGGTGAAAGACCACCATTCAGAATCGAAACGTTGCTTGAAATGGCTTTAGCCTTGTCTGGTGACCAGATCTGAATAGCAAGGTACTTCCCCATTTCCTTCCCATATTAACTACCTTCAGCCTCACAACATACCCCAATTGGGGATGCCATAGTCTCACTGGCACTAGACGGTTGGGAGCAGTTAGGACTCTTGTGCAGTATTCACTATAAAAAAATAAATCTCATTTCTACAGCATTCAGTCTACTTTCATCCTTCCTCTGCCAGTTGCATGTCTCACTGCTATACACAAATCTAAAAATCACCATATATAATGCATTAAGTTTGTTTGAACAAATCTAACTTCAGTTTTTTTTTACAAGAAATATCTACCACTAGCGTTGTGACCGCTTTTAAAGAACTACTTCTTTTGGCAACAGTTCCTACTTCATTCATTGTTCATTGAACAAATACTTCAATTGAAGTTGGTAGTTCATTTTAGCGTTCATTCATTTCATTGAACAAATACTTCAATGGAAGTTAGATTATAAAGAACTACTTCAATTTGCAGCAGTAGAGTTGTGAAGGCGAATTTCAAAGCCTATAAAGAAGTACTTCAATTGAAGTACGACTTCAAAGTACTTCGATCTAAAGGAACGTGATTTTTATTTTGGCGAGGAACCGGTTCCAGTTCTTTTCCATTTCAAATCTCTACCGACTAGTACTTTTTTTTATTTTGGCAAGGAACAGGTTCCAGTTCTTTTCACTTTCAAATCTCTACCGACTAGTGCATGTTCCAAAAAGAACTGAACAAATAACCGGATAAATTCACATCTCTTTTTTGCAAGTTGGACTTCAATTGAAGTGTTCACTGCGAAGGGTTCATTTTAAAGAACTAGCAATTCGTAAAGCATTCACAAAACATTGAAGTTTTTCCCAACGCTATCTACCACCATTTCAATAACAGCATGACTTATCGGTATTTTCCAACGATGATTTAGTTTTTTCAACCGGTAGCCTCTTTTGGTCAACAACAGGCGGCAAAGTTTAACTCATGCTGCACACTATTACTGCTTATTATTATTGACAGCTAACTCCAGAGTAAAATACGAAATCAAGAATCATGTTTTAACCTGGTTAGTAGCCGAGTGGACAAACGCGTCGAATTCCCACCCGGGCTTCGTGGGTTCAATTCCTCTGCTAGCTAAATCCTACATCATTCCGCTTCTTATGATGGCAGTTGGAGTTTTTCAAATATTGTCAGGTTATTCGTAACCTGGGAAAAACAAAAAAATCTCTTTGAAGCAGACTTTGGTGATAATTTATTTTCAATTTTGTTATTATATAAAAAAGTGGTTTTAGTTTGACCCATTGCATTTTAGCACCTTTTATCTGCTGGGTCCTGCTAACTGTTCTGTAAAGTTAGCAAAGTAGAGTTCTTTACATTTATATTTGATTAGCGTCATTTTTTTTTTTTTGACATTTGTCACCTCATAGCCAGGTACTTCCCGACCTTCCTCTTACCCATCTCCTTCCCCTCCCCACTACCTTCAGCCTCACAACTCGATTGGTGATTCTATAGTCCCACTGGCTGTAAGACGGTTGGGAGCAGTTTGGACTCTTGTGCGGTATTTACTATAAAAAAATAAATCAAATAATGGTCCCCGTTAACTGCCGATTCTTGACCATCCAGGGTTTGGTCATCTCACAGCAGATTAATTGCCACTAATTGTCTCACCTTCTGCTCATTGTCCTATTTGAGTTAATTACCCATTGCTTTGACAAGGCCCCTTCAGACGTGCCTGTTTAGTGCTATTTCGATGGCTTTTATCTATTGCAGGCCCAGCCTCTCCTCAAACACTCATTTTATTGCAACCTACACAATATTGTTTAGATAAAAAAATCACATATTTTTAGGAGTAATTTATTCAATATTTGTATAAATAACGTATACTATTTTTACGGCACACTGCAATATTATTATCGAAGTGTTATTTGAGATTTTATTAATTGATCTGTAATTTTTTCTTAACTTTTTACCATGTTCCTTGTGTTGCACTCTTTTTAGCAGTCATAAATGGTTTTTTAAATATATAATTATTTTCTAAGACGCACAGTAGTATATGTTAGTAAGTTTTTTTTGTTCGTCAATGAATCTTCAGTTAAGTAAATTAAAAAAAGTCATTCCTTTGTTGTAGTATATGTAAGTATTCAGTGAGAAACTATGGCAAAATGGTATTTTCTACTTAGATAAAAAATAGGTTTAGATCTTGATGGTAAGATAAAACTCATAACTTTTTGAAGTTTTCATTTCAACCACAAAAAATCATGCTAATATCCGATAGACATTTAAAATAAATAATTTTTATATGTATCAAAAATTATTTATAAACAATATGCAAGCAGTCACTGGGGCCGATGTAAACATAATTTTATTTTATTAAACCATTGAAAGATATGGAGTCTTGTAATATTTGACGGTAAAATGGATTTTAGAAAACACCATGGCTCATGGTGGAAATTACACTCCATTATCTTATACAATCTAGAAAGCAAAAACTGTCAAGCTTTCATGATGCCAGAACTCATTGTTTTTTTTTTTTTTTTTTTTTTAGATATCACACAGATAAGCTGTATTGACTTACCAAGTATCATGTGGAATATTGGATAATAATTTTGTCATCTTTTATACATTTCCTAACAAAAACAGTTTCTTATATTATTTTATGTGACTAAAAATGATTAGAGCTAATGAAAGTGCTTCAGTTATTGGTGAACTACCTTAATCTAATTTTTTTATTTCCCAGTATCACGCTATTTTACAGATGTTGCGCAATAAATGCTGATCTTTTTATATCAGTATTTTATTCGGTATGTATTTCTTCTGTTACATTTTATTCCCAAATAAAACAGTAGGGTATATTTTATATTGCATTTTATTTGAATTCAATACATTTTTTATAAATATATGATGGAGGAAACAAGAGTTGATGAAACAGATGGCGAAAATGGAATAGAAGGGGGCTCCACTGACCTAGGTCAAACAGTAGCGGAATACTTTTTCTAAATTTAATTGGCGATAGCAAATTGAGCACAACAAAACAGACAATGATATTTTTATGAAGCCTCATGCTGTAAAATTCTTTAGTGCACCTTTTCCACTCTACTGGAACGTATAATTTAAAAGGTCGATTTCAAATCTGCACTAAACAGGCAACATTTTTCAGATTCAATCGATATTTTACTTTGGGGTGCTAAGTTTATTTATACATCGTCCGGGGAGCACAGAGGTTAAGCGAGGAAACATCGCCGTAATCGATAAAATAATTATTGACAGGAGCGAACACGTGACGTGTGCGCTCCGAGGATGCGAGTCAGTAAGAAATAAAAGACATGTTGGTTGTGTGGTTGCAGAATACAATTTATTAATAAAATAACTGCAAATGTGTGGGAGGTGAAGTATAGAGCTCTAGTTCAGGGCTCCATCAGCTTAAGGCAAAATTGACAATAATGCGAGACATACACTGGACAGTATGAAACAACTTAAATTCTTTACACCTATATATTAAATTAAACACTAATCGGAAATAAATTACAGGAAAGAAACCCCTTCTCTTAAGTATTATAAATACATACAAAAAGATATAATGTAAATCACTAGGTGCGCGGGCAAGACCATCTGTCCAAGGCCACTCGGCAGACGTTCCGTTGTGCTGGTAAAGTTAGCACGCGTCCCGACGGGGATCTAGGCCTGCAAGCTGTTGTGCAGGCCTGTCAACAGTGGCCTTCTCCCTTAATACAATTGCGACTAAATAATTTCCTATTAACGTAACATTTTATTATTTAAATCTACTTAAAATAATAAGTAACATAAAGTGGCTTCGTTTGATGCTATGCAGAACTCATGTTTCAGTGGATTTATATAAAAAGTTAGAAACTTATCAATAATTCAAATGCAAATAAAATAACTGCAGTTTTAGAACTATTGAGTAAATACATAATTGGTTCATTCGGTCAGACGTAAAATGCCCAATTTAATTGCACAACTTAAGATTTTTGTAGAAGTACCATTATGATTCCTCAGCACGATGTTGCGACGAGGAAGAACGGCAGATAAACTAATGTAATGTTAAAGATTAAAATGAAACGAGCTTCGTTAATGTTGTTTGTTTGTTAGTCATTGAAAGTTTGTAAACAATATTTGCATTTAGCACCGTAAGTATCACTTTCCATCAGAAGCCGGTATAGTATAATTAAATCACAAAATGGTATAAATGAATCTGTCGACATATATTAGGTTCCTATAGGAGGAATGAAAAACAGACTAAAATCACAATATTGAGTGCGCAAAGTACCCATATCTTATTAGCCTCAACGTCACCTACCACGCCTCCTGTTCATTGTGATCTAAATCATTCACAGTGCGTACGTACACGACATGTGAACATTACGCACAATCAACTTAGCTTTAAGAAAACTGCTCCAGAGTGGAGTTAGATATTAAGATGGTAGGGAATAGAGAATATACCAACACACACACACACACACATACACATGCATGAAGAGTATATATCAGTTTCCTTGAGATGATTAAAAATGCTTCTAAGAGCGGTTAAGTTAATAAGAATTATCACGACAAAGCCATTGCATTCCGATAGGAAGTTATTCAAGATATATTGCAAACGCAATATCATCTGATATATAAAAAATATAATAAACTTTATTTTACAAAAATGTATATATAAAATTTGGCAAAGAAAAAATAAATTAAGCGTTAGATTTTAAAAAGATCTTTGGACCAAGCGGTGAACCTTTAACAAAAATATTCCAATAGCTGCGCTATTCACTCCTTCCGCTTCTCTCTCACGCGATATAAAAATATGGGTGCATTTAAACCGTTCGGGTGTCGACTCTTTATCCAACGCAAAGGCAAATAATAGTTTGACAGAAGCTCCAATACTCAGCAACTTATACTAGGCACACCACTGAGGCAAGGAAAGGATAAACACCGAGAACATGAATGTCGAGAAGCGTGTTGCACGACTAGCCTAGCACTAGTTTCCTAGCCGGGAGGCTGGCGTGTATCATTACGTAGTTATATATGTTATGGGATTATAAAAGGTTCCGCACCCTCGAGGCGGTATATATTTCCTAAAGAGAACAATATCCAAAAGCCGAGCGCGTAAGCGTTATCTTTCACGTAGAGAGATCTTTAAAGCGATATTCAAAATATATATTAAATAAATAAAAATTCATAATTATTTCATAATACATTAAGCAATTTGTAATAGTACCGTCACAAAGCTGTACAATTCATTTTCACAACTAAATTCTTCCATTTGAATGCTGGGTGATGCAGGATCCGGGAGTCTTCCAGGGGTGGAGGGAGACCTGCAGCGGAGTGATGTGAACAGACAAGAGAGGAGCGGAGATGTCTGGGAAGCTAGCGATAGTCTCCGGGCAGAGTTAGGCAGTTCAACTCTCATCTGGAAACACACCCAAAATAACACATCACCTCCAATAAATCGCAATGATAGTCTATGTCTTACTAACTAACCATCACGCCGTTACCTCGCAGGGGTAGGCAGAGACAACGGACCGCCATACAACTCTGTCTTGGCAAACACTCCTTGCTTCGTTCACATTCATACATCGTCTCATACATACTCTTCTATTTTTCTGACTCTTCACATGGCCCGACTCAAGTATTTGATTCACTTGATCGTGCCATGTCTTCCTCTGGCGTCCCCGACTTCTTCTTCCATTCATTTTCGCATCATATATTCTTCTCACACTCCTTTCTCTGTTCATTTGCTCTACATGCCCAAACCATCTTACATCAGCCTTGTATTCTTTTCGGATATCCACATTTGTAACACGGTCATACGTGGTTTTACGCACATACGCCTAAAGGGATCTCATTTCCACAGCATTCAGTCTACTTAATTTCTTCTTACATAATATTCAGATTACTTAATTCATATGTAACAAACTTCTTTTTGATCTGAAAAAAATAATCTTCGCGACGTTTCACTGAACAGGTTATAATTCCTGGATTGGTGAATACAATAAGTCAGCCACATACTGTACACAAAAAACTATAATACTAAAATATTTGAGTGATTTGGTGTTATCACAGCTCAGTAGCTCTCAGTGAATGACAGGCAGGAAAAGAAGTTCCAATGACTTAAGTGTTGATTAGCCAATTATGATTATCGATGACCAACTCACCTCTGCTCCCGCCAATGATGATGGACTTGCGCTTGTTGTCAGGCTGTTGCAGCGGACGCACGGCGCCCCCGGCCACCTGGGGTCCCTGGCCAGCGCGGATAGGTTTGGCTGGAATAATCGTGTTAACATTAATTCTTAATTCATTACCAAAAAATCTGGACTACACTGCTGTCGATTTTTATTTAAATAATAAACTATAAATCACAATTCCTGCACTACACTCTCTGCGAGACTATCAAGGTGTGAAAGGGAGTGTAGTTGTGGTTTTATCATTTCAACATTGAAGTTAGGTAATAACCTCGTTTGTCTTTTGACCCCATTAGCAAAATAGGTAAAAAAAATGTATTAGAATCCGGCAAAAAAAATAGTTTTTTCGGTCTCCTGGAAAGTTGTTGAGAGATACTTTTTAGTGCCAGACTTGTTAAAAATCTAGCTTACTCTCAGATTAGAAATAATCTGATTAACACTGCCATATTTGTTTTTATACGTCTCATATTTTTTACAGATACCGTCGTAGTTATGTAGTAGAAAGAAATCTTGATTTATCTTACCGATCTGTGCCTGAGGACCCAGCCTCACGCGAGTCTTCTGTCGCACAGCCTCCCGGATGCGGTCCACCTCGTACTGGTAGCGCTTGCGGTCTCGCATCGCTCCCTCCTTGGCTTCCTGCACAATATCAACAGAAGACACGTTGCTTAGTACAATGTTAAAACAATCAATATTCTGCACAATCACCTCTTTTCAGAATTCAGGTTTCAATTTTCGCATGAATATGTCTTATCATTTCGTAAATATTTTATTTTAAAGTTGTATCCAGGTAAAGTTACGAAAATAATTTTAATTTTTATATAATTCAATTGAATTAAATTTAATATTATTATTATTGAGTTCTGCTATTTTAAGTTTTTTATTTTAGTTTTTGGTGACAGCTGTTTCGGCGTTTAAGGCCATTGTCAAACTGTTCTACAAATTAAACACAAAAACTATAAAAAAAAAAATAATAATAATTTTAGGTTGTGATAATTTTGTCAGTTGAATTAATTCAGAGAATGTGTCAAAATGAAAGTGAAATTTTCGAAATATAAATAATTACGTGTAAGTTTTAAAAGTAATGGAGTTTTACAGTAAATTCGTGTTAGGGTTTTTTTTTTTAAATCAAAAATTGAGTTATTTTTTTTTACAGTGAATACCGCACAAGAGTTTCAACTGCTCGCAACCATCTAGTCAGTGAGACTATGGCATTTCCAAATAGGGTATGTTGTGAGGCTGAAGGTAATGGGGAGGAGGTGGGGAAGAGGAAGGTTGGGAAGTACTTGGCTATTCAGATAGACAAGGCTAGAGCCATTTCAAGCAATGTTTCAATTCAACGTTTGAATGGTGGTCTTTCACCAGGGCGATACTATGAGTATTTACCACTCTGGAACGTGCCGCAAATATACTATATATTATGACACACATTAATTAAATAAAATTTATTTGTGCACGCCGGGTTTGAACCAGCGACCTCTGGATTCGTAGTCGATTGTCTTATCACTCGACCACGCAGGCCGTCTTATTTCGACACAGCACTACTCTAGTGACATGATAGGCTTACGTTTTGTTTTGTTGTATAATTTGGAGAATAAATTAAAGGGGTATTAAATGAAAGTATTGTGTATACCTTGAGTGCGGTCTCCAGAGCCTTGACCCGCTCCATGGTGGCGCTCAGCCTCTTCTCCAGCTTGGGCAGCTCGCAGCGCAGGTCGGCGTTATCGCGCACCAGCTGCTTGTGGACCTTGGTCAACTGGTCCAAGTTGTTCTCCAGGAAGCTGATCTTCTGCTTCTGCGCCAGGGAACCGCCTTCCTCTTCTCCTTCCTCGGAGCTCACCGACTTCTTGATGCGAGCCTGACAGAACATAGGGGATTATAGGCTGACATATTGCACGGAGGCAGAAGGCTCATCATCTACGAGGATACTGTGGGAAGGCGCTTTTTGAATCTCATCTGATTACTATGTTGGTTTGATGAAGGACATTGCATGGCTATTTGAAGAGGAGGTGTAAGATAAAAAAAATAAATTAATAATAACACCCTAAAAGTCAAACAGCCTTAAATCATTTCCCATTTGAATAGGATTGGATTCTGAGTCATTGTGAGTCATTCTGAGTCACTCTGAGCATTTACTTTATTGTATACGCCCAAAGTGGGCGTATACAATAAAAAAATATAAAGGTAGGTCCATTAAACAGTGAAAACTATTTGCTCATACAACAAGGTAGAATAGTGTTTGATTACATTAAATTAATATTGATTGAAGATATATGATATTATAGCCTTCTTGTATCTGCATTCCGTGTAGTTAAATTCATCAGCCACTTCTGTGTACATATTACTAACTACATGCAATCTAGGGACAAGAGAGTATCTGGAAGACTCGGTCCTGATATTATTGTTATGATCGAGTAGTTTGAAAGAGTTTTAAATCAGAGCTGTCTACAATACCATTGACAATTTTATAAAATAATTCTTTGATCTGAAAGTTTTAATAAGTTAAATTCTTTAATCAAGTAGTTATAGTTTATGTTTTTAATGTGTAAATTAAGTTTATAGTTAAGATATACAAGAACTTTGTGTTGAATTTTTTCGATGGAGTCAGAGTGGATTTTATAGTTAGACCAGATAGAAGAATTATATTCCACTTGACTACGAAAATTGTGAGTATTGGATATTTGAAGGTCATGAAACTGGTGTTTGCTTGCAAAATAATGTAAGGAGGAATGGAGGGATACATACCTGCAAGTCTTGCACAAAGAGCTTCCTCAGGTTATGCAGCGTCTGCAGCTCCTTGGCCACGGTGTCCTCCAGCCCCTGCAGGTCTGCGCGCGCCTGCTTCTGCCTCTCCACGCTCACACTGCGCAACACACAACACACACCGGTCACTTCTCTCCTCGCGCACTGCCTCGCACTCGCCCGCCCGACCCCATCCATATTCACTCCACCCGCCGGCTCTACTCGGCCCTCCTCGTCAGCCTCTACTTGTCCAGTTTCTTACTTTGCCGAGTTTCCATCCATTTCGAAGAATTTAGGAAATGAATATGAATGGGGGTCGTGTAGGATAAACGAGTCTAATAAAAACAAAAACCAATAAAAAATAATAAAAAGCAGAAATGCACAAATAATGGTATACTACAAATAAAAATATTTCCAAAATATAGATCTCACCATCAAGTTCAAGTAGTTTCTTTGTGAAATGAGCTTTACTCATATAAAAATATATCTTAGTATTATTATTCATCTCGGAAAAGGAGATATTTCTTCATTGCTTAACATTAAAAAAAATAAAAACAAACATTGCCACCAGCGCCCGCAGTAAGGTCGTCCCATTTTATAAAAGATAATTCTTCTAATATTAAAAATAAATTTTTAGTCTTTAATTTTATAATGTATCTTAAGATCAAAGCCGCCCGAGTTTGCCTCTCAACTGTCCAACAAATAGAACAATTATCGTATAATTTCCTAATTAAATTTAACCAAGCGCGATTAATTTAAAATTGTTAACGTATTAGTACATTTTATATTTATTTATTCTTAGATAAAATTATTATCATCGATTAAGAATTGATTTATATTTTATACTTAAAAGTACCCCAATTTAACGAGAATCAATCGAAATATAAATAAAAAAATCATCTTGACCATTTGAGATATGTTCCAAACTCCAATCTCCGGATATTAATCCCAATGACCTGTTAACTTCTTATATCACAGATTATAGTAATACCATTTCCTTTCTTCGATACGATAAAGGCAATTAAATCATAATTAAAATGAGATCGTGGCAGTTTGATTGCGTAAGAAGCATTCATTGCGGCCTTTTCCGGTAGAAAAGACAGAGAAACTTTCCCATCAAACTGTTGAAAGTATAAAAAGGAATGCAGCTGGATTCAGTTCAACTCAAAAAAATAAATAAAAATAGGAACAAAAATCAGGTACGAAATAGCCAACATCTACCACCTCTTTTACACAATATTATTTACGCTAACTTATAAATATTATAATGTTAATATTATTCAACAATGACTTTGTTTGAGTATCATAATTTAATCCTATAAAGTGACAGAAAATATAAATGGAAATGCTCCACAATGGCGTGGTGATGCAGTCTTTGTTTGCAAATGCCGGCTTGGCATTTGTGCTATATGTATTACCTACACACTGGTATTCACGCCAGTACACAAGCTAGGGGCAAACCTTTATTAGGGTTCTGAAAATCCCCTGGTAAACGTATTTGCATTTTTGCAACTTTCACTAGTGCTCAACACTCAAAGCCGTTATTATAAATGTCAATGACATCATAATTGAACTTTAAGACAGCGTATACGTGAAGGCAATGACCAAAATTGGGAGAAATTAGGATTGCACACCTCAGGTAGATGAGCTTTGAGTGATCTCGATTGTGAGAATGCATTGTGAATTATTTTCCTTTGCCTAAAATTTCTGAAATCTTACTTTTCATTCGACATAAACAACGATAAGGAATTTCGTATTACAAATGTAAATAACAAGTTTGAACACATTCATTTCAAAATTCAAATAACAACCTGGAAAAACGCTCACGCATGTGTTCAACGTCAACATTGTGACAATAATCTATTGTAGACGGCTGTGCATTGAGATTTGCACCGTTGCCAAGCAAAGATTTACTGTGTGGCAAAAAGGCTATAGAAATATAGCATCTGATAGTATTAATACGCTAAGCCGTCTAGTTTTCTTTTTATCATCTGATTATTGCTCAAATCATTAGAATGACGACAGAGATATTTGAAGAAATAGTCCCTTAAGAAAGATTCTTCATAACCTAGAAATAAGGCAGTTCATACTTTGAGTAAACCTGCTAATACTGACACATTCTTATTGCACAAAGCCAGCCCACGTTAGTGGATCACATTAGCATCACTCCATACTTAACTAATATTGTGAATACCTCATTCACGGTCATTGTAACATTATACAATGTGAAATAATTAATTAAATGCCACCGAACATCGAGAAAACAACTATGACAAACTTGTTACATTATTGTCTAAATGCCACACGTTGCGTAGTAGGAAGGTACTGTACGGCGGGCGACCTAACCTAACCATTGAAGACGAGAGGTGGCAGGTGTACTACTGCTAAACAAACTAAGAACTAAACCATAATGATGATGTGGGGACAGCGGTGGGTGATTAAAATCATAGTGACAGAAATGAGCAGATGAATGTGCAGGGGGTGGAGGGGGCAGAAGGGCAGGAGGGGGAGGGAGGAGCGCATGGACACCTTCTTTTCCGGATCACTTTTGGCTTTAATCATTGCATCGTCCAGACTATTGTATCCAACCTCGGGGGCGGCTTTACCGGAGCACCGCCTCATCACCGATCTCAAGCCCCGGGGGCCGGCGGCCGCCGTCTTGTCGGGGCCGCTAATAAGGTTCGCGTTTACCGAATCCTTCTCGATCTTGCTCATAATGAATTTGGAGTCGAGGTGTAACGCGTGGCGGTTGTCTAGGACACTGCGGGCGCATGGGGGCTGTTTGCGAGGAGTTACAAGGAACGTTACGGACGTGAGTTCGTGCAGCTTGGCCGACTTCTCCGCCTCGTCGTGCTTCAGCTTCTCGTAGTCGCTCTGCAACTGCTCCTGGGCCAGCATCATCTTCTGGTTCTCTCTGTAACAAGACATTCGTACTGTATTAGTCGTGGATAATAACATCAACAGTTGGTGACAATTAGAAAAAACCTACTATTCAATTTGGGTGGTATAAACGTGAAGGTAATATCCAGTTTTATGCTATGTGTGGTAAAACCATGTGTGACAGTGTTAAAAGAATGCAAGGCTGATGTAAGCGTAATCAATAGGATTAAGAAAGGGACGCTTAGATGGTTTGAGCATGTAGAGCGAATGAACGAAGAAAGGAATGTGAGAAGAATATATGACGCGAAAATGAATGGAAGAAGTCGGGGACACCCGAGGAAGAAATGGCACAATCAAGTGAATCAAATACTTGAGTCGGGCCATGTCAAGGAGTCAGAATAACAAAGGAGTATCTATGAGACAATGTAACGAAATGGCGAGTTGGTTAATATCTAGTTACTGAATTAATTCTTTTACAGATTAATTTTGAATCGTGGGTTACAATAAAAGCACGTCAGGTGGTACAAATAAGTTGGGTTGGTAAGGTTTTGATAGATTTCTCTAGTAGTTGGTGGATAAGACACGTCTAAAAGAGGGTATACTCACTCCTTGAAGTCCTGGTGAAGTTGGCTGGCCTGGTGCAGCTCGTCGCTCGGGGAGGCCAGTTGCGCTGTATGTGCACCACGCGAGCTGTTCCACTTGCTGCTCCAGCGCTGCGCGCACCTCTCCCGCCGCCTGCTGTTCGCCGGCTGCCGACACCTGGTTGGCCGCCTTGAGCTTGGCGCATTCGTCGCGCAGCGTGTCCGCCAGGTCCTCGAGCTGCCGCTTCTTGGAGTCCGACTTGCGCATCGCCTCGGCCAGCGAACGGGCACGCTCGTCTTGCTGGGTCACCTGCAGGCGCCACTCGGCCAGCTCGCGCTCGTAATCCACCAACTGCAATGGATAAACCGATTTCGTATGAAGTTCTAATTCACAACTTCTTATACATACATTTTTTGCTCACAACCGTCTAGAGCCAGTGAGACTATGGCATCCCCAATTGGGGTATGTTGCGAGGCTAAAGGTAGTGGGGAGAGGAAGGAGATGGGGAAGAGGAAGGTTGAAAAGTACCAAGATATTCAGATCTGGTCACCAAACAGGGCTAAAGCCATTTCAAGCAATTTTTCAATTCTGAACGGTGGTCTTTCACCAGGGCGATACTTGAATTATCTACCACTTTGCAATGTGCCATAAATATACTATAATTATTTTGTATTAATTAAATGTGTTATGACACGTATTGATTAAATAAAATTTATTTGCACACACGCCAGGTTTGAACCCGCAACCTCTGAATTCGTAGTCAAGCGTCTTACCACTTGACCAAGGAGGCCATGATGGGATGAAATGGAAGTAATTCACTACAAACTTTTTATTTATAAATGCACTTCGAGAATACATACAATCAAATGGCTGTCATATGCATTACATAAATACTTTTCCAGGATTTAAAAAATTAGTACAGTGAATTTAAGTTAGTAAAGAAGACAGGATAACTATATTCAAACTGCAGGTAGGCAAGCAGAACAAATTTGTTCATGACATTGTCGTTTACAAAGGCAGTGGAATTTTCAAAAAAAAAAATTCTTACAAAAGTGATTCAAGATTCGAAATTCTTAATACACATCGAAACTTTTCGCATACATTCCGAATCAGCTACACCACTTTTCAATTTAACACACGGTTTGGGTTTGTACCACATATATTTGAATACTGTGTGACCAATACAAGGAACTGGATTAAAGTTTACCTTCTTGGATGAGTCGGCGCTGGAAGTCTCCAGACCCTGGCAGCGCTGCACGAGGTTCTTCACCTCGCTCTTCATCTTGCTGATATACAGCCGGGCCACCGTGAACTCCTCTTCCAGCTTTCCAACCGTGTCGGCGCTGATCTGCAACCCGACAAAAACAATACTTTACGATTGGCAGAAGCATCGAAGAATTTTCGGATTCTTTAAAATCCATCAACAAGTATTTTTTTATTAAAAGACAAACATTCCCGGGTTACGAATAAGATGAGAATATCGATGTTCTACACATTACTATATTTGACAAACTCCTACTGCCATCATAATAAGCGGAAAATGTTGCTTGCACAACGATGGAGGACTTAGCTAATGAGGAATTGAACCCATGACGCCCGGTTGGGAATCCGACGCGTATGTCCACTCAGCTACTAATCAGGTTGTCAATGAGCATGTGCAGGCAACTAAGAAGTTGATTTTCCGTACAGTAAATAATTAGAGCACCACTTGACTTAGCTACAAATATTTGACAGTAACTACCAAGATTTTTAGAACTGAATCATTTTGAGTGGGGAGTAAAAAGTTGGCGGGCATACTTTAACTTCGTTGTCGGCTCCACCAATGGCGCTGCCGATGTCTCCCAAGTCCTTGAGGAGGTTGGCCAACATCTCGGCCAGCCGTTTCTTCTGGTGGGCCATCATGTCGCGGTTCTGCTGCAGTTCGCTTGATGTCGTGTTCAGAGAGGACTGAAATGAAACACACCAGGTTAGTAAACAGAAAAAAAACAATTCTCCGAACATAAGTAGCCATTCTAGAAAAACCACTAATTCCATTAAAATACAATTTGAAAAATTCGTACTTTAACGAGATAAGGTCAAACCGCACAAGCGCGTCGCTGCACGTCAGCGGCGCTGCGCGTCACTTTTCTGTACGCCGTGCCGCGCAGTGCAGCGCTGCTCTGGTGCGGATTGCTTCATACAAAACAGTGAAAATATATTTCGTGGTGAAGCGACGCGCCGTGCAGTGCAGCTCCGCTGACGCGCTAGTGCGGTTTGACCTTTATTCCGAAATTAGTCAGAAAGGTACGACGGAAGTTGTACCTTGCGGGAATAGGGCGTTCCAAAGGTTAAGAGAGGCCTGTGTTCAAAGCTGGATACAGGAAAGCTCATGAAGAAGCATCTATAAATTATGATTGGAAATTATTAACCTGTTTGTGAACAAGGTCCTCCTGCATCTGTTCGCACTCCTTGTTCTTGGCGTCCACCTCCTGGCTCTTCTGGTCATAGTTGACGGCCAGCTCCTCCAGCGCCTGCAGCACCTCCTTCACCTCCTCCTTGGCCGACTCGTTCTCCTGCTGGATGCGGTTCATCTCGCCCTGGAGGGACTCGTAGTCGCGTCTGCAAACGGAGAAGGATTAGTGAATGTGTCGCGACAAGAACATTTTGACTGCTCCACGGTAGTAATAGGTCCTGTTTTCGGCCCAACATGTGTGGAGTGGGGTATGCAAATTGGAACGGATCCCATGCCAACGCCCCGACTACTTCTGTCTACTCTGCTAGTTTGCCGAATATTATGCAAGTTGCTGGTTCACTGATCGAATGAGCTGTGGTTTTTACACAAACACTGACCCTATGAATAGGGGCGCACATGCTGAAAGAGCTGGACACCATCTTAGATCAGAAAAGATGAATCTAATCTGGCAAGTCTTTCAATAGAAGTTGAAAGTAGAAAAAATATTGATTTTGGTAGTAAGGACATAAAAAACACTTTTTTTCTTAATTGACCCTACAGTGAAATCTAACATTTTTATTTTAGAACTGATAGATACGCCAATTCCCGTAATCAACTATAAAAACTCTCCTGATCGACCATTTGAGCACCCTTAACTTATAGCTTTTTTTGTTTAAAAATAAATATAAAGTTAACATGGATACCTGGTTCCAGCGATAAGCTCCTCCTGCTCCATCATCTGGTCCTTGAGCTTCTCCACGAGCTGAGACTGTTGGTTGATCTCCTCGTCCTTCTCGTCCAGCTGCTGGTAGAGGGCCTCCAGCTTGGCGGCGTCCACGTCGCCGCCCGGCACCGCCACAGCCGGCAACTCGGGCACCACCAGCTTCTCCTCGATGATGGAGGTCACCGGGGTAACGGCCTCCACCTCCTGCAGGTTAACCTGCTCCTCGGGGTTGACAGTCTCGCCCACTCGCCATCTGTTGAGTTCCGCCTCCAGTTTCTCCACCTGAGATAGGGAATCAGCAATGTATTGTTTAGCATATTCAATCAATAATTATAAAAATTGTTAATAAGATTCATGCCTAGTTCACACGAGGGCAGGACAATACTATCTTTTTCCAGGTCTGGACCTATTGTCCTAATGTGAACAGAAGTTTGGAGGACAGGACAATGGACCAAGACATTGTCCCAGAGATCGACGGGCAGGCTATCTCCGCAAGACAATGGCTTACCCCCACAACCACGCGCCGCACGGACAGAACGGTAGGACATTAGCCACGGTTCCAGGCGCACGTATCGCTCCCGAGCTAGCTCCTGGAGCTCCGGCCATAACGCGAGTTGTTGTGTATCCATTTTCGCAGCGTTCAGCGTTAGAACTACGGTTGAATTGTTGTATTGTTCCACTGTCCTGTGCTACGCGGTCGAGACTTATTCACGGAGCTGGGACAGGACAGTATTGTCTTCTGTATTTTCCTTGTGTGAACTCTGCATCAGATTCAAATAAATTATAGGATACAGTCCTTTTTTAATTTATTAAAAATTTATCATATTGTCGTACTAGGAGATTACTGCATATTGAAATTTGTATAATCTGATATAATTGAAAATGACATACCTTTCCCTTGAGGCGTCCAACCTTCTCCTTTTCGCGCTCGTACCTTCGCTTCCATTCTTCGGCAGTCAACTCCTCGTTGACACATACCACGTTCTTCACAGTCTTGGCTCTGAAAGATAAATGTAAAGTATTAGGATAAATTAAAGGGAAGTTACGAACTGCCATGAAACATGTTAGGCATGCTGATGGTGGACAATGCTTAGGTGGGTGGATGATGTGGAGATAAACACTGCAGCCTTAGGCACAAGTTGAGTTGTTTCCTAGAGGCGACCAAGACTCCTAGGGTTGTAGCGATGATAACATATGAATGTATGATGATAATAGCAATAGAATTCTTTTACCTTCTTCCAAAGTCCAGGGTGGACTTGGTTTCGGACTCGTTAAAGGAAGCCGGTGAGCAGCAGATGACGATAGTTGTGCGTGCGTTACCTCCAAGGGACTCTTGGAGGATACGAGTTAGCTTCGAGTCTCGGTAAGGAATGTGCGTCTTGTTGCCGTCAGCTAACGCCGAGATGGCGTTACCTAGGGCTGATAGAGATTTGTTGATGTTTTTGGCTTCATCTAACACAGTACCTTCCGCACCAGTTTTGGACACCTATTCAAAATACGAAAAATTATGAAATATTACTGATTGTTAGAGATAATAGTTATGTTATCGGACAGTCAAATTATCATTACAAAATAATTGGCGATTAAGAAATACATTGACTTGATTATTAAATTAAATTTCATTACATGCATGAAATATGATCGACCCAAAAGAGCACTTAACTGCCCTGAAGTGTATTAGGTAATAATGTTGTATGATAAGTATGATAAGTAAATAATGAAGATATGTAGTAGAATCTACATTCTTTATGGTGACAAAATACAGTATCTCAAGATATTTTACTCTCATTTTTTGGTATATCTTTTTCCACTTTCATTTTGGTTCAAGTTTTTACAAACAAACAAAAAACAACAAATACTCTCTAATAGTGACCAACTTAAGTTTCCGACTGAAATTGTGCTTTTAAAGAAATAATTTCCTGCAACCTTTTTGTTGCAAATAAACCCATCAATGTTTGATTATTATTAGAAAAACCCTTTCAATATGTTAGATTAGAACTTTAATGATATCTAAGTCATGATTATTCCAAACCACTAAAATCACAATAGCGCCCTTTTGCTATCAGGGCGACAAGATATATGAAAAGATAAATGAAATAATATTGACCTTTTCAGAACCGGCTAAATCCACAAGGTATAGTTTTCCAGAAAGCTTTTTCTGGTTTTCCAGATTTTCTTGCTTTACGTTGATAAGGAAAACGGAGTGGGATCTGGAAGAGTGCTCATTCATGTCTAGAAAAGTAAATCAGACATTACAAATGTGAATAGAATAATACAATATGACATATAACCATGCTACATTATGAAGATGTTTGTTACAATAATATAAATCATGCAATAATTGAATGGTTAAAGGAATTTTGAATTGGACTTACTGGTGACGGCAATATGTCTGTTGGACTTGCCCTCTTCTATAACCTCGAACACCTCCTCGGGACTGGAGACGAACCGCTCGGTTGCTCCCTTCACGAAAGGGACTCTGTTTTTGTCTTCATGAACACTCAAGTTTATCTTCGATACTATAAAAATCAAAACAATTTAGTAAAAATCCATTTTTCTTAAATTTACGAAAAAGCAAGTCAACATTATTAGTTTAAATGAATTATAACAGCGGACATTACCGTCCAACAGATCTCTGATTTTGTCCATGTAGATTTCAAAGTAAGAAACCTTGATGTGGAACTCCAGATTCTCCTCCATGGCGTAAATATGGTTGAAGATGTCATTGACAATCCTAGGGATGATACCCTGTTTACCAGGATCCCCTGCAAGACAAATATTACCATCATATTATTATACTTATAACAGTTTATAATGCATTTCATGTGGCATTAGTTAATGATTTCTCAAATGTGTATTTATTTTTCTGACAATATTGTAGTACATACTGGATAATCACCAAAGAAGCTACTCTGGAAAGCAACCTGATAAATAAATACTGGAAACTGTTAGAATGTCAGAGATTTACATCTGGTAGAATTTCATAGAAATCTAAGAGAATCTTACAGAAATTTCAATATGAATGAATTTAGTACGGAAATATTTTATTTGTTGAAAGTTTGCAGTGTTTTTGTCAAGAAAAATCTGATCTGATAAGAACTACTAAAAATATCTAGAGTCAATCAATAAGATTTAATCTAACTATATATATTATCTAGCTATAATTTCAATACAACGAATGCAATGCAGATATTGATAAACCTTTTAAAACTGAGAAACAGCCAATATTTCGGAAAATATGGAAAAACCTAGAGACAATTGAACGAAAAAAACTGCTATGAGGTATTTTTCTGGAATGAATAGAAATATATCAAATTTTTTCTAGCATTTCAGACTAAAAATTGCAGGGCAATTAATTGAAAAGAAAATTTCCTCAAACTGCATACGATCGCAACCTGCGAACAAATAAGAACTATGAATAAATTATTAATGACTGCACAAACCTAAGACACCCTCCATGGTGTGCGTCTTTCCGGAGCTGGTCTGGCCGTGAGGCGAAGATGGTGCCATTGTAGCCGGCCAACACGTCTGACACGATGCTCTTGGCCGCCTCATTGTACACCTTCTCCTGAGTCGCATTGGGCTTGAATACTTTGTCGAATAAATATACTTTTCCCTGGAAAAAAAACTTACCATTAAAAATATGTAAAAAATTAAATACATCGATGCCCGAAGAGCCACTGTTCTACAGACAGGCCCACTCTAGGCTAACACACAGAGATGCCTAGCGAAACATTCGACCAATGATGAGCGGCGCGGGGATTGTGCGTGGTAACTGTGTCCGGAAACGAGTGAAACAAGGCCAAATTCTACTTCCCGGTCTGTCTACAGTGTAAATTCTAATTAATTTTGTCTTCAATGCAACTTGTCAACTATCAAAATATAATTCTGAAGCCGTGATATATCGCAATTGTTAAATTATTCAATAATTATTTTTTAAATGTGAATACCGCAAAAAAAATCAACTGTCCGGAGCCAGTGGCATTATGGCATCCCGAATTGGGGTATGCTGTGAGGTTAAATGGAGTGGGGAGGGGAAGGAGAAGGTTGGGAAGTATAGCTAACTCAATTAGAGTTGAGGCAAACAATACATGCTTAGCGCTGTGTGTATTGGTATACGCTTCAATGGCGATGTACTTGCGATGAGTCATAAAGAAAGAGCTCTGTCTTGTTTACGCCAACTTATTGTCATCGTTTCGATTCTGAATGGTGGTAAATCACCATGACAATACCTAAGAGTATCTACCATTCTGAAACGTGGCGCAAATATAATATATATAATTTTATTTTAAGAATAAGTGAAATGACACATAGAAATTAAATAAAATGTATTTGCCTAATTGCATATGGAACCAATTTCTATTTAACCTGGATAATATAATATTATTACACGTGAAAATCAATTCGTTTTACGCGTTTTGTAGTACAATGCAATTTTTAGTTAATTGTGTAATGCGAGATGATCAATAAAAAAATAAAAATACGCATCAAATGCATCAAAGGTATACTCGAAATTAGCGCAAAAATCAAACAAGTTACACAATGCGACAACTGTAAATTTAAAATGTCAAATTATTTTATTTTAATGAGTCGGAACTGTAATCGCAAACTCATATTTTTTTTTGTTTTTTGGCAAGTTCAAGTTGTAGGAATAGAATGATTAAAAAAAAATGCAACTTAATCTTGGGTTTTTTTTAAATTTTCTTGGGGGGAAAATAAGAACTCAGAAAAAAAATTGTATTGCATTGCTTCTGGATTTATTGAACTTCGTGTTGCAAATTTTTGTTTTATTTCATTTCTGCGGTTGCTAATGCGGGCCGTAACAAATGGTCTCGAGGGTCAGACGTTCCCCACCACTGCTTTCGACATTGGATGCGTGAATCAATAAGTAGAATGCCTGTCGTCACACCCCTGGTCCCTTTCACGTTGTACAAATATCCCCCACCTCCCTCCCAGTTCACACTTATTTACTTCTCTGGGATATTCTTTACTCTATGGACACTTTGTATTTGCTCAACGAACTATTCGACTAATAATGAAAATAACCGACTTGTTTGTTCGCCGCCAGAAGGTTTTGGGATTGATTGCTGTGTGCTAATATTTTATAACATGGATTTTTAATTTAATATAACTAACTAACCATCATACCTTTTTACCGCAGGGGTAGACAGAGAGGATGGATCGCCATACAACTCTGTCTTGACACCTTGGAGTAACAATGTATGGAGAGAGAGCTAATTCTTTTTACCCAACCTATACAAACTTGCGATAAATCACTTTCTCCGGGTTTTTACGTCGTACACCATGAGAGAGAAAGAGACAGAAAAAATATCACATAATTCTTAACATAACTAACCATCACGCCGTTTCAGAGAGGATGGACCGCCATACAACTCTGTATTAGCACACACTCCTTGCTTCATTTACAATCATACATCTTCTGTTATTCTGACTCTTCACGTGGCTCGACTCAAGTATTTGATTCACTTGATCGTACCATGTCTTCCTCAGGTGTCCCCGACTTTTTCTTTCATTCACTTTCGGGTCATATATTCTTTTCACACTCCTTTCTTCGTTAATTCGCTCTACAAGTCCAAACCATTGGGTAACACTCCCATTCCGAATGGGGGGTTCCAATGTAACATCATGATGTTGCTTAAGAAAACGCTATTATTTTTTGTCTTTTAAACATACAGGATATGCTTATGAGGATAATTCATCTTGCAGAATACAGAGCTTACCTGAAAGCAATGAAAGTTTTTGGCAAGTGACTGATTTTAATATAATGTCTGAAAACATTTTCGGTGAAGTGATGGCTGCAAAACTCAAAGATGAACAACGTCAAGATTATAATTTTTTTTTCAGATGAAACTGATAACAATAAATGTTGCTTTATCGATGGTTCCAGAGAAACTGGTAAAACATTCCTTTACAAAACATCAATTCACACATATTAATCACAAAAAGGTGAAGTCCTACACATTGTCACTAACACTTAAATTGGGCATAAACCAAACAAAAGCCGCCAGCAAGACCTAGCAGCAAAAAACCCACTAGTTAGTTTTTGATTGTTTTTTTTTTAAATTATTTTACTTGAACATACATTTTTTTATTAGTTGGTAAATTGCCCATCCCACTAGTGTTGGGATGGCGATTTGGAAAAGTGTTTTTTTTTTTAGCTACATAGTAACATGTTAATATCGAAAATATAGTACATACGAGTACATAATACAAATAATATAAGTAAATGACAAATTTGAAGATATAGAATCTACATATTAAGAACTAAATTAAACTTGTTTTTTTAAGGTGAGTAATGATATTGCTTTTAAAGGAGCTTTTGGTTTGTATGTTTTTGATGGTGCTGGGCAGAGAATTGAATTGCTTAGTGGCGTTGTACTTAAAACTTTTTTTTTATGTGTGACTGCCTTAAGGTTCTAGAAATTTTCCTTTCTTCAAACATATGGACATTATTAAATTGGTGCAATAGGATATTTTCAGAGTATAGTTGTTTCAAGTTTAGGACGTCTAGCTCCTTAAAAATTATTATGATTTCTTTAATTGTAATTCATTTTTGTATTAGCCCGGTGTGTTAACGCTTAAAAAATTAACTTGAAATTTCTTCAATTCACAGGTAACCTTTTGTTTCCGATAAAGTCTTAGGGCGTGCTAACCTCTTGTTTATGAGAAAGGCTTTACTATTTTTACAACAACTGCAAACAATGGAAACAGTCAATCAAGTGCAACCTGTGAGGAAATGATTACATAACCATTGTTCTACAAACGCCTTCCTCTTTCACAACACACCTCTTTAACAATCTGCCATTCAACTCATTAGTTACCTCACAGCATAATGTCAAATGTCTTTTCTAATTTAGTCAGCAAACATAACTTTTTTCTTTCAATGAACAGTAGTTGTTGCTGATATTGATTTTGAATACAGATTCAATAGCCATATATTTATGAATAACCTGACAATATTCGAATTTCTCCTACTGCCATCATAATAAGCAGAAAATGATGCTCGTTCAATGATGGAGAACTTAGCTAGCAGACGATTGAACCCGCGACGCCCGGGTGGAAACCCGACGCTTCGATCCTCTCAATCAACTAACCCATTGAAATCTAATGTTAGTTGTTATAGGTTATAGGTTTTTATAAGTTTAAATTTTATTAAAAATATATGTAGGTTTTTGTAGGTTTAAATTTTGTTAAAAAAAATATATATATATTTTTTGTTTATTTAATATTTTATCTGGCATCTTAATGTTTGCAATATCCATTTTTAATCGGTCTTTAATTAATATTTTTCATGGTTTAATTGCAGAGTTGTCCCAAGCTGCAGTCGATGAAGATAGTCCTGACGATAGCCAACCTCCGATAGGAGAGGGCACAAGAAGAATTCATTTGAATGTTACATAACGTGGGGAATAATTTCAAGCAAGAAGAGCAACTCTTAATAGAAAATTTTAGGAATATTGTATTAAAGCGTACCTAGGGTAAAATATTGTTATCATTATTACTGTTATTATTGAACAATTGCATCATTTTTAAGCATTTCAAATGTGATTACTTCTCCACTGCAGCCCAGTCGAGAGTGCCAATTGATTTTTAAGTTTCACCTTTCAAAACAATTAATCACATTCATTTTTGGTGAAAGTCTTCATCACTCAGAGATTACTCGTTAAAAGCAAACCGTCAGAGTTAAGTGCCACAGTGATTTGGCAGATCTTTAATAATTCATAAGTTGGAATACCTACTGACTTTCACATATGTTTAAAATGACCATGTTATAATTATTACCTTGTGTATACTCGTCACGCTATCATATACTACCACCTTGAGGTGATATTTTACAAAAATAGCGCTATATAAATTGTCCAAGTATTATTATCGGCTCACCGGGTAGGTGTAATTTTATTTTCTAAAGCATTTCAAATAAAGAATTGTTTAAAAAAATATGTTGTAATACTGCCAAAGATCGCCGCACTGAAAATAGTTTTTTTTTTCAACAAAAGTACTATTTTTTTTAAATGCTTATTGTTTTAGTGCTAATACACCAAGCCTGATATATGACAATGAGGCATGGAACTGGCAGAGGAAGGATGAAAGTAGACTAAATGCTCCAGAAATGAGATCCCTGATGCGTAAATGCGGTAAAATCATCTTTGACAGGGTAAAAAATGTGGATATCCGGAAAGAATGCAAGGCTGATGTAAGCGTAATGAATAGAATTAACAAAGAGACGCTTGGATGGTTTGAGCATGTAGAGCGGATGAACGAAGAAAAGAGTGTGAGAAGAATATACAACGCGAAAGTGGATGAAAGAAGAAGTCGGGGACGCCCGAGGAAGACATGGCACGATCAAGTGAATCAAATACTTGAGTCGGGCGAGGAGTGTGTGCCAAGACAGAGTTGTATAGCGGTCCTTCCTCTCTTCCTACCCCTGCGGAGAACCGGCGTGATGGTTAGTTAGTTATAATGTTTTAAACATTAACTCAACCAAGGCATATTTTCATATTTAGGAATGCTGTGCGGAAAGGGGGGATTGAACCTAGGTCTTAAAAATACCCATTTTGTAGGCGGAAGAAAATACAATTTTTTATTATTAAGATTGAATTTCTAATTTGAGATGCTTCACAACTATTCATAGAGATGGCAGAGTTTTATTTGTAGTATTCAATTAATTTTATAATCATTACGAGTGTCAAAATGGGTGAATAGGTCTGGATTTCTAGTTGTAGGTTTACTAAAAAATTAACCACACATGCATCGTAATATTATCAGTCGGCATTTGAAATTTGATCTGGTCAAATGTCAGTAAAATCAATAATTCTACCAGTACTAAGTACTTGCAGTAAAGTGCAAAAAAATTGATGTGTACAGAAAAAGAAGTGTGAATACATAGAGAAAAAAAAAACATGTGACAGGAGTTAATTTTGACAATTGATTACTCATCATCTATTTGCGAAGATGATCTTATTCCGCATGTTGGATTTGGTCGAATACATAAATACGCATCTTTATAAATAATCTAACAGCACATGGAAGTATTTTCATTAAAATGACAGGTGAATGTGAATGCAATGCTTGTGTTATGCGAAGATACCCTCAAAGTGAAGAGTCGAACTTTCTGAAAATCGGGTGTTTTCTTCCATTTTTTTCCGGTGAATGCTTGGTTCTGGGATAGTAAGATATTTGCCTACAGATTGCATCCATTTATGGAGTCTTTGACAATATTCAAGATGGGTCAAGGTCGCATTGCCGTATTTGTATTGATTTTGCCGGAAGAAATAGCTTCTCAGACTCGATGGAGACATAACGGATCGCCGCTTGTATCTGTACAACAATAGAAGCTTTACTTTCCATTTAACGAGATCAAGTTCATTACCCTTTCCATCGTCTTTGTAAGAAGGAAACAGAGTTACCGTCGCGTAACGATAAATCGATAAAAGCGTAGAAAACCTCAGAGGGCTTTGCAAAGGGAAATCCTGGGAACTATAATCAGAGACACTTACCCCTATAGAAATGCAGTTATCATCCGATGGGAATTTGACAACAAATTTGGATCCAGCCTTTTCCTCTGAATCATTCAGCGGCCGAAATCTGCATACGACTCTGATACTGTCTTCGGCTGCTATTTCGCGTTCACCCGACATGTTGTGTTATTAACTTAAACTAAAATTACGATAAATTATAATTTTAAATCACTTTAAAAACTTAAAAACACGAATGAACGTTCAGATATTGGTTTTTCATTTCGCACCTATACAGCCCATGACAACTCAACCAAAATGTCCCCCATTATGATCGAATGTCTGACACGGTAACTAGGAGCTAGGAGCTAAACAATGCTTCCTGAAACCATAGCGAAAAAATACAAATCCCAACAATGAAGTTGCCAATGAAAGTACTTGACTATTGACACCATAGCAATATTGACGAATAAAAATATTTTATTAAAACAGAAAAAATAGTACTAACTAACTAACCGTCCCTTTCTTGATCCTATTCATTACGCTCACATTAGCCTTGCATTCTTTCCAGATATCCAAACAATCATTTTTCCAGATATCCAAAAAAAGTATAAATAAAGCTCTCATAATTAAAAATAATGCATAATCTTAATTGCTTTAATAATAAAAATCAAAAATTTGAAACACCGTTATAAATAAATCATAGTACATAAAATAAGTTTTTTTATTTTGATTATTCTCATTTAAGTAAAATGAGTTTTTTTACTTCCACGACTTAAAAATAAAATTGAGCTAGGTTTTTTTCGACGAGTTATTTAGTTCCTGGCTTCTTCCTTTTATTCTCAAATATGTTTTATTATTCATTTTTTGTACAAATAATACTAGTTATGTAAAAATTTAAAATCTATATCGATAAGGTTTTATTTATATTAATTTTTAAATGTCATATCACAATTTTTTGAGCGAAAAACCAAAATAAAAATACCTTAAATTTCAGACATTTTTACTCACTAAAAATGAAAATCGCTTAATATTTTCCTGTAATATTTGAGTTTTCTTCGGAGGATGGTATCATTATAGTTCGAATAACTTCAGTGCGGTCTGAATGTGAATCGTGCTTCTGCCGTGAAATAACAAATTTACCCAAATTATGCGGGTTCTGTAATCGGGTGTGGATTAACAGTGTATTTGTTCCAACTCCATGAATAATATCTAACGCGGAGGAGTAGTATTCACAATTCAGGTAAACTTCCAATATATTGTTTTTGTTGACTTAAAGAAATCTCGCACTTGGTGCAATTTCTTTGTGACCATACCCATTGCACAGGGGTGCATTTTGGTCAAACCTTCGATGTTTTTATCGTTTTATTTTTATCGTAATTGAAGTTGTCTTCCCCGTCTTGTGAGCTTTTTAGTGTGGTGATCAACCGAGTTCTGTGTGACACAGCTTCTAAAAATAACACATGTTATGGCGGTAATGCTTTCTGGCCAACAGATGACACACCTGTGTGTTTTTTACGATTTTTCTCTATTAGTTTTATTTAGTATCATGTTTATTCTACCCTTATTATGTGTATAATACATAAGCCATTCATTTCAATATTATTTTTGATCCTCACACCTTAAAAGTTCGGTATATTTGCTTAATACAAAAATTGATAATCCTGCCTTACGTTGAAACACAACCTACATAGTAATTCCCACCCAGAAGTTAATTTCATTTTAAGTTTAGTCTAAATACAAATATCCCGCAAAACTTTTATTTTCAATGTTTGATGTCGTTAACATTTTTTAAATAATAAATCGTGAGTCATGCCATAATATTGATACCAAGAATAAGACAAGTAGTGCATGAGACATTCAATGTAATCATCGCTTTCCACATCGTATTCAAGGTTGTAAAACAGTCCTTTGGCTAGTTAAAAATCATATCATTTGATTTGCATATTGAAGATTTGAAAATATACTACAGTAAGATCTATTCTTTGTGTCATCAAGACAAATTTAGAGATTTAACTATCTATTCTAGATCTACCATAATATTGGACAGTGGTTTTTAGCAGAATATTACCTCATAATGGTTAAAGTCGTTAGATTAGTCCATTTTTGTTTTCGTCATAAACATTATTTTTATATACAATACAATCATAATACCCAATGGATACCCCTTTTTTATAAATGCCATAACCCGCTGGGTGGTAATATAGTTTTCCTGGTCGTAAATAATCTTCGAAACACCTCTTCGACATTAAAAAGGTGTCAACTCATTTGAATAACATTATTCTGTTGAACTCACATACTTGAGTACATATTTACAAATGATAACGTCTACCTATTTGGGTTACAATATGATTTAGTTGGTATTTCCAATGACCCTTATTTGGCGCCATGCGGGGGTAGTGACCCGGCTGCGCCCTACCCAAACCCTATCGGGAAAAGTACACACTCCAGTGCAGCAGTACCTACCCATAGTAAAGTATAATAGTACCTACCCGTCGCAGTACCTACACAGTAACGGAATCTCCATTTTTTCTCCCTGCATCGCTATCCCGCCTGCACATTTGCCGGTTTTCTGGATGCGCCAGAGCTTTATTGATTTATGTATTGAACTGTGTAGTATTTTTGTTATCATTATTATCAATCATCCTGTCCATATCTCGACTTCTCAGAAATAATAATGAATGTTCCACCAGTTTTATTCTACCGGCCTACAATACATTCGAGAAGCGAACACAGTTTTAATATACGTACTGTACTTACAATTATTTCAAACTAACTAACCATCACGCCTGTCCTGCAGGGGTAGGAAGAGAGAATAAACCGCCTCACAACTCTGTCTTGGTACACATTCCTTGCTTCATTCATATTCTTACATCGTCTCGTACATACTCTCACATTTATGTCACAAACGTTCAATATTATATAGAGCCAATTGCGTCTATTCTGGACATAGAAAGTGTATTTATCATGGATTCACTTGTAAGTTCTTACGTACTGTTTCATCCAAAGCTGCGATGAAACGCCGAATGTGTTTCCAGCTTCAGATGAATTTGGAAAATAGTGGACTGTAAACGATAAACTATAATACTTGATGGAAATGCTTTATTATGGATGTGGAACGAATTATGGAATTAAGGAAGGAAAAATGGGAAACCATTCACTCACCGATGAAGTTGAAATTATCGATTCTTCTTACATAATTGTATAAACGAAACGAATTACAAAAAAAAAAACACCGCACTTAATTTAGTTTTATTATTTACGACACATGACATTTATTTCATTTTTTTAGAAGATCAAACAACAAACCAACGAGTAGCGAAACGAACAAGCAACCACGTTTTTTCACACAAAAACTCTGTTCGAAATTCAATTGTTTCGAATGGTCGCCGTTTTAAGCAAAATGGCGATAAAGTGAAAATGGTTTGGTAGGTAGGGATTTTGATAATAAACACGAAGGTAAGAACCCGACAAAATATCACTTACGTGTATACGTCATAAGTAGCTACTTATGTATTTGAAACTGTCGCTGTCTATAAACATTATCTGTTTGTTTCTTGCGAGATAAAGATTCGCTTTCCGGTCTCCAAGGCTGCCCGTAGGTGGAGTCGCTATGCTTCCTGCGGCACTAATCTGTACGGCTATCCAACACACGTTAATAATACCCACTGGATATTCTTTCAGTTAGTGCCAAACTATCTTTATCGCTTGGCCCGGCCCCTAAAACTCACCTGAGACTAACAGAAATGGTGCAGTTTGTGTTGTTGTTGGTTTAACATCGGTAATGGTGGTGGATTCGCTGGTTCATTCGTTATTGGATGTATTTGTCATCAGCTTGGATTAACCCTTTAACGTGTTTATAAGTGGTACAAGCGCTTTACAGAAGGCTGAGAAGATGTTAATGACGATGAGCGTCCTAAAGTTGTGGAAAAACAAATCATGGATTTTATTGTTTGATCCATTTTTTTCAAAAGTAAAAAATCTAAGAACACACAAAAACGTGATTAACCTTTCCTGTTGTCAAAAACAAACCACTAATCCAAAATGGTTGATAATGCTAACATATGATAAACATATGTGTACCAATATAACAAAAAAAAATGGATAGTCGAATGTACACAGCCCGCGAAAATTCAAAATTCACCTTTTCTTTTGAACAGGCCTCGTATGTCCTGAAAAGCATTTCCAAATTCCAATCCCCAGACAATCAATAATATTGGAGCAATTGATCATTTAGTCATTGGTTGCGTCCAAAGGCAACGGCTTGGGTCGCACCATTCTTTAAAATGTTTAAAAAGATGTTTCTGAAAAGTAAACACTTTTCTGTATTTGGCAAACGGCTGCATCCTCTTGTTTGAAATTATTAACCAAACGTTCATGGCCGATCATTTTCACATGTATTTATTTTTGCCCGTCTCATAATAAAATTCAGAGTATGAGTCAACCTCTCTACTTTACAGCCAATTATGGAGCTGTGCGCGCATATTATTTATATCTGAGCGTTGAACTCATTCTTGTACAATCCAGTCTACGATCATTTGAGGTGTATTTGAATTAGTATTGAATATCTTTTAATCCACCAATAATATATCGTCGCGGGAAATGCAAAAGGGCTTAAACCTTTACCGCATGGATTTCAGCAAAAAATATATTTGTTTAGAAATGTATTTAGAATCAATTTAAAAATATAAAAGCTTTTTTTTTTTTTAATTGCAAAAATTTATTATAAATGTTTTGTTCCATATTTGGCACTACATGCAATATGGCGAATAAATACAATATTCTCAAATATGTCATACTACGCATTAAAGGTATACCAACCACACTTAGAATCAATTGAAAAATATATATGCATTTTTTTTTTAATTGCAAAATATTTATTATAAATGTTTTGTTCCATATTTGGCACTACATGCAATATGGCGAATAAATACGATATTCTCAAATATGTCACACTATGCATTAAAGGTATATAACAACCACACCAAGGAGTAGAAAAAAATATCTTTATATTTATTATTACTTCTAAAATATTACAAAATAATTCACACACTAAACAATCACAACCACGCTCGTTCACGAAATGACAACTTACTGACGAGACTGTAGTTACTAAAAAGCTCGTAACTGGCAGCACTGTTCGATTTGTGATAATGCAGAGATAACAGTAAGAAATTAAATGAAAATAAAATACATACGAGTATATGGCCCGCATAGCCCTTTATGATGATAACATTCTTATGTTCGAAATTTGGAACAGTATGCGGTAAAGGGTTAAGCGACACTTTGGTCTAAAATGAGTTAAATATGCAGTTTTGATTAGTTTTTTTTTCTGGATCGAAAGCTCTGACTCTCGTTTGATTCTGAAGACTTTTGTGACCCTTCAGCCATCTAAAATATATTTACCATTTGGGAGGGCTTGACTCAAGCGACACAAGTTTGATGTTCTTAAAAAGCTTTTTGTCGCTTCAGGTAACTCAGTGAGAGCATTGAGTTACCTGAGTTAACTTTTTTTTTACTAAATCCAACCAGGTACTGAAGACTTGTAATAAATAGCGCACAAAAGTCCCAGCTGCTCCCAACCGTCTAGAGCCAGTGAGACTATGGCATCCTCAATCGGGGTATGTTGTGAGGCTGAAGGTAGTGGGGAAGGGAAGGAGATGTGGAAGAGGAAGGTTGGGAAACACTTGGCTATTCAGATCTGGTCACCAAACACGGCTTAAACTATCACAAATAACGTTTCGATTATGAATGGCGGTCTTTCACCAATGCGATACTTGGAGTATTTACCACTCTGGAACGTGCCGCAAATATACTATATACTACCATCACGCCGTTTCTCCGCAGGGGTAGGCAGAGAGGACGGACCGCCATATAACTCTGTCTTGGCACACACTCCTTGCTTCATTTACATTCATACATCGTCTCATACATACTCTTCTGTTATTTTGACTCTTCACATGACCCGATTCGAATATTTGATTTACTTGATCGTGCCATGTCTTTCTCGGGCGTCTACGATTGCTTCTTCCATTCGCTTTCGCATCATATATTCTTTTCACGCTCCTTTCTTCGTTCATTCGCTCTACATGCCCAAACCATCTAAGCGTCCCTTTCTTGATCCTATTCATTACGCTCACATCAGTCTTGCATTCAAAATACTATGTGTAATGACACTTATCAATTAAATACATTTTATTTGCGCACGCCGGGTTCGAACCCGCGACCTCTGGATTCGTAGTCGAGCGTCTTACCATTCGATCACAAAGGCCGTCGGACTATGTACTCGTATACCAATCAAAATGTCGACTATAATCCATACTATAATTTTATGGCGCGTGTCTATTACCGCCACAGCAAACTACTACCGGTATGTAAAAAAATGTTAATGTGTTATCGACCTTCGGCGCGACGGAGACTGACCGTGTGACATCACTACTCACTGCCCCGAGAGATGGGAGATGAGAGATGCTGCCGTATTGCCTCGCGAGTCGGTCCCATCGGCCAGATGGTGTTTTCTTGACGGTGCCGCTGTGTGGTTTTTCTCAGTTTTCAGTCGAATCCATTGATTTTGATAATATCCTAGCCGGAAAGGCAAAAGGGCTGAACTGCCATTTTGGAAAGTTTACACCAAATCGCTTTGAAGTTTTTATTGTTTTACAATAAAATTCAGAAGTCTTCAGTACCTGCTTGGATTTTGAAAAAAAGAGTTTAAAAAGTCCCCAACTTGGGTCGTTTAAGTCGAGCCTTCTCCCAAATGGTAAATATATTTTAGATGGCTGAAGGGTCACATAAGTCTTCAGAATCGAACGAGAGTCAGAGCTTTCGATGCAGAAAAATAAACTGATCAAAACTGCATTTTTTACTCATTTTTGACCAAAGTGTCGCTTAACCCTTTTTGCCTTTCCAGCGTCGATATTATAAACGCTGGGAGAAGCGCTGCCTTATTTGCTTTTCCGATAAAAAATGTAATCTTGTTTATCTTAAAAACTGACTGGTTGGTTTTGGAAGAAATTGTATGCTTTAGATGTTTTAATCATAGTTTCTCAACATTTTTACCTGTGGCTCCCTTTTAACCTCTAGCGTGCTGGAGGTGCCAATAGTCACCGGGCATTCATAATTATCTTTTCAGAAGTTGTTATCCTTCAAAACCTGCTGTTCGCATATTTAAATCATCGCGTAATCGCTTGTCAGCAAAATAATCAATCCGTAGAGATATTTTGCGTTGTGTTAAGTTCGGTACAAGTCGTGTAATAAATATTTAAAGTTTGCTTATGTCAGTGCTTCTGAAAAAAACGACTTTTAAATGACATTACTGTTTGTATTTACAGGAAAACTGCATGCAATTTTATTTTTATTTGAAAGGAAATTTATTCAGCCACACGAAATTACAATAAAACGACAAAAATATCACATTTTGTAATTAAACTTTTTTTAGTGACATGAGCGAGAAAAAAACGAATTCTCCGAATATAAATAGCTATTCTAGAAAAACCTGTCTCGAAAACCCCTTTCGATTAATAGAGGTTAACAGAGGTTACAGCGGACCTCTCAGCGGCATAACAATAATAGCATTTTTTATGTCATCAACAATGTCACTGTCAGCGACAATCAAAGATCGTCTCTATCGACAATATCAATAAGGTCGCCCTTTAAGAGTGAATATTCTAATTAAATCCAAGTTTAACAAGATATGATTCGAGAAATGAAATAAAATACAAATTTGCTCTCTTGTGCTGTGGAATTCTCGCCATTTCACTACCCATACACAATAATATTTGTATTTTGTTTATATCTAACTTGAACTTTTGTTTGCCTGGCACCCCAAAATTTAATAGTTCCGTTAACACTCTAGTTACGAAGGGGGTTATAATGTCAACCCGAACGGAAGCGTTGTGCGATATTTTAAATAAAGATTACTGACATATTATAAATATACTTCTCTCTTAGTATTACCAAAAATAAATTACCTAAGATTATGTCATGAAAACGTTTTAATAATCAAGATCAAATTGGGTTTGATTTTTTACTTTCAGGTACGGGAAGGTTAAAATGTTAATTTACATCCCATTTGAGAAACAATGGCCTAGATAATATGATCGTACGCTTGCAGTAAGAATATATGGAGAGGTACCTTTGCAAAACAGTGTAGTCAGTACGGTTGACTTTATACTGATGCGATAGAAAGAGACAAAGATATGTTAAAGGATGTTGGAAAGCTTATTAGTTACCGCCCACATGGAATTCGGACATTTTTAATAAACATATTTGAACACATTAAACAAAACAATATGAATACACCATTAAAATGATTTATAAAGCCAAAATATCACACAAACACTAATAACAGAAGGTTTGCCTGAATAATGATCGAAGCGTTTTGTTGAGTTTATGTCTTTATACTCGTATCATTAAAAATGTGAAAATTCTAAAGTTAGGTCAATAATATTTAAAACTGTTGAAATACCTCTGAAAAGTGATGTTTTATAATCTTTGTTTGGTCTTATTTGAACATTCACGCATAGCACATATCACCATCATGTTTGATATATCTGTATAACCACTGCAAGTTTTTTAGTCAACACAAATATAGGAAATAACCCAAAATCCGTTGACGTAAGTTATGCGACTCGATGATGTGAAGTTAGCGCGGACGGAGAACATTCTTACATACTTAGAAGTGCTGCAATATTATGTGACGACTTTTCTTGTCTCTTTCTCTCTTATGAAATACGAAGTGAAAACCCGGAGAAAGTGATTTATCGCAAATTTGTATTGCTTGGGTAAAAATATTTAGCTCTCTCCATGTATATTTTCACTTCTAGATCGTACGACATATTTACAAATTCATCTGTCTTTCCTTCAAAGGCGAATATTCTGACACTCCAACAGTTCAAAATATCTAGTGTCCCTTGAACCGTAAAGTATCAAACGTGTAGAGATGTTATACAATCGACATGTCCCAAGCTTCGCATCCCGTTTGAGATTTCACATCTCCCGCCCACGCGCCGCCCAGACCTGTCGCCGGTGCCCACCTCACCTACATTGTGTTGGTCTGCGTCCCTTCCCTGGCCCATGAGACCAACTTCACCTGGCTGCAGCCGCCCACGCCATCCCAGGGCACAATTTTATTGTACCTCGGGCCGCCATTTCACCATCATGCACCGCGTACCGCCTTCCACTTAAAACTTGTTACACATAATTCTTTTGTATCAAATACCGAGCTTGGTTGGTGTGCGTAGTTTTACTCGAGGGGAATTGTTTGGTGAAGCCGGAAAATATACAAAAAATACTGTAATGTTGAAATAATTATAAAAAAATCATTATCCTTTGTCAATTCACGTTTGCATCGTAATCAAACTGGAGTATTAGTCATGAGTCATGACTTTTGACTCATTTTTATGTTCATTTTTTCTTTCGAGAAAAACCAACACTATTCTTACTAAGTAGAAAAATCTATTAGTATGACCTCAGAGCAAGAATACATATGGAGAGAGTGAGCTAAATATTTTTACCCAACCTATACAAATTTACGATAAATCACTTTCTCCGGGTTTTTACGTCGTAAACCGTGAGAGAGAAAGAGATAAGACAAGTTTTTACATAATATCGCACCGCTTTTCGGTATGTAGGCATCTTTTCCGTCTCCGACGACTCCGCCCACTACTTTTTGTTATGCGACATAACAGGACATAACTCAACGGTTTTTTTGGTTATATCATATATTTTTGTTCATAAAAATACTGTGAAAAAGTGGTAATACAAATAAACGCTACATTATGTCGACATGTGCCATGAATGGATGTATAAATACCCCAGTTCTAGCGCTAGCCACGCCCGAGTCAGGAAAAAATCAACAATCCTGACTACACAAGCTATCCCTTCTGTATATTATTGGTCTGAGAGTATGACGCACTGTAAACTTTCGAGCTTTGCTAGCTCAGGGACCCTAGCGCCAAACATCGATATAGATTTTATCGACAATATCGGTAGTTTGGAATCGTTCCCGAGCCCGACTGCAGATCGCCTTAATTTTGTCGCAGTGAACTGTCGTTTGTTCGTTGGCGACCTGCAGTCAGGCTCGGGAACGATTTCAAATTACCGACATTGTCGATGAAATCTATATAGATGTTTCGTGCTTGGGTGACCTCTGGTGTTAAATTTGGACACATTTTTTGTGTTTGAAATTACCATGGAGTTTTTAAATATCCATTTAAATTGTATGAAGTGAGACTATATGGCCGTATTTTTCATTTAAAATCTGGGAGGCTGTTGGGTAAAAACTGCTGGTGTCATACAATTTTGCTGTCCGTTTTATCAAAGGTGAGTTATTATTATGACTCACTTTGAGGCTTCATCTTTTTCCGGGAAAAAATGAACAACATTTATCAATAGCGTTATTAATAAACCTAATCATGAAGCACTAGTTAACAGCTTAGTCTTTACACACACGTCAAAAGGGTAATAGTGAGTAAATCGTAAAGTAGCGTAATCGGAATAAAATTTCGGACTTTACATTTTACAAAATTAACATTCGAATCATGTACAGAAGACGGCTTAGCGCATTAATACTATAGATATAACGAGATTCCGAAATTTAAATTTTATTTGAATTATTATTGATTTAAAATGTTTTATTATTTTTGTGCTATTGAAAGAAGAATTCGAGGACGCCTTTGAGTTATGTCCTGTTACGTCTCATAACAAAACGTAGTGGGCGGAGTCGCCGGAGACGCGAGAGACTGAAAACATGCTTACATTCCGAAAAGTGGTGCAATAATATGTGACAACTTGTCTTATCTCTTTCTCTCTCACGGTTTACGACGTAAAAACCCGGAGAAATTGATTTATAATAAATTTGTATAGTTTGGGTAAAAATATTTAGCTCTCTCTTTCTCCTTGTATATTGATTTTTTTTTCTTTTGCTCTGAGGTTGGGACTCTTATTTGTATCTATATTTTTAAAAAATCCTACGAATTAAGATTTGTACAGCGTCCTTGAGGTGATTTTTCACAAAAACACCGCTATAAATATTATTTAAATTACGTCAAAATATATATTATCTTACCTACGTATTTTCTTTGTAGCTAATACAATCCCCATTAGACGTCAGTGCATTATCTCCAGCGGAAGTGAGGCATTAAAAACAGCGTCGGAAGACACTGCTAAGATACGCTTCTAAAAATAGTTAAGCTGAACAGCGCTGTTCCCCGTTAACCCAATAGCAGTATTTTAGGCCAATATTCAACTTTTTGGTAAATAGAGTGCTGGCATCGCTCTATGATCGATGGGAAAAATTACGACAGTAGTTCCAACGCTTGGCTCAAATATTTTCCGTAATTTTTCCCAAAGACGCCCCCAATATGTATATCGATCGACCTTGGAGAAACAATGTATAAAGAGAGAGCTAATTATTTTTACCCAACCGATACAAACTTGCGATAAATCACCCTTTCCGGGTTTTTTCATTGTACACCATGAGAGTGAAAGAGACAAAAAAATAATACTCCGCTTCTATGTACTGTAACAATCTTGGAGTAACAATGTATGGAGAGAGAGCTAATTATTTTTACCCAACCTATACAAACTTGCGATAAATCACTTTCTCCGGGTTTTTACACCGTACACCATGAGAGAGAAAGAGACAGCAAATATAATACTCCGCTCCTACGTACTGTCACAATGATCTTGGGCTCCTGGGCCACCGCGGGACTTCGCCCATATTTTTTATTATGCCACTAAACTTGACACAACTAAACGTTTTTTAGGTTAGATGCTATATTTTTGTTGATATCAATACTGTGAAAAAGTGGTTAGATGAATAAACAAAAACATTATGTCGATATGTGATATGAATGGATGTATAAATACTTAATTTTTCGTAAGATTTGTATGAATATGACGTGTCTTGTATTAATTTTATGTCTATGACCATCACGCCGTTTCCCCGCATGGGTAGGCAAAAAGGATTGACTGCCTCACAATTCTGTCTTGGCACACACTCCTTGCTTCATTCACATTCATACATCGTCTCATACATACTAATCTGTTATTCTTGGTCTGAGCCGTCTCAAGTATATGATTCACTCGATCGTGCCAGGCCTTCCTCGACTCGAGCGTCTCCGACTTAATCTGCCATTCACTTTCTTGCTATGATGCCTCTGACAGATGAATTATTTTCACCTTTCCGAAAGAAATGTATTATATTTTTAAAGGTGTTATTATTACTAGTGTTTTTTTTATGTTAAGCACAAGAGTTTCAACTGTTCTGAGCCAGTGGGACTATGGCACTCCCAATCGAGATATGTTGTGAGGCTGAAGGGCGTTGGGAAGGAGATGGAGAAGAGGAGAGTTGGGAAATACCTGGCTATTCAGATCTCGTCACCGAACACGACTTAAGTAATTTGTGTAAATAAAATGTATTTGCACACGCACGGGATTTGAACCCGTAATATCTGGATTTGTAGTCGATGATCTTAACCGCTCGATGACGGAAGTTGTCGTTTTATAATTCTAGTAAGATTGTTATGTTATCTCCATTGTTGACCACAAGTCTTTATTTACCACAAGGTTTTTTTTTTTGATTTTTCCATCATTTAAACAAAATATATTGCATATTGACGGTATTAACAATACCAATCTTCGTTTTAACCTTTTTTTGGAATGTGACGAAAAGTTTATTTTAATTTTATTATTATTTTTTAATACCCAACCGAATTGTAATTAAAAAAAAAACTTTAATAATTCTTTGTGAGTACATACAGACGACCGGACGAGTGTGAACTTTTCAAATTTGTAATTGATGTGAATTCAAATTATCAAATTAAAACAATAACCGTTTCAAATCCCCACCTACCTAATAAAGTACCTACATATAATATATTTTAGCAGACATTATTCTAAATTTGAAATGGGTGGATTAAAGCAACTAATATTTTTTCTTGGTAAGTCAACTCACATTCCGTGATTTTTCACGGGTAACAAACCATAGACATAAAATACAAGACACGTCATATTCATACAAATCGAACGATAAATGTGGCACGGTCTTGATTTAAGTTTCAAAGCTCATACTATTTATGAAAAGGATAGCAATACTAAACAGAATGCGTATGTACGGATGAGATAGCTATACTAGCTATACGCGTTACTGTTATAATCTCTCTTCCCCGACGAACTTACTGAGCGACTAACCAAGTAGAGTACGACGTACGGAAACGGTTGTCTTCTACACACCTATGTATATCTGCATTCGCTATCTCACATTATTTCGGTTGAAGAGCTCCCGTTTTCCCGTGACAGCTTGTCTGTCGAACGAATTTTTGTGTGATACTAAACGCAGTAAATCTCAGGTATGTCTCGCGGACTCGGTTTAGTGCATTCACGCGCGTTGTCTCAGTAACGTATCTACATTATTTAATTCATCTAAGGTTACAACTGGTACAAAATGAGCACCAACACAGTAAACAAATGAAGTGATTGTGGTTAAAGCTTACCGTCATGGCATGCGTCACCATCTTCTAGAAATATTGCATGACCCGTCCGCCAGTGTTGTCATATCCGACCTCTACCGGCTCTACCCAGAAGTCAATAATGTTTTACTAAACAACTTTTTTTTACTTCCTAATTCGGAGCTATTTCAACTTTAAAGAATCTGTGTGCTCAAGTAGAAAATACTCTCTAACGATGAGTTCTGGTGTAATGAAATTCGTGTAGACTTTTCTGTTAATTACATCATTTCACCTTCTTTGTTTCAACCTCAGAGCAAGAATATACTCGTATATATGGAGAGAGAGCAACATATTTTTACCCAACCTATACAAATTTACGATAAATCACTTTCTCCGGGTTTTTACGTTGTAAACCGTGAGAGAGAAAGAGAGAAGATAAGTTGTCACATATTATTGCACCACTTTTCGGTATGTAAGCATATTTTCTGTCTCCGGTGACTCTGCCCACTACTTTTTGCCATGCGATATAACAGGACATAACTTAACGGTTTTTGAGGTTATATCCTATATTTTGTTGATAAACAAAACATTATGTCGAGATGTGTTATGAATGAATGTATAAATACCCTAGCTCTAGCCACGCCCGTGTCAAGAAAAAATCAACAATCCTGACTATACAAGGTATCCTTCCTGGTATATTTTTACTCTGAAGTTGCAACTCATCTAGTGCAACATTCCTTGCCGTAATCTTAAACCAGGCGCGCACGGGTGACTTTTGTCACGGCAACAGTTTCGTCACTGTCACAGTCTTCCAATCGACCACGCACACGGTGAGTGACTGTCACCCGTCACCCTGTCATTCCGGCAATGGATTGCGAACAGGCGGATGAGTCGCCGAATGACATTTTGTCACCCGTGCGCGAGCGCTCATACAAAAGTACTCTCTACAGACACGGTGACAGTTTCGTCGCTCAAAAGTCGCCGGCCAGTGGAACTAAAAAGTCACCCTAATGTCACGCGCGGACCTCCATACACTCCAATAGATTTGGAGATGGTGACGATACTGTTGCCGTGACAAAAGTCACCCGTGCGCGCCTGGCCTTAGAAACAATGAGTTGCTGTTCCTCAATCATCACTCTACTAATTATGGGTATCATTCTGCCCTGTCCAGAATTTCGAGACTTGTTAACTCAAGCCATGGTCTTGGCTTAATTTTTGGTACCGATCTAAATTATTTTTTTCATTCTTTACGACTCTACCAAAACCCTTTTCAGGTTTCTTGTTCTTTCAAATGTGTATTTTTGTCATTGCTTCAAATATTATGTATGTGCTGTTCTTTCTCTGTTGCCGTGTTTATTCCCATTTCGTGTTATGTATTTTTGTTTGTAATTCGAAAATGGTCCGTTAGTTTATGAATAAATAAATTTCTATCGTGTAAACTTATTTAAAAACGCTCTTGTAGCAAAATCTGTGAAGAAAATGGTCAATATTTTCCTGCTCAGATTGAGAGTAAAAAAGCACCCGATTTTTTTCTTGTCATAAACCGACCAATAAAAACTTTGCCAATGTTACAGCGGTAGCTGTCATTGGCTAGAAAACAATACTTTCGGGTATTTTTATTAGTTTCGCCTGACTGAGGTTTCATACGCTTTTTTGAAGTTAGAATTATTTGAGACATTTTACTTATTTTTTTAATAAAAATACATTAACATATTTAGAATGTGATATCATATCACCACGTGATATATGAAATAACATGGCGGAGAAACAAGCAAACTTGCGCTTTAACTATCGCTTTATTATTTGCTCGTTGGTATATATTAACATATGTTATAGTTCCGTGAACGACCTACTTGAAAATAATTCATTGGTTCCACTAGAGGGTAAATAGATTTGTATGGTCTTATTATGTCAGTAGGTACACAGTATATTTGAGTAACAATATATGGAGAGAGAGTTAATTCTTTTTACCCAACCTATACAAATTTGGGATAAATCATTTTCTCCGGGTTTTTACGCCGTACACCTTGAGAAAGAAAGAGACAACAAATTAAATAAATAAAAATTGCGTACGCTGATTTAGAACCCGCCAACTCTGGATTTGTAGTCGAGCTTCTTACCACTTGGCTATGGAGGCCGTCGTATTTCTCAGTCAACGCCCAATTTCCAGCTAGCAACGTCATTTTTTTTTTTTTTTACATGAATACCGCACAAGAGTCTCAACTGCTCCCAACCGTCTAGAGCCAGTGAGACTATGGCATCCCCAAATTGGGTATGTTGTGAGGCTGAAGGTAGTAGGGAGGGGAAGGAGATCGGGAAGAGGAAGGTTGGGAAGTACCTGGCTATTCAGATCTGGTCACCAAACACGGCTTAAGCCATTTCAAGCAACGTTTCGATTCTGAATGGTGGTCTTTCACCAGGGCGATACTTAGAGTATCTACCACTCTGGAACGTGCCGCAAATATACTTGTTATTATTTTTATATGAATTAAATGTGTTATGACACATATTAATTAAATAAAAGTTATTGGCGCACGCCGGGTTTGAACCCGCGACCTTTGGATTCGTAGTCGAGCGTCTTACCACTCGACCATGGAGGCCGTCACCTATTATTACCTATTGGCAATTACTATCACGAGGTTTTAAATATCCATATTACTGTCAAAAAAACATTAAATATTGTCGGACACTGCCAGTCATATTTATGAAACGAAGGGCCACAAAAGTCTTCAGAATCAAACGAGAGTCAGAGCATTCGATGCAGAAATAAAAACTTATCAAAACTGCATATTTAGCTCATTTTGATCAAACTGTCGCTTAAGCCTTTTTGCCTTTCCGTCGACGATATTATTATGATACCGCTGGGGCATCCACTGAAACCATAGACATAAAATACAAGACACGTCATATTCATACAAATCTTAGGAAAAATGTAGCACCACTAATGTTGCACCCTTAGAGTATACAAGAGGTAGCCCAAGCCAAAGCCAGTGAAGTCAGTTTTGGACTTGTTTTTGATGATTTTAACATGACTCGACGCAAATGGGCGTGGCTAAGACTAAGGCATACGGTATTTATACATCCATTCATATCACATATCGACATAATGTTTTGTGTATTCGTATAGCCACTTTTTCACAGTATTTTTATCAACAAAAATATAGCATCTAACCTAAAAAACCGTTTAGTTGTGTCAAGTTTAGTGGCAAAATAAAAAATGTGGGCGGAGTCCCGCCGTTAACCAGCGAAAATAACCAGCTTAAGATCATTACGACAGTATTTAGAAGCAGTCCAAGAAATTTGTTGTCTCTTTCTCTCTCATGGTGTACGATGTAAAAACTCGGAAAAAGTGATTTATTACAATTTCGGATGGGTTGGGTAAAACAAATTAGCTATCCCTCCATATATTGTTACTTCAAGGTTGCACCACTAAATGTTTCACTTGTTGTGTGCGGAAAAGATAGCTATATGAAGCGTGTTTCGAAGGTATAATAATAATAATCTTTATTTAATTATAGTTTACAGTAATAACGATAAAAAAGGATAAACATAATATAAGGTTGTGTAAAGGTGTATGTACAATGATGAATATATTTGAATTAGAGATCGATACATTGGAAACATAATATATATAATAAACACAGTGATCAAAAAGAAGTATAGACTAGTCTGCGTATTCGCCTTAGAGTAGATCATTATCATATCATTATCGTTATCATTATCGTATGTCTCGTTGACTTGGTTTAGTGCAACCAGGCGCGTTGTCTCAGTAACTTATCTACATTATTTAATTCGTCTGAGATTGAAACCTCTCTTTCTGAAATGCTCGTAGTTTATGCGCAAGAGAGGGAGGTTACTACCTTAACGTACATACAGTAGTATCTATCCAAGGCAGTGAAGTCAGTTTTTGATGATTTTAACCAAGTTTTAACCTGACCCGGCGCGCCTGGGCGTGGCTAAGACTAAGGATAGGGTATTTATACATCCATTCATATCACATATCGACATAATGTTTTTGTTTATTCGTATAGCCACTTTTTCACGGTATTTTTATCAACAAAAATATAGCATATAACCTAAAAAACCGTTTAGTTGTGTCAAGTTTAGTGGCATAATAAAAAATGTGGGCAGAGTCCCGCGGTGACCCAGGAGCTTAAGATCATTGCGACAGTATATAGAAGCGGTCTATGAAATTTGTTGTCTCTTTCACTCTCATAGTGTACGATGTAAAAACCCGAAGAAAGTGATTTATCGCAAGTTTGTGTAGGTTGGGTAAAAATAATTAGCTCTCTCTCCATACATTGTTACTCCAAGATTGTAACAGTACATAGAAGTGGAGTATTATATTTGTTGTCTCTTTCTCTCCCATGGTGTACGATGTAAAAACACGAAGAAAGTGATTTAACGCAAGTTTGTATCGGTTGGGTTAAAATAATAGCTCTCTCTCCATACATTGTTACTCCAAGATTGTGACAGTACATAGAAGCGTAGTATTATATTAGGCTTGGAATGAACTTCCTCTGGAACTAAGATGTATAACGAGCCCAACAGAATTTCGGTCCAAACTGAAAACTTTTATTTTCAGACTCTCATGTCCTTAAATTCATTAAAGAAGATCTCAACATAATCTGTCTCTCGACGAATCACCTTTAGATATGCAAATTTTAACCAAATCCTGTACTGTATGACAAATTCAGAAAGTCCATTCTTTTAATTTCGCGCCCCCATGTCCTAAATCGGAAAAAAAATAAAAATAATAATAATAATTGAAAATGCTTCAAAGAACTAATTTTAAGTTCATAATTCATTGTTCTACCAGATGGGACCTTGAAGGTAAGTATTTTCCGTTCATTCATTTTAATTATTTAAACTAGGAACAAATATGTAACGAAGGTGGCAGTTCAATGTACATTCATCTTCATGAATTTTTTCACTGAAAACACTTCAAATCGTCCAAATATTATTATTATTATTGTTGTCTTCTTTCACTCTCATGGGGAAAGTACGACGCAAAAACCGGAGAAAGTGATTTATCGCAAGTTTGTTTTTAGTAAATTTTGTTGGTTGGGTAAAAATAATTAAAGCTCTCCCTCCGACCATATTGTTACTTCAAGGTTACAACAGTTGAAGTGTTCACCGGTAGGTTCATGTCTGAAAATGGTCCTGAATGTGGGAAAATTATGAAGTTTTTCATTGGACCAGTCTATTTTGCATGCTGTTGTCTCTTCTGTTGTGCGTTCCCTATCGATCTTCTCGCCCGTCCTCCTCGGGTTCATTTTAAAGACAAACTGACCGACATAGCATTCCAACCATTTGACGGTTTGACCCACATTATCGTCAGATGGTCCGACTGCCGGACTTGTGTTTGCTTGTCTTTGTTGACAGCGCCGCTTTCCGTTTTGGCGTTTTTATTCAGAAACAATGGATACGCCATTAGCGTGCTTTCACATAAAACATAGATTATGTTTTCTTTCAATTGCTTTTTAAACTGAATAGTTAGTTAACCTGTCTATCTCTCGACGAATCACCTTTAGATATACAAATTTTAAACAAATCCTGTACTGTACGACAAATACAGAAAGTCCATTTTTTTATTTCGCTCCCATGCCCTAAATCGAAAAAAAAAAAAAACTATTTTTATGTTAATAAATCTTGACCTGCCAGGTAAGTGGTATATTTTCTCATTTAAACTAGAATTAATCTAATAATCTGAAAATAAGGCTCTGTACAGCGCCCTTGAGGTGATTTTTCGCGGCATATACAAATCATCCAAATATTATTATTATTCTAAATCTTCACTACCAAGGAGATATCTGATTGTGTGAAGAAGCAAAATCTCTCGAATTGTGAGCTCTGGCGTCATGCGATTTGCACAAATTTCTTTGTCGTGATTTTGTTGCTATCGTTCTCTCAGTTTCTGAAGTACTCAAGAGTCCCAACTGCACCCAAATATGGGACTATGGCATCCCCAATCGGGGTATGTTGTGAGGCTGGGGTAATAATATTTTTATTAGATGGGGATACAGGAAAATTTAGAATTTAAATGGCTTGTCAAAAATAAGTCACCCAAATTTTTTGAAAAGCACTTCAAATTAGTTTCGATTCTGAAAAATTTCAAAAAAATAAAATTTCAGGCTCTGGAACGTCGAAAAAAAAAATACGATAGGATTATTTTATATAAATTCAATGTGAAATAACACATATTGATTAAATACATTTTATTTGCGCATTAGTTTGAAACCGCGACCTCTAAGAGATTAGTCGTGCGTCTTAACCACTCGACCACGACATTGGCGGTATTTTTTCTCTGGCAGGAAGATAGAATAATCTAGAAGACGCTGCATTAGGCATCAGGTTTTACTAATAATGTTCTCCAAAATAGCAGGGTTTACAATATAGCCCGCAGCAGTCTGGAAGAAGTGAGTGGCGGCATACCCCTCTCTCCTGAGCTGTAAGGAGTGAAGTCCGAGCGTGCCCAGGAGAAAGTTCGTTGGGTGGAGCCACGGGTAGTGGCCGTACTCCCTCATGTATAAAAATCTCAGGAACTTTTTTCTGGACTCCCTCTCCAAGATGAGGGAGTACCCCACCCTCATGAGGATTCCAAATAATTGAACCACTCTCCAGCCTACTGCGGACCAAAGAGAAATAGAGTGTTCTCAGAGTTCGGGTATCCCTAAAAACTCTGACGGTTCTGAGAACAAACCCTAACATTTTCAATGATAATGTTGTGAGGCTGGAGGTAGCGTGGAGGGAAGGAGATAGGGAAGAGGAAGGTTTAGAAGTTCCTGGCTTTTCAAATCTGGTCACCCAAATACGACCAAAGCCACTTCAAGCAAAGTTTCGATTCTGAATGGTGGTCTTTCACCAGGGCGATACTTAGAGTATGTACCACTCTGGAACGTGTCGAAAAAATACGATATATTATTTTATATAAATTCAATGTGAAATAACACATATTGATTAAATACGTTTTATTTGCGCACGGCGGGATTTGAAACCGCGACCTCTGAATTCGTAGTCGTGCGTCTTAACCACTCGACCACGGAGGCCGTTACTTGTAATTTATTTTTTCTCTATCGAAGAAATTAATATTTTTTAATGCATTAGGTATATTGTTTTACTAATAATTTTTTGTTATTTGCGTATTTTTGTAAAAACCCATTCGATGATCAAAACATACCTACACAGTCAAATATTATCATTTTCCCTTCTATCTCTTCCTCATTTTACTACGTGTATGTATATGTCAACTTTAAATTATTTAAATGCCGTCATTGTTGTTGAAAATACCATTAATATAATAATAATAATGAAATGTAAAAAACTACAACTGAAAAATATTAATAGTAATTGGTTTCTACGAAAATATGAAAAAATATAATATTAGATGATTCGGGGTCGCGACTCTACCCCTGTGTGTTCGCCGGCTGTCAGCTGTCACTTTACTCTGACAGTTCACGAATTTCTTCGTTTAAAAATGTCAACCAAAAATGTCCAAAGACACAATGACCTTACACACGTATGTTTGTAACATCATTGCAAAGACAATAACGATTTTTCCAACAAAGTATGTTCCCAGCAGTTCATAATATTCTAGTTGCCAATTAAAAACCACTTTTGTGTGATTCACAGAAGAGATTTTTTATTTGTCTTCGTATTTATTCAACATTTTAAATACGGTATTTAATTTTTGACGGTCTTCGTGATCGAGACGCTCGACTACGAATCCGGAGGTCGCGGGTTGAAATTCCGGCGTGTGTAAATAAAATTTATTTAATTAATATGTGTTATTTCACATTTAATTCATATAAAATAATATATAGTATCTTGGTGGCACGATCCAGATGTCATACCTTGCTGACTGTAATTTCGTATAACACACTTGTGTTTAACAAAATGATGTTTTTGTCAATTATGCTATCTCTCAGACGATGTGTTTATGTATTTTTTCAAATTTTATGTTAATGGTATAAGTGGTTTGTCTGGAATAGCTACTTATATTCGGAGAATTAGGTTTTTCTCCCTCATGCCACTAAAAAAAGTTTGATCAAGAAATGTGAAGATTTTTTGTTGTTTTACTGTATTTTCTTGTGGCTGAACACATTTCCTTCAAATAAAAATAAAATTGCGTGAGGTTTTTCTGTAAATATAAACAGTAATGTATGTCACTTTGGAAATCGAGTTTTTTAGCCATACTGTCGCAAACTTCAAATATTTATTACTCAACTTGTACCAAACTTAACGCAATGCAAAATATCTCAATGGCTTGATTATTTTGTTAACAAACGATTGCCGTTCATTTAAATATGCGAATAACAGGTTTTAAATGATAAAAACTCCTGAAAAGATAAAAGCGAATGCCCGGTGACAATTGGCACCTCCGGCACACTAGAGGTTAAGGATAAACAGGAGGAGGTGAGAATTTTAAATCTGTAATATTATAAACAAACAATAACACCATTGTCATCTTCCAGGTGAAGATGTCGCCGTCCCGCGCCCCGCTACTGTGCGCGTTGGCCCTGTGCGCCTGGGCCGTCTGCTGCTCGGCACAGCTGTCGGAGAAGCTGGTGGCGCAGAACCCCTGCATCTCCAAGAGCTCCTGCCGAGAGTGCATCCAGACCGCCTCCTGTGCCTGGTGCTCGCAGCCCGACTTCGGAGACCAGCCGCGCTGCTTCCTGCCCGGCCCCACCAACCAGCCCGGCGGCTGCGGCGAGGAGTTCGCCTACAACCCCGTCAGTTATCCCTTCGGTCCTCGATGAGAGGAAACTCACTAAAGGTAGTCTATATTTATTATGGTCCCCAAATGTTACCATTATCCCCTGTAAGTAGCCGAAGATACTAGTATATAAATATTTTTTAATACATTGAGTCGAGTACTCTCTAGCGAGCTGTAACTGTAACCGTATCGCGTTACTATTACCAAAAAATTATAGTATTGACGTGGTTCGTGTGCCTGCCGCATGCGACTTGTCTTGCGCTCGCAACGACCCGACGCTTGTCGGTTTTTGCCGCGAATCAAAGGGCGCTCGCTAATCGCTTGTGGACGTCAAACAGGAGTGTCGTGGCACACTGCGAACAACTCACAACATGTCCCAGTTGGGGATGCCATAGTCCCACTGGCTCGTATTCACTATAAAAAATAATGTTTTTTTTTGTTATGTAATCAATAATATAAATAAAATATTTGCACTTATTAACCCCCGTCAGCCATCTTGTTTTTAATTTATATACTCGTATATTTTTAAATTTTGTCTCTTCTGGCAGAGGCAAAATTGGGATGGTACTTTTTGTAAGATTTTCCTTCATACTCAAACGTATTTTTGACCATTTTCGAAGATGGATTCTGTGGGCATTTAGGTGAAGAGGTATATGTCACAATTCTCTAATTGTTCAGGAAAGGCACAGTTAATTCCACACCACCTTTATTTCTTAAAATAAGACTTTGTATGTATAAATTATAAATGCACAAAATTTTATGCCCAATATGTATCTCTTTACCCCCGACCTTCTTTAGACTTTTTAAAGTAGAACTGCATTCTTAACTCATTTTTGGATATTTCGTGACATAAACTCTTGGATTAAGAATATACATGGAGAGAGAGCCAGATATATTTACCCAACCAATACAAATTTGCGATAAATCACGTTCTCCGGGTTTTTACGTCGTATACCATGAGAGAGAAAGAGACAAGAAAAGTCTTCACATAATATTGCAACACTTCTAAGTATGTAAGGATGTTCTCCGTCCGCGCTAACTTCACATCATCGAGTCGTATAACTTACGTCAACGGATTTTGAGGTTATTTCCTATATTTATGTTGATTCAAAAACTTGCAGTGGTTATACAAATAAATCAAACATGATGGTGATATGTGCTATGCGTGAATGTTCAAATAAAACCAAACAAAGATTATAAAACATCACTTTTCAGAGGTATTTCAACAGTTTTAAATATTTTTGACCGAACTTTAGAATTCTCACGTTATTAATGATATAAAGATATAAAATCAACAAAAAGCTTCCATCATTATTTAGACAAACCCTTCGTTATTAGTGTTGACTTAATGAATCATTTTAATGGTGTATTGATATTGTTTTGTTTAATGTGTTCAAATATGTTTATTAAAAATGTCCGAATTCCATGTGGGCGGTAACTAATAGGCTATTCAACATCCTTTAATATATCTTTGTCTCTTTCTATCGAGTCGGTATAAAGTCAACAATACTGACTACACTGTTTGGCAAAGGTACCTCTTATGCATTCCATATATTCATACTCCAAGCATATACATCTTCACCTAAATGCCACAGAATTATTGTAGGAAACATGCGACAATATTAATTGTGTTTTTATTATAATTACAGGCCAGATGGGCATGAGCGCCGGAGGCGGCATGAGTGGTGGCATGAGTGGCAGTATGAGCGGGAGCTCGTATGAAGGGGGCTCCTTCTCCGGCTCCGGATCCTTCCAGGAGGAAGTTGTGCAGATCAGCCCGCAGAGGGTGCAGTTGGCGCTCAGAATCAGTATGTTGTTTCCATTATATTCATATTATTACATTAATGTTCCAGCAGATGTAGAATGACCTGAAGAGTACAGTTTTAATACTTCCCCTTTGTTTAAAATGACAATAATAATAAATAATATTTTTGTATACTTGTTTAGCCGTTTTTGTGAAAAATCACCTCAAGGGCGCTGTAAAAGAAAATATACAGGAACATACTTACCTGGCAGGTCCTATCAGATAGACACACTTATTAACTTTAAATTTTCATTTAATTTATTTTTTCTAATGATTTTTTCTGATGGTTTTTTTTTTTTTTTTCTGATTTAGGGCATGGGAGCGAGATTAAAAAAATGGACGAATGATAGTATCCAACTATTTTTGGAAAGAAAATCTTCTTGGATAGCATTATTTATTATAGTTCTTTGAACTATGGGAAAAATATTCATTAAGTAATGGAACATCTTCCTGGAGAATAATGTATAATATGCTTTTCCTTGCAAATGTTATATCCTATGGCATAAATTAAGGGGCAAGTTATTGTGATTGATTTTTGGCGTATTTATGACAGCCTTGAAGAGTCCATCATCAGGCCAGATGACAGGGAAACTGCAAGGCTTTCTAAAACGTTGGTTCAAGAAACATCATATATTATCACAGGCCAAAACTTCTAACGATGAAAGTGGAAAGACCTCGAAGCGTTGCCAGGTTATCTGTAACTCGAGAATTGTTTTTTTATTGCAGATGAAGTTTACAAGATGGAAGTGCATTACGCGCAGGCGATGGACTACCCCGTGGACCTGTACTACTTGATGGACCTCAGCAAGTCCATGGAGGACGACAAGGATAAGCTGTCGGCGCTGGGAGACCTGCTCTCCGACTCCATGAGGAACATCACTTCCAACTTCCGTCTCGGCTTTGGCTCCTTCGTGGACAAGGTGGTCATGCCTTACGTCTCTACCGTTCCCAAGAAGTAAGATCATCTTAAATCACTAGCATGTCTTAGTTCTTATGTCTCTTGTACAGGTATTCCTCGAGTTACGACCTTCTCAACTTACGATATTTCGCACTTACAACGGTTGTACAAAAAAAAATCATGTCACAATGCGGTGCAAAATACTTGAGTACTTACTTACAATACTCGGGAGGTATTTTAACACCTCTGGGTAAACTGTCGATTAGTGCTACTCATCGATTAGTACTAGTCATCGAGTAGCCTACATTATCTCCTTCACCACCACTGATTAAGTAACGCTACCCGTCAAGTAAATGTCTGTTTTGACTGTCTTAATTCTATGATTAAAGTTCCTTGACGAGTAGTTACTCAACAGTTTACTCAGAGGTGGTGAAATACCCCCTTTTAGTGAGAATTGCAGTCAAAATTTTACTTTAAGCCATGGTTAGATTGATTCAAAACATCTACACTTTAAACATATAATTCTTTGGACTGTTAGTTTATATTTAATTATTTTCAGAGAAAACTTGCCAAAAACGAGTGGTTAACAGTGATGACATTTTGCATAAAAGTGAGGCTTTTTGTATGTAATACTGTAATGATCGCTGATGTGACCGACAGAATGCTCCTTGGGTAATGCACGCTTTTGTTCGAGGATGTAGAATAAAATATAATCACTTTCTCTTCAATACTTTTTATTGGAAGCATTTATATAATATTATGTATAATTAAATCTTGAACTTAACGTGGTTTACTGCACAGGAGTGCAATGGGATTTTAGATCTGGAATGAATGGAATGGTAATGAATAGTGGGTGCTTTTACAGAATAGCTCTGGTTTTATACCTGCCCATGGGTATGGTCTAACTAAAAGTATCAGAGTCCAAACATGTGCTCTGTGGAATAATATGTGTTAAAAGGAATTTTGACAAGCGATGTTAGGATATAATTTATTAGACAGGGATGCATTTAGGATACAATAGGAGATTGGTAGGAATTTTCAGTGACATGGGTAAGTTGCACAATGCTTGGTGTAACCTTAAGTGACCAGTTAAGGCACCGGTGCTCCATCGAAGCCAGAGTAAAGTTAGCCTCTCAGAAATTAGGCGTGTTGTACAGGGCCCGCAGATACTTCACTACACAACTGCTGACCTTGTACAAATCACAAGTACGCCCACTGTTGAATTTGGCAGCCACCTGTGGTCTGGAGCCCCTAAATACCTGAAAAATACCCTTGGCTCTGTGCAGAAACGGGCGGTCCGTTTGATAGATTCTCCCATCTTAACAAGCGGATTGCAAACTTTGGAGCACAGACGTCAGGTGGGAATGCTGTCCTTGTTCTACAGGTATTTCAATGGAAGATGTTCTGAGGAACTTGTGTCATTGATCCCTTCGGCACCGGTGCATAGTCAGGAAACTCGTCAAACGCGCGCCCAACATTTGTACACGGTTGACATTCAATACATGAGAAGTTTCCTCCCTCCTTCAACATGGGTCTCTTCAAGACCCAAGTTCACTCCTTCCTTTCCTCAAAAAGACGCTCCACACAGCATCCCCAAAGATGACATTGGCCCTAAGGGAAATTATTTCCCTTAAGGCCTCCTGTGTGGAGTTATTGTAAAAAAATATAAAAAAAGTACCAAACTGGTTGGTCACTACACCATTACAATACTGATGGGTCCACGTGGGATAAAGCAAAGATACCTATTATTACAATAAGATATTTTATTAGTCATAAAAAGGTGTTTAGTAAATTTTAGTGTTTAAATTTAAGTTTTAAGGGCTTCCAAAAATTTTAACTTTGCAAGGCGCCGTTTGGTTCAGAGCCGGGCCTGCCGTATGTAAGATCTACTGACATTACCCTGTTTCCTTATGTACTCCTGTGACTCACCCCTGAGATGTTTGCCGTAGGTTAATCCAGCCGTGCGACGGTTGCGTGGCGCCCTATGGCTACAGAAACCATATGGAACTAAAGACCGACACCCAAGAGTTCTCTGTAAGTCTGATCCCCCTTCTCCATCGCAAAGCAGCGTCGGCAGCAACAGAACCTCCTTTCCCGTTGCCTAGACACAAAGAAATTCCAGCCAACACCATTTTGTCCAAAAATTGTTTTTTTTATTATTTATCAACTTTTTGTTTCTTACATTATTTTTTTTACATTACCTACCTCACTAGGTCATAAAAACCTGTTCTGAGGTAAGTGACAGTGAGTACAAGTAGAATAATTATAAAAAAATTATGATATTTGTTACACAATGTTAGACGATGCAACAGATACTGACCGTAAAACTCTCTTGATACCATATAAGATACATTGACAGTAGGTAAAGTTGCAAAGCACTAAATCCTATAATTATTTACTCTAATGGTTTACTCTTAGAAGATTATTTTACAATTGGACATAGTTCTGCCGACAAGAGTATGTACTATTCAGAGAGAATTAATCATGTTAATATTATATTTTATTGCCTAAATGGATAACACCTAATGTTGTTTCAAAGTGTAATTCAATACAATATACTAACCTAAAAGTTTTCTTTACAAATTACGAAAATAATGTTCTTTCAAACCCACTTGACTCTAAAATTACAATTTAATTTTATTTTATTGAATCGCTTTCTTCACTTCTCTGTTTCAACACTCTTTTTTAATTCAAACGAAATGGCATCAATGAATGTTTCAAAGCTCCACAGCTTATGTTAGAAATAACAAGATGGGCTTAAAGTAGTTACGTTGACCTAAAAATTACAAACGTAAAGATCGGTGCAAATTTCATGACACCACAGCTCACCGTTCATACAGTTTTTGCTGCTTCAGAAACAACCAGATTTTGTACTCTATACTTAAGATAAAACACACAAATCTTTTAGAAAAAGAGTGAGTAGTGCAACGGAACTCAGTTTAGATTGTTATTTTAATCAATTTTATATTCAACTTTGTATACTAAACTCATTTTTGGTAATTCTGTGGGTTGAGTCCGTTTTGTCAAACTACACATATTTAATATTGTAACTTTAACTATAAATTAAATGGACTATATGGCTTTGACTGGAATCCCATTGTATATTCTGGTCACGAAACCATCTCCTTCTTCCCAATTTTTTCGCCTGTACCTCCTTATGTTTATTCCCTATTCGGTGTTTTAATATCGGGGTGTATGGTACATAATATGTATTAATATTTAATACATATTATCTCTTCTCTATTATGTCTGTCTTCTATTCTACTTTAGATTATAATCTACATGTAGCGTATCTCGTTTTCAGAATTTTCTTGAGATTTGTATTCTTGACTCTGGGAGGCAATTTTTTCTCTAAATTCTAACATGTAATATAAAAATTACCAACCGTGTTTTTATGAATGTTATCATTATGTATTACGATTTAGGGGAAAAATTGCTGTAGTTTTATTGAAAGCATTATTCTTGTCTTGATTGTATTTAATATTGCTTGAAACGCATGGAAGTAAATTGTTTATCTTGCAATGAGATTTCTTACAGGGAGAATTGAATTCTGTTTTCTTTATTATATATATATATCTGTGGTGAATTAACATTGAACAGGAGATTATTGGAATTAAAAATCAGTCATCATCTGGTGGCTGATGGAATCTATTCACAATCAAGAGAATCGATCATTCTGGTTACCGATAGAATCTATGGTTCTTAATTAGTCAGGACAATAAAATATTCTGGTGACTGTTGAAATCTGTGGTTCCAAATCAGTCAGGAGAAGAGAGTATTCTGGTGACTGGTGGGTTATAATACTGCGCATGAGTTGGATAGTAGCACCGACACGCACCACTTTGCCGTAAGTTCTCCCGCTAAAATGCGTACAAGCAACTTAACACCGGACACTGCATGCTGGCCGCTGCGCAGATCACAAATTCACAGACTTGTGCATACTTTGCGCAAGTTTACATTCTTTTGGAAAATGCATTTTTTTGTTTACTAATCTTTCAGCTGACGATACTAATTAGTCGGAGGCTTAGAATCACAGAGGCCTATCTTATATATAAAATAAGCAGAGATAGGCCCCCTGTGATCCTAGACCCATGTAATTATAATTTGCTTTTTTGTAATGGTTTCTTATTAATCACTTTTATAGTAGCTTGTGCTTAAACTTTAACTTGTTACAGGGTCCATCAGAAATAATATTGACTGTTTTAGCATTTTACTAACTTTTATTTTACTAACGGGTTAATAATTGCCTTCCAAATACCAATTCCTTTAATTATGAATCCCAAATCACAATATCCTGCTGCTGATATTGCACTTATCAAATAATATTATAATTGAAGTTATTTTACATAAGAATATTAATGTTTAATCAACAAGTCCTTTACAATTTAATTTTCCAATACATATTAAATCACAACTACATACTGGAAATGTTTAATAACATATTCACTTAATAAATTAAATACAGTAAATGATAATGGATGGAACTAATCATAATCCATTTTTCTTTCTACTTACGTTTACTAAACAATAAAAAAATAAGGTAACATTCATTAAAAAGCACTGAAAATAATTTTATTTTATAATTAATAAAATCATTCAATATTTCGTTGCGTAATCTTTGTGTCTATGTTGCTGATGATATCTTTGCTGCGTACAGGGCCAAGTAAGGAGTGCCGCCGTATCTGGTAACCTGGATGCACCCGAGGGAGGCTTTGACGCCATAATGCAGGCAGTGGTGTGCCGTAGGGAGATCGGCTGGAGAGAGAAGGCGCGCCGTCTTCTGGTCTTCAGCACGGATGCTGGCTTCCACTACGCTGGAGATGGCAAAGTAAGAAAATCTAAATATTTATGTAATAATTAAATTAAAAATATATCTGGTGCTATCTTTTTAGATATTTTAAATATAGGTTATTAATTAAAAATGTGTGTATTAAAATAGTTTAATTATTGTCACATCATCTTCTGTAAGTAAGTCAAGGTATGTACCCAATGTTTCTAAAAATGATTTCCACAGTGAGGATTATTATTTGACACTTTGATGCAATCAAAAATATTTACCAAAACGTTTCTTTACTTACGACATGATAAAATTCAATGATCAAAATACTCACATATGTCCTAGTGCATTTGTGCAATCTTGTCTTAGGTTGAATCCGCGGTGGTAAATCACAGACCTTACGGATGATTATTAAGGTTATCGATGATAAAATTGATTGAAATCTAACAAAATACGTTAATATTTTTAAAATACCCAAATATTGTATAAATAGGGTTTCATATATTTTTTCATTGAATCCAATGTAGCTGGTAATGAGTTTCATTAATGTAAAAGTGCAATCTGCAATAGTATTCATTAACCACACTCTTTTTAACCTCTAACCACAGCATTTTGATAAAATGGTTTCGATATATTTTTTTCCTGCTGTCATAAAAATGATGTCATACATTCATCATTCGTGCTTCCTTCAAGTTGAGCTCAAATACATATGTACATAATATATTCATATTGAATGTCAATGATAACTTAATTCTGTTTTGAATATTGTAATATGTATGTATTCTATTTTGTTATTTTCTAGTTGGGAGGTATTGTTAAGCCCAATGACGGAAGTTGCCACTTGGATGGACAAGGAATGTACACTCACTCTTCCCTTCAGGACTACCCCAGCATATCTCAAGTTAACCTCAAAGTAAGTTCAAGGATTTAGTTTTTATCTTTTCGTATTAATGTTACAAACTTTTCAAGGTTAAAAGGAGATACCACGGTTTCACTGTCTACAGTCAGCTGGAACTCTAATAAAATACTCATGTCTGTTCACAGTCAACATTATGAACATGTTACAAAAATAAGAAAAAAAAAACTGTCTATAGTCGACCCCAGCAGAGCGCCATCGTTAGTCATCGACAAAGAATGTTTATCTTGCTAAAATCTTTCATAATTATCCTTCTTCTCACATGTCTTGCTTGAATACGAAAAAAACAATAACAGAATATTTCCAATGAAATATCCATGAGAAATTGAAGAATGTACGTTCTTTCTAAATCATACTCTTTTATCGTGTTGAATTAAACCATTTGATTCATGAATGGTCACAGTTGATTGATAATTGTTTAATGAGTGAAACTGCAACACGCAATGCCCACACAATGACTTAGACGGATCTCTCGATTTTTATTATATGCACATTAATTGGATTCCAGGTGAAAGAGAATGCCATCAATGTGATATTTGCGGTGACAGCTGAGCAGATCTCGGTGTACGAGAAACTGAGGGAGCACATTGAGGGCTCCTCGGCTGGAACTCTCTCCGCCGACTCCAGCAACGTTGTGGACCTCGTCAAGGAACAATACGACGTAAAACACAAAATTTATATACTTCTCTCTCTATCTCCTCAGTGAACTTCCCATTGACTTTCCCTTCCGATTCGACTTATCGATTCCTCCGAATTGTACTACACTAATAAACCTATGATGGAAAGAACAAGTAAAACCAAATGGCAGAAACTAAACTAGCTACAGATGTAATTTCTCGCCACAAGGAAGAAAGAGCATTCTACTATTTTTCTGCATTTTTAACTCTTTTTAACCATTTGAGGTTACCTACCCAAGTGGTTTAATTTAAGAACTGACAAATATTAATTTTTCGTTTCTTTCTTTTTTTTCTTCAGAAAATCTCTTCTTCAGTAGAGATGAAGGACAACTCCTCCAGTGCAGTGAGGGTCAACTATTACTCCACCTGCAAGGGATCCACCCGGGAAGCCACCAACAAGTGCGATGGCCTGAAGGTTTGTGCACATCATCGATAATTTTGACCGTGATCAAAACGCAAAAAACATGGAGAAAATAATTTTGTCAACAAATGAGATTCCTCATCTCGAGTGTATGTATTTTTCAGGTCGGAGACATGGTGACGTTCACAGCAGAGATAGTGGTGACATCTTGCCCCAAGGATCCTAACGAGTGGAACCAGGTGTTCCAGATCTACCCCGTGGGAATCAACGAAAGCCTTATCATCGACCTGCAGATGCTGTGCGACTGCCCTCGCGAGAGGCCAGGTCACCCTGTGAGTACCGCACTCATATTATAACCTTACCTTGATAGTGACCAAGGCAGTATCTAAAGTATTAGTACGCTAAGCCGTCTTCTGTACACGATTCGAAAAATTACAAATGCTAATTTTTGCTCATACGTAAAAAAATCTGAAATTTTGTCCCGATTACGCTACTTTACGATTTACTCACTTTGTCCCTTTCGACGTGTGTGTAAAGACTAAACTGTTTACTAGTCATTTTGTTATTACTCTTGATCGGGGTTGGAAGAAATTGCCACCAGCCAATAAACCAACCTTTGTAATCTATTTCATTTGTTAGGTTGATTGTTAAAAAAGTTATGTAAATCCCATTTGGTTAAGTGACACAATTTCCGATCAATTTTTTTTTTAAATGCAGGTAAATTTGCACCAGTATGCTTTTATTTCTGTTATTTTATAGAAGCCACAACTTCTAAACAATTATGGTAGTGTGGATTAGTTGATACTAGACACAATCAACAAAATGGAGATCTTAACAAAAGTTTGATTTCCTGTCAAAATATGCGAGTATTTTCTATAAAATATTTCTTATTCTTCTGGTCTCTCCTATCGTAGATAAAGCCCGGAACAACTCATAATAGTCACGTAAGGTTTAAAGCTATAAAGTGTGCTGTCTTCCTCTACTACATCTTTCATCATTCTTAATCCGCTGGATTATCAGCGGCGGTAATCTTTTACCTGTGTCTCCTCCTTGTACCGGTCGCTATAAAATATAATATGTTTGTGATAAATTAATTTCAGGGCTTTGAATTACTCTCGGATACCCACTGCAACGGTTTCGATACGTACGCCTGCGGAGTGTGTGAGTGCGAGCCGCTCCACTTTGGAGGCTTCTGCGAGTGCTCCGCCCAGGACGTGTACGGGAGCGGGGCCTCCGGGGCCACCGGGGGCTGCCGCCAGGGCAACTTGACCACGGTGGACTGCTCCGGGAGAGGAAACTGCGTGTGCGGACAGTGCGAAAGCGAAAGGAGATCGAGCCCAGATGAGGTGAATTGTTGATTCCGCAATTTATTTAAAGAAAAATTTAAACAAATGCTGACGGGCCGAGTATCGGCGGTTAACGGAGACCGTTCAAAAGTAACAATTGACGGCATTTTTTGTTGCCCTCCAAAACATATTGTATTATGTAAATCAATCAGCGAGCATATTCAAGGTAGTAGAGCTCCTTTACTAAAACTATTGGGTGTTTTTTTTTAGCACATTTCGGGCAAGTTCTGCGAAAGCGACAACTTCTCGTGCGACCGCCATAACGGGCTCCTGTGCTCGGGTGAGGAGCACGGCAAGTGTGAGTGCGGGCAGTGCCACTGTCAGGACGGCTGGAGCGGGCCTGCCTGCGACTGCCGCGCCACCAACGACAGCTGAAATTCTTGTTTCATCCTCAAGTCTAATCTTTGGGCGATCTCTTTTCCTCTATTCCAACCAGGCCGCCATAAGATGTTTATAAGTCGAAATTTATTTTGGTTCCTGTACGAAAATTTATCTATTTGTGAGTTAAATCTCTCTTAAAATATTGCATGACTTATCTGACTGACTGTTACTTTAAAAAGGTGGCGGAGAGGTGTGCGGGGGACACGGAGAGTGCGTGTGCGGACAGTGCGTGTGCGGTATGGGAGAAGAGGGGCGCTACTCTGGACGATTCTGCGACAAATGCCCTGTAAGTATACCAACATAATCTAATTTTGCTTTATTTCGACAAACTATTAACAAATTTGTCTTTCTTCAACGCTAATGCATTAAGGCGATGCAATCCAAAATAATGCAAAATCATGTTTTTGGTTTAAAAATTTGATCACATAGAAACAATCTGTAAAATCTTCTACTCACAAACCTTTTTTCGGATTTCATTTTATTGTATAATGTGGCAAATGAGGTTTTTTACACTCTGACTGGAAAAGATTTGAGCTTCACAAACAAACAAAAAACACGCTTTTAGGTAATGTTTTTTTTGTTTAAATCGAAACAGGCGGCCGGCGTCAAGTGTCAATTTTAAGCTTATCACCACCAGCATAAGAAAGAAGTGCATGATTTTGTTCGACTTGGTTCGATTGGATCCCCTTAACCTGTCGTGTGCCGGCGGTGCCTATAGGCACCGGGCATTCATCATTATCTTATCAGGAGTTTCTATCCTTCAAAACCTGTTGTTCGCATATTTAAATGAACCGCTTATCGCTTGTCAACAAAGTGATCAATTCATAGAGATATTTTGCATTGCGTTAAGATCGGTACAAGTCGAGTAATAAATATTTTAAATTTGCTTTATTTGGAAGGAAATTTATTCAGCCACACAAAAATACAATATAAACCACAATAAAATCTTTACATTTCTTAATCAATTTTTTTTTAGTGAGGGAGAAAAAAACCAATTCTCCAAATATAAATACATAGCTATTCCAGAAAAAACCACTTGTGGCATTAATATACAATTTGAAGAATACATAAACACATTTTCTGAGAGGATAGTATAATTGACAAAAACATCATATTAAGATATTACAGTCAGCAAGGTACTACGGAAGTTGTACCTTGCGGGAATCCGGCATTTAATTAACTTTTATTACTTTGGCCAGACCTGCCCGGGAAGATGTGCCGAGTTCAAGGATTGCGTGCAGTGCCAGATGTACAAGACGGGGCCCCTCACGGAGGAGGAGTGTGCCTCCAACTGTACCTTTGTGCCCATCGGGGTTCAAGTTGTCGAAGGTATGTTATAATAGAATCACATGAATATTTATTCCCTTACCCCTTTGTAGAATTTATTATTTATTAACAATCTAGTGAACCTATTCAATGCTGGCATGATGAAATATGCAACACAATACATCGTCAATTCCACCATTTAGCCATCACCATTGCCAATTTAAACCCACTTTTAAATGTTGATAAAACTGATATTTATTGGTCAATACCTCAGACTTATATTTTCCTAATATTTTCTTTAAATATGTATATGGTAAAATTCTCCTTTTTTATGTCAGTTACTATTTCTTTTATATAATTCCTTGAACTTTCTTTTCACCGAGCTTTTAAATTATGATATTAAAACATAAAAATAGAACACAAAAGTTTATTGAAAACGAAAATAAAAAAATAAAAATAAAAAGAAAATTATGCTTGACACAAATTTTTTTCCACACAAACTCCATGCAGTCCCTTTTTACACTGCGGGCAAATCAAATTAGATCTTTACTTTACTGCGCTGCCATCCTTATTGCTGCATACCACGCATTACCTTAAATTACACCCTGATAATTTTTCTAAACCGAAATTCTTCCTCGGTGTTGATGTTGTTGAAGGTATTTCAAGAAGATTTTTTTTACACGGAACCTGATGTATTAAAATGGTTTAATTATTTTTTATATATTTGAATATTATAAAACGTGAATCAAAGAAACAGTTGAGATCTTCATAGTTATGTCAACTGAGGATCTTAAACGTGTCAAGAATACCTAGTGAAAATCGTTAGGAGCTTTATTTTGTAAATATTCTAAGTCAGTGTTTTGATCTTTCAGCTAACGAAGAAAAGGATGAGAACCTGTGCGCCTACTACGACGACGAAGTTTGCAGATTTGCCTATGTGTACGCCTATGATGAGAATGACAAAGTCATCATCAGAGCCCAGCAAGAGAGGGAGTGCCCTCCTCAGGTAATTATCATTTTTTATACATACACACTGTAATCATTTTTTTATTGGTCAACAACTAAACAAGTGCAGGTTGTTTCAAACTTTCTTCGCATTTAACACTGTCACAATTCAATGATTAGCGCCATTTTGTTTTTTTGACATTTGGACGGTCCCCGTTAAACGCCGATAGTCGGTCCGTTTCAGCGTTTGAATAAATTGTGATCAGATGAAAAGCATAACGGTTATGTTGTCTTGCTTGTGAGCTGATTACAATTTATTCAGACGCTGAAAGGCACCTAGAATCGATGTTAAACAGGGATCATTAATATGTCAAAAAAACAAAATGGTGCCAATTGTTGAATCGCGACGAAAGTTTAAAACACCCCAACTTTAATCGACTTATATTTCCATCAACCAGACTGTCGTGAATCCGTGGAGAAGGGCATCTTTGTCTATTCAATAACCCATTGAGAAAATTTAGGATGAACCATAACCTCTAAACCCCATGAAAGCTGGGAGTGAATCCATTTTTGTTGGAATTATTAAATTGATTAATGTCTTTTGTTTCCTTAGGTCTACATGTTGGGAATAGTGCTGGCTGTGATTGCCGCCATCGTGCTGATAGGATTGGCGCTGCTTATGCTGTGGAAGATGGTCACATCCATCCACGACCGGCGAGAGTTTGCTCGCTTCGAAAAAGAACGCATGATGGCCAAGTGGGACACTGTACGTAGCAAAGTGTCAATAATTATTTTTTTTACAAAATTGGGGTATAGATGCAATAGTTAAGTGAGTAGGTAATTTCAGTTTCTACCCAGAGCCATGTGATGAGTTTGAAATTGTTTATCATGTTCTTTTTTTTAAATGGTTTGAAAAAACAAATGAATTCCAAAGAAATGTCTGTTGTCGAATTGGAGGGAAAATTATTATTGAAGAAGCTGGTATTTAAAATGGATTTGATTTAATAATGTTGAATGTTTGTTTTCTAGGGAGAGAACCCCATCTACAAGCAAGCGACGTCTACCTTCAAGAACCCCACGTACGCCGGGAAGTAGAGACGCAATATCATTGTTCTAACGATAATCTCATTAATAATCTCGTGATGTGTTGTTTTTAGGACATCAACTGAAAATTATTATTCTGTCCAGACTGTCTCTTTTCACTGTCATCCTCGATAACCTACTACACTCATCATCTTGCATTTTGTTTGTGTTCATAATGATACTTATAATATTAATGAATCGTATTTTTTTTTATAGAAACATGCTTTTTGAAGTGCCTTAAAAATGTCCTTGTTTCTGCACTTATTGATAAATCAAAATTGTGATCAGATATCCAATATTACATACATGTACTAACGTCAGAGCTTCCAAACACACTTCCCTCGGGTTATTTTTCCTCAAATCGGAAAGACCCTATCAACTTCTTGAACCATTGTGCCAAATACTGAATACTTAACAGTGCGAGATAATGCCATAGGAAAACTGATAAAAAGATTACAATAAGAACAGCAATGAGAGAAAAGAGAGTATAAAAGAGGACTTTTAAATGTTCTGCCTTACTTTAATTAGGTTTTAACTTTTAGTCATGATCTAGAATAATAAGGAAACTCGAATAGATTCACTGTTTAGTATATTGATGGTATGTAATTTTTTTAGAGAATATTAAATGTATGTTAATATGAATCGTCGTCTTTGATGAAGATAGTCACATTTAATACAACTCACATTTATTAAAATTGCTATCATTATTTTTTTTTTTAAATTCAATAACAACTTCAATTATCTCAATTTACTTGCGTAAAAGCCTCATTTCACCACATGTATGCAAAATAGAATTGCTAAAATTAAATATAATTTTTGTATACATACTAAAAATTATTTCTCTTTAACCCTTAGGAGTCGGGTAATATTTAGAAAATATCTCAAAGCCGAATAAAAAATTGTACTTGAAAGAATATAGCTGCTACAGTGTTAAAATTTTTACTTTGGAATTTTCATGGGTAGTAACGAAATGTGTTTAAAAAGTTCAAAAATCTAGCAGTCCACACTACAAATTGCAGTACACCTCGGGGTAGTCATAATTTCATTGGACTGCTATTGTAGATAGTTGCTCTCTAAGGGTTAATACAATGCAATCGTCTTAATCCTCTGTATGAAAATCTCGAAAATATGTAATAAACTTGCTTGTGTATACACGAATTTGTAAATGTCAAACTTGTACCGAAAAATTCCACTTGGTGTGAATGACAAAGTGCTGACTCCAAACTTATTTTTTTTACTTTCTCACTTACGAGAATGCTATGTTTGCTGACCTCATTTTTAATACTGTCATATTATACAATGTGGAATGAGGAAAGGCATGTCTGCCAAGCATTTTACACAAATAAATTAAAATATGAATTATAATTATTAAATAATGTGAACAATGAGTTGACGTTTGACGGTGGTTATTTGAATCTCCCTAGAATAATGCGAGACTTAATTTATTTGCTTTGTATTTAAAGCATACCAAATAATTACTAAATCTTCTATTTAATGTTTTGTGTGTATGGTATTTGATAGTTTATTATTTAATTAATTTAGAATGTTAAAGAGACAAGCACAAATAATAATAATATTGTAATTGGCAGCATTGTGGTAACAATATATTGTTTTAAATTTTACCTTTTTGAAATTAAACCCTGTTATTATGTGTTGTGAATTTTATGAAAAAAAAACAATATTGAAAATTAATTTATTGACCGTGCCACATGATTTTGTATTTTTTGATATTGAGAGCAATATTTATAGATATTGTAATTTTAGAAAAAATACTTACTTTAATTTAATATAAAGTAGGCACTGATTTTGCTTAACATATTAATCTTAAATTAGTTTTATTGATGTAATAAATTGTGTAAGTGTGAATGTGCCTTCTAATAGCCTTCCATGTGCCATTATTATACTTAGTATGGATCTTCAACCTAAATCTCGAGGCCTTTTTTTTAGCCTTTAAATTAAAATTTCATAAAAAAACAAAATACAAACTGTGCATTTTACAAGCACTTTTACTTTTGTACATACTCTAATTTTACCCACATTTCGGTAATTCTTTGCCAAAATAATGTTTTACAATGAGGATAAGAATCACCTTGACTTGAATATTTTTTATAGATCTGCTTGTAACAAAAGTGTTGCTTTGTAATGTAATGATTGAGTTTAACCATCGAATTAAACTAAATTTAAAAACCAACCAATGTGTCTTTATCTCTACTGTTCGATTCTGTGTTTTTTCTAGAAGGTAAAAATTATTCCCAAATATATATCTTCGACATTCTAATAGGGCAAACTAAAATGAAATATCTGGGGGATATTACCTGGAACACAAATTAAAAAATGGCCTGATTTATCTCACATGAGAAGTTTTTTCAAAACGGCGCCTGGCGCAGGTAAAATTTTCTTTCAAACAGAAGATCGGTACCAACTCGTATCGAGTATAAGACGAGAGGTGTGGGTTTTTTCCGTCCATGAATGGTTTGTTTATTTTATTTTTATACCATTTATATAAAAGTACTGTGATAAAGTACTATCAACGCCTTGGCGATTCGCCTCCTGGAGCGGACTGCTCCAGTTGCGCCTGCACAGAACCATCCCTGGTCACAAAATGGGAAATATGTTAAGTAAGTTTAATGGTAAGTACCATCAAAAATAAGAATTAAAAATATCAGTAAAAATTTATTGTCACAATGAATTTCAAGGAAACACATTTTTGTGTTGATTCCGTGGTAGAGAAATGCAAATAAATAGTCTCTTCGAAGGGACTGGTTTGACAGATGATGTCATACGCACAAATAATATCAATAGAGCAGAACTTAATTTGACATTATACATTGTACTTATCCTGCAATGTTTTTCCCATGATATTGTGGCATAAAATTAACCACCAGAAAAGCCAATCCTGTCTCATTGAGTGACTATCCTTGTGACGTGTTCAATTGTCAAAGAATGTAATTTACGTCTCTATTATATTTTTGTTCATAATTCTAATTATCTAGAAAAAGAACCAAAAAAGTAGTTGCATTGACATTTCATACCTAAAGAATATTCTGTTTGCTTGTTGTACGGGAAACAAAGTATAGAAAAAAATCATTAATATAATTGATGAAAATGTGCTCAAAAATATGAAAAAAATTGTCTATCTTGAACATTTGCTTAATTTGAGATCGTAGCAGATGATAAGTTATTATTTAGAAGTAGCCACTACCTATCTAATTAAATATAATTATTATTACAGTAAGATTTAACTGGTGAACCTAATCAAACACTCTTGTTAAACAAACAAACTTTGATAAGAGTAATGGTCTAATGGTTCTAATGGATAAGAATCAAGAAAATCATCGTACGACCAAATTATAAAGTGCTGTCATTCCGACAGTTGTCGGCGCTGTTCGTAGTTGATTGTTGATTCGTCTGTCAAGGGTGTCAACGGTTGTCATGGCGACATCGCAGCCGCAAACCGCATTCAAATGTAGTAAAATCGTGCTGCCAAACGAAGTTATAAGTGGCGCAGTGATTGTAAATACCGAAGGGAAAATATGCAAAATAATAACAGCCGAAGAGCAATGGAAAGCGCTTCCGAAAACTTTAAAAATTATAGAGGTCAGTCGTCAATTTACCGTTATCTCAAATAAAGAATAATATTGTCCTCGTTTTAACCTTCAAACAACCTTTGACGTTTGTCCAGTGGCTCTAAACATTTCAATGTAAAATTACGCAGGTAAAGAACTTTATAACAAAAATAAAACTTTTATGAATAGGTAAGTACCCGAGTTAAAAGTAAAGTATGAGCTTATGTTGGAGGGAACCGAATATAATTTTAATTTGTCTACCTACTGGAAACAGTTCAAATTATTGTGTTTTCTTTAGGTGACCCGTGGGGTTCTGATGGCTGGGGTGGTGGATTCCCATGTCCATGTGAACAGCCCAGGACGCAGCGAGTGGGAGGACTTCCCTTGTGCTACCAAGGCTGCTGCAGCTGCAGGTGTCACTACCATTGCGGACATGCCTCTGTAATTTTTAATATTCTTTATCATTTATAATAATTCACATCGAGATTTACCCGTCAAAACATAATATCTCTGACCTACAATCAGTTCTCTTATCTAGTGACAGCCAAAATAGAGTTATCAAAACTCATTACTTTCAATTATGAAAATAATGAAAAAAACTGAATTTTCTTAAAATTCCATGCTGTATTCTAACTTTTACAATCCACTATTCAATTGAAATTTTTAGTATAACCAAACCAATTAGATAATTATACTTGTACATAATTTAAAAAACCTTAGAAGATTTAACCCGGATTTAAATTTTTGTTTTTTTTTTTTAAGGAATTCAATACCTTCCACCACGACCCTTGAAAATCTGAGAGTGAAAGCAGATGTGGCACGGGGAACTGTGTATATCGATGTAGCTTTTTGGGGAGGTGTTGTTCCTAATAACCAGGTAATAATATTCTCAACTGCATATTTAAAAATCTATAAAATAAGACTACTAAAATACGGCAACAATAATTTCTTGAAAGGTTCACTGGAGACTTCAAATTATAAATATGTCAGAAGAAGTATACCGTGTTGTTTTCAAATTACAGAATGATCTTGTGGAAATGATTGCAGCTGGAGTTGTTGGATTCAAGTGTTTTCTATGTCCCAGCGGGGTAGATGAGTTTCCAAATGTTACCGAGGAAGATTTAGAAAAGGCTTTGCAAGTCTTGGAAAAAACTGATTCTGTTTTAGCAGTGAGTACCACCCATTTTTAAAATATTTAACACATTAATATTATAGAGTAGGTACCTTTTTTACCATTTTGATACATTTTTAGTTCCACGCAGAGTGCGATTTAGATGAGCCGTGTAAAGAATCGCAAGAAAGTGAGTGTTTTATATTTTCAACGACAATTGTGAGTTGGTTGCATTAGGATATTGGTACAAAGTAAATATTATCAATTATTTTCCAGATCCAGAAGAATATAAAACCTATTTGGCGACTCGGCCCCCAGAAATGGAACTGAAAGCACTCAAATTGATCATGAAGATGACCGAGAAATATAAGTAAGCATCACCATCTTCTTATTTTCATGAATCTTCTTGTGTCCAGCTAGTGTTGGGCATAGGCCTGCAGTTTTTCCAATTATTGAGGGTTGTTACCCATCTGAAACCAGAATTTCCTTAATAATAATAATAATAATAATAATAAAAGTTTTATTCCGGAAGGTATGCAGGAGTTAGTGCAATGCAATACCTTCCATAATTGATATCAATACATTGTAATAATAATAGTAACAAAATAATAATGAACAGAAATTCATAAGAAATAAATAAATAAGTAAATAATAAATTAAAAACATATGAAAATAAAATGATAATAATGATGATAAAAAAAAAAAAGAAATAAATAAAAAAAAAAGAAATAAATAAAAAAAATAAAAAAAGTAAAAAATAAATAAAGAATATAAGTAAGAAAATATTAATGGAGTATATTAGGCCTCATTTCTACAAAACGCCATCAAGAGGGAGTCCATCCTGGCAGCGTTAAGATTGATGGGGCCAATAATTTACTCCAATGCGCTTCTATGCTTGAGTTTGGGATCTGACGGGATTCCATGATGAGGTTATTTCTGGAGTTGTTAATCTTAACATCTTAACCTTTATTGATATTGATTAGTCCCTTAATATGTCTGCAGAGCCCGTTACCACATAGTGCACGTGTCGTCAGCCCAGGGCGTGCCCTTGTTGGACGAGGCCAGGGCGCGAGGGGTGCGGATCACGGCAGAGACGTGTCCCCACTACCTCACGCTGCAGGCGGAAACCGTGCCCCACACGGCCACGCAGTTCAAATGCGCGCCCCCGGTCAGGGACTTACGAAACAGGGTTGGTTTTATTATTCATTTCTAACTAACTATGTCGTTTCACTGCAAGGGTAGGTAGACAAGATGGACCGCCATACAACTCTATCTAGGCATAGACATAAAATACAAGACACTTCATATTCATACAAATCTTAGGAAAAATGTAGCACCACTAATGTTGCACCACTAAATGTTTCACACGCGTATGAAAAGGATAGCCATTCAAAGAATATGTGTGTGCAGAAGAGATAGCTATATGAAGCGTGTTTCGAAGGTATATCTCGTTGACTTGGTTTAGTGCAACCAGGCGCGTTGTCTCATTAACGTATCTACATTATTTAATTCATCTAAGTATCTAGGCACACTCCTTGCTTTCTGTTATTCTGACTCTTGGCTTAAAATGACTTCCTTTCAATATTCAAAACATGTATTATTTAAATCTTCTGACTAACAAACTAGACGCATGTCTATATACTAGTAATAGAATATTGCATACAGTGCTGAATTTAATGTTAAAATAAAACATATTATGATATTTATATGCCTACATTACAATAAAAAAATCACACACAATGCACATAGATACAATGCAATTGTAATATTTGATTACATAAAACAATAATATTTTTAACAACGAAATCTATAACTTAAGAAGTGACTGTGGATATTGTTGATTTAATGTTATAGGAAGAGTTGTGGGAATGCATAAAGCGAGGCGGTATAGATATGGTGGTGTCCGATCATTCCCCGTGCACTCCGGTGCTGAAGACAAAGAGCTTCCTTCAGGCGTGGGGAGGGATCTCTTCACTGCAATTTGGTAAGTACAACTGCAAGTTTGGCTTACACATTACCCGGAATCTTTTGAAAAGGTTTGAGGGAAATTAAAGTTGTTCACTGTTAAAAGGAGGGTTAAACAAAAAACCGAATACATGTGAAATAATTGTGTTTAATAACCACAAACCTAAACCATTGAACCTAACCTAAAATTTCGTAAATTATTCCGGATAATATGTACTTAAGTCTTACCCAAGTTTATTTTTATTTAATGCTGTACTTAGAGCTAAGTAATATTCTTCTGTAAACAGATTTAGAATTAATTGACTGTTATTGAAAAATAATTTTCTTAACTTTATTGATTATTGTTGATGCTATAGATTATTTGTCGAATTTTTATTTGTGATTTGTTCAGGCCTCCCCCTGATATGGACCCGCGCCGCAGCCCTGGGGCTCAGTCTGTCGCAGGTGTCCACCCTGATGAGCGTGGCCCCCGCCCGCCTCTGCTCGCTGCAGGGCTCCAAGGGGGCTATCCAGGAAGGCTTGGATGCAGACCTCATTGTTTTTGATCCCGACGATTCTTTTGTGGTCACACAGGATTCCATACTGTACAAGAATAAAGTAAGATGATTTTTTTCTTTTACTTGAAATATTTTTTTGTCATGTTTATTTTTCTAGCCTTGTTACAAATAACTTTCCATGACAAAACTTTTAATTGCTCTAACAGATGGCAGCACTATGACTTTGTCCATTGAAGACGTTATACAAACAACAATGAGAGAAATTTTCATACACATAGCTTTTGGTTCCGCCATGTTTGTTCTGTCCATCATTGTTCTTCGGTAAAGCAGTTTCCTTCCCCCTAAAACAGCCATCTGGTAGTGATGATTTGACAGTTTAATACTTCAAAATGCTTTTTTAGGTATACATATAATTTAACAATCATCATTATTCAAGAAATGTCTTCAATTGCATATTTAATATTTTAAAAGTTTATCTAAGATATGTACCAAATTATTTAAGTCATCAATTACAATTGTTGTAATCACAACACTCTGTACAGATGGCAGCGCAAAGTATGTAAAGATTATATTAAATATATATTAATTCATTCTTAGTGCTTTTAGCGTTGTAATGGAAGGTTAATTATGTATTTTATTTCAGGTGTCTCCGTACCTCGGAATGAAGCTGAGAGGAAAGGTCTTGAAGACCTTCCTCCGCGGGCAGCTGGTATACGATGAGGGAGTATTTTCTGATCAGCCTATTGGGAAACTTCTACTAAAATAAAATTAAAACTTTGCTTCAATACATACATATAAATCAAATACGTAATGTCTTCCATTAAGTTAATATTACTTTTGAATATTGACTGCCAGAATAAAGTGCAATATGTACTAGTTTTAAAATTTAGAAGATGGCTTCTTCTATTCACAACATAACATGATTTTTTATTTAATTTAGGATTTCATTATCTCCTTTTTGTTGTAAAAGCTTGTCGTGTTGAACTATCGACATCTTGTACCTTTAAACATGCTGTACAAATGTTTCCGAAAAATATGGTACTATCTGTCTTGATGGTAATAGGTAAGTATGTATATTTCGTGATTTGGCGAAGAGAGTAGATAAGCTTACAAGGAGTAGACACAAAAAATTCTTATCACAATGCGAAAAGACGTTGGAAGCACGCACGCGTCAATGGCAACAAATTTAAACACAGCATTGTTATCAGGTTTATACTGAATTTGCCTTCAAAATGTGAAATTATTACAGTGAAATCTGTTATTCACACTTCAATACTCTATTACAATGACGTTACAAATATATAGACACGTTGTAGTGCTCTCAAAGTGGCAAGCAAAAACTACGCTAGTTGGTGTGCTCAGTGTTTAAGCCGATTTAGTACTAAATTGCCACGCGTTGCTTAAGGTCGTTTATTATATCTAATCAAATTACCAAAATAAGTGCAAAAATGCCCTCGTGTGTGATGAGAAAGTGTTTCACTTAGACTGCAAAGACTACTAAACGCCAAGAAAAACATTTCATTTCTAAGTACGCGCAAATTACTTATTATTATAGACAACACAACTATCTCCATTGGTGACCAACATATTAACGTCTTCGCGTAAGCGAGTAAGCGATGTGCTATCTCATTCTTACCAGAGCATTCAACGCTACTAGCAAGTACGGAATGCAGTCTGATCCTACATCTGTTTCGTTCATACACACATATTCTATGAATGTTTATCTTTGTCATAGATGATGATACATGACCGATATTTGAATAATGAATTTACTGGTAACGTAAGTGTGTTTGTTACTTGTCACTTTTTGTGTTAATATTCTAAGGCATATTATATATCTATAACCTGTCTATATATTTGTAACGTCAATGCCCCATTATGATATGTTCATAGTATTGTAATATAAAAAAGTTTTATTACTTTTGATTTGTAACCACTCGTCTTTTATTATATTTGTTAACCTCTAGTTCGCCGTAGGTGCCAATAGTTATCGGGCATTTATCATTATCTTTTCAGGAGTTTTTTTATCATTTAAAACCTATTGTTCGCACATTTAAATGAACCGTAATCGTTTTGTCAACAAAAAAATCAATTCATAGAGATATTTTGCATCGCTTTAAGTTCAGTACAAGTCGAGTAATAAATATTTGAAGTTTGATTACGTCAGTGACATTATTAAAAGTTGACATTACTGTTTGTATTTACCGAGAAAACCTAATGAAATTTTATTTTTATTTTAAGGAAAATTTATTCGGCTTCACGAAAATACCACAAAACGACTGAAAAATCTTAAAAATTTCTTAATCAAACTCTTTTTAGTGACATGGCGGAGAAAAACATCAATTTTCCGAATATAACTAGCTATTCCAGAAAAACCACTTATGCCAACAACATACAATTTGAAAAAAAAATACGTAAACACGTTATCTGAGAAGGTAGCATAATTGACAAAAACATCGTTTCATAAAACACAAGTGAGTTATTACGAAATTACGGATGTTGTACCTTGCGGGAATCCGGCATTCTATAGGTTAGACCTTCGTGTCGTCAACGTATGTATAATATCTACCCAATGACATTTTAATATATCTACAAAAAACTACAACAAAATAAAATAATAATCAATCTAAAGTGTACAAATCATTTTATTATACTGCCCCGATTACGTCGAGGAGCGTTACGAGGCATTATTATTCGCAAGGGGAATATAATAATTAGGTAGGTACTTGATTATACAACCCACCCCAACCGCTGCCCTTGTGATGTAAACACTCCATTGTGTTTTACAGTTTGCCAACGGGTAAAGCAGGTCCCTGCCAGCCGAAGGCCTTCCCGCCATTTCCGTCAATGGACGAGGTGGGTGGGCGGTGGGCGGCGTGACGTCATCGCGCCATGACGTCAGCCGCGTGACGTCATAGCTGAGTCACCGCTCGACATACAACTTGTTACATCTACCGAGGCTTCGACATTTTCGTAAAAAGTAAGACAGCATTTACGTGTTACGAATGCTTTATTGGCCGGTAAATAATTTTGAATGGAATTTTCGATGAATCTTTTATGATTCTGCTCTGAATCCGCTTGGATGCGAGATTTAAGTTGACTAACTAACCATCACGCCGTTTCTCCGCAGGGATAGGCAGAGAGGACGGACCGCCATACAACTCTGTCTTGGCGCACACTCCTTGCTTCATTCACATTCATACATACTATTCTGTTATTCTGACTCTAGACATGGCCCGACTCAAGTAAGTACTTGATAATATTAGAATTTAAGATTTTAAAGATTTTTTTTAAGATTCACTTAATGTCTTCCTCGGGCGTCCCCGACTTCTTCTTCCATTCACTTTCACGTCATACATTATGTTCACACACTTTTTACCGTTCATCCACTCTACATTCTCAAACCATTTCAGCGTTCCTTTCATGATCCTATTCATTACGCTTACATCAGCCTTGCATTCTTTCCGGATATCCACAATTTTTCAACCCGCACATACGCCTCAGGGATCTCATTTCCACAGCATTCAGTCTACTATCATCCTTCCTCTGCCAGTTCCATGCCTCGCTGCCACACATCAGGGTTGGTACAAGCACTCCGTTGTGGACTGCTACCTTCGCTTCTTTAGACATTTTTTTATTTGCGCCAACAGCGTTCAGTCCTCCATTAATGGAGTTTCCTGCATTCACCCTTCACTCCATTCAGACTACTTTTACGAAATCTAAAAAATACATCCTTTTTTATGCATAGTAATGGTAACTGAATGATTAAATTAAATTATGAATCTCTGTAATATTCTCCAAAATAAAAATAATAGTTTCTCTAACTAATATAGTTATAGTAAATTCTGTATAAATTCACACGAAAATACCAAGGTTTCATTGTTCTACTAATGACCTTTCACGAAAAATTGACTTATCCAAAGTTAGTATGTAAAGTTGTTGAATATTAATTTTAAGTTTGAATAATAATTGACAGTCTGATATTTTATAGGTATCGTGGCGAATTTGAGTCGAACACAGACTCACAGATATGCAGTGCTTGCATTCACCATGTTTCAAACGTGTTATTCGACTTCAAATGAAAATTTAAAAAAGAAAAAACTTTCGATTTTTTCAGTTTTTTTCGAACCAATCCACAAAAATAACACACTGTAAAAGTTTTCGAACGTTTTTACCTCAAAACAATAATATACCAGGAGGGATAGCTTTGCGAAACAATGTAGTCAGGACTGTTGATTTTTGGGGGTGGTTAAGGTTTTCATGGACACACCTTTTTAATAATAATAATAAATAAATGGATAACTTTTATAGCGCCGTTTTTGTGGGAAAATCACCTCAAGGGCGCATCCATTAATAGCATATGTTGACAGAATGTTTTGTTTATTTGTAAAACCACTTTTTCACAGTATTGTTATCAACAAAAATATAGGATATAACCTGAAACACTGTTAAATTATGTCGTATAACAAAACGTAGTGGGCGGAGTCGCCGGACTTGGGAGACGGAAAACATGCTTATATACACAAAACGTAGTGGTGCGATACCATGTGAGAACTTGTCTTGTCTCTTACTCTCGCACGGTTTACGACGTAAAAACCTGGGGAAAGTGATTTATCGTAAATTTGTATAGGTTGGGTAAAATTATTTAGCTCTCTCTCCATATATATTCTTACTCCATGGTTTTTACCCACTTTTCAAAAAATTGAAATGAAATCGATCATCGTATACACCTGTTGTCCCTTTTTCCCTAATCATAATAAGTAGGCGTAAGCAGGACAGAAGACTTTCTTTCGACTTACCGTTGTTGAAAAAATATAGCATTATTCCACATTTTTTTGCAAGCAAACTTAGGCCCAGTGGTTTGAACCACTGTCGCAAATCAATTATTAGCGCCCCCCGTTGACCACCGATTCTCGGCCCGTTTTAGCATTTGATCAAATTATGATTAGGTGTCAAGCATAACAGCATGGCCGTTATGTTATTACAAAGGCCTAAATATCTCTGCAAAAAAGTGGAGTAACGCCATTCACCTAAACATGATATGCACCAATACACACAATACAAAGCAGGTATGTGTTGTTTGAGTCAACTCTGTGCGACCTATTCAAACAACATCTGTTCTATTAAATATTACTGAAAAGTCACTTGACTTGCAAAGAAGAAATATTATTTTTAATACACCCATTTCAAATATAGAATAATGAATGCTGAAATACACTGTAGGTAGGTACTGTATAAGGAAGGTAAGGATGTGAAAAGAATATATTTTAAAATTGATAAATTCAATTAACATCAGTTCCTAATTTGAAAAGTTCACACTCGTACGGTCGTATTACTCACAAAATAAATTATTATACTGTGTGGTGCATTTTATGGTAATTTTTACTGAATGTTTGAAAACAGAACGTCTCGTCCAACCGCCGGTAGGTACCTACTCACAGTACCTACGTACTTACTCACCCAAGCGGCTGTATTTTTCTGATAAGTTTCTTGGAACTTTATCGTGGGGGTATTGCCAGTGACATTAATGGGTATTGCATATTAACTCATCAGAGTCTGAATAATTATTTGAAGTAGGTATGAATTATTACAGATGTAACTGATAATGATAGCGACACGGTATTAGGTATCTAGATGAGTTCTTGCACGGATATTTAGTTGAAATTTAAGTCGGAAAAACCACAATTATTTTTCATCAAAATTTACTTTTAGTAAAGCGCACTCGAGGTGAACTATCACAAAACTGCGCTAAATAAATTTACTGTTTTATTATTATTTTTACCTATATACCTCAGAACAGGTTACACCTAGCGAGGTAGGTAATGTAAAGCATACAAAATTATGTAGCTAAATAATTTGTAAGAGGCATATTTTAATATATTATTTAAGAGTTTATAAAGCTTAATTTCCAATATGTATTAATGTAATACACGCAATTTTTTATTACTATATATCAAATACAGTCGAACTTGGTTAAAACGATTCACGGTAATATCGAGGTCACGGCTATAATGAGCAATTACTTAATGATACGTTGGTTCGGGCTTATTTTCATACAAAATGTCGCTTCACTGATATAACGTCCAAATAATATTGTCAACTCATGCGCCCGGGTATGAGAAAAAAATCTAATTCTCGAAACAGTCAAATAATGTCATAAACAAGACAAAGAAAGCCGCTCGGCCGGCACGGCGGCGTACTTTCCGCAAATCACGTTAAGGAGGGTTTATAATCCCTGATAGTTGTCGTTCTAAGAAACATTTCTATCCAGAACTGTGCGTACAGTTAATTATTACTATCGGTGTGATCATAAATTAAACCATTTCGTAGTTAGTTAAGCGTGATTTTCGTAGTAAAAAGTGTTACTTTAAAATATGCAAGCATTCATACCCTGGTGTAAATATCGATGTTAGTGGGTAGGTAATTTTTTTTACCTACTTACGTTTATAACGAATAATGGCTATAAGGAGAAAATTTAATTGGTCCCTTCACGCTCGTTAAAATCAAGTTTGACTGTATTTTAATGATTAAAAAAAGTACCTTCCCAAGCATCATAGTATTTTTTTTAAAATACAGGAATGCGGGAAGGTACCAAATGTGATGACACGAACACAATAATTAATTTCGTAGGTACTATTTACTGTTATCAATCTTTACTCCTTGCTAATAAAATATTATGTATAATGCCAATTAACATCTAGATAGGTTATTGCATCATCAACTCGGTGAGGCATTATTTAAACTTCGTTACACCAATTTGTGAATATTTTGACAATTCCATTGGTCTCCCTCGTTCATTTTATCCAAATGTAATTAACCAATTCCAATACGAATAATCAAATTCGGTATACGTCAACACATTTAATGGGGTACATATCAAAGATACCCAGCAAGATCATTTGAATAGATTCACAATTATCCAGTTAGTAATTATTGCTGGATTCGTAGAGCATAGAACGCCTCTCAAAATAAGCGGTGGACAAAATCTCAGAGCTATAATATACAAGAGAGAGCGCTGCTGTAGTCAGTTTTTATGAGCTTTGCAGGACTCGGGTAGATTTGGGCGTGGATGGGACTAGGGCTAGGGTATTTATACATCCATTCATAGCATTCGTATAACCACTTTTTCACAGTAAAAAACCGTTGAGTTATGTCAATTTATGTCGCATATCAAGATGTGTGGGTGGAGTCAACGGAGACGCGGGACACGAATATCACTCTTACAATACTTTGGGGATAATTTGGGAAATTTTTTTGTCTCTTTCTTTCTCATGGTGTACGACGTAAAAACTCAAACTAATTTATTTCAAGTTTGTATAGGTTGGGTAGAAATAATTAGCTCTCTCTTCATACATTGTTACTCCAAGGAAAAAATCAAGATAATATCGTGGTGGATATTTGTCGTGTTGTGCTTTTTTCGTTTTCGACAGATTTGGACAGACAGGCAAATGTGTAGATTGTGGTGAAGAGTATCATTTCACCGGTTAGTAGCTGAGTGGACAAATACGCGTCGGATTCCCACCCGGGGGTCGTGGGTTAAATTCCTCTGCTAGCTAAGTCCCCCATCATTGCACAAGCAACATCTTCCGCTTATTATCGTAGTAGTAGGATTAAAAAATATATATTGTCGGGTTATTCGTAACTCGGAAAGTTCCAGAGTGGAAGATACACTAAGTATCGCCCTGGTGAAAGACCATTCAGAATTGAAACGTTGCTTGAAATGGCTTTAGCCGGGCTTGGTGACATAATCTAAATAGCCAGGTACTTCCCGACCTTCCTCTTCCTCATCTCCTTCCCCTCCCCGCTACCTTCAGCCTCACAACATTCCCCTATTGGCGATGCAATAGTCTCACTGGCTCTAGACGGTTGGCAGCAATTGAGACTCTGGTGCGGTTTTCACATAAAAAAAACAAAATTAAAGTGCTCTGGTGTAAACTTTCCAAAATGGTGTTTCCGCCCTTTTGCCTTTCTGGTGACGATATATTGTCTATGTTTACTGAACACCCGCGCGCGTGCATCTTATTATAATCTCGAACTAAAGATGCTGTGACTAGGTGGTGACTGGTGACTGGTGACTAGTGCTGGCTAGTGACTCACGGACAGGATTCCACCAAACATTACCTCATCACCCGATACGTGACCTCGTTTCGCTCTTCATTCCGGTTTTCAGCCTCTATTCTCGTAAAGTAAGGTTATCCTCCAGGCTACACTTTAGATATTATCGCCAGCAACAGCTAACAAAATCACTATGGTTTATTTCAACCATAGTTTATAAAACATGTACATTTTTCATAACTAAAGCGCAATACAAATAAGTTTACATCAGTGATCTCAGTTGGATCTCAGAGCAATAATATACAGGAGGGAGCCCTTCTGTAGTCAGTATTGATGATTTATGCCTGACTCGGGCGTGGCTAAGGCAGGCTAGGGTATTTATACATACATTCATAGCACACGTCGACATAATATTATTGTTTGTTTGTATAACCACTTTTTCACAGTTTTTATTTTATTGTATTTGCCCGAGAGGGCTTTTACATTAAAGCTTTACAATTGACAGTGAAAAAAATAAGGCATAGTTGTAGAGAAGTAAAAAATAGTATTTAAATCTTAGAGTATACTAGAGGTAGCCCAAGCCAAGGGCAGTGCAGTCAGTTTTGGACTTGTTTTTGATGATTTTAACATGACTCGGCGCAAATGGGCGTGGCTAAGACTAAGGCTACGGTATTTATACATCCATTCATATCACATATCGACATAATGTTTTTGTGTATTCGTATAGCCACTTTTTCACAGTATTTTTATCAACAAAAATATAGCATCTAACCTAAAAAACCGTTTGGTTGTGTCAAGTTTAGTGGCAAAATAAAATATGTGGGCGGAGTCCCGCCGTTAACCAGCGAAAATAGCCAGCTTAAGATCATTGCGACAGTATATAGAAGCTTTCCAAGAAATTTTGTTGTCTCTTTCTCTCTCATGGTGTACGATGTAAAAACTCGGAAAAAGTGATTTATTACAATTTCGGATGGGTTGGGTAAAACAAATTAGCTATCCCTCCATATATTGTTACTTCAAGGTTTAAATACATAAAAATATTATTGAATAAAGATGTATGATGTTATAGCCTTCTTGTATCTACATTCCGCGCAGTTAAATACATCAGCCACCTCTGCGTATGTATTACCAACTACATGCAGTCTAGGTACAAGCGAGTATCTGAAAGACTCAGTCCTGATGTTATTGTTACAACTAAGTCAAATTTTGGATCGAGTAGTTCTCGTTGGTATGTGAAAGGAAATAGGGTTTAATAACTCAGGGCTGTCTACAATACCATTGATAATTTTATAAATAAAAATATAGGATGGTGCTATATTATGCGAGAACTTGTCTTGTCTCTTTCTACCACACGGTTTACGGCGTAAAAACCCGGAGAAAGTGATTTATCGTAAATTTGTATAGGTTGGGTAAAAACGTTTAGCTCTCTCTTCATATATATTTTTGCTCTGAGGCCGGTACCGTCACCGATGACTCAAATAAGTAAGGGGCACCTACCTACGTACCCACGTAGGTACTTTACATTGCGGTATAAAATAAATAAGCTGATTATAGTTATGATAGCATGATGACGGTTACAAAAATAAAATAAACTTACCTTTTTTTAAAAACTGAATACCACATAAGAGTCCTAACCGTATTGAGCTAGTGAGACTGTGGCATCCCAAAATGAGATAGGTTGTGAGGTTAAATTAGTTGGGAGGGAAATGAGATGGGGAAGAGGAAGGTTGGGAAGTACCTGACTATTCAGATCTAGTCACCAAACACAGCTGAAGCTATTTCAAGCAACTTTTCAATTCTGACTTCATATTATATTATATTAATTAAATGTGTTATGAGAAATATATCTTATATTATTGTGTTGTGATACATATGATACAAGATTTCGTATCGGTATCGTATCGGTATCGTATCGGTATCGGATCGGTATCGTATTGGTATTGTATCGGTATCGTATCGGTATCGTATCAGTATCAGTATCGTATCGGTATGGTAGCGGTATCGTATCGGTATCGTATTGGTATCGTATTGGTATCGTTATCGTATCGATATCGTATCGGTATCGTATCGGTATCGTAAAGCATCGTATCGGTATCGGTATCGTCATCGTATTGTGTCGTATCGGAATTGTATCGGTATCGTATTGGTATCGGTATCGTATTGGTATCAGTATCGTATCGATATAGTATTGATATCGTATCGGTATCAGTATCGTATCGATATAGTATTGATATCGTATCGGTATCCTATCGGTATCGTATCGCATCGTATCGGTATCGTCATCGTATTGCATCGTATCGGTATTGTATCGGTATCGTATCTGTATTCTATCGGTATCGTATCGCATCGTATCGGTATCGGTACCGATATCGTATTGCATCGTATCGTTTCGTATCGTATCGGTATCGTATCGATATCGTATCATATCGTATCGGTATCGTGTCGGTATCAACATCGGTATCGTATCTGTATCGTATTAGTATCGATACGATATTGATACAATACGATACCGATACGATTCCAATACATAGTATTGGCGTCGTATCGGTATCGTATCGGTATCAACATCGGTAGTAGCATTACTTATTATAATGAATTAATATCATAAATTCAGAAACAACTGGTGCTACGTCATATATTAAAAATACATTATTACTGCATCTCTGAGGAAATTAACACTTCATGTTAATGCAATGAATCCTTTTCAAATTACTTAACGTTACAAGAAACCGCGCATTGTATGTCTATTCAAATATAATATTTAAAATCTCGACCCAAACTATCAAACAAAATATATTATTTTGAGTGATTCACTTCATAATGTAGCCAATGAATATAAAATATAAACTAAGCATGACAAATAACACTTAAAAATATTAGTCATAACGTGAACGAAGAACTGAGCAAGTTTATAAACAATATAATATCAACATGTTGGTAGCTATGAACCGATAGAATCTTAGTTTTTCCTTACTTCTGGTGAAATTTATCAAACATTTTCTAATAAAGGTACTTCTTTTTGAACAGATCGTAAATTTATTGCATTGACCTGTCTGGGGTAAAGATAACAATTATTGTGCTAGCTATTTGATACCTGCGCAAACATGGCATAATGCTTATTTTTTAATACCTTTTATCCTAATATAGAATAGACCTCAGAGCAATAATATACCAGCTTGTGTAGTCAGGATTGTTGATTTTTTCCTGACTCGGGCGTGGCTATTGAAGTAGGATATTGAAACATCCATTTATAGCACATCTCGACATAATGTTTTGTTTATTTGTATACCCACGTTTTCACAGTATTGTTATCAACAGAAGTATAGGATATAACCTAAAAAAACCATTGAGTTACGTTTTGTTATGTCGTATGACAAAACGTAGTGGGCGGAGTCGCCGGAGACGCGGGAGACGGAAAACATGCTTACATAGCGAAAAGTGGTGCAATCTTAGAGTATACATAGTGGTATCAATCCAAGGCAGTGTAGTCAGTTTTCGATGATTTTTACCTGACTCGGCGGACCTGGGCGTGGCTAAGACTAAGGCTAGGGTATTTATACATCCATTCATATCACATATCGACATAATGTTTTTGTTTATTCGTATAACCACTTTTTCACTGTATTGATAACAGCAAAAATATAGCATCTAACCTAAAAAACCGTTTAGTTATGTCAAGTTTAGTGGCATAATAAAAAATGTGGGCGGAGTCCCGCGGTGACCCAGGAGCCCAAGATCATTGTGACAGTACGTAGAAGCGGAGTATTATATTTTTTATCTCTTTCTCTCTCATGGTGTACGACGTAAAAACCCGGAGAAAGTGATTTATCGCAAGTTTGTATAGGTTGGGTAAAAATAATTAGCTCTCTCTCCATACATTGTTTCTTCAAGGGTGCATTAATATGTGACAACTTGTCTTGTCTCTTTTTCTCTCACGGTTTACGACGTAAAAACCCGGAGAAAGTGATTTATCGTAAATTTGTATAGGTTGCGTAAAAATATTTTGCTCTCTCTCCATATATTCGGATATTCTTCCTCGAAGGAATGTACGCTTATTTTACAATTTATAGTAGTAAAAAAATATCAGTTCCCATTTCAAATATATAATAATGTCTGCTAAAATACATTACATGTTAGGTAAGTAGGGATTTGAAGAAATTCTTTTTTAAATTTGATAATTTCAATTAACATTTTCACACTCACAAAGTAAATTATTATATTATTGTGTGATGTATGTATTTATTCAGATAGATTAAAACGTAGGTACCTACTTTACCTTGTGTCACGTCATTCCAAAGTGGAAGATACTTTCAATATTGCCATGGTGAGATCATTATTCGGAATCCGATCGCGTGAACTGACTTCAGCTGTATTTATTGACACGATCTGATAATTCACAATCTTCCTCTTCCATATATCATTATCTTATATAATTCGGGCTGACATAGTCCCTACTAGCTCCGGGCAAGTAGTTTATTTTTTATTTTATGTAGTTAATAAAAAAAAATGTATATATATATGTATATATATATATATATATATATATATATATATATATATATATATATATATATATATATATATATATATATATATATATATATATATATATATATATATATATATAAATGGCCTGTTCAAAAGAAAAGGTGTATTTTGAATTTTTGCTGGCTGTGTACATTCGATTATCGATTTTTTGTTGTTGTTATGCTGGTACACATATGTTTATCATATGTTAGCATTATCAGCCATTTTGGATTAGTGGTTTGATTTTGACAACTGGCAAGGTTAGTCGTGTTTTTGTGTGTTCTTCGATTTTTTACTTTTGAAAAAAATGGATCAAAGAATAAAATCTATGATTTGTTTTTCCACAACTCCAGGACGCTCATCGTCAGTAACGTCTTCTCGGCCTTCTGCAAAGCGCTTGTTCCACTTATAAACACTTTTTTGAGACAGAATAGACTCGTCGAATGCCACAGTCAACATTTTAAGTGCGTTGGAGCACTTTATTCCATTTTTAACGCAAAATTTAATACATATTCTTTGATCCAATTTTTTTCAAAAGTAAAAAATCGAAGAACACACAAAACCGTGACTAACCTTTCCAGTTGTCAAAAACAAACCACTAATTTAAAATGGCTGATAATGCTAACATATGATAAATATATGTGTACCTTATTTAGCGCACCGATCACTCTGGAACGTGCCGCAAATTTATTATACATTATTTTAATAGCTATAACACATTAATTACGAAAAACAAAAGAGGCCAACTCGTGACGAAATAGATATTCATTTAATGACTTTATACGAGAATGTTTATATTTTATAATAATACATACACGAAACGCATTTATTAATCTATAATATCAATACGCTAAGCCGTCTTCTGTATATGATTAGTCAATTACAAATGCTAATTTTCGCTGATACGTAAAAAGGTCTGAAATTTTATTCCAGTTACGCTACTTTACGATTTACTCACTATGTCCCTTTTCACCCGTGTGTAAAGACTAACCTGTTAACTACATTATTGGATATATTTCACAATGGTGCAATGTTCACTAATCTTTGACTCAACGATATTGATTCAAAAATAGAATTTACTACCTACTTACATTTTTTGTTTGTTATGTTTGTGCGGTATCTTTTTTATTGATACAAAGTAGACAATAATTAATATTTTTCAGAGTACAAAGTACAGCCCTTTTTACAAAGAATGACTCGTTTTTAAAGGGCATTAGGTCATATTCCGTTGTAATGTGCCAACCAGCTTAGCGCATCTGCAACTTACCCATGTCACTAAGCATTCTTACCATTCTTCTATTGTATCCTTGGAGTAACGATATATGGAGAGAGAACCAATTCTTTTTACCCAACCTGTACAAATTTGCGATAAATCACTTTCTCCGAGTTTTTACGTCGTACACCATGAGAAAGAAAACAAAATTTCCCAAATTATCACGCCGCTTCAAAGTATTGTAAGAGTGTTCTTCGTGTCCCGCATCTCCGTTGACTTGACATGAAATTTGATATGCGACATAAATTGACATAACTCAACGGTTTTTTAAGTTGTTGGCTTGAAGTAACAATATATGAAGAGAGAGCTAATTCTTTACCCAACCTATACAGATTTGAGACATATCACTTTTTCCGGGTTTTTACGTCGTACACCATGAGAAAGAAAGGGACAAAAACATTTCCCAAATTATCACACCGCTTTAAAGTATTGTTAGAATGTTCTTCATGTCCCGCGTCTCCGTTGACTCCGCCCACGCTTTTTGACACGCGAAATAAAATAACAAGGTTTTTTAGGTTATATGCTATATTTTTGTGTATAACAATACTGTGAAAAAGTGGTTATACGAATAAACAGAAACATTATGTTGACATGTGCTATGAATGGATGTATAAATACCCTAGCCCTTGTCCTAGCCACATCCAGGTCTAGTCGAGTCCGGCAAAGGCAATCAAAACTGACTACGGCAGCGCTCTCTCTTGTATATTATTGCTCTGAGGTTAGTTTAGTATATTTTCGATAAAATATTATTGTAAATCTTTAAGCTATAACAATGTATCCCATTTACACATTTCTAAGAAACATATTTAATTCATACCATTCTCAAGTACCTACTTATCTGCGCTATTTGCATACGTTTTTGCAAACGACCATCAACATTATATTTAATTCCGCGGTTCTTACCTAAACCTGCGCTAGGTAAAACATCGTCGCTGGAAAGACAAAAGGGCTTAAACGACACTTGGTTAAAAACTGAATTAAATATACTCGTATTACGCTGTTTTGGTCAGTTTTTTTCTGCATAGAACGCTCTGACTCTCGTTTGATACCGAAGACTTTTGTGGCCCTTCAGCCATCTAAAATATATTCACCATATGAGAGAAGGCTCGATTCAAGCGACACTAGTTTGTGACATTTTTTTGCATTATGTCGCTTCGGGTAACTCAGTGAGAGCATTGAGTTAACGTTTTTTTTTTCAAAAACAACCAGGACTTTAGAATTTTATTGTAAAACAAAAAAAAACTTTTAAGTGCTCCGGTGTAAACTTCCCAAAATGGCGCTTCAGCCCCTTTGCCTCTCCGGCGACGATATGTATAATCTTGGAGAAACAATGTATGGAAAAGCGCTAATTATTTTTACCCCACCTATACAAACTTGCAATAAATCACGTTCTACGGGTTTTTACGTCGTACCCCATGAGAGAGAAAGAGACAACAAATATAATACTCCGTTTCTACGTACTGTCACAATGATCTCGGGCTCCTGGGTCACCGCGGGACTCCGCCCACATTTTTTATTATGCCACTAAACTTGACACAACTAAACGGTTTTTTAGGTTAGATGCTATATTTTTGTTGATATCAATACTGTGAAAAAGTGGTTGTACGAATAAACAAAACATTATGTCCATGTGTGATATGAATGGATGTATAAATACCCTAGCCTTGGTCTTCACCACGCCCAGGTCCGCCGAGTCAGGTTAAAATCATCAAAAAACAAGTCAAAAACTAACTTCACTGCCTTGGATAGATACTACTCTACCAACTTTATGGTAAGGGTCGATTTCTAAAATCCTTTTGAACATGCATTATCCCATAGACCACATGTTAGACTATGATCTTTAAATTGACCATTACTACGACCGTCAACCTATTTCATCTCGGCATTCCTATTCACATCGCACTGCCGTGCGGTACTTAAATATATTCAGTCAAAGGTTTAATTATAATATTATTTAAATTCTTCCAATTAAAAGTTTTGAAGAGAAAGTGATTATATTTTATTCTACATCCCCGAACAAAAGCGCGCCTTTCCCAAGGAGCATCTGTCGAGTTCGTCAGCGAACATTACAGTTTTTTTTTTCAAAATTCAACCAGCTACTGAATACTTAAGAATTTTATTGTAAAAGAAATAAAGCTTTTTAGTGCTCTGGTGTAAACTTCCCAAAATGGCGGTTCAGCCCTTTTGCCTTTCCGGCGACGATGTGTATAATATTGTACCTACGCATACCTTGTCGGTTAGTCGTTGTTCGTTCGCCGTTCGCCAGTCACTCCCATGCGGATGACGTAACCGCCTCCCCCCCGCTGTGGGCGATGACGTCAGCCTGTATTTTTGAGCTCCGCGGCCGGCACCCACCCACGACACGAACTGCTCTGCATTCTTTTTAACTATGAAATAATATCGTTCATTTGATGGAAAATTTCCGCCGAGCGATATTCAGACTTATGTTGGATCACGTGAAAATCTCATTTGGTATCAATCTCGGAGTAACAATGTATGGAGAGAGAGCTAATTATTTTTACCCAACCCATACAAACTTGCGACAAATCACCGTATCCGGGTTTTTACGTCGTACACCATGAGAGAGAAAGAGACAACAAACATAATACAGCGCTTCTATGTACTGTAAGGATGATCTTGGTTGCCCGCGTCTCCGGGGACTCCGCCCACATGTAATGCGACTAAACTGGACACAACTAAACGGTTTTTTAGGTTATGTGCTATATTTTTGTTGATAACAATACTGCCAAAAGGTGGTTTTATGAATAAACAAAAACATAATGTCGACATGTGCTATGAATGGATGTATAAATACCCTAGCCCTAATCTTAGCCACGCCCAGGTCTGCCGAGTTCGGCAAAAATCATCAAAAACTGATTACACTGCCTTAGATAGGTACCACTCTATGTACTCTAAAGTATTAATCTACAAAGCAGATCCTTAGAGATATCTGTAGATTACTACTCGCTTTCAAATACTGCGGCCTGTGTGGTCGATTGGTAAGATGCTCGACTAGGAATCTAGAGGTCGCGGGTCTTTTAATTAACATGTGTCATAACACATTTATTCAATTATGTAAATTATATTTGCGGCATGTTCCGGAGTGGTAAATACTTTATGTATCACCCTGGTGAAAGACCACCATTCGGAATTGAAACGTTGCTTGAAATGACTTTAAGCCGTGTTTGGTGACCAGATCTGAATAGCCAGATACTTCCCAACCTTCCTCTTCCCCATCTCCTTTCCCTCCTCACTGCCTTCAGGCTCACAACATACCCCGATTGGCTATGCCATAGTCTCACTGGCTCCAGACGGTTGGGAGCAGTTTGGATTATTGTGCGGTTTTCACTTTAAAAAAAGAGAATGAAAATGCAATTTTTTACCTTTTTAGGTGCCGAAAAGGTATACGCCCGAGTAGGCTTCTACATATAAAGGTAGGTCCAATAAACAGTGAGGAAATGAATATTATTTGCTCAGACAAAATAAAGAATAGTGTTTGATTACATAAAAAAATAAAAATAATTGAATAAGTATATTGTATTATTTTTTATCAATTTGTTGAGAGAAAAATTAACGTGGTGTTTATTTTGCGTGCCCCAAGGGAATTAAAACTTTGTCATAATTATTTAAATTATATCTGAGATGCCATGCATTTTTTTTTCAAATAGTGAATACCGCACCAGAGTCTCCCAACTGCTCCCAACCGTCTAGAACCAGTGAGACTATGGCTTCCCAATTAGGGTATGTTGTGAGGCTGAAGGGAGTGCGGAGGGAAAGGAGATGGGGAAGAGGAAGGTTGGAAAGTACCTGGATATTCAGATCTGGTCACCAAACTCGACTAAAACCATTTCAACCAACGTTTCGGAATGGTGTTTTTTTACCAGAGCGATGCTTAGATTATCTAAAACTCTGTGCATGTTGTGTGTGACGTCATATCTAATGTTTTTTTCTAATAAGTACACACCTTAAAAACAAATATCGTTGCTGGAAAGGAGCGCACTTTGGTAAAAAATTAGTGAAATATGCAGTTTTGATCAGTTTGTTTTTCTGCATCGAATGCTCTGACTCTCATTTGATTCTGAAGACTTTTGTGACCCTTCAGCCATATACAATATATGCACCATTTGGGAGAAGGCTTGACTAAAGCTACACAAGTTTGGGACTTTTTTTGGCTTTTTATCGCTTCAGGTAACTCAGTGACAGCATTGAGTTATTTTTTTTTAAATCCAACCAGGTACCGAAGGCTTTTGAATTTTATCGTAAAATAAACAAAAAAACTTTAAAGTGCTCTGGTGTAAACTTCCCAAAATGGCGCTTCAGCCCTTTTGCCTTTCCGGCGACGATATGCAAGTGTTACGTAGTAGATACTTCACCGACTGAAGTAAATTGGACTAATGGAAATAATCCGAATTCATTATTTGTATAATACGAGCACAAAACCTTTTAAATTGATAATACCAACTCGTGCTTATGACAATGAGTGCATTTCCATTGGAAATGTTGAACTCTGAACTATTTTTATGGATTATTTCTGCAAAATGATTTTCAATTCAGTAAATAAAAATAGATTGTCAGCATATTTTGTTTGGACTATATTCACATTGGAAGGGAATAAAAGTTTAATATTTGTATTGTGTATAGGTGGGTATCTACGTAAACTTGGATAGAACGCAAATTAGTCGATTTCAAATAGAAATTGTACAATACTTTTTATGAACGCTGTTGGCGCAAATTAAAAAAAAATGTCCAAAGAAGCGAAGCTCGCAGTCCACAATGGAGTGCTTATACCAACCCTGATGTATGGCAGCGAGGCGAATATTATCTGGAAACATTTAGAAAAGTTGTGCAATATTTTGTGAATGTAGAATACTTGGTGAGTTTGTGTATTTGGGAAGTATGTTTACGAGAGACGGAAAGACTGATAAGGATATTGAAAGAAGGGTGAATGCAGGAAACTTTATCAATGGAGGACTGAACGCTGTTTGTGCAAATAAAAAAAATGACCAAAGAAGCGAAGCTAGCAATCCACAATAAAGTGCTTATACCAACCCTGATGTATGGCAGCGAGGCTTGGAACTGGCAGAGTAAGGATGAAAGTAGACTGAATGCTGTGGAAATGAGATCTCTGAAGCATTTGTGCGATAAAACCATGTATGACCGTCTTAAAATTGTGGATATCCGCAAAGAATGCGAGGCTGATGTAAGGGTAATGAACATGATCAAGAAAGGGACACTTTGATAGTTTGGGCATGTATAGCGAATGAACGAAGAAAGGAGTGTGAAAATAATATATGATGCGAAAGTGAATGGAAGAAGAAGTCGGGGACGCTCGAGGAATACATGGCACGATCAAGTGAATCAAATACTTGAATCGGACCATGTGAAGAGTCAGAATAACAGAAAAGTATGCATGAGACGATGTATAAATGTGAATGAAACAAGGAGTGTGTGCCAATACGGAGTTCCATGACGTTCCATCCTCTCTACCAACCCCTGCGGAGAAACGGCATGATAGTTAATAAGTTATAATTGAAAATATTTTCTTGTTGTAATAATTCGATGTGTTTTTTTTTTTAAATAATAAAGTTTTTATTCCAAAAGGTATGCAGGAGTAATGCACTGCAATACATTCCACAATTTATTGATAATAATACATAAAATAAAAGTTGTAATACATATATACGCAATAATAAAGAAAAAATAAAAAATAATAAATATAAAAAATGTTGGAGTATATTAATGTCTACAGAAGGACATCGAGAGGGATTCCATTCAGGGAGCATTATGATTGATGGGGTCAATATATTACTCCAATAAGCTTCTATGGTAGAATTCGAAATCTGACGGGATTCCATGATGAGGTCATTTCCGGATTTGTTGATCCTTTTCCCCATTCCTGCCACCTTGCTTCTCATAAGGGCTGCACATCCGGAAATTGCAAATGCACTTTGAATTGAATCAAATTTAAAGTGCATTTGACTGTCCCCCTTTAGGCAATTGCACAAATGAAATTATTCGAGCAATCAGTGATTTTCCCGTTCGTGAAATTCATTGGCCTTATTTATTTTATTTTTTTTAAAGTCCCCTCTGAGGTAGGTAGGTACTGAAATCAAATAGTACTTACAAAAATCGACTGGAGGCGATTTTTTTGTTACCCCATACCAATAAGCAATGGCGGCTTGACGTTTGAGTGAGCTAGAGTTCTAAGATTGAAAAAACGACATTATTGATGTTGTTGTGACCGTTTTTTTTACATAATTAAACTTTTAGCATGTAGATATTTTAGCAATGTAGGGTGAACCCTTAAAGTAACAATATATGGAGGGAGAGCTAATTATTTTTACCCAACCTACATAAACTTGCGATAAATCACTTTCTCCGGGTTTTTACGTCGTACACCACGAGAGAGAAAGAGACAAAAAATTCATAGACCGCTTCTATATACTGTCGCAATGATCTTAAGCTCCTGGGTCACCGCGGGACTCCGCCCACATTTTTTATTATGCCACTAAACTTGACACAACTAAACGGTTTTTTAGGTTATATGCTATATTTTTGTTGATAAAAATACTGTGAAAAAGTGGCTATACGAATAAACAAAAACATTATGTCGATACGTGATATGAATGAATGTATAAATACCGTAGCCTTAGTCTTAGCCACGCCCAGATGCGCCGAGTCAGGTTAAAATCATCAAAAACAAGTCAAAAACTGACTTCACTGCCTTGGATAGATACTACTCTATGTTCTCTAAGGGTTAACCCTACTTCTTAACTGAAAAAAGCTGAAAATCTTCTTACAATTTTTTGTTTTGAAAATAATAAAAATCGTTTTCGGCTACAGGCAACATCGATTACATTGTATTTTTCAATCTTAGCACTCTATCACACTCAAAAGTCCGCCACTGCCAAAAGGAAGCGACGAATAATTCGATTAGAAAGATAAAATTAGCACCAGGCATAATTTTATTTTCTGTCATCATGTACAGAAAAAAATCATATGGAACGTTTTACAGATAGAGTTACGTTGGATAAAACAGAGAAACCAATTTAACATTTCATTAATTAAACTTTTTTTTTGGTTTCTTTCTATTCATTTACGTCATACATTTTTTATTTTGTTATATGAATACCGCATAAGAGTCTCAACTGCTCCCAACCGTCTAGCGCCAGTGAGACTATTGCATCCTCAAATAGGGTATGTTGTGAGGCTGAAGGTAGTGAGGAGGGGAAGGAGATTAGGAAGAGGAAGGTTGGGAAGTACCTGGCTATTTGGATCTGGTCACCAAACACGGCTAAATCCATTTCCAGCAACGTTTCGATTCTGAATGGTGGTCTTTTACCAGGGCGATACTTAAAGTATCTACCACTCTGCAACGTGCCGCAAATATACTTTTTATTATTTTTATATGAATTAAATGTGTCATGACACATATCAATTAAATAAACGTTATTGGCGCACGCCCGGTTTGAACCTGCGACCTTTGGATTCGTAGTCGAGCGTCTTACCACTCGACCATGGAGGCCGTCTAGCTACTTTCTTTAGAAAAAATTCATCGAGAGGTAATCAAAATGAAATCGCTATAAAACAAAAAACTTACATTGTATTTGATATTGAAAATATACTACAATCATGCCCTGAGTCGAACGGCGCCTATGCAGATTTTTTTTTGTCGGAATAGAAAATTGGTACCAACTCGTATCAAGTATAAGACGAGGGGCGCGGGTTTTTATTTCGCGCCATCATAAGGTGATGCTAGCAATTAATTTAATTATTCGTAGAGTTACTACGTTTAGCATTTGTATCAAAATATTAACTAAATCGTCAAGTTAATTCGGTCTAATATTCAAATGATTCTGGAATAAATTAACTCATATGCATATAATAATATTAGATCGAATTAACTGTCTGATAGGTACTTGGTGAGTTCAATCTGAGCGCTGCTCAGTACCTAACAATGAATACAATTTTATTTCGTGCATAATATTAAATATTATTGAGTTCTTACTTGTGAGTATTTCACATTGTGGATGTCGTGTGCACAATGTGAATTAAAAGAGAAACAAACAACTCAAACTAGTTTATCAGTAACACATTAAAACTTGTTTTATTCGTGCAATCAAAATTTTATTAAGACTTTAAATAGTAGCACGGACACATCGATTTTTCTCCGTTTAGGTGTAAATAAGCTATTAAATCTATTTGGTATTTGTAAACCTATAAATGTTTTCCACCATTCGAATAACATTTGTTTAATCAAGTATTTATTCGTGTCAGCTGATAAGGACCTTTTCAACATATATACACGTAATGGTGCACCTACATGAGAAAAAATATAAAAAAATAAGCTTTCTAGGTATCGCAGCGAATGTTAAGTCGAACTCAGTACTCACACATGTGCATTGCTTGTATACGTCATGTTTAAAACTTGTCTTTCGATTTGAAAAAGTTCACTTTTATGACTGAAAAATTTTGAACGTTTTTTGTTTTTCGAATTAATTAATAAAAAATACAAATACAAACTAGTACACTTGTGGTCCCTTTATCACTAATAACACGGCTTCCGTGGTCGAGCGGTTAAGACGCTCGACTACGAATCCAAAGGTCGCGAGTTCAAATCCCGTCGTACGTAAATACATTTAATACAATTAGTACGTATTATTTCACGTTCAATCAATACTAAATAATATATAGTATATTTGCGGCACGTTCCAGAGTGGTAGATAATTTAGGTATCGCCCTGGTGAAAGACCACCATTCAGAATCGAAAAGGTGATTGAATTGGCTTTAGCCGTGTTTAGTGACCCGATCTGAATAGCCAGGAATTTCCCAACCTTTCTCTTCCTCATCTCCTTCCCTTCCAAACTACCTTCAGCCTCACAACATACCCCAATTGAGGATGCCATAGTCCCACTGGCTCCAGACGGTCGGGAGCAGTTAAGACATGCGGTATTCACTATAACAAAAAAGGAGGCGTAAGTTAAATAAAATGGTGTTTCTCAGTGACGTTTATCCAGGACATCGCCTTCGGAAGGGTATACATATGCATCAATGCACACAATCCTTTTGTATGTATTTTTGGTATCTACTCAAATTGCGTGATTAATAAACGTATGTATAAATGTTTCACTGCAATACGATAAAGAATTATCAACAAAAAAAACCGTACCTACCTAGTCTATTTATTTTCAGTAACTACTTATATAGCATACGTTTATAATAATACAATCCTGTCTTTATATATACATAACACCATTTTTATAAAAACAAAGTAAGCTTAGAATTTTCTTTGGAAAACCCACTAGGTTAATATTATGTAAAATGTATCTTGAGGTAAAAACAACTTGTATTTTTTGTAAAAATTCCGTAATGGGCCCAGCGAAATTCCCCTAACCACACAAATAAGAAATTCGTAGAAACGATAGAACCGGCGCGTTTGTCCACTCAGCTACTAACCGGTCTAACATAATAAGATATTATGATCTATTATGTGTTCGCCTTCAATCAATTTAGAGGTTGAAATGATGGTAACATTGAAAATCAGTTCTTTTAACATCGTAACGACATTAAACATCGTAAATTAGGAATGTTAACATCGTAATGGCATTAATCATCGTCAATCATAAATTTAAACGTCGTAATATTCTTCCACACGTTCAATTTTTACGCGATTTTTACCCGTAGAATGAAATACTTTTTCGATAACAAAGTGAGAAATTTTGTTTTTGAAAAGTCATTAAAACAGAAATTTAAAATTAAATTAAAAAAACCCATGAGTGATAAAGGTAATTTAATTGATAGTTTTGTAAACTTGTGTAGGACCACAACTTTATCTGTTACCCCCGAATCAGCTTTTTTTCATATCCAAAATAATATTTCAAATATTTTCTATCTTTATTTTAGGTAACTACTTAATTAGAAATGCATTATAACAAATAAAGAACAATAGCCATAAATATATTCGGAACACTTTTCTTTTTTCATTATTGTAATACTAATGGTTAATTGTAAAGCTGGTGTTTTTAAGGTATTACTTACATTTCTTTATTTTATTTTTACACTGACGAAGACGCGGATAGTGTTGAAATTATAAGACACACAAAAAAACAAATAATACACAAAATATTTGCGTTATAATATGAAATAGGAATTGATTTGTTTGTATAAATAATAATCAGAATTTAAAAAAATACAGTTGATGTGATCATGTACTAATTTAATTATGAAAATGTGTATTCTTATCTCTCAATATACGTTATTTTGATCGGGTGCAAACAGTGTTGCGAAAGTAAAGTTTGCGAACAATAAGTTTTCCCGCTAAGAATATTGGTCTCGCCCACTGCAGCGCGCTTATTGACTCAGTGGGAGCGTCGATGTACGTATTCAAATAATATTATTATTGTGGAGAGTGGAGTCATCTCCAACCTGTATTTCCACCAATTTTATTTTATTAACGGACATTAATGGACTATTCGTATTCACTCGTCGTTAATAATCGGTTTTATGTATGTATTAATTTAATTAAACAACAACATTTTGTCTTTTATAAGTGTTTCAAGTACAAAAGGTTTTGTTACGCATATTTTGTAGAAGAAATAGGTAAGAACAATACTATAACACGTTCAGAATTTAAAAAGCACGGAAAATGTAGGCAGGGAATAGAAAATGAAAGAAAAGAATTGAAAAGAATAAATGGCGGTAGAAGTAGAAGGGGCCGGTGCGCAGGCGCGGGAGTGCGGCGGCCATGTTGGGATGACGCGCAATCCATTGGAGTTCTCCGCCAGTGACGAGCGAGCTCGTATTTGACGTGGCTACTACGTACGATCCAGTCTACCCACTCCGAACACAGAAAGTCGGTGACGAGGAATACGTAACTGGTGAGTATCCATTGCTGAAGAATAACAACCCAACATGGGAAGCGAAAACTGACCCCCGAAAAATGGTCCAACGTGAACGTTATCCGATGGACAATGAACGACATGTGTTGACAGTTTACTGGGAATTTGTGTTGAATATGGCGTCTCAAATATTACTCTGGCTGTACGAGTGTAAATTTAGAATTACGTCGCAGCAACGCTCGTCGCAGCCGATGTTGGGACGGTCGAAGTTGTCGTTGCGTAGATCTTTGTTCATCGTCGGCAGTGCGTAGTACAATCTCGGCTGACATGTCCAATGTCGCTCTGCGGGGATATTTCCCTCCGAGGGACATGACATGATGTGCGTTGGGAGCCGCGAACTGATGACCTTGGCCACTTGTTACAGGCGCCCCTCCGTGGCATGGACGGAATGGTGGAAGAGAACGGCACGGGAGGCTCCGGGGATGGCTTGAAGGCGGCCCCCGGCTCGGCCCCCGCTGGCCCCCACGTCGTCACCAGCATCGTTCAGCTGTCCCTCCCCGCTCAGGCGCCCTCTGCCCAGGTATGTGCCCCCCAGTGCTAGTGCCCAAACTTCACTATTTGTTGACATGTCACGGCTTATTATTATCTCTGTATTGATCTATTTTTCGTAAATATAACGTTTATTGCACTCTCCAAATAAGCTATGGGTTAAATCTTGTGTGTAAATGACATAAATTATTTGTTTTGACATTTTGATAATGCACAATTTGCCAATGCATAATATTATCAACTCGAGCGTTATTTCACAGCTAGAAGGCATGACTGTTTCTTTATCAGGACCTCCCATTTGATTAATACTCAATTCAGTGGTAATTTATTATTTTATTGTTTCTAGAAATAGTGTTGCAAATAAGTAGCATAATTCCCATTCTGTGAGCATTCTGAGACATTCGTAAACTAGGAAACAATAAATGAGACATTCTTCAGAGTTTCTTAATTCATGCAGTAAAGAAAGTTAAATTTGGCAAATTTGGTCTCATCACAAACATGCTAACCTCTATCATAAGCTAACCTGGTTTATTTTAATAAATATAAATCCAGTTGGATATCTCTGCTTCAATGTGGGAAGAAAGAGCTGTCACTTATATTTACAGTTTATTAAAATGGTGGCATTTTCTTTGTTTTTCAATATAGTGCAAAATAAATGTGTGATATTTTTTTTTGGTAAATTCAATGTAATTTTTTCCTCCGAGTTCAAAAATTTAACCCAAAATTGATTTACTTAGTGTATGGAACATTTCATTTTTGCCAAAATAAATACCAATTGAAATACATTTATTTAGGAAAATCAACAGTTTATATCCAACCTGAAAAATCAATTACATATATTTTGTTGAAGCTTGTTTACAAATATTAATTCTGTTTATCTCCATGCTGCTTTGTAGATTACAGATGTGTAACTAATTCCAATTTAGATTTCTTTCGTCACTCAATTGATTTTTGATAATCTTTCCATTAATAAATTAGGAAAACTAAAACTTTTATGTCTATTTATGTCTTTGGAATTTGGCAATTGTATAAAATTGCATGCTTAAATTATCACTTTAGGAAGTTTTGTAAATTATTTTGATCTGCAATAATTCTTCATCCTTTAATAAATAGGTTGATATACCGGTATTTGATGTAAAATATTGGTGGAATGTATAGAGGAGATAAACAAGCGTTATTTCACGGAAACTTAATATTAATTCTTTATCATAATGCCTACTTTACACTTACGACAAAACTTTTCCTGAGACGAGGAAGCCTGAGTGCTATCCCTTCACTAATGTATTGCGCAGTTGTTGCTTGAATTGTTTTTGGTTGTGTAGCTGCTGCACTCGCACTGCCGTGTTTCGAGACCTTTGAACGGCGAGGCGACCGTGTCTACTACACGCACGCTTGGTCTCCCTCGTGTAGTCTGTCTTTAAAAATGCATAGCTGGCATAACGAGATGGTGTAAACTGTAATTCAGGTTAGATAATAGAATATGTCTGCGGCAATCTGGGAATGGGTTTGTAAATCTATTCTCCATCCTTGCCCCATCATATCGAACAGTTCATCATTCTGTTTCCTACTATTTCCCATTTTTAGCTGGTAATTTTTTATAATCGCTGAGATTTGAAATACGCTAAAATAACTTCTTATTTTTGCTCGTAAATTGGTTTTCCGTCATGTCCTTCAATATTTACACTGATTTTATAATAGAATCTGATTGAAATCTGGTACAGCTTGACATCGAACTAACAAAGAACTAACGAACAAACAATATCTATATATTTTTTTTAAATAAAGAAATATTCCCGGGCTTCAAATAACCTGACATTATTTGAAAAACTTCTACTACCACCATTATAAGTGGAAAAAATTGCTTGTGCAATGATGGAGGACTTAGCTAGCAGAGGAATTAAACCCTGGGTGGGAACCAGTGCATTTGTCCACTCGGCTGCTAGCCGGTAATTTTTTTTTTGTTGTATCCATAAAATCTACTCCAGCGGCGCCATCGACCGCAGTTAACTGTGTCGAGCTGTGGCTGCGTGTATTGTGTATATCAGTGATGTGACGATGTGTCCAGGTGCAGTCGGTGATCCAGGCCAACCAGCAGTCGGTGATACAGACGCCGGGCAACATCCAGACGGTGCAGCTGGCCAACAAGACCAACGTCATCCTGGGCGGGAAGCCCGGCTCCGTGATTCACACGACCCAGGGCACCATGCAGACGCTGCAGGTAATTCTAAATACTTTGACATTCTATTCTGTCGTCGATACAGATTTACATACTAACCGAGATTTATAGAATAGGGATGATGCAAAAAGTCTCAACCTTTTGAAACACATAACCTAAAGAAGCTAAAAGTTAATTTATCGGCCTCAACATCTACTATATCTACGGCATAGTGTGTGAATTTATACAATAATATTTGCTGCATTTTTGGAATGAATCTCTCTAGTTGAATTATTTATCAAATAATTATTTACTGTGAAATTAACACTTTTCAATTCTGTCTAGAATACATTGACATTGAAATTATGTCGCTTTAGTTCTTATATTGAATTTTCACATCGCACTTGATACATTTGCGCGCAATGCCATCGATATTAACCTACGGCCTGCTGTAACGTCAATGATTGAAAAGGTGGTAGTTTTGTCTTGCCAAACCCCGGCACCACGAGTTTAATATCATTTGAGGGAGCCAGTCGACTTGTTGATGCAGAGCTTAGGGTTGAGGCTTCTGCTATTAATTCCGTTTGGATATCTTTTCACGACCACTGGTCTGCAATATGCAAGTGGAAAATTTTTCAGACAACCCAATGTACAGATCAAGTTTAGTTTCAGTTTAACGTCTTATTTTTAATAAATCAATAACAATATTTATAATTCAGTTTAAATAGGATTGCATAAGCAGGTTGTCTTGCCAAGAGCCATTCGAACTGCAGTGAGATCATTTATCACATCATCTATTTTATCTACACGTAATCTTCGTGATAATTTGCTATTTATATGCTTTTAGTAATTATGTACTCGTCTAAATTAGTTGTGATGGATTTTTGGGTTATTATGCGGTGTTGTGCTTTCTTCTCCTTTAGGCAACGTTTCGGTGTCCGTGATCAGGTCAAATGTGACAACCCAAAAATCCATCACGATAATACTTTCGGCCGTCATATTCATTCTGTCATTCTCAAATCATATCCCAACTGAATTATTTTTTCATCTTATTTCCTCTATTTTTGCAAATGCATATTTTGTTATTGACTCCGTCCGATATTTTAAAACCAGGTATATTATAGAACTATATATCGTTGTTGTACCATTAATATCTATTGAATAAATTCCTTTTCTAACAGTGTTGCCGGGTGGAATAAATTGTAGATAATGAAATACAATGGATAATTTGTGAAAGAAGCAACAGTCTTTGAATGTAGGCAATAAATTCAATTCCTTCTATCATCACCCGTGACTTCACCGTAATCTAAGAGTTAGTTTATTATTTGGCCATTTCACATAGGCAATAGTCCTACATCAGTAGAAATAAAATCAGATTTTTCATTGTGTACTAGTGATCCTACAAAAATTATAATGTCGCTGCAGGTGTCCAATGCTCTCCGAATCACTGCTGGTTTCTTGTCTAATATGAGATGGATTTGTGTCACCACCATATAAGTCGGCATAATTAATATTTCCTGTTTGGAATTTCAACTAAACTGTCAAAGTAACGCCCTACAAATATTACCTGTGCGACAACGATATACTGGTTTCTCTTCTGTTATATATCTCCCACCACAGAGGCGTTAAATATATTCAATGTATTTGACTGTAAAGTAATTAAAACTGCCAATGCAATTATACTACAGTACAACCTGCTTATTGTGACTATGGACGTAAGAATAAATATGTTATAATATTAATTCCTTCGGTCTATACTATTTTTTTTTATAAGAAATATCGGAGTATTTCGGTTTTAGATGAGCTGTAAATGTCCTGGCCTTTTCACATGTCACCATAAAAGTAAAGACACGTTGGTTCTTCAAACGTGACGTATGCAATGCAACGTTCCCAAAACTTGTCCCACATGTGTGCGGGAGGGTATTGTCATTCCTTCCCATGCCGATCTGGACAGCGTAGATCGGCATCCCTCGGGAAGCGTAAGATTGCGTTGCGTATGACAAGTATGTATCCGAATCATCTATTTTCATAGAAAATGTATGCATTATAAGTTGTCCAGATGTTTTAATGCAATGCGTATTTTGGGTACGTGGGACCAATGTGTTTTTAGCGAGTTGTACTGTAAGTAAGAAGTAGCTGATGGAGGTTGGTTAGGGTTGCCCCCGATAGTCTAATGTTGACATTATTCAGATCAAACCTGAGCCGAGGTTGGTTGCTGACTCTATGCAGATGGATTCGTGCAGTGACGACAGCCTCTCCGACGAGGAAAGCCCCAAGAAGCGCCGGGACCTGCTCACGCGCCGGCCCTCCTACCGCAAGATCCTCAACGACCTGGGCGGGGCGGAGATCGCTGGTGAATATAACCCCCTCTACCATTTCACCGTCTTAGACTCCTCGTCGAGGGTTCAGAATTGAAATTATTTGTACATTCTCTAAAGAAACACCAGCCCTTCTCTTTTGATGAAGGAGAAAAAAAAATTGTACTGTTGTAGCATCGAATGAGTTGAGTCAAAGAATCTAACATTCAAGATATTTTACGGCTTTTATTAGCTTTGAATAGTCATCTATTAATACTTGTCTAGTGGACACAAATCATTACTCTTTGCCAATAGGTTGTAAACCTGTGCATGTTTAAAGAAAAGAATATGTAAAATTTAATACGATAAATCTATGAAGAAAAATGTGTTAATTTTCCAATAATTAACAACTTTTGCATAAATTCATCAGAGTTTATTTTTCTCCTTTCGGCATGCGCAGTTTTACAACCTGTATGAACTGCATGCCTCTGTATATTTATTTGAACGTCTGAATAAAGATAACGCAATTCATTTCAATTGTGAACCCTCCATAATACCCCTTTGTCTCGTTAATTTGTTTCACACTGTTTTAGTGAAACCCAATATTGTCATCTGTGGGAAACTAGTTCCCTAAACCGAATGAATTTCTAAAATAATAATCAGTGAAAATTACTATATGCAATATCTACTGTCAAACTACAATCTAACTGTTGATATTACAATTATTATTTCTACCCTTTACCTGAGCACTTATGATTTTTTTTTGGTTATGTTTAAACTACCTATGATTATGTTATTATTATATATGTGTTAGTGGCAAACTATCTCCAGAGCATATCAGTTTGTTTATTCGTTACGTAATATTTAAATCAATGTGTTTGCATGATGATTTTTTTCTAATGGATTGGTTTTGTATTTTTTTTTCTAGTAGACTTTATTTTCAATACTGTATGCATGTTCAGTAGTTAATGACGTGCATATTATTCATGAAAACATTATGTTATTTTACCTGTTTGCTTTTGTGTACTCGTAATTATATTTAATTTGGGATAGTATTGATTTATTTAATACACAATTTCAAAATATAAGTATGAAAAAAATTATCTACATCTCTTATCTTCTTTAAATAAAAAATATTTTTTTCGTCCTATTTCATGTTTCTTAAATTTAAAAAATGTGATTGATAGACAAGCAAACTGAGTTGCCTTGATTTTTATTTTTTTTTCAAAATATGCAATTTTTTTTTATGAAATTTAAAAAAAATCTGTTTTGTGTCCCACTAAAAACTCTCCAATGGTGAGCTCTGTACTATCATGAAAATTGCAGTTTTTTCTGCCATAAATTTCTTGATCAATGACCAGTTGCTTATAACATCATTTCCATATGGCCAAAATGACTATAAAATTGGAAAAAAACGCCATATTGTTTGCTATAATTTTTTCATAAGAAAAAGGAGTGTTGGAACATGGGCAATGCTGGTTGGTATCTACTAGTAATCTGACATTTAAAGGGTTAACTGATGACGAAACATAAGTCAGTCTATCAGAAGTAAACAATTGATGGGTTGCATATTGCAGAGGGTCGCTTGGAATCAAACTCGTCGGAGAGTGAAGTGTCTCTGGCCACCTCCTTGCCCTTCACCCCAGGTCAGTTTAAACTGTTGGTCTCTGGGGCCCCGGTCTGTCGGTAGAACCTTGAATCGGCGGGCCTTAACAACATTTAATACTCACGGTGCACTTGTAGAAGTACGCACGACTAATGTTCATCCCATGTTAGATCAGTGCGAATAATTCTCTGGACCAGTAAAATCTTTAACTTAGCACTAGTCAAAGAACAATAAACTAATGTTACACTTCCATCAGATAGTTTTAATAATATATAAATGTATGGTGAAGTGTACATTTTATTATGACCTGTGTATAAATAACACCGATCTGAAACTAGTTCTTTACCTTTAGTATAATAGTAACAATAATAATCGTTGGGATTTGGTTCCTCGTGGTAATATTCTAATCTCTCTCTAACTTGGAATTCCATAAAAACTTGGTAAATAAACCAATAAACTGGATCTAACAATAATCATGAAATAATATAAGTATAAAGCTTTATAAATAAATAAAAAGTTCTGTTTTCTGTTGGGATAGGATAGCATTGCATGTATTTTGACATCTGTAGCTTTTATGATATATTTTGTAGTATACTCTTGCTTCTTTATGCACAGGGGATTTTTTACGGTATTATGTATGAGGGTATATTGAAAAGTTTAGTAAAAAAGCAAGTCAAACTATTTTTATTTTCAATTTAGTTTTCAGCAATTCCGAATTTATCTCATCTAAAAAATCTGCTTTGTTTAATTCTTCAAAAATGTAAAAATAAATACACTGTTTTCGACAATATCTCTTCCCACCAACCCTAATTTAAAATTTTGATAACATAACGAGTCTACATGAGAACATGTCCGGGAAATACAGTAGATGAGGAACCAATTCATGTAATTTTGCCAGCACAATGCATTGTCCTGGTGAAAGGGCTCTTTTAGCATGGCAATATTGGCTTTTTGTCTTAAATTTTTCTTTTAAACTGGCCAATATTGTCGCATGATAGACTTTCATTATTTTATTGCCCCCTTACAAAGTAGTCAATAATGACAATCCTTTGGGGATTCCAAAAACTCGCCCACAATCTGCGTGGAAATTGTGTGGTAAGAAGTTCTGTGGTAATTCTGATAATTTTTCTTTAAAAATAATTATTTCATCAAACAAACTGGTTATTTTATAAATCGTGGGTTTACCTCGAGGTAATTTACCAAACTTTTCAAACTACCCATTACTGCAATTAAAATAGATTATATGTTTCTTTTTGAAATTCACCTCCATATGTGTACTCATTTAAATTTTAAATGTTTATTCCTGAGCATTATTTTACCTTAATATATTTGAATGAAAGCATATTTGATGAATGAATTACTGTCAATCTTGTTTATGACATACAGAATAACTCCTTGATTCTTGAAATTAATACAATATAGGACATTTGGCCTATTTTTTTTGTTATTCTGTCTTTTGTAAACAAGTATGTGAATAAAGCAAGATGATGTAATGTAACAAAATATCGAATGTGTGCAAAAAAGATGTCATGGATGTGCTGAAGGGAATATGCCCAATGTTCTATGACGTAATTTGTATTTGGGAAAGCTGGCATTATTGTCGAATGGACACGTGAATCATGACATCACATTAAAATATGGGAGAAAAATGGAAGCGCGCATACTGCGCACTGAGCCCGCCGTATGATAATAATAAAAAGACTAACTAAAGAACTGATATCTCTTGGGATGGTTTGTTTAACACTGGCTGTGGAGTGACGGAGCTCCCCCTGAGGTGTGTGTGGTCGCGTGTCTAATGTGTCGCTGCGCTGGTGTGCGTGTCTGACCCCAGGGCGTATTACAGTGATCCCGGCGGGAGCGCTGCAGGCGACCGAGGGAGGCCTGCACACCCTCACCATGGCCAACAGCGGCTCCGGGGGCGCCATTGTGCAGTACACCACCAGCCAGGACGGACAGTTCTTCGTGCCAGGTACGCTGTCCCACTTGTGTGTCTATTGGGTGGTGTCCCCCTGTCTGTCTGTGTGCTAACCCGCCACCCGTGGCTTGTGTTGCAGTGTCGCAGGGCGGACCCGTGCTGGAGGACCAGACGAGCAAGCGGGAGATGCGGCTGCTAAAGAACCGCGAGGCGGCGCGGGAGTGCCGGCGCAAGAAGAAGGAATACATCAAGTGCCTGGAGAACCGGGTGGCGGTGCTGGAGAACCAGAACAAGGCGCTGATCGACGAGCTGAAGGCGCTCAAAGAGCTGTACTGCAAGCAGAAGACCGAGTGAGCCCCGCCCGGCCACCCGTGATAAGGTGCCTCCCCAGGACGCGTATATTACTCAACAGGAATCATTCATGTAATTGGGGCGACCCGCCGGCAGGAGTATGCGCCTCCTCGAGCATCATCTCCCGTGAGATGTCGGCGTGTGTTACCATTGTCTGTTTATGTTAATTATTGTTATATCCTTTTCTCTGGAGGAAAGGAGAGAACAAGCTCGCAACACTAGTGTTGCTGGGACGAGATAAGCCAAAGGATTGTATATGTAATGATTGTGTTGTTTTATTGTCTACAAATGTGTAATATTTATGGGATAAGTGTGAACGGTGAATAGGATTTGCAGAAAGTGGCGAGAGTGTTTATATTATTATAGTGAGTATTTTTTGTATAAAATCATACGGAGGTAAATCATCGAAGGGAACTTAATCCAGAGTCTGGAGTGGTATGTACATAGACATATTTATATAATATATATATATATTTTTAAATACCTCTGATGTATACTTTTGTTAGTTGACATCGTGCGTATTGACTCCTTCCGTCTGCAGATATTTACACAGAAAACTCTTGTACCTGATATTTTATGGTTAGCATTTGTGATATGTATTTTGAGCCATTAGTCTCTTGTAACCAAGTCAACTCTCAACAGATTATATATTTAATACCCAACTTGACATATCACAGTCGCTCTTCTTACATTCTGTCCCAGGCGTTAGTTTGCACCTCACCCTGCCGAGGGAATATGATTTGGAATCGTTGGCAGATTGGAAGTGTTAATATGCACGAACATTTTTATAATAAGAATGGAGTGCCTTTGCAAAAGTATAATTGAAACCACTTCGAGACCCCTCTTTATAATATATTTACATGTATTATTACAATACAGTTATTTATAAGTAAGGAATTACAAGGCTCTAATGATAATATGATTAGATGTTGTTTATGGGTTTCTGCAATATACAGATCCTAAGGAACAGATATCCTAGGGTTATCGTGAATTTGTTCTCTGAAAATGGATGCGCTTACCTTTAATTGTTTAGTCCTTCCTTTCAGCTATCCGTAGCTCCGAGGATAGTCAACTTGTTTTATTCTGTGACGGCCATTTGACTTTGTAACCTTGTTAGTTGTTACAAATTATCCGTACTGACCGTGATAAAATGCAATGTTTAAATATCTGGATTCCTGGCACCTAATGCCCGTTATAAAATTCTATGTTATTTTGTAATGTGTTGTATAGTTGTCATTTGTAATAATTTATTATCCGGTTTTTGAGAGACCACCCTTAAAATTGAAACGCATGCAAATAAAATGCCATCACAAATTCAAACAGTCAAAATTAGGGTAGAGTTAAAACTAAACGGATCGTGTTCTGGTTGTTAAATGTTTATTCAAAATTTATGAGTTCCACAATCTATCCTCGCTGACAAGGAGGTATTGCCTATTCGGTAATCTGGTGCATTAAGGGCCAATACACGCAGCAGTCTGCATAACATGTAAATAATATTAGTTATTTAGCCCCCTCTGTCTACTGGCCTGGGTTGCTTAGATCGCTTCAATAGTGAATAGTGCTGCACCAAACACAAGTTCATCACACCCTCAGCGAGTCTCGCGGCCGATTCAATCCGTCCAGCTTCAGCTGTTCATTTCTATGATGTATCTTATTTCACCACTAGATTGCTGGTGGGGCAATACCGAACTTCGGCGTGACGAGGGCTATGTGCAACCCGACTTAACTATTATTTCACCCTCTCATTGGAAATGAAAGGATTTAGATTGTGTGATAGCACCGGGAGACCTTTGTGCCATGCTATTCAAACACTTGATTAATTATTGTGTAATTTTAGCAAACTTTACTATTTAATTGGTGGGAGATACCCGCAGACGTGTCGCTGCAGTACTACATAATATTGTATATTGTTGGTTATGTCAGGAATTATTCATATTTTGTTGTCCCTTTCAGAAGATCTATATATTGAAAAATACAAGAAGCTGTTGTAATGATATTTGACAAGAATTGTACATAATAAAATTGTATTTTTACAGATTATATAGTTTTTCTACAAATCATTTGTATATATTTGTTTCCTAATGAAATTTAAAAAAAACAACCTTCCTCACACACATTTAGTTTTAAAAAAAATTAAATAAAAAAGACAAATAACCTGACAATATTTGAAAAACTTTTACTACCATCATAATGAGAGGAAAATTTTGCTTGTGCATTGATGGAGGAAGAGCGACAGCAGAGAAATCGAACCCACGACGCCCGGGTGGGAATCTGACCCGGTTGTCCACTTGGCTACTAACCAGTAAGGTGTCTGTAGCTATCAACGCACTTATTCAATAATGACCAAATCTATGTGCGTCAGAATCAATACATTATTGCAACTGCAGAGAGAAGGTTGATGGTAATTTTAGTCCTGTCATAATCCCTCTTGTTCTGGGCATTCGGAACCACTGTATGATCATATAAAAATAAATAAATGGTCAATCTGAAAAATTCTTCAAAAAAGTCAGTAAAGGTAGTGGAAAAGACATCACTTCGCTGCAAAAAATGATGTAGAAAAAAAAATTATACATATTTTTAAATTGTAAACCAATACAGGGTATGATAGTAAGGTGGCGAGTTAACAGATTTAACTAAAATAATTAACCAAGGTTTGCAAATATTAAGTTTTATTGATTAATCCTTTTTACAGATTAAATTCAGGTGAATTTTGATATGTTAGTGGAGAGACAAAATCCAATACAAATTAAATATAACGGGAAGAATAAAAAAGTTCAACAACCGAATTTTTTCCCCTTGCATGCATATTGTTAATGTTACTTTTTAAATGCATACTTGCAATGCATTTTTTAATTTGGTGAAAAGATATTTTTTATTTGGTAAGTGCATAATTTTAATGCCGGAAACTTTTTTAATCCTAAAATGAGTTGTAAAACACCCTAAGGGTTATTTTTTTACGCAAATGGCGCTGCATAAAATTTTCAAATCATTATTATTATTATAAAACAGCCATAATAAAAAAAAGAAGGACTTTGATAGACTATAGTTTTGTCTATGGTCTTGGTTTGTTCATTGTACTCTATTTTCTTGCTCTATGTTTGAGTTTGTAGTTTGTGATTGAACTTGGCGTTTGTGCTTGTGCTGTCGCCATTATGCCATTTTAGACATTTTTGTTTTTACATTTTCGTAAAGAACGAATAGAGAGCAATTTGGATTTAGTTATTTTTTTAAAATACCATGAGTAATTATGAGGATGATCAAAGTGAAGATGGTGAATTGGCCAGAAGTCCTGTTCCACAAGAGGAAATGGATTTTAGGTTACTGTCATAAACGTTTTTTTAACGAATGTGTTGTTTATTCGTTTTCTTGCTTTTGCTAATAATTTTGTGTTTTGCAGTTTATCCGAAGAAGATATAGATACCAATGACTCCCTAGATATAAGGCCACCGCAGGCTCAGATAATTTCTAGTCGTGCTCCTAAGGACGATAGGAAAAATAGGCACAGTGGAAAGTCAGAAAGACACAAAGAACATTCGCACAGGGATAAAAAACACGCTTTCAGGTATGTAAATAATCATCTCTAAGTCAATTGGTAAGTTTCTTACCAATTTACATAATATTTCTGACACTCGTCCTTGGAGTTCAGTGACATACCTTTGATTCATTCAAAACTTTCTTTACTCACTTATGACTTGGAGCCGCGTTTCTGACGGCATTCAGTAGTCTGAAATGATAAATTTCAGTTTTAATGATTCAAATTCCCAATTTCAGCTAACTTGGAAAACAATTTCATTTTTTAAGTCGGGAATTTGAAATTTTTGCCATTGACCTTATTTTATATGACGATTTTTATGTTTTTTTTAAAATAAATTTGTAATGATTTATGCATATTTTTGAACGATGCACCTTTTTAAAGGGAAAGAGACAAACCGGACGCAAGAACTAAAAAAGAGAATGATGTAGTTAGACACAGCGACCGTGAAATGGCGTATCACGGCAAGGAACACCCGAGGGAGCGGGAGTATGTACGAGACAAGGAAGTGTACCGGGAGAAGCCGGTGTACAGGGACAGGGAGCAAATGCGGGAGAAGGACATCTACCGGGAGGCGGACCCCTACAGGGAGAAGGACACCTATCTGCCTAAGGATGTCTACAGGGAAAGGGAGAAGGAGGCTTATATTTCCAAAGAACCGTACAGGGATAAGGATAGAGAGCGAGAGAAGGATTCCTACATCTCAAAGGAGCCTTACCGAGAAAAAGATAGAGAAAGGGAAAAAGAGGCCTACATCACCAAAGAGCCCTACCGGGAAAAGGACAGAGAGAGAGAGAAGGAATCATATATCTCCAAGGAAGCTTATAGAGAAAAAGAACGAGAGAAAGATGCCTACATTTCTAAAGGAGCCCTATCGAGAAAGGGAAAAGGAAGCCTACATCTCCAAAGAGCCCCTTCGAGAGAAGGACAGGGACCGTGAGAGAGAAAGATACATTGAGGCGGAGCGCTCCAAGGAGAGGAAGGAAGTGCGCTCCCGCCACGCTTCGTCAGACGAGGCTAGCACGGGAAGGCATCGGGGCAGTTCGGGGCAAGGGGATCGCGGGGGCTCTCAGGGGGACAAGGAGCTAGAGGACCTGCGCTCGCGCCTGCTGAGCAAAAGGCGCTCTAAGGAGCAGCAGCAAGACAGGCGCAGGGAAGACTCACCCGAGCGCCGCTGGGAATCCTACCGGGCCGCTCACCTGCAGAGGAGGGACAAGCTATTACACACAGGTGAGTTCAATTATTAATGAGTTCATGCCAATCACTATGATACTTAAATAATATTATCTGGAAACATTTACAAAAGTTGTGCAATATAGTTGTGAATGGTGAATACTTGAAGCAAGTGGATGAGTTTGTATTTAGGAAGTATGTTTACGAGAGACGGAAAGGCTGATATGCCATATATATATATAAACCTGTGTTTTTGTTGTTGTAATTTTTTTGAATAAATTTAAAATCAATTGATTTAAGGGTGTGAAAAAACTCAAAAAGAGGTTAAATTTATGGCTGTCATTACAGTATCAAATATTGACAGTCACTATATTTGCTCTTCGTAAGTTCAGTTAATTTTCCAGAGCGTGAGATGGAGCGACGCAAGGAGGAGGGTCGCGCAGCCCTCGAGAGAGGCGCTCTCGCCGCGCCAAGCGGCCGCCCTCTCCCGCACCGGCGCCCCCCTCGCCCGCCCTCCAGCACCAACCCTCCCCGCCCCCCGCCAAGCGGCCGCGCCCCTCCCTCTCGCCTCCCGAGGTGGTCACCGTGTCGGATGCCAGCGATCACGAGGAACAAGAAGAAGGTATACTATTTTAATTCAATCTTTTCACCTCAGTAGAAGCAAATAAACAAAATAAATTATGTGGAATACATAATTCTCATGTTTGGGAAAAGTAATACATACTTATGTAAATTGCGAAACTCGTTTTTTTAATGTCCTGGTGAATCAGCAAATGTCAATTCAATCATATTCACACAGGTGCACTGCTTGTATACAGCGTGTTTCTCGACTTCAGAAAAGAAATTTCCTGCGAAATTAAAATGCAAAATGTACACAATTGTCCCCTTTTCGCTAGTAACAATAAGTAGGCGTAAGCAAGACAAAAAGCTGTTTTTCAGTGACTTTTCTCAAGGACACTCCGTTGAAAGTACATCACCAATACACACAACAAATATGTGTTGTTTGCATCAACTCTAATTGCGTGATCTGTATATTTTTAATTTTTTTATTTTATTTATTTTTTTTTTAATTTTTTTTTTTTTTTTTTTATATAATTCAAGTTTATAAGGCCATTGTCAACTGACAGTTTGACAATGGCCTTAAACGCCGAAACAGCTGTCACTAAAAACTAAAATAAAAAACTTAAAATAGCAGAACTCAATAATAATAATATTAAATTTAATTCAATTGAATTATATAAAAAATAAAATGGAGTTCTACAAATTAAACACAAAAACTATAAATATCTATATTTATCTATGACTTTAAAAAATTATTTACAAAATTTTGGTTAAGAGATATACCTCGACTAGTGTGACTTCATCTCATCTTTTAAAATACATACGTCTCCTAGGTCCTGTACATTTTATTAACAGTACAGTTTAATTTAGTGTAAGAATTATTCACAATGCGGTTAGGACAGGATGTGACTATGTCTGGCGCTTCTGAGAAATATTGCAGTTGATTATATCAGATAAAATAAGAATAATTATTTATCAAACTAACAATGACATGATACGATCGGAATATTTCTAACAAGGTTAATTCTCTACCAAACGAGCCACTCGGCTCACAAATTGATGAAGGTTAAGAATATGTAATTGGATAATTTGTACAGTTCTGGAAAAATTACCCATAGAGTTTTTTTGTTTTGTATCGTTGTTCTTAATTCTTTTGTTTACTTCTAAGCATAATCTGACATCATTTAATGCCGTCCATTGAAATTGATTATGCAATATGTTTGTATATTTCATTGTCGAGAGTTTTTAATGGATTGATTAAATATCCTTTATTATTTCTCAGGAGAGCATACGGGCACTTCTTCAGATTCCTCATCCGGGTCTGGTGAAAGTGAGGGGGACACAGCGTCTGGAGAGGGTGAGGAGAGTGCCGAGGAAGACGAGACCTCGGGAACGGGCCGGCCGGGAGAGGATGAGAGGAACGCTCACCGGGCTAGCTCCGGGGAGGAAGACGAAAGGAGGGAAGTCAGCCCTAACAGATCCCCCGCCTCCATTCACTCTGATACACCCAAGAGAAGGTATTTTACTTGTTCTATCGTATCCTTGGAGTAAGAATACATATATATGGAGAGTGAGCTTAATATTTTTACCCAACCTATACAAATTTGTGATAAATCAACTTTTTCTCCGGGTTTTTACGTTGTATACCACAGGGAGAGAAAGAGACAAGAAAAGTCTTCACATAATATCGCAGCACTTCTAAGTATGTAAGAATGTTCTCCGTCCGCGCTAACTTTACATCATCGAGTCGTATAACTTGCGTCAATGGATTTTGAGGTTATTTCCTATATTTTTGTTGATTAAAAAACTTGCAGTGGTTATACAAATAAATCAAACATGATGGTGATATGTGCTATGCGTGAATGTTAAAATAATACCAAACAAAGATTATAAAACATCACTTTTCAGAGGTGTTTCAACAGTTTAAATATTTTTGACCATACTTTAGAATTTTCACATTTTTAATAATATCAAAGACATAAAATCAGCAAAAACCTTCCATCATTATTTAGGCAAAACTTCTGTTATTAGTGTTTGTGTTTTATTTTGACTTTATAAATCATTTTAATGGTGTATTGATATTTTTTTGTTTAATGTGTTCAAATATGTATGTTTATGAAAAAATGTCCGAATTCCGTGTGGGTAGTAACTAATAGGCTATCCAACATCCTTTAGTATATCTTTGTCTCTTTCTATTGAGTCAGTATAAAGTCAACCGTCCTGACTACACTGTTTCGCAAAGGTACCTCTTCATGTATATTCTTACTCCAAGATCGTATCATTCTCTTTTTGATGCTAAAACTGTCTTTGTTTTTTGCAACAACCAATATCAGAAGACTGCGTTTCATAATTGAATCACTTCCAGAACACTTAACATAATTGTATTCTTGATTGGATTGCAAGTACTTATATCGATGGCTTAGTACACAAATGAGTTAAGTGTAATTTTATGTAAATTACAGTAGAACTCCTTTAATTCAAACATTCGAAAAAAATTCATACAAAAATGTTTTTACACTGTGTAACTGTCTTAAAAGATTATCCGAGAACAGAAAAAAAAACTGTCTTCAACTTATGCACTTTTTAGGTGGGCTTCACTGTTATTTGTAATTTAATATTTATTTTGGCCCACACACGAAAATTCGTCTGTTGAATTCGAAAAAAAAACAATTTGCACAAAAATATATCACATAAATTTGAATCTAAATAGGCTGGCCGCGGTAGTAAAGTAAATTTACGCGGGTATTTGTCATATATTATTTAGTAAATCTGTTTCTGGTCGGCCGTGCCCATACTCGGCTGCAAAATTTCGATTTACGTGGGAATATGTCGTATTATTACGAATTTACTTTGAATGCCCGAATTAGACAGGATGGCCGCCCCGATATTTCGACTTTTGGGCAAAATTGAAATTTTTCTTATAATGTCGACTTTTATCAGGGAATTCATTAGTTCGAAATTTGGTGTTTGAGGTCTCGTATATTTCTACCGACTCAAGATGATTTAATTATTAGCTCCTAGAAGATAGGTAATACATATTTTTTAAATATCTCGTGGAAATATAGTATCGACAATTATATAAGGAAGGATAGACATGCTTCTATAATATGAACTCTTTTTACTTTGGAATTTTCATGGATAGTAACAGAATGTTTCTAAAGTTGTAAAACCTAGCACTACACACTACAAATTGCAGTGCTCCTCGTAGTTATTATCTGAATAATGAACTATCCTAAAATCATCCCCCAACATCAAAGTATCAATAAACATTCACTTGAGATAAACCCAAATTAAGATAACGCCATAATAGTTTTAATATAAACAAGCGCGGTAAATTTCAACTAGATAAGGCAATTTATATGGACGCTCTGTAGGGTTCCCATCGAACACACGCGCGTGATTCAAAACTCTGACTGAAGGCTGTACCCGGGCTCTCGGTTTCATTATATTATAAGATAAACAATGAAGTAGTCGATAAAGATTCTTAGAGATGTCGATCCAAAAATGAATATTCTTATTTTTAAAACAAATTTCGCCCGAATACAGCATACATATGCCAGGAAAACGAAGTCGAAACTTGAAAATGACTCGAGTCAGCCGCCGTGTGGTGAGAAAAATTTGTAGAAATGACTAAAGTCGCTCGCTGCAGTGAAAGAGTTAAATTGAATTTTTACTGTCCACTTATGTAACATATTTGTGCACTTTGACATTGATGTACAATTTGTATTTAAGAGTTTGTTAAACTTTTGAATGCTTATTTCATATATGTATGTATTCTTCAAATGATACCATGGGTGACAGAAAATCACCTCATCTCCAATCACACTCATTCATGGAGGATGGATTTACTTAATTTCATTACTGTTGCGTAGATTAATGTTCAGATTAGCTTCCAGTCTATCACCATAGTTTGAAAATTGTGCTAAATGTACATTTTATTTGAACATGAAGCAATATCTTGATTTGTTCAAGGGTAACTGCCGTCAACCTTACGCTGCTTAGCGGTTATGACTGGATTTTAGATGCATATTTATGTCTGTTACATTTTAACTAGATAATACTAATTTAGGTAGAGTGAATAAATTTAACTTTGTACTTTGATCCATTTGCGCAGAAATATTACATAATTTTATGCTGTGAAGACAACTGGGTAATATATTAATGGTTAAATTTTTTTACACTTCACTTTAATCAAATTTAATATTATTGAGTTCTACTAGTTTAGTTTTATTTTTAGTAACAAACTTTCGATAATGGCCTTAACGCCGAAACAGCTGTCACTAAAAATAAAACTAAATTATAAAAAAAATTAAATAGAGTTCTATAAATTTAACATAAAAAAAACTATAAATATATGTTTCAAAAGTTGTTGCCACAACTGCAGTTTTCTAATATGCAGTAATAATAAGGTAAAAAAGCACTTACATTCTGATGTGGTGCTTGTGAAGATCTAAACATCATTATTGAAATATTTTATTAAAGTGTTGGTTACATTAGCAGATCCCGCTCTCGCTCGAGATCTCACTCTTTCTCTCCCCCGAGCACCAGCAATGGGATAGATGACATAAGTAGCGCGAGACAAGACGGGGGGGACATGGAAGGGGAGGGCAGTCCCCCCCCGCCACACCCTTCCTCGCCGGTCGGGTCCCCCCAGCCTCCCCTGCCGCCCTACTACCCAGCCTTGCAGGTAAATACTCTTTTAGTTTGATTATTCATTTATTTAACATACATGTTTTTACAGAAAACCAGGAAATCTGGGAATTATCAGTGAATTCTGACGGATATGAATGTTATATTTTTTTCAGAAACTACTTATGCTTACAAATTTCTCATGTTTCGTAAATATGTAGCCGCACTTTGAAAAATCGAAGAAAAATTAAATGCAATTTTTGCAGTTGCTAAACAGTGCTAACGATATTTTTTGTAGGTAATCTAGGATCAATATTCGAAAAAGGAAATGAGGAATTTAATAATCAGTTTGGTTCCGTGGCCATCCTGGTTAAGCTTTTGATATTGTTCAGCATTTTACCAACACGTTTCTATATTAACGTCTTGAACTGTGTCAATTGTGTAACTTTGAGATGCACAAAGTCCGCATTGTTCCCATTTTTGATTTGTATTGATAAACCGTGACTCCCAAGTAACGTGAGGCCACTGGTCTCGAGTGCGGTAGTTGTAATGTTTCTTCTGGTGTAGCAATGTGTGACCTTGGCTAATTCACATAACGTAGGCTAATATGAAAAGGAGTTAAGTAAACACTTATTATGTACCGAGAGCGGAGCGGGTGGCAATTAGTTGATTATGACGATGTGCACGAAGAAGGCGCGGATAATAACCTGTTTGGCGTGATGTTCCAGGGCTGTCGGTCGGTAGAGGAGTTCCAATGCCTGAACAGAATAGAGGAGGGCACGTACGGAGTGGTGTATCGAGCGCGAGATAAGACCACGGAGGAGATAGTGGCTCTCAAGAGACTGAAGATGGAAAAGGAAAAGGAGGGTTTCCCCATCACCTCCCTGCGAGAGATCAACACCCTGCTCAAGGTAATATGCCCCTTCCAGTCTATGGTATGATGTATTGCTAGGGCGGGGGGGCTCCGGAGCGGGGCCCCGCGCGCCCCCTGCCTGGCCTTGTATTAATGTCCTGTGTGTTTTTATTCTGCAGGCCCGGCACCTCTTATCTACAAGAGAATTGTGATTGACCTCTGAACCAATCAGTCAAGGTTGTCCATTCTACTACCTAAGAGCGAGGGGCGGGGCTCCGGCCCATATCTTGTTCACTTTCTATTTATTGTCCCAACCAACCCACTACACCCACTCTTACCCAAACACGGCAGTGGGCCCCTTCACACCGATACTTTCTTTTAGGAGGTCTCTACACGCCACCTACAAGAATACCCATTACGTTATGAATCTCCTCATTGTTTTTTTACCTTTATAAAAACCCACTATATTTTATTTGGTAAGAACTCACCTCCAACCACCCAGTGAAAGATGACGAACACATTATTTTATGCTCACTTAACATTTTAAATAATATACATACAAATGTTGAGGAAATAATTTAATTCTCTTCATCATTCCCCGCCTTAGGTTGTTGGGACCACACAAAGCTTGTATTCTTTAAAATGGAAGTACCTCTATGCACCTTTACTTTAGAATATAGACTTGGTAGATTGATCTTAGTCTAGCTAGAAAAACAATTTCTTCATTGGCATATCCGCGATTATGTTCGCGGCTTGCTCTCAGCCCTCAGCTCGTAGAAAGATATATTTAACTTCCCACAGTAATATGCACCTTCATAATAATATTCTCTCATCTAGAAGTACTCGCTCATCTGTATTTTAGCAGTGACAAAATCAAATATAATGTTGGTTTCTGCCATTGTCTCTCAGTTGTCAATATTTTTCGACACATTTTTGTGTACACTATAAGGTTCCTTTGATAATGATAATAACGCAACACTTTTGTATTTCTCCTCTTCATTATCCGGAAATGACAATAATAATATTATTTCACAATACATAACTCTAAGGCCCTTCGCACATGGAGCAACTAAATAAAAACCAGTTTGCAACTCAAGTTTCTCTTCTTCGTATTTAAATGGCGATCCGCACACTACGCAACCAGTTTTCAACGCTGACACAACCAGTCTCGCGCAACTCGCCGTGCTAGTCACTCGCGAAAGATTTTCGAGAAATTTGCAACATGTCCGAACAAGAAAACATTCAATTTGAGAATCAACATTTTTTAATGCAATATGACAGTGACAATATTTGAAAAACTCCTACTGCCATCATAGTAGTAGGAGTTTTTCATGAGATAGAGATTTCCATGAGATATAGATTTTCATGAGATAGAGATTTCCATGAGATAGAGATTTTCATGAGATAGAGATTTTAGATCAGATAATGACTGAAATTGTAGCAACTTGAGTAGCATCGTGAATATAAATATTATTGTTCAGCACTTATAGTTGGGTTACAGTTGCCCCGTGTGCAAAGGGCCTTATCCACCTGTTTTTTCCCTTAATAAACAATCATCTGTCAAAGCGATTCTCTTTTTTTGATTTGTTACTCTTAAAAATGGAACAATTTAAACACTGAGTAAAATATACCAAAAAGTACCTACCCAATTTTATTACACTATCACATAGAGCCCCTATTGGGTTAGTACTTTTCCCACATTTGAATGATACTGTTATATGAGTTTCCTACCTTCAGTTTACAAGCTTTACGTAGTCTCAATGATGTTAGGTGATAGGGTGGTCTTGGCATACTTGATATTTACTTCTCTTAAACCACAGCAAATTGGAATTTGAAATAATTGTTATGTGACCTTGTTTACCACAACTTTTACAAATTATTATGTTTTCCGCTTATCGAATATGTTGCTTTATTGACTAGTTATTAGTCCAGATCGGTGACGATTTATTGAAAATTAGTAAGTTTATATGCATTCGTTTAGACCATAACCTACTTCAGGACTCAAATACATATGTATCTTATTAATAATGACAAATATAATTGGTTTTACATTAACTATCAGGTTTACATAAATTTCAATGCAATTAAAATTCACACTTTATTTTATAATAATAATTTTCTTACATTTTTAATTTTTCTATCTTTTTTTTTTAGTTACATTACATTGCAATTTAATTATTTTCATTGGATCTTGCAACTTTTCTTAAATCTTATTTTTATTTTCTTGTTGGTGTTATGATTTGAAGTACAGATTCATACACGCTATGAATATACCGGTAGTTAGATAAAGTGGTGACTGGTGACTTCTGGAAGACCAAGGCTGAGAAAAAGGGGATTACTGAGGATTATTATCAATAACCTTTTAAGAAAATATGAAAAATATTTTTTTAAATTTTTTATCACAAAAGTCACCAGCCACCACTGGTTAGGTGGTGAGGTTAGGTTTATATTAACCTTCGATAAGTCAAGATGGCAAAAAAACACCATTAGGGGTCATTGAGTTACCCCATCCAAATATCCACTTTTGATTAATATTGTTGTAATATTTTAAATAATACTGAGATTTGTAATTATGGGGTTTTTCAGTTACCCCTCGTGGTTAACGAAAAGTTGATGACTCAAATATTATAGTTGAATCTTATTATCCCCAATTAAAAAGAACTAACCTTAATTAAACATGTCCGTGGTACTGGATAGTCTTCTATATTAAAAAAAATGTAATTATTTTTCTTTACCAACTACACAATGTATAACTGTGAAATAATACAGATTTTTTTTGACTTGTACTTAAAAAAATGCAATATCTTTGCTGTAATCACAAAAAGACATGTTCAATACATATTCTATTTTACATGAGAACAAGAACTTATTTTGCAGAATGAAAAAAAAGGTTATGAAATTGTTAATTTTTATATCTTTACCATGCATGAATTTAAAATGTATGGTATTTTGGTAAGCCATTTCAAAAATGCTTTTCTAACACAAACTTTCGTTGTTATAGCAACGATATCACCGAATATCCAAATGTTACCACGTCCCTTTCAAGGTGCCTTAGCGATTAAATAGTAATTTAACAATTATCTTGTGCATGTCGTCATATATTTCTGTTAATTGTTTTGATGTTGCAAGGTGGCATAAATATCTCTCAATCATATTTTCATTTTTATGTTAATATTTTACGATTTTCATAAACCATTTTGCATTTCACACGGAACTTAATACAAATTATCATATCATGGAGCAATGAAGAACAACACAGGTATAATGATTCTCATTGGAAACCCGAATTTTGCTTTTATTGACGCACTTTTTAACTTTTTGAATGAAAAAATTAAGGTAGCTAAATTCTGTAACCTAACACATAGTTTTTAAGGTTTTCACGGCAGATAGTGTGTCGGTTGTTTATCGGAATGTTGCGGTTTCTCCCTTGAGCCAAAGTTTCAGACCGCCTCTTTACGCCTGTCACGATGATGGCCTTATGGAAGGCTATCCCAAACGTTGGCTGAAGATGAGAGAGGCAACCATTTCAACTTCCCAATAAAACAACGATGATTATCGTAACTTAAAAAAAAAAAACAACAACAACATTGTTTTCTTATGAATAAAATTATGTTATAATTAAAGGTTCAAATGGTACAATTACAGTTTAGAACAATAATATAATACTATACAGCACATATTTTAAATGCATGTCATATAAACTGAATGTTTCCTCAAACGTAGGTATTAAAGGTATTTCAGAAACAGATTGATGTTAAGTAAAACATACAAACGTATGCAGGATGAAGTGGAGTGAATTGACTTGGGGAAGGTTCTACGTAGAACAGAACATTGGGTTCAGATTCAGACGACTAAGAAACTTGGTGTGGTAATGGATTATCAGTGCCGGTAAGTATGCAACTGTGAGTATGGTGCCTGTATAACATAAACATTTAATCCATCGCTTGTCAAATGTATTGTGCTGCTTGGGTAACATTGGTATCTATACCTTGATTTGATTCATTACAGACAGTCAGTGATTTAGGCGGGACCCACCCTGATTCAGTGGATCAGGGTGGCTACAGTTCGAGAAATTCAGGAAACTGAGTCACTATTTGCTGACACTGCCCCTATGTTGGGTTTATGGTGAAAATCAGTGTTTACCTGTCGGTTTTTTTTTTAAATATGTACATATTTGGGACATCTTAATGACTTATTTACGTGTCGATAGTTTAATGATAAATTAATGCTTCGCTTAAAGTGATTGTTTATTAGTATTTGAGGCCTAACGTATTCCGAAACAAGCGGTGCCCAGTGGGTTATTTCCAAATTGCCGATTAATCTGTAAATTTTCTAGAGAGCAATTGCACGAATGGGAAAATGTTGGAAAAATTAGAAACAATTTTGCTAGTGGCTAAAATACAATCTCAAAAGGTAATTTGGAGCACCTGATGTTAAGTTAAATGATCTGTTTACTGTGGCCAATCTGTTGATAATTAATTTGCCGAATTCACAGTTGGAAAGAAAACCTACATGTTCACAGAAATATGTTTGTCTTCCAAAATACCAAATAAAAAAATCATTGTTCACAAAATAGGAAAATATACGGATGTATCTATACATTTTTCTGAATCAAATTCATTGGTATCATTGAAATCGGATTTTGATTACTTTGCTTTATGTTTGCAATAAATTATGTTTTTAATCTGTACTTAGACCTTATCTGACAGATAGTAGCTAAATAGATTACTGAATTGCTATAATTTTTTTTTAATATCAGATTCAAAATTCAACCTGTTCTAGGACCGAATAAATAAATTCCCGAATATAATCCGGGGCTATATAAATTCCCCAATATAATCCGGGGCTATATAATTCGAGGCTATATGAACTCCCCAAAATAATCCGGGGCTATATAAATTCCCCAATATAATCCAGAGCTATTTAAATTCTTCAATAAAATCCATCGGAAATTGTAGAAGGGCCTAAACACACATTTGCAAAATTTTACAGGGGCTTATTAAAAATCTTTGATAATATGTGGAAATACATAACAATAATAATAAAATCATACATCATGCATACATTTCATTTGTAAATTTCAGTCCTGTTTATAACAATCAATTCTTTTATTGCAGTGGAAATCAAATAACAATATAATCCAGGTAACCATAGGTCAGACATTTTTTGTGTTAAAAACCAAAAACAAAATACTGCAATGTTTTGAATGTCGTAACAATCATAATTTAATTTTTAAATAAGTTAAAACTCTGTGCACCATATAACACCACTACACAAGGGCATTTTACAAACACAATTAATTAACACTTAAAACTTAGTATTGTTTTTAATCGGATGTTTACCTCGTCAATAGAGAATCGGTTCACAGTATGATTGTGGATAATTCGTACTGTGAAATCGCTGCAAAGGTGTAATTAATGACATATAATTCCATTTTGGATAAACGTTCCATTCTATTCTGTGTCTAGAATTTTTTTGATTGAATGTGTGCATGATGACACGTCTTAAATGTCGTATCAAATTAGTTTTACTCTGTAGTTAATATTTTTTTAAGAACCAGTATGAATTTTGAATTTGGTTGTAAATTTTTATAATTGGCTCGCATTTGTTATTCACATTAGTTTTTAAGTTGATCAGTAAATGAATTTCGTTAGTTTTTAGTTTACATATACAACAATAATAGGGGGTTAGAATATTCGTTAGAATTATCTTTGCCTATTTTGCACGTTAGATAAACCTCTGCAATCCTGAATCCCCAATATGTAGTATGCAAACTGATATTTTCAGTAATGATGTAACATTTGGTATAAAACAATACAGGCCTTAGCTTTGTTATTTCAGACAATAATAATTTGAAAATTCTATTTACAGCGCCACCCCACTAGAGATTCCAGAGTAGAAGGAAGTAATTTTTCTAACCCATGTCGCAAAATGTGTCGGATGCCAATCTGTCTCCGCCTAAGTCACCCGCAACCATTTTCCAGGAGAGGCGAAAGATCAGCAGCAATTTTTACACATTCGGAGCTACGCCGCTCTCCTAAAATGACAAAATTGAGTTATGACTGCCAATCGATGCGCAAAATTGATAACCATCGTGTAGTTTTTTGGTTCACAAGCAAAATCAACCGTAAATCATTCAAAAAACGAAACGAAAAGTGAGTTTACATGCAAAATAGTGAATACCACACAAGAGTCCCAACTGCTCCCAACCGTCTAGAGCCACTGAGACCGTGGAATCCCTAATCGGGGTATGTTGTGAGGTTGGAGGTAGTGGGGAGGAAAAGGAGATGGGAAAGAGAAAAGTTTGGAAGTACCTGGCTATTCAAATCTGGTCGCCAAACACGGCCAAAACCATTTTAAACAACGTTTCTATTCTGAATGTATTACTATATATGTACTGGTGGTATTTCACCAGGGCGATACTTAGAGTATCTATCACTCTGAAACGTGCCGCAAATATAATATATATATTGTTTGATGTGAATTAAATTTGTTATGACATTGTTGTGCGCCCGCTTGGTTTGAACCCGCAACCTCTGGATTTGTAGTCGATCGTCTTATCACTCGACCATGCAGGCCGTTGAATATTGATAGATTGACAGCCATAACTCAATTTTGTCATTTTTAAAGGGTGGCGTTTTTTCTTTTACACCCCTCATTTGTGCTTACACCATGATCGTTTAAGACCATTCGCATATGCTGGAAAAATCTGATGATACTTCTGCTCATGTAGAACTATTACATTGTCAAATGGAACTTTGGGTGGTTTGACTTACGCGGTGACTTGTTATTCACCACAATATACAAGACTAGATGCTTCAAGTCTGAGCGGGTATAATAACATGCCACAGTTGGATGATATTTTATAACCGCGTTCTCGTGAAAAAAATCTCTTGAAGGGGTATCAGACTAGAATAAAAGAAAACAAGTCAACATGTAATATTAACTCACGTTGTATTGCGTCAGAACTTCCTATACAAATGCTTAAACAGTGACATAAGCTGCAGATAGATAAGACTGTCAAATTCATTCGATTGGACTCTTTTTTTTTACCAATCTGTAATTCTTGGCGGGTATGTTAATAAGACTTGAGTAAATAAATACACATTTATTATCGACTGTCGGTATCGAGGCATTTATATATAAAAGTGTTTGATTGCACTGGGCGATTAGATATCCTGTATTGAAAAACGAAAGTGACTTGTCCACCAGTCAAATGGCGTTGGGTTGTTTTAGTGTTAGGTATCTGCGTTTTAATTTCTTATACCAGTCAAGACTTATCGCATCTAAGTCGTGGCTTTATTATGTACTAATCGTGTCTCTTTTCAGTTCAGATGACGAATCAACTCCTCTGGAACATGAATCACCTTCACGAGACTAGAGATGAAAGTTTTTGGATATAAATATTGATTAAGATTATTATTTTACTGCTTACCTTATAATAACACACTTTATATCTATTAAAATAAGTGACTGACAAAGTGTGGACAAATATGTAATATTGGGATAGAAAAAGGTGTCGGGAAGCAAAAATTGTTTGATATTTTAATGTATTTTGCTATAATTAATGTTAATAATTGTGTGACTATCATAATGTTTATTTCAAATTCCAATTGCCATTTTTTAGAGAAACAATTTGAGTGTTAATTTTGAGTTCAAGTTAACAACGATTATAAAATGTTTAAGTAATAAGTTCAATGCTGGCTCTTGGATGTAGTTGTGTGAGAAAGTAATCGAATGCACTTTTCTGCTAAGTCGTCGGTTATCAACTTACCACCGGCATCTTGTTAAAGTCGATCTATCAGAAAGACGGGAAGGCTGCAAATGATTTTGGTTGATATTTAAGTATTTGATTGTTTCTGCCATGACTGCGTCCAATGCAGCGGAGTCTCGGTGTGACGAGGTGGGTCGTGTGTGTGATGAGCGTGTCCACGTGTGTGTTGCAGGGCCAACATCCCAATATCGTGACGGTGCGTGAGATCGTGGTGGGCTCCAACATGGACAAGATCTTCATAGTCATGGACTACGTGGAGCACGACCTCAAGGGACTCATGGAGACTATGCCAGCGAGGAAGCAGGTCTTCTTGCCAGGTCAGCTCCGCCGACATTTATCTGTACTTTTGGTTCCAGGATATATATATATTTTTTGCAAACTATTATTTCATGGTGTTAAATTCATTTGTGTTATTGTCTTAACACCTGTGGACTAATAGACTGAACTCAGTCCATCAAACTCTATTAGCAATGTTGCAACACTTTGACAGAGGCCATATTTGCACGGAAAACTTATGTCAATATATTTTTGAAATGCGGTGAGAATTCAACCAGCAACCACTTGTTGAAAGTCCAAGAGATACTGTCCACTAGTGGTAGGTATGAAATCAATATGACACCATTGTAATATTAAAAAAAGAAAATTAACAATGTATGCAATTTTAACATTGTGACATCTCTTCTTAAGGAGCTAAGTTATTCCTCTTTAATTTATTTAATTTTGAATTTAGGTCTAGCTTCAATTATAACCGCATTTTAAACATATTTACGTTAAGTTGGCTATAAACTATGCTTATTTTTCTTTTGTTTCGAAAATGTTTCTAACAAATTTTCTGGACATTTTTCAAAAGTGCATTTGGTATTATCAGCGGAGAGATGCAAATGTAGTGTTGATGTCGCAGGTGAGGTGAAGTGCCTGATGCAACAGTTGCTGCGTGCAGTGGACCACCTGCACGACAACTGGATTCTGCATCGGGACCTGAAGACCAGCAACCTTCTCCTTTCCCACAAGGGTATTCTCAAGGTAAGTCACTTTCTTTATCATCAGTTTGTACGATTTTTTTAAATATTTAATCAACGAATAGGGAACACCGGATAAGACGACCTACTGCCAGTAGGTTGTCCTTCTTATACTTATGTGTTGCTACATTCACCATGTCACTCTCTCTAATGGCGCTTAAAATCTTCGGGAAACAGTGGAAGTAATCGTTTTATTTCAAATAATAAGTAATTTGCGTGTATTTAGGAGTGAAATGTTATTCCTTGGCTTTTACTAGTGTTTGCAGTGTAATTAGAAACACTTTCTCATCACACGCGAGGCCATTTTGGCACTTATTTATGCCAATTTGTTTAGATATATGTACATAGTGTCCAACCTCAAGCGATGGGTGACAGTTTATTACTGAATCCGCTCGAAGGTATGACAATTACCGTTGTATCTTTTGCTTTCCACTTTGAGAGCTCTACAACGTGTCTATAAGTTTGTAATGTTATCGCATGTTTGATGGTGAAATATATTTTGACATTATTTGTCCAGCTGTAAAAAAGTTAACGACATTTTGCACTTCAGGAGACAAACTACCGTTATGCTTTAGTAGGTGACCCTAATGCAACTTGGAGAAATACCCCTTAAGTGCAATGCACAGATTTCGTGTCGATAAATATTAATTTCAATGCGCGGGTGGGTGACTTTGGCCTGGCTCGCGAATACGGTTCTCCGCTGAAGAGCTACACGCCCGTGGTGGTGACGCTGTGGTACCGCGCGCCCGAGCTGCTGCTGGGAGCGCGCACCTACTCCACGCCCATTGACATGTGGTCCGTGGGCTGCATCTTCTCGGAGTTCATCACTATGCAGGCGCTGTTCCCCGGCAAGAGCGAGGTGGACCAGCTCAACAGAATATTCAAGGTTGGCATAACTAATGCTTTGTATAGTCCTAATTTTAGCAGCTAAAATGACTCCTGGTTGATGAATTCCTTCTGCCTTACTAAAGCATGGGCTTGCCTTTGAGTAAAACTGTCCTTTAGGTGATGTGGTTTTATCTTTAAGCTGTGGTTTAGTGAAAAATTATATTTTGAAATCCGTTCTTTGTTCTCAGTCAAAATTATTTATTTATCGGGTCAGCACCCAAAAATGCACACTTTTTGGCTTTTAAGACAAGCAAAACTACTTATTATTTATCTGTTAATTCAATGCGGGTAGTAAGAAAAATGTCTAAGGTTTCCAGTGATTACAATTCTTAAACAGTAATCTTTTAAATTCTTTATGAAATGCATACTAGAATTTTAGTTAAAACGTTCAAAAATGCTTTTGCTGATTTTCAAACTGCACCTTTAACTGACATTTTAGTATGTTTTCCATAGAATTTGAAGGATTTCAGAAAAAAAAATTGTGTTCACTGGAAACCTCAGACATTTTTCTAACTACCCACACAAAATATGCAGATCAATTTATGCAAATCATTTATAGTATTGCTTGTATTAGAATGCCACAAAGTAATGTTTAGCGTCATTATTGAGTGCTGACCCCTAAGCATAATTGTTAAAAGAATCAAGATGCGATATACAATGGCTTACGATGGATCTCTCAAGTCTCAATGCAGTAATTCCATTAACTTCTATAAAGCTGTCTTTGTTAACATGTATGTATATTGATGTGATTTTAGGACCTGGGCACCCCCAATGAGACGGTATGGCCGGGCTGGAGCCAGCTGTCGGGGGCGCGCGCCCAGTGGGCGGAGCAAGCAGGCGGGGGTCTTAGGGCTCGCGTGGGCCCCGGACTGTCCGAGGCGGGCCTGCAGCTGGTGCAGGGGCTGCTGACCTACGAGCCCTCCAAGCGCCTGGCCTCCACCAAGTCACTGCAGCACACGTTTTTCAAGGTTAATAGCATTCACTCGTTAACTTTTGGAACGCCCGATTCCCGCAAGGTACAACTTCCGTCGTACCTTGCTGACTGTAATTTCGTAATAACTCACTTGTGTTTTACAAAATGGTGTTTTTGTCAATGATGCTATCTTCTCAGATAATGTGTTAATAATTTTTTCAGTTTGTATTTTGTAATGGCGTAAGTGGTTTTTACTGGAATACCTACTTATATTCGGAGAGTTTGATTAAGTAATGTGAAGATTTTTTGTCTTTTTAGTGTATTTTTGTGTGGCTGAATACATTTCCTTCCAAATAAAAATAAAATTGCATGTAGTTTTCCTGTAAATACAAACAGTAATGTCAATTTTTGCCGTACTGATGCAAGCAAACTTGAAATATTTATTACTCGACTTGTACCGAACTTAACTCAATGCAAAATAATCTCTGTGGATTGATTATTTTGTTTACAAGCAGTTATGGTTTATGGGGCATATCATTTAAATACGCGAACAACAGGTTTTCAACAGGAATTTGATAATGATGAAAGCCCCTCCGGCACAATATAGGTGAATATCTTGTTATCGGTACTAACTCCTAAATTAAAAAATGATATGCCACATTTTATTATGATGGATTTTATTTCTTACTATCTCGAAAGCTTATCCAAGGACGTGTAAAATCAATAATTAAACACCTATTTTTGAAAAATTGGCAAGGTTTTCACTAATAAATCATATTGAAATTCAATCAAAGCCTAAAAGTTTTTAACTGCCACTACATTCAAAAATAGTCCGCATTCAATTTAATAATTACCGTTTGTCTCCAGGAGATGCCGCAAGCCATCGATCCCGCCATGTTCCCCACCTGGCCCGCCAAGTCTGAGGGGGGCCGCAAGCAGCACAGTCCGCGCCCCCCTGCCGGCGGGGACCTCTACAACAAGCTCATGGGCGGAGACGAGGTGTCGGGCTTCCACATGGGAGCCCCCAGCGCCCGCAGCCCTTCCTGCCGCCTCCCACCTCCTTCTCACTCAAGTTTTAGTACTTGCTGCTAAATAGACTATTTTTATCACGAATGTTGATACGTAAGGCGGCGCCGATAATACGAGATCTCTTCAAATACGACTCGGTTCAATACAATTTGATTTTGCAACATTACACACCATATACACACCTTCTATAACATTTTGCATGGAGTGAATTATGTATAGTTGAGTTCATCACAGTCGGTTATATCATAGATTAGTTTCTGACAGCGGTACCTAGAGTTACTTCATTCAAGAGCTAATTTCTCCTGTACGACTTGGTTTTACGACATTTAAATTAATAAAACACTGTTTGTGATATGTATGTAATACAAGACGGAATACATGCCTTCTATAAAAGATAACCAAGTTCATTACAAATCGGGAATCGTACAGTGGATTAGATTCTATAGTTTGGTTAACTTTGTAACAAAGATGTCTAGAGTTAGTTTACTTTGTCGAAGAACTGTTCTCTTATACGACTGGTGTTCTATTAACGGTTAATACCTCCCTCACCAGTGACAAAAGACTTAGGCGTGTGAATTATTACAATTTACAATGAATTAATTAGAATAAATTCAACGGTATACTGGTAAAAACAACAAATTTAGATGTTATTCTGTGTTAGCCTTTAGATGAAAAAAGTCAAAAATGTACATCTCATCAGAATATTTTTGAACTTATCCATATTTTCGCTGTTGCTGAAGTGGCATAGTGATACTTTTTGTAACCTTATTAAGTTAATTAGTTTTGTAAACAAGTTTTCATTTACCAAAATTATACTTATAGACAAGATTCTCAAGGACAAAAATATTATGTTGATTGATTTTTAGGGTGTTAGCGCATGTTGCACAATGCTGTGTCCTTGTGCCAATGTTTTGGACAACTTTATATTGTCCATCTGACCTTCATAAGGCAACTTTTCGGACAGCTTGACATTAAGGCTGGCCGAAACATCGGTTCTTTAAAAAAAAAAAAATTTATACTGAATACCGCACAAGAGTCCCAACTGCTCTCAACTGTCTAGAGCCAGTGAGACTATGGCATCCCAAATTGGGGTATGTTGTGAGGCTGAAGGTAGTGGGGAGGGGAATGAGATGGGGAAGAGGAAGGTTGGGAAGTACCTGGCTATTCAGATCTGGTCACCAAACACGCCTTAAAAGCCATTTCAAGCGGCGTTTCGATTCTGAATGGTGGTCTTTCAGCAGGGCGATACTTGGAGTATCTATCACTCTGGTTCAAGTTGGAGGAAGTACCAACATGGCTTAACCGCTTCATTCTTTTAAACGAGTCACGCTCGCGCGCTAAATGCGTTACAATTTCTGCTAGCCCAAGTGACGCTCGCCTGTTTCGACTCGCAGCGTTCTATTTTTAGCTAACACGAGTGACGGTCGTCAATATTAGCGATGTATTTTACGCAGTTTGAATTTGCTTGCAGTTGAGATCGGTCGTGTTTTTGAGCTGCTTATTTCGTTTTTACTATATTGTGTTCATATTTTCGTGTATGTATGAATGCATCGTTTTATTAAAAAAAAAAATTTTCAAAGATATAAACTTTGAATAAAACATTAAAAAAAACCTGATGTTTTTTTAAACACTTTTTATTAAAAAAAACCCTAGCATTAAGTGGTTAACATCATAAAAATCAACCTACGTAATGTCCATCCGGTTTATCTTTTTATTTTTGATTTAACGGAGATGAAAAATGCGATTCAAAAGTGATATTTGTAAAGAGAATAGAGTTAGCAAATATATTATTGATGTTTGAAGCAAGTTTGCGGTCGTCCTGTGTTGTTTCTTCAAAAGTAAGAGTGCTTCAAATTTGTCAAAATGTCATAATATGATTATGTAAAACTAAGGAAATTATAATATTAACTATATGTTTATGCGCTAAGGTAATGTATAGTATAAAAAGCAACCCACGGAATAAATAAATATTTTGTAATCTATAATTCACATTATACCGCCCCCGTAGATAGCCAAATGTAAAGATAATTATCATTGGATGCGGCAATTTCAACGCACTTGATTGTTTATTCAAACTTGTTCTTACGCAGGGTGGCCACAGAATCGGATAATCTAAAACCTAACCTAACCTAACCTAACCAGAAAACGGTGAAATTTTAGAGTGTTGACAATATCAGAGAAATCTCATTTTAATACATTTCATAATCCGTAATGATTTTTCCTAGAAGACACTGGTAACAAAATTTCGACATCATGGAAAAATGACTTATTTATGTCGTTGGTAAAAATGGCCAGTTAGGCCAAGTGGTTCAAACCGTCTGGTTCCCTCCTCGGGTTCAATTCTCTGCTAGCCAAGTCCTCGATCATTGCACAAGCAACCTTTTTAATTTATAATGACGATAAAAATATTGTCAGGATATTTGTAAACTGGGAATGTTTGTCTTTCCTTTGAAATAATAACATAATCAAATCCATATTGAAAACTGTATTCTGTGACCACTTTATCAATCCTGAATCAAGGTCTGTTAATCAGTTTGGGAACAATTAATCATGTATTCACACATTTTTCATTTAGATTAATTTATTTTTCTTTGTAATTTGCACTTGGAAATATATTTTTTGATTGCATCGAGTTCAGTCGAGAAATGTTTTTTTTTGTAAATATGTAATATATAACTTTTTTGACAACATGACTTTTTATTATGATCTGTGGAAAACCTGACAGGAGTGACCCAAAATAACAACATTTACACAATATGGAAAAACTGTTTTTTTTTTTAGTCAGGTTTACATTTCTCTTAAGGAAAGGCAAAAGGGCTTAAGCGACACTGGTAAAAAATGAGTTAAATATGCAGTTTTGATCAGTTTTTTTTCTACATCAAATGCTCTGACTCTCGTTTGATTCTGAAGATTATTTTTGTATATGAATACCGCACAAGAGTCTCAACTGCTCCCAACCGTCTAGAGCCAGTGAGACTATGGCATCCCCAATAGAGGCATGTTGTGAGGCTGAAGGTAGTGGGGAGGGGAAGGAGATTGGGAAGAGGGAGGTTGGGAAGTGCCTGGTTATTCAGATCTGGTCACCAAACACGGCTAAAGCCATTTCAAGCAACGTTTCGATTCCGAATGGTGGTCTTTCACCAGGGCGATACTTAGAGTATCTACCAATCTAGTTGTGGCCCTTCAGCCATAAGAGAATGCTTGACTCAAGCAACACAGGTTTGGGACTTTTTAAAGCTTTTGTCGCTACAGGTAACTCAGTGAGAGCATTTAGCTATATGTGTTAAACTTCTTTTCTCAAAACCCAAACAGGTGGTTTACGAATTTTATTATAAAACAAAAGAAACTTTGAAGTGCTTTGATGTAAACTTCTCAAAATGGCGCTTCTGCCGTTTTGCCTATCCAGCAACGTATAATTTTATTCTATCTGCGTGGGAATGCAGTGAAAAGGTTAATCAGAGAGACCACCATAATCACATACTTGTATTATTCTCATTCTTGACATTACCCGACTCAGTCTAAATTTTATCATATCTTCCTGGGGTGTCCTCGACTTCTTGTCATCTATTTTTTCAGGTATTACTAGACTTGCACCTTGTAAACGGTTTCTATAGTGTATACACCCGCTTTGTCGTGATCTTTTAACTTTAAAACTTCGGTTATTCCTTGCTGCGTTTTTACAGTCGCCATCCATCATTCTCTGAAATATGGTCTCCATTAGTTTCTCAGTACGCGAGCGTCAGAGAGGTAGGCACTTACCGAAGAAAACTAAAGTTAAAGTTATCACTTTTTAGATTATCTTTCTCATCACATCTTGTGTGTATCGTAGGTACGTATAAGCTGCTTGTGATAAATTATATTTTTTAAGTAAACACATCACAGTCGAGATCTACTTTTGTCAAAAATGCCACAAGCCATGTCATTCAAATGTAGCCTCGATGTTATTGTTTTTAATAGAATCCGGACTCGCCATCGCAAAGCAGGGCCAAGCTGTGAGTGTATGTATTAGCGATGTAACCGCTCTGTACGAACCACTACAAACAACTACTTCATTTTGCGGCAGTTCACACTTCACACATTTCTCACTGTGCGAATGCTTCAATTGTAATAGTTCAAATTTACTCTTCTGACAAATCGCCGCACTTTTTTGTAGTGTGAAATTAGTGGGAAGCAATGTATGAACTGGGAACTGATTGCACAAACAAACGATGTAGCAGTTACTCGAGTTTCTGGACTACACGCTTCACTATCTACTACGGTGCGAATTGAGCGATTGAACTGTTAGTTCAATTGAAGTATTCATTGTGAAGAGTTCATTTGAAAGAACTTGTAGTTCGTGAAGCGTTCACCAAACTCTGAAGTTTTTCCCATCGCTAGTATGTATAATATATTATGATACATACACTTATTTTTGATTGTATATGTATCATGTTTGAGCTAAAGACCTAAGCCTCTAAGAAGTTTAACCTTTTTAATGTTAAGTTCAGCTGGTCAAAAGGTTTATACGTACTATAAATCGTTTATAGCTTCTTTTTCAATTTATAGAAAACCTCGAAATGGCGTCTTTCTCAAACACCATGTACCAATCTAAAAAAGTGTTTTATAAGAATTAAAAAAAAAAGTTATATTTAACAGCTTAGTCCTAATTTTGTTATCACGAATCCGGTCCTAGTTATTAATAATTGAATAATGTTTAAATTATTTTTATTATTCGACATCAAAATTTTGACTGTTTTATTTACAAAAATGACAAAAAGACTTGCGACGTTTAGTGTTCTTGGTTTTTTGTGACGACTCACAAATATGGAAATCAAGGTTTTTTTTAGTAATTATTCTTAGCGAATTCTGTCATAATTTAAAGTTATTGAACATGGCGGTCATATACACTCAGTGGTCCAATAAAGCTGCAACACTTTTATGATGTTTTAACTTCAGTTGGGAAATGGCGCTGATACTTTGGCGTGATAGTCAGCATTCGGTAATGTTTTTTTTGCTATAAACTTTCACCTCTTTTGTAAGGAATCATTTTCAAAGGCAAACAATGATATTTCATACGAGGCACTCTGGAAATATGATATTTATGCAAACAATTTTGATTCTTATGTTCGAGCGTCTAGTACTTACTACGATTCATTGTATTGCCCAGTCAGAAGTGACACTTTAGTAATCTTGTAATGTATTTCATCCCAGTGGGATGTAAGCTTACATAAATGAAACAAACTAATATTACATCACTTTGATTGCAATATGTATAAGTAGTAATATTTATTTTTTATTTGTTTGGTTTTGAAAATAGTTTCTTTCCGGGGAACGGAGAATAGTGATCTCATGTCTTAAATCGAAGTAAATTAAAATTCTATACATACAGAGGAGTGCGATATATGGCTATTTTAACTATCTGCAATATTCTTGCGAGAAAGAGATTGTGTTCAACTGTTACCAGAAGAGATGAAACATAAATTACAAATGTTATTGCCTTGCTGATGATGTTTTAATTGGCTTTGTGGAAATTCAATGAATTTGGATTAATATATTACTTATTGTTGACCCTATGTACAAGTTGTCGCTGGAATGATATAGCCATAAGGAGCGTCGTTATATTTTTGTATCGTAATGCCATACATTATCTGTGGAACAATATTACAAACAAAATGCAAAAATCCACAAATAAAAATACGTATTTTAAGAGAAAAATATTTATTGGCCTTTTTTCCCACACGTCCTTCATTTCAACATATCCATTGTTAGGATTAAATAGTAAGTAGTGTGCATACAAATATATTTTTATTCTAGTGTCTAAAAAGATTCTATGTATTTTGTTTAAAATATGGAAAATAACACATTGGAACAGGGTAAATAAACAGAAAACAAAAAAAATTATGCCTATGACATTCTACTAAATCAAAATCTATCAAAATAATGTCATTGATAGTCCATCCTTAGAGCCAAATTACTTTTATGAAGAATGCAAAAACAAAAAAAATACCTCTACTTGGTTGCTAACTTGGAGAAACAATGAATGGGGCGAGAGCTGATTCTTTTTACCCAACCCATACAAACTTGCGATAAATCACTTTTTCCGATTTTTTACATCGTACACCATGAGAGAGAAAGAGACAATAAAAATAACACACCGCTTTTATGTACTGTAAGGATGATCTTAGTCTCCTGCGTCTCCGGGGACTCCGTCCGCGTGGTTTGTAATGCGACTAAACTTGACACAACTAAACGGTTTTTTAGGTTATATGCTATATTTTGTTGATAACAATACTGTGAAAAAGTGGTTTTACGAATAAACAAAAACATTATGTCGACATGTGCTATGAATGGATGAATAAATATCCAAGCCCTAGTCCTAGCCACGCTCAGGTCTGCCGAGTCCGGCAAAAATCATCAAAAACTGACTACACTGCCTTGGATAGGTACCACTCTATGTACTCTAAGGTTGCTGATGAACACAAAGAAAAAGTGAGGTTAAAATGTAAAAGATAAAAATACTGATTCTGATTTCTTGGGGCTGTCGGTTGTCACAGGTTGGGAGAGGGGGCCGGTTGGGGTTTAACGCCGGCCGGCGTCAGCCATGCTCCTGTGCAGCGCCAGAAGGGAGTTGATCATTTCAGAGTTGCGCTTCGCCCCGGGCCTGTCCAGGCCTCCTAGGGGTGAGGGTCCCCCCGTTCAGCAGGTAGTGCTGCAGCATTCCGTAAAGTTCCACTGCCACCTGGAGATAGTAATAATCATTAGAGATGGTCGATATTCCTGCCCCGGTTAAAAGGAACCGGTTCGGGATGGACCGAGGGGTAGTTCGTGCGAGTTGGCTCGAGTTCGGGGGAGCACAACACCACATCAAAGGAGTTTGAACGAGTTAGCACTACACGATCGTCCAACTGTCCAACTTCGAACCCGGTTCGGAGTTGGACAACCGTGTAGTGCTAGCATAATGATTAAAAAGAACCGGAACTGGAACTGGTGAAAAATAACCGGAACCGGGTTTGCTTCGTCGTGAGAATCCAATGAAAAACACCGCTTGCTTCCAAATATTTGGAGTTTTTCATTTTACAAAAATAGGGACCGATTAAAAAAATATCCGGTTCCTTGGAGAAACAGTATCGACGGTTCCAGTGACAGAAAGTCACCGAACAAAGTAAGGAGGGCCAGGATTCCTGAGGAATATTGACTATCTTTACTTACCTCCCTGTCGATATATCTCTCAGGCCACTCGGGGGCGGTAGCGGAGCTCACCGCGGGGGCTCCGACCAACAGGGCGCTAAGGCTCAGGAGACACAGGGCGACAAACATCTTTAGCGATATCTATAGGATTAGAAAAGCAATTAAACAAATAAAGTCGCCTTTTAATACTACCCAGATTATTTTATTGCTTAATATTTTTACCCAACCTTTACAATTTTGCGATAAATCACTTTCCCCGGGTTTTTACGTCGTATAGGTCTCACCACGAGAGTTGGTGCCGGTTAATACTCACACAGATGCATAGTTTACGTACAGCGTGTCGAACTGAATGAATAGGACACGCTTTAAGTGCATTTACAATATCAACATAAACACTCGCTGTCCCTTTTCCACTAGTGACAATAAGTAGGCGTAAACAAGACAAAGGGCTTTAAGGGTTTTGTTTGTTTCAACTCTCGTTGCGCCAGCTATACACCATGAGAGAGAAAGAGACAAAAAAGTCGTCACATAATACTGCAGCACTTCTAAGTATGTTAGGATGTTCTCCGTCCGCGTTAACTTCACATCATCGAGTCGCATAACTTACGTCAACGGATTTTGAGGTTATTTTCTATATTTGTGTTGACTAAAATACTTGCAGTGGTTATACAAATAAATATAACATGATGGTGATAATATCTGTGCTATGCGTGAATGTTCAAATAAGACCAAACAAAGATTATAAAACATAACTTTTCAAAGGTATTTCAACAGTTTTAAATATTTTTGACCGAACTTTAGAATTTCACATTTGTAATGATATAAAGACATAAAATCAACAAAAAGCTTCCGTCATTTTTTAGGAAAACCTTCTGTTATTAGTGTTTGTGTGATATTTTGATCTTTTAAATCATTTTAATTGTATATTGATATTGTTTTGTTTGATGTGTTCAAATATGTTTATTAAAAATGTCCGAATTCCATGTGGGCGGTAACTAATAGGCTATCCAACATCATTTTATATATATTTGTCTTTTTCTATCGAGTCAATATAAAGTCAAAAATCCTGACTACACTGTTTCGCAAAGGTACCTCTCAATGTCCTCCAAGGGTATACCTGTATACCAAAAAATCGTATTGAATTATTTCCAAACTAACCAATATAGTGTTGAGACGAATAATCTTTTAATGGTGGCTAGTGATGGCTGGGAAGAGCTAAACAAGTGACTGAAGAAAATACATTTCTGCACCCTTATATATTATTCTTGGGAGAGGCAATCCTAAGAGGAAGGAAGGGAGGGGTGGGAGGAAATACCCCCACTCTGGTCTGCAAATGTGGAGCAGGATATTAAATGCGTACTTCTAAAATCAGCTTCAAAATTATTCTTTACATACTAGATCAATTAATCATTTTAGTATTATAGTTAAATATTTCAAATCTAAATTTCCTTTTCCGAAAATCATATTTTTTCCTTCTCCGTTGGTCTCTGAAGATTTAACGAACATATGATTCTGTTAAATCATGGAAACTTCGGATCATTTTTGAAACATTTTTGATTTGCCGCTAGAGTGGTAGATACTCTAAGTATCGCCCTGGTGAAAGACCACCTTTCAGATCGAAACGTTGCCTAAAATGGCTTAATCCGTGTTTTGTGACCAGATCTGAATAGCCAGGTACTTCCGACCTTTCTCTTCCCCAACTCCTTCCCCTCCTCACTACCTTCAGTCTCACAACATACTCCAATTTGACCGAACTTTAGAATTTTCATTTTTATTTTTTTACGTGAATACCGCACAAGAGTCTCAACTGCTCCCAACCGTCTAGAGCCAGTGAGACTATGGCATCTCCAAAAGGGTATGTTCACCAGATCTGGTCACCAAACACGGCTAAAACCATTTCAAATAACGTTTTAAATTCTGAATGGTTGTCTTTCACCAGGGCGATACTTGGAAGTATCTACCACTCTGGAACGTGCCGCAAATATACTATATTTTATTTTATTTTATATCAATGAAATGTGTTATGACACATATTATTTAAATAAAAAATATTTGCGCACGCCGGGTTTGAGTCCGCGACCTCTAGATTCGTAGTCGAGCGTCTTACCACTCGACCATACAGGCCGTCACAACATTAATGCTATAAAGACGTAAAATCAGCAAAAAGCTTCCTTCATTATTTAAGCAAACCTTATTTTGTTAGTGTTTGTGTGATATTTTGACTTTATAAATCATTTTAATGGTGTATTGATATTGTTTTGTTAAAAGTGTTAAAATATGTTATAAAAAGCGAATTTTAGTTTTTTAAATTCCATAATGGCGAAAATCCATTGATGGAAGATCCGTGAAATGCGTATTGTTTATTGAGTTTTTTTTGTGTTAGGCTTATTGATGGCATTGCCCTTTCACCATCGAATTGGGAAGTCATTAGTTTGCCACAGGCATCAAAACTTCATCCCATAGCTCTCTTACAATCTGTTTTCACTCACCATCACACCTCTCACAATATCTCTTACAATCACACCTCTCACAATCTCTCTCACAATCACACCTCTCACAATCTCTCACAATCACACCTCTCACAATCACACCTCTCACAATCTCTCACAATCACACCTCTCACAATCACACCTCTCACAATCTCTCACAATCACACCTCTCACAATCTCTCACAATCACACCTCTCATAATCTCTCACAATCACACCTCTCACAATCTCTCTCACAATCACACCTCTCACAATCTCTCACAATCACACCTCTCACAATCTGTTTTCACTCACAATCACACCTCTCACAATCACACCCCTCACAATCTCTTACAATAACACTTCTCACAATATCTTACAATCACACCTCTCACAATCTCTCTCACAATCACACCTCTCACAATCACACCTCTCACAATCTGTTTTCACTCACAATCTGTTTTCACTCACAATCACACCTCTCACAATCACACCTCTCACAATCTCTTACAATAACACCTCTCACAATATCTTACAACCACACCTCTCACAATCTCTCTCACAATCACACCTCTCACAATCACACCTCTCACAATCACACCCCTCACAATCTCTCACAATCACACCTCTCACAATCTCTCACAATCACACCTCTCACAATCTCTCACAATCACACAATCACACATAATCTCTCTCACAATTACACCTCTCACAATCTGTTTTCATGGGAAAAACACTATCGATTTAGGAAAATATTTATTTTTACTAGCATAGTTTCGTAGCGGTATGTTAGTACGCATTTAAAAGCATGCTCTTTATTATAAGAGCAATGTGGGGTGTCTCCCTCCCCTTCCACCCCACAACTAAGGAGTTTCCTCTCGCAAGAATAATATATAAAGGCGCAGAAATGTATTTTCTTCAGTCACTTCCTCACCTCTTCTCAGTCGTCACCAGCCGCTAGTAAGACCTTCTCCTTATCAGCACTATATTGGTTAGTTTAGAAATAATCCAACAGCACCTACCTAATAGAACATAAACCTAATCTAAGTTGCATAGCCAAAAGGGAAGGTTTTCTAGGGAGTGATTTTATTTAATGTCATTCACCGATTTATGATATTGTTGCATTATAATAATTAAATGTGAATGAAGCGAGGGGTGTGCGTGTCAAGACATAGAGGGTGGTGGTCCATCATCTCTGCCTAAATCTATTTCCAGGTGGCAGTGGAGCTATACGGGAATCTGCAGAACTATATTATGAACGGGGGGCCCTCGCCTCTGGGAGCCCTGGGCAGGCCCGGGATGAAGCGCAACTCCGAAATGATCAACTCTTTACTAGCCCTGCACAGGAGCATGGCTGCCGCCGGCCGGCGTTAGGCAACACTCAGTGTTACCTGTCTTCACCATAGTATAGCCCCCTCCCTCGTGACAGCAGCCCCTAAAGATGACAAAAAGAGCTTCCTCCCACTTGCCACAAGCACCTTCTTAATCTCCTGTAGTTATAAATGAACGTTATAGACAAAACTGATAAAAGGCGTTTGAAAATATGACGGTAAAAGAGCATTAATATGCTTTTATTTCTGTCTAGGCCCCTCACTTTAAAATCCTCTCTGATTTCATTGAAAAATTGCAACATAAATTTCTAAAATTAAACTACAAACTCGGTCTGCCTATTGAAACCATAAATTATAATTATTTAATGAAATAATTAAAATTACTAACACTCTCAGACAGGAGGCTTGTTTCCGACTTGACTTTTATTTTTAAAATTGTTAATGGTATTATAGACAGCCCTGATTTACCTTCTATGTACCTAACAGATCCACTCGATCCAAAATTCTTTTTAAATGCAACAATAATATCAGGGATGAGTCATTTAGATACTCGCTTGTACCTAGATTGCATGCAGTGAGTAATTCTTTCACAGAAATAGTAGATATATTCAACTGCACTGAATCTAGTTACAAGAAGGCTATAATAGCATACCTCTTTCAAAAATATTACTGTTAATTTATTGCATTATAATATTTCTATTAACTTACCCATGTTTTTGCGTGCTAATCATTTACTCTATGTTATTTTTATGTCACTATTATTTTATGTTATATATTACACTGTTATGTAAAAGCTTATTATATAATTAAATATGTAATGGCCATTTGTAAAGTGAATATCAGTGTTTTTTTCTTCATGATCATTATTATAAACAGATAATTTATAATCTATTAATAAAAAATGTATTTCTTATGTTATCCTACATTTTATACAGCGCCCTTGAGGTGGTTTTTCACAAAAACGGCGCTATACAAATCGTCCAAATATTTTTATTATTATTATTATGTTTTTAAACTTCAATTTAAATCAAATATCTGCAATGTTCGTTAGTAAAATAAATAATTATCAAAAATCTATTGCATTTGGAGTTTGGATGTTTTCAGCAGATAGAAATCTTGTATTTATCTATAGGAAAAAATGTTAAACTCGATTTTGGCAAATTGTGGGTTGGACGCTTTCTGCAGAACTATGTTCAAATTATACTGCTTTTTAATCAGCATCAGTTTTGGTCACAGACAGCCTCCGTGGTCGAGTGGTAAGACGCTCGACTACGGATCCGAAAGTTCGCGGGTTCAAGCCCGGCGTGGCCAAATTATTATGATTTATTTTAATTTTTTTATAGTGAATACCGCACAAGAGTCCCAACTGCTCCCAACCGTCTGGAGCACGTGAGACTATAGCATCCCCAATTAGGGTATGTTGTGAGGTTTAAAGTAGTGGGGAGGGGAAGGAGACGGGGAAGAGGGAAGGTTAAGAAGTTAATTATATGTGTCATAACACATTTAATTCATATTAAATAATATATGGTATGTTTGCGGCACGTTCCAGAGTGGTAGATACTCGTATCGCCCTGGTGAAAAAGACCACCATTCAGAATTAAAATGTTTCTTGAAATGACTTTAACCATGTTTGGTGACTAGATCTGAATAGCCAGGTACTTCGCAAGCTTCCTCTTTCCCATCTCCTTCCCCTTTCCACTACCTTCAGCCTCACAACATACCCCGATTGGGGATGCCATAGTCCCACTGGCTCTAGACGGTTGGGACTCTAGTGCGGTATTCACTATAAATATGTAGTTACATTGTTGTCCAATAATTTATAGCACGTTAGTCACGGAGTGCCTAATATTTGCTGTTTAATGGCGACCGCCAAAGTAAACATCGTAAACTGTTAACGTTTATCGATGAATGAAACTTCTCGTCATTTCTCTATCACGTCTTCCTCGCCAGCCGTATTTTATTACTTAGCAAACAGAAAATTATTTACGCAAATAATGACCACTTTCACAATCTTATTCAGGGGGTATCCATCTATCCAACGCTAGTCAGAAAATGTGTCGTTTCTTATTTTATTGCAAAATTGTCTATCTTCAAAGGAAATACAAATACATATTTTATTAGTCTAAACATTGTTCGCACCTTGGAGTAAGAATATATGGAGAGGTACCCTTGCGAAACAGTGTAGTCAGGTCGGTTGACTCTATACTGGCTCGATAGAAAGAGACAAAGATATGTTAAAGGATGTTGGACAGCCTATTAGTTACCGCCCACATAGAATTCTGTCATTTTTAATCAACACATTTGAACGCATTAAACAAAACAATATCAATATACCAATTAAAATGATTTATAGAGCTAAAATATCACACAAACACTAATAACAGAGGGTTTGCCTAAATAATGATGGAAGCTTTTTGATGATTTTATGTCTTTATACTTGTATCATTAAAAATGTGAAAATTCTAAAGTTCGGTCATAAATATTTAAAACTGTTGAAATACCTCTGAAAAGTGATGTTTTATAATTTTTGTTTGATCTTATTTGAACATTCACGCATAGCACATATTATCAGCATCATGTTTGATTTATTTGTATAACCACTGCAAGTTTTTTAATGAACATTAAATAATAAAGGAAATAACCTCAAAATCCGTTGACGTAAGTTATACGACTCGATGGTGTGAAGTTAGCGCGGACGGAGAACATTCTTACATACTTAGAAGTGTTGCAATATTATGTGAAGATTTTTCTTGTCTCTTTCTCTCTCATGGTATACGACCCAAAAACCCGTAGAAAGTGATTTATCGAAAATTTGTATTTGTTTCTGGGTAAAAATATTTAGCTCGATCTCTGTTTATATTCTCACCTCTTTAAGGTTTCCTCGTACAAATACACCAGTAAAACTTCTATATTTCAATAAGGCCCTCTGTACACGGAGATACTCAAGAAACTGAACTGGTTTGTGATTGAAATTACTAGCCGGTTACTAACTGTTGAGGGACGCAGCTCCGCACACGCGGGCTACTCACAAGCGATCGAAATCAGTAGTTTTCCGTGTGGTGTGCAAGGTGGTGAAGATATAGAAAACGGGATATTTGTCTACTTTTCCCACTAATTTTATGTTCACTTGTTGGTCGTTCATTTTCGTGAGTAATTAATAATATTTTTACAATTAAATTATTTTAAATATTTACGCGATAATATTATGAATTAAAATAATGTGACAAGAAACGTTGATGTATTCAATCGAGCCAACAACTAGGCGACTCAAGACTCAAGTAAAAAACGAGTCGACAGGTCGAGTTTCCTAGCAACTGGTCACTAAACCGTTTAAAACGTTAGTGACAGTTTAGTGACAGTGCTACCGTGTGCAGTGTCTCATTTAATTACAAAGGTTCAAACTCATCGCGGACTGGCTAGTAATTTGCGTCAGTGATCAGTTTCTTTTGAGTATCTCCGTGTGCAGAGGGTCTATTTTTAAATATAAATTATTTATTATAATTAAAAAATCAATGAATTTATAAAGCGCAGTTTTGTGATAGTTCTCCTATTATAACATTTTGAAACGAATTATTAGCTTCGTCCAGACAGTTCGTACAATGTACGTGAGTCATTCCCAACCAGCTAAATAATTAATTTAATAATAATAATATTTGGATAATTTGTACAGCGCCGTTTATGTGAAAAATCACCCCAAGGGCGCTGTAAATACGATTTTAAAAAAAACAGTTTTTATTTTTTGGTATAAATATACAGCAACATTTGTATAGCGCTCGTTTTGTGAAAATCACCTCTAAAGACACTATCACTATAGTTTATATAAATATACAACAACATTTACCTGGCAGGTTTTTCTGGCAAGACACAATTATTTTTAAAATTTATTTTTAATTTTTTTTTATTTTTAAGGCATGATAGCAAATAAAATATAGTATATTAAATAATTTTTAAATTTTTCGTAGTGAGGAACAGATAATTATGAAAATCTTCTAATAATTTTAAGGAATGAGAGTTTGAAAAGTTTTCTTGGTTTGAACAGCAATTCTATTGGGCTTGTTACATCTTGATTATGGATATGATTTTCTGAAAAAATGGGTTTTGAGTTTGGCTCTGAACTCTGTCGAGTCTTTTATTACTAGTGGTAGTCCATTCCAGGCTTTAGGACCTGACATTCCGAAGGCGCGCTCTTCGAACTTAGTGTCTGGTGTGCGCTTTGGTTCCTTCAACCTTCCGATAGCCGATGACATTGTTAATCTAAGGGTTGACTGTCGCGAATTGGAATCTTCAGGAATACACAATTCCGATAAATAAACCGGAGCCATTCCGTTAATTGATTTGAAAACCATCCAGCAAAGCTTAAACTGGATTCTTTCGGGACATTTAAGCCAGTGAAGATTTTTGAGGTTCTCTGAGAAATGGGAATATTTTGATACACCTGTAATAAGTCTTGCCGCGGCGTTGAAGACTAGTTGTTGTTTGTTGTAATTGTAATTTACCAGTCAAAAGAGCAAAGTAAAGTGTATGACATATTCGTAAAAAGCATTAACTTTGTGGCTTGCCATATTTATAAAGAGAACAGATAAAATGTGTTGAACATTACTGGAAAGTTACAAATATATAATCAAGTCATAACACTCGTAAGTCTTTAACTCCAAATAAATTACATTTCTGACATATGAAGGAGTGACATAGCTTTCCTTTGACAATCTGCATTATTTTTAGTAGGAAGAGAAACTCTGTTCAGCTGTTACCAAAAATATTAAGTCTTTTTTTTCTGCAGAGAATAATTTAAAGCTACAAAAAATACAAATACTTATTATAAAAATGAAAAATAAATCTCGTGACGTCATTATATGGAAATTACATGATTCGTTATGATCTTTATTTATATATCCATGGTTTTAAAGTTTATTTTGTAGAACTTCATTTTAATTTTTAGGTTTTTTAATTTTATTTAAACAATAATTATTATTATTTTAAATTAAAAAAAAAACAATTTTTAGTAAAAAGCTCTGCGATGTAATTATTTTAACGCGTGACAGCTGTTTCGCCTTCTGAGGGCATTATCAAACTGTCAGACATTATCAAAAAAGTGAATTTAAATAGCTTAGTTTTGTGATAATTCACCTCAAGTGCAACCTAATCTAACCTCATATAATAATTTCAATTTTTTTTCTAACCCAGTGTTGCTTTATTATATATTATATTTACTTATTTATATTTCAAATCCTAGACAGCAAACATTATATCGTCACTAGAAAGGCAAAAGGGCTTAAGCGACACTTCGGTCAAAAATGAGTTAAATATGCAGCTTTGATCGGGTTTTATTTTCTGCACCGAATGCTCTGACTCTCGTTTGATTCTGTACACTTTTGTGGCCCTTCAGCCATCTAAATATATTTACCATTTTGGAGAAGGCTTGACTCAAGCGACACAAGTTTGGGACTTTTTAAAGCTTTTGTCACTTCAGGTAACTCAGTTAGTATTACGTTACCTGAGCTAACTTTTTTCAAAATCCAAGCAGGTACTGGAGACTTACGAATTTTATTGTGAAACAAAAAAAAACTTTAAAGTACTCTGGTGTAAACTTCTCAAAATGGCGTTTCAGTCCTTTTGCCTTTCCGGGGACGATATTTTTCGTATATTATTTTTTTTCTCGTATAAATCCACAAATAAAACACTTTTTATGAAATAAATATTTATTAACCTTCTTTCCACATGTCCTCCATTACAATATATAAAAATGCATAACTATATTTCATATTAAAGTGTCAACATAGTGGTGTACATTTTGTAAATTAAATAGTTTAAATTATACACTCAAAACTACTTAATAATCTTTACCTTACCAAGCAAAAACATATTAATATTATAATTTTTAGTACCCAATTGCTTTCATGAAGCGTCAAATATTATTTTGGAAAGTAATACAATTTCTTATTTTTTCTGGATTTTTCACAAATACAAAGTAAAAATGAGGTTACATATTTTTGTCATAATAACTTTATTATGAAAAATACATAAATAATTATTCTAGTAAAGTTTTCGAAAGTGAAAATAAATACATGGCAATGATAGAAAGTTAAACTACAAAAGATTTAGGAGGTACTTGTGGCAAGTATGATAGAGTTACTTTCGTCGTCCTTGGGGTTGCCAGTTGTCGAGGGGAGAGGGGGGGGGTGTACGGTGGTGAAGACAGGTGACACCGAGTGATGTTTACCGCCGGCCGGCGTCAGCCATGCTCCTGTGCAGGGCTAGCAAAGAGTTGATCATTTCGGAGTTGCGCTTCACCCCGGGCCTGCCCAGGGCTCCCAGAGGGAGGGCCCCCCCGTTTGTCAGGTAGTTCTGCAGCACGTTGTATAGTTCCACTGCCACCTGAAGATATCAATCATTATCTGATAGTATTTATAAAGTAAGCCGTCTTCTGCCATGTTCGTTGGAAAAATTGCTCATCCATACAAAAGTTTGAAATTTTCTTCCGAATACTGTTTTTCATGGTTTATTCACTATGTTTCTTTTGATGTGTGTGTCGTGACTAAACCACGCGGGAGAGGGTTATATCTGCTAGTTGTTCGTGATTTTAATAATACCAATTTTTTAACTTTATTCCACTATTTTTTATTTAAGACCCGACCGGTCTCACCTCATGACGAGCATCTTCAGACTGGTCATAGGGGGAAACCGGTCAGGTCTTAAAAAAAATAGTGGAATAAAGTAAAAAAAATGGTATTATTAAAATCACATATCCATCATTATTATTTTTAAAATAAAGACAAACATTCCCGGGTTACGAATAAGCTGACAATATTTAAAAAACTCCAACTGCCATCGTGATAAGCGGAAGATGTTGCTTTTGCAATGATGGAGCACTAAGCTAGCAGAGGAATTGAACTCACGACGCCCGGGTAGAAATCCGACGCGTTTGTTCACTCAGCTACTAACCGGTCTCTACACCATTTCTTAAATAAAACGTTGGCCTTACTTATAGCAATGGCCTGTGTAAGTAAGCCATTTGTACGCAAGTTATTTTTTTACCATCGAAGCGTCCCTTTCTTGATCCTATTCATTACGCTTACATCAGCCTTGCATTCTTTCCGGATATCCACATTCTTAACACGGTCATACATGGTTTTACCCCGCATACGTCTCAGGGATCTCATTTCCACAGCATTCAGTCTACTTTTATCATTCATTTGCCAGTTCCATGCCTCACTGCCATACATCAGTGTTGGTATAAGCACTCCATTGTGAACTGCTAGCTTCGCTTCTTTGGACAATTTATTAATTAGCGCCAACAGCGTTCAATCCTCCATTATTGGAGTTTCCTGCATTCACCCTTCTTTCAAATTCTTATCGGCCTTTCCGTCTCTCGTAAACATACTTCCTAAATACACAAACTCATCCACTTGCTCCAAGTATTCATCGTTTACAAATATGATGCACGCTGTTCTCGTACTCTCTCTTTCAAACACCATTTGCTTCTCTAAATTGAAGCAAAACATTGTTGAATGAGTCGTGACAACCTGGTGAAGGTTTTTCCTTACCTCCCTGTCGAGGTTTCTCTCGGGCCACTCGGGGGCGGGGGCGGAGCTCACCGCGGGGGCCCCGACCAGGAGGACGCTCAGGGCCAGGAGACATACGGCGGCCAACATCTTCAATGAGTTCTTCGGGAGGAGATAATCAAGTAAGAAAGTATTCAACTGAAGAAACAGGATTAAAAAAAGTACGCGCTTTAATTATGGTGGGGTGGAGGAGAGGATTATATTATCATTATCAGGTAGTCAACGTGAATTTATCTGTTTATGTGGATTTAAGTGGTGATTACAATATTTTTTAAGTGCTGTTTTTGGGAAATATTGATCAATTATGAATTTTCAGGCATTTCGGGGGATTCAAATTTAAAGCTTTTATGTTCGATTTGTAGAAGTACATAATTTTTTGGATTAATATCATTATTATCTAGTTCTGCTAATTACAATTTTCGTTTTTAGTAAGAGCTAAACAGATTAAATCGGCGTTTAAGGCCATTATCTAACTGCTGATAATGGCATTAAACGCAGAAACAGCTGTCACTAAAAACAAAAACTAAAACTGGCAGAACTAAATGGTAGAGATGGTCGATATTCCTGTCCCGGTTAAAAGGAACCGGTTCCAAGTCGGTCACTGGAACCGTCGATATTATTTTTCCGAGGAACCGGTTCCTTTTTTTGGCAATAAAAATCGATATCCTTTGACCGAGGAATCGGTTCCTCTTTCGGGCACAATAGGTTTTTGGCGGAAAGAACCTTTTGACGAGGAACCGGTTCCACAGTTGTAGTTTTTTTCAGAATTTCGCTAGCAATCCCCCTCCCATGAAAAAATATTTTTTTTATGGTGAGAATTTTTTATCGTAATATAAAAATCTTATTAGAGGAACTTTTCTGGCGTCAGGAACCGGTTCCAAAAAGAGCTGGATCAATAACCGGTTCCTCGCCAGTCACCGGTAACTGGAACCGCAGGTAAACTCAATTCGAATATCGACTATCTCTAGTAAAGGATAATAATATTAAATTTAATTCAAATATAAAAATAAAAATTGGGGATTCTGATTGAGTCATTTCTAGTGTTCATTTTGTTTTTGTGTTTATGAATTTTTATCTCTTCGCGGTAAATTCTAATTCTTTTATTGTAAAGGCTGGATGTTGTCGCGATATTATTCAAATCTGTTTTATTTTATTTTCTAGTCTCAAATACTTTTAGATGAAACATAATATGTTGAACACACTTGGATGATTAAAGAAATATAAAATTAACCGATTTAGTGTTGAGAAGAAGGTAGTGTTACTGGGTCGCTTAGAAGAGCTGGAGAGACTGAAGAAATGCTGTCTCTGCTGCCTTATATATCATTCTTGCGAGAACCTCCTCCCCACCCCCCAGAAAATGGAGGGAAAAATACCCCACTTTGCTCTTATAATATGGAGCAGCGTATTAAACATGTACTTAAAAAATTACATTATTCATTATATTATTTTTATTTTTAAAACTGTTGGTGGATGAATTAGGTAATATTAAATCGTTATACGTTATATATAGAGTCATGCAAACGCTCCGAGTGCACTACAACCACAGTAAGAATAATCTCTTCGAATTTAATGTTTCAAAGACCCAATCTTAGAGTATACAAGAGGTAGCCCAAGCCAAAGCCAGTGAAATCAGTTTTGGACTTGTTTTTGATGATTTTAACATGACTCGGCGCAAATGGGCGTGGCTAAGACTAAGGCTACGGTATTTATACATCCATTCATATCACATATCGACATAATGTTTTTTTTGTGTATTCGTATAGCCACTTTTTTTCACAGTATTTTTATCAACAAAAATATAGCATCTAACCTAAAAAACCGTTTAGTTGTGTCAAGTTTAGTGGCAAAATAAAAAATGTGGGCGGAGTCCCGCCGTTAACCAGCGAAAATAACCAGCTTAAGATCATTCCGACAGTATTTAGAAGCCGTCCAAGAAATTTGTTGTCTCTTTCTCTCTCATGGTGTACGATGTAAAAACTCGGAAAAAGTGATTTATTACAATTTTGGATGGGTTGGGTAAAACAAATTAGCTATCCCTCCATATATTGTTACTTCAAGGACCCAATCGTGTCTGATTACGACTAAAAGCGATCCAAATTATAATTTAGTCTCCTTCGAAGGAAGTAATCTTCCCAACAAGCCTTCCATTGACACACTTGGTGTAACCTTAAGTGACCAGTTAAGGCACGGGGGCTCCATCGAAGCCAGAGTAAAGTCAGCCTCTCAGAAGTTGGGCGTACTGTACTTGATACTTCAATAGTACACAACTGCTAACCTTGTACAGATCGCAAGTGCACCCCACTGTTGAATTTGGCAGCCACCTCTTGTCTGGAGCTCCTAAATACCTGAAAAAAATCCTCGACTCTTTGCAGAAAGGGGCAGTCCGTTTGATAGATTCTCCTATCTTAACAAACAATCTCGGAGCACAGACGTCAGGTGGGAATGCTGTCCTTGTTCTACAGGTATTTCAATGGAAGATGCTCCGAGGGACTTGCTTCATTGATCCCTTCGGCACCGGTGCATAGTCGGGAAACTCGCCAAACGCGCGCCCAACATTTGTACACGCTTGACATTAAATACATGAGAATATGGGTCGCTTTTAAGACTCGTACAAGTTTTTTTTTTTCGGCTATGGAACGATTTGCCGGCCTCTGTGTTTCATCCCTCCTTCAACACGGGCCTCTTCAAAACCCGGAGAAAGTGATTTATTCCAAATTTGTAAAAATAATTAGCTCTCTCTCCATATATTGTTATTCCAAGGATTTAACAGAATCTGATGTAAAATCTTTAGAGATCCAGTGGTTATTTTCAAAAAAGATCATTGAGATTTATCGAGCAAACATTTACTCGACCAACCAACCATCGCGCCGTTTCTCCGAATGGGTAGGCAGTGAGGATGGACCACCATACTACTATGTCTTGGCACGCACACCCCTCGCATTCACATTTAATTATTATAATGCAAGAATATCATAAATCGGTGAATGACATTAAATAAAATGACTTCCTACAAAACCTTTTCTTTTAGCTATGCAACTCAGATTAGCTCTATGTTCTACAGTGGATTGCGGCATTATAAATATTTAGCAAGCCTTTAACTGCCCAGAGTGGTATAGATACTCTCAGTATCGCCCTGGTGAAAGTCCACTTCTCAGAATCGAAACGTTGCTTGAAACGGCTTTAGCCGGGTTTGGTGACCCGATATGGATAGCGAGGTCATTTCCAACCTTCCACTTCCCCTTCTCCTTACCTTCCTTCAACCTCACACCATACCCCTACTGGGGATGCCATAGTCTCACTGGCTCTAGACGTTCGGGAGCAGTTGGGACTCTCGTGCGGAATTCACTTAAAAAAAATTTTTAAACAAGGCATTTACGGATTGATATACTTATCTGTGCAGTCGGCGGCGCTAACACTGTAGTGTAATGTTTCTATTGGACTGCCTGCACGGGTTTGTTTGTAGATAATATTATTTGTGGTTTTATTCTACTCAGCGGTTACTAGAAGAGATAAAGTATTAATTACTAATGTTATCAATTGGCTTGATGCAAATTAAATGCATTTAAACTAACATTTTATTTTTGGTTGACCCTGTCATTGTAATGTTATAATCGTTTGGTGACCAGATCTGGATAGCAAGATACTTCTCAACATTCCTCTTCCCCTTCTCCTTATCTTCCTTCAATAATAATATTATTTGGATGATTTTTATAGCGCCGTTTTTGTGAAAAAATCACCTCAAGGGCGCTGTACAGATCTCATTTTCTATTTTTAGATATTAATTCCTAGTTTAAAGAGAAAATATACAGGAACATACTTACCTGACAGGTCCCATCAGATAAACACACTTATTAACTTAAAATTATAATTTTGATTTTTATATTTTATTATTTTTTCCGATTTAGGGCATGGGAGCGAAATTAAAAATGGACTTTCTGAATTTGTCGTACAGTACAGTATTTGGTTAAAATTTGTATGTCTAAAGGTGATTCGTCGAGAAACAGATTATGTTGAGATTCTAATTTAAGGATATGAGAGTCTGAAAAGGACCTTACAACTTACCCCGATTGGGGATGACATTGTCCCACTGGCTCTGGACAGTTTTATTTTTAACATTAGAATAAGTGAACATCTAATATGCTTAAAAAACAATTATTTTTCAGAGTTCGCCAATCACCTCATTACTACTAATCATAATTTTAATAGGGATACGGGGGTTAAAATTCTTCACCGTTGCAATAAAGGGATAAAATTAGATAACTTAGAAACACTAGAAATTAGAAAATCATTAAACAGTAAATGCAATATTTTGAACAATCAAATTAATTTATCTTATAGTCCTATCCTAGATATTTTTCCAATAAACCGCTCGGTTATTCCCATAATCCCCTCAATTACTTCTCCTTCTCACTCCAATTCCTAAATATGTATATATATCTCAGTATTTTGTATTTCAGGTTAATTTTAATATTGTCTTGATGATGGAAGGGTACTTCCGAAACCGGTAGACAAAATATTAAATAATAAAGTGGTTATAAACAAAGTGTATGTGTTCTATTTATAGTTTTATTTTTTGCTATGCAAACATAAAATGTTTTTGTTACTTATTTCCATGGTTTTCTCCGGGAAATTATTTAATATTAAAAAACTAGTAAACTCTCTATCTGTCACGAAGTGCGTAATATTTGCTGTTTAATGGCAACCGCCAAAGTAAACATCGTAAACTGTTAATGTGTATTGATGAATGGGCATCCCTCATCACTTCTTCATCACGTCTTCCTCGCGGTCTACACTTTTATTACTTAGCAAACAGAAAATCCCACACGGATCGCATCTCGATTGAATTGAAAACTTATTTGCGCACATGATGAGCTCTTTCAAATACGATCTCTAGGCGTGACTGTCGCCATATTGATGAAACTATTTTTCAATTTTAAGTATAATGTCTTTCCCAAAAGTAAGAAATACAACAAACAACGTGTTTGTACCTTTTAAAGAAATGATGAATGTAAATCTGCACAAGAGTCCCAACTGCTCCCAATCGTCTAGATCCAGTGAGACTATGGCATCCCCAACTAAGGTATGTTGTGAGCTTGAAGGTAGGGGAATGAGATGGGTTGGGAAAAACCTGGTTATTAAACAGGGCTAAAGCTATTTCAAGCAACGTTTCAATTCTGAATGGTGGTCTTTCACAAGGGTGGTGCTTAGAGTATCTACCACTCTAGATAGTTCTAGATATTCCATACATTATTTGATATGAATCAAATGTATTATGATACATATTAATTGAACAAAATGTATTTGAACTTACGATCTCTGGATTCGTAGCTGAGCGTCTTACCACTCGACCACGCAGACCGTCAAAGTCAAGCTGAAAGTAAAAATAAAACGTACGGAGTTATCCCATTTGATTTTTCTTATTAAAACGTTTTCATGACACAATCTTAGGTATTTTGTTTTTGGTAATACTTAGAGGGAAGTATATTCATGATATTTCAGTAATCTTTAACTTTGATACCGCACAAAACTTACGCTCGGGGTTACATTAGAATCCCCATTGGAACGGGAGTGTTAACTACAACAAACATTGAAAAAACAAAATAAAAAATCATAAGGACAATAATTATAATTACTATAAATAAAAAACCATATTTTTTGTTATGAATTTTGAGAAAAACGATTTTTTAATTTCAAGACCGCTTCAAACCTTTATTTTTTAACATATTTTGAATATGTCATGATATTTAATTGGAAATTTAAATGTATAATTATAATTAAAACCTAGAAACAATAAGATATTGAGATTTCACGTTTATTCCGCATGAACCAAAACTTTATGTTAATTTCTCAGATCGTAGTTATAGTACTTTATGTTAATTTCTCAGATCGTAGTAATAGTATATAGTACTTTATGTTAATTTCTCAGATCGCAGTAATAGTATATAGTACTTTATGTTAATTTCTCAGATCGTAGTAATAGTATATAGTACTTTACGTTAATTTCTCAGATCGTAGTTATAGTATATAGTACTTTATGTTAATTTCTCAGATCGTAGTTATAGTATATAGTACTTTATGTTAATTTCTCAGACCGTAGTTATAGTATATAGTACTTTATGTTAATTTCTCAGATCGTAGTAATAGTATATAGTACTTTATGTTAATTTCTCAGATCGTAGTAATAGTATATAGTACTTTATGTTAATTTCTCAGATCGTAGTAATAGTATATAGTACTTTATGTTAATTTCTCAGATCGTAGTAATAGTATATAGTACTTTATGTTAATTTCTCAGATCGTAGTAATAGTATATAGTACTTTATGTTAATTTCTCAGATCGTAGTTATAGTATATAGTACTTTATGTTAATTTCTCAGATCGTAGTTATAGTACTTTATGTTAATTTCTCAGATCGTAGTTATAGTATATAGTACTTTATGTTAATTTCTCAGATCGTAGTTATAGATCGATAGTGAGTTTTATTGAATTTTTATATTACGTACTAGTGTAGACGGTTGATACCTAAAAACTGACATATTTAACATAAATTTGTAAAAACCAAGACTAAGCATATTTCTTCCGCCTACCTTTCATAAATATTATACTTGAAATCAAATTTATTTTTTAATTTAAATAAAAAATATTTTTGTTTTAAGCCACTTTATTTATACACATATAACAATTCGACCTGTTTCGGTTAAACTTAACCTTCTTCAGGAACGTATATATATAAAACAATAATTAATTAATAATTAAGATGTTTTATATATATACGTTCCTGAAGAAGGTTAAGTTTAACCGAAACCGGTCGAATTGTTATATGTGTATAAATAAAGTGGCTTAAAACAAAAATATTTTTTATTTAAATTATAATGTCAAGCTACAAAGTGATTGCTTCCTTCGATAAATCAAATTTATTTATTTGATTGAGTAACAACAATTCATTGTTTCTAAGCCTACGGCAAGGAATGTTGAACTGGATGAGTTGTAACAAAGAAGGTGAGTCAATTATAAAATTCATGATTTAAAAAATGCAAATTAAATCAAAGTCTTTCCTACGCTTTTCTAATGAAGACATTTTCAATGTTTGTTCAATTTCATCATATGAATAATCGCCTCTTTTTCGCCCTAATCTCCATGCAATTCCGCGTAAGAAGCGATGTTGTACGGATTCAATATTATGATGAATATGAACGGTATAGAAAGGGGACCAAATGACACTGGCATATTCTAGATGAGGGCGAACTAATGAAGAGGAAAGAATTTTTAGGGCCTTAATATTCTTAAATCTATCTGAGTATAATTATTATTACTATTATATATATCATTGTAATAAACAGGAGAGAGTTTTTTTTATTGACGGAGAGTGAATATAATCCGCTATGTCACATTGTCGATCTACGTTATAAAAAACATTTTAAAAAAAATTATTGGGTCTTTATCCTGCATTACTTTGGTGGCCCTAGTCTCTCCTCGAACAGCTTTTACACGTTTCCTCATCTCGGAACTGTCAATGGAATTCTGATCTGTGTTTGTTCTACTGACATCCTAACTCTCGAACACATTTTCAACTCACCTCATATGGAAATATTTTAAGAGTAGCAGGAGTTAAGTTCTGAAAACTTCACAATCAACGAAGCTTCAAATTCGATTCTGCCACCTGACACCAGCCCCACCTCTCAAGTATCTATTTCAGTGGTAAAAATACTAAACTTTTTTAAAATGATTTTAGATACAAAGGCGTGATGTATAATTTCGTAGCATTTTACAAGTAGGCATTTAATGTTACGGTTCATATTGGCAGCGTAATAAAGAGCCTCCTCCCACCCCCACCGGCACTTGGGTGGAGGGGGTTGTCTCTCGCAAGAATAATATATAAGGGTGAAGAAATATGATTTCTTCAGTCACTTATTCAGCTCTTCCAGTATCACTCCTGTAACCCTCTTCATCCCGAAGCCATATTGGTAAGTTATTTTTTTTTATCCTAGAAGCCTTTGTGCTTGCTGAAAAGTAATTTGATTAATTGAAATACAAGTATCAATAAAAAAATTCCTGCATAAATGAAAATGCATAGTTTTATCTAGTCAATTTGTAATTGAGTTATTCTCGGATATATGTTCTGACGTCTTCTGTTTCATATTCTTTGAATTTTATTAAAAAATATAAATATATATTTATTTACTACAGTGGACAGAATACATGTATTTAGTTTTATTGTCTCTCTTGCTTATCTTGATTTAAGTTGGTATATACATATTCTCGAATGTAGATAGTGTGGATAAGACCCTTTGTTGTGTCATTGCTTATTTGAATATCTATTTGTATAGAATCCAGTAAAGATGTTGGCCGCCCTGTGTTTCCTGAGTTTGAGTGTCCTGCTAGTGGGCGCCCCCGCAGTGAGCTCATCCCCCGCCCCCGAGTGGCCTGAGAGGTACCTGGACAGGGAGGTAAGCACCTTCACCGCCTTCAAAACCATCCCATATCATTCCAACCCCTTAAGAATTGAGAATATTTGGAAGTAACCGGTGCTATTTGTCAGTGACGAAGCGAACCCAGTTCTTTTTCAACAGAATTCCTCTGCCAACCCCATTCTCCCCAATTGAAATGCTTTTTAGTCATAGGTGAGCGGCAAGGAATCGGTTCCAGTCTTAGAGTATACAGAGTGGTATCAATCCAAAGCAGTGTAGTCAGTTTTTGATGATTTTTACCTGACTCGGCGGACCTGGGCGTGGCTAAGACTAAGGCTAGGGTATTTATACATCCATTCATATCACATATCGTCATAATGTTTTTGTTTATTCGTATAATCACTTTTTCACAATATTGGTAACAGCAAAAATATAGCATCGAACCTAAAAAACCGTAAAGTTGTGTCAAGTTTAGTGGCACAATAAAAAATGTGGGCGCAGTCCCGCGGTGACCCAGGAGCCCAAGATCATTGTGACAGTACGTAGAAGCGGAGTATTATATTTGTTGTCTCTTTCTCTCTCATGGTGTACGACGTAAAAACCCGGAGAAAGTGATTTATCGCAAGTTTGTATAGGTTGGGTAAAAATAATTAGCTCTCTCTCCATGCATTGTTTCTCCAAGGTTCCAGTTCTTTTTTCTCGAATATCGTTAGCAATACCCCTAACGAACACAAACATAAACATTTAGAGGAACGGTTTAGTTGTTTTCCAGAAAAAAACATAGCTTAGCGATAAACCTTCCTGGTTCCAAAACTAACTATTTAAATAACCGGTTCCTCACCGGTCTCCGGTAGCCGGAACCGCAGTGACACCCCATTTCAAAAATCAACCATATCCAAAGATTTATACGTTATATTAAAATGGTTTTATTTATAGAAACCATACGAACTATCGATTACTAGTGATTTTGAAACAGAATTGCCAGAATTGCCTGGAATCTACCTGCTAAACCTCCATCAATACTGAGAAAAAAGGTTTTATTCACGTTTCTAGGCAAAGCAACATCATAAAGTTCTTATGCAATGAGCTCTTTAAATGAAATTTCCAAATCTCGCTACGAAATTGAATGTGTAGTGCCTTTCAATATTAATTTTAAATAAATACATTTTTATCACAACCAAGCTTTAAGCTGGATTCACACCAACGTCCGGATCCGCTCAGTGACGATACTGTTCCGCCTGAGAGCTTATTGATATGGTATGAATATCAATCAAGGAGTATATGTCAAGATAAAGTTGTGTGGCAGTATATCCTCTCTGCCCACCCTTGTGATATTTTACTACTTAGTTAGTTAAATAATTATTTTGATGCGTAAAAATACTTACATCGCAGTTTTTTTTTTAATTAAAAACCATTTTTTTATCAGTAAATAATATTTTTAATAATTAAAAATATTATTGTTATATGAATCCAGCTTTGCGCGTTGACCCGAAAATATTTTAATTATCAAGTGACAAAGTAAAAAAAATCGCTAGACAATTACTTAGACACATTTTTTATGGCATAGATGGCTATGTAGGTATATTTAGGTGTACTCAGTAATTTTCCTATTTATTTAATATCTGTTTCCAACATGGATGATTTCTCCCAGTTTGCAGTGGAGCTATACGGGATGCTGCAGAACTACCTGATCAACGGGGGCCCCTCGCCCCTGGGGGCCCTGAGCAGGCCCGGGGTCAAACGCAACTCTGAGATGATCAACTCTCTGCTAGCATTGCAAAAGAGTATGGCTGACGCTGGGCGGCGGTGAGCGACAGTGGGTGCGGTCCGCCTTCTCCCCACGTGACGACCAGCAGCCTCAAGGACTACGATTGGAGCTTTGACCTACTTGCCACAAGCACCTCCTTAATCTTTAGTTGAATACCAATGTGTTTTAATTATCTCTATATATTGGGAGTCAGATATTTTTAATCGTTAAAAAATTAACTGGAATTATTTATCATTGTTTAATGTTTTCTAAATGTTACATGTACTCTCTGAATATTGATTTGCGTTTATTAGAGATGTAGAAAAAAATAGAGTTATCACATTTTTTCAAAAGTAATTTTGGTTCAAAAGATTCGTCATATTTTTGTCCTTTTTATTGAATTCAATAATTGTAATGTTACATTTTGTATCCATATAACCAAAATACATATTGATTGCTTCAATTAACCTATTTTTTCTTTTACATTACATTAAACAATATAATTTCTTTGTAATTTAGAAAACCATTTGCAAAAAAAGCATATATTTAAAAATGTATGTAAACACTAGCCCAACTTTTAAAAATAGTTTGCAAAAAATAAGCATGTTTAGTGGACATGAGCTGTTTTCGTTCGTTGGCGATCTGCAGTCATGCTCGAGAACGATTTCAAATTACCGACATCGTCGATAAAACTTTTGGTAAAATTCATTATACGTAGATTAATTTATCGTTTGTCTTGATTTGAAAATATTGTTTTGTTTGATTTAATATTTTTTTTAGCAGACCTGTTCCAATTTTGAAAATGTCACACCGTACGTATGCACAAGGAAATCATAATGTTTAAAAACACTTAACAAGATTTTTGTTTAGCAATGTAATTAGTTAATCGATTTTATACAGTTGTAGGTACTATAATTAAACTATTTTTTTTTGTCTTTAAGGTATTTTATATAAAATTATATAATTTATTTCGCTAGAAAAATATGTAAATAGACATGTAGTTATAGTAACATTTTAATTTAAAGATCAATAAATATTTATATCTAAAATTATGTAATTTTATTTACTCAATTAACGTTTTGTTTAGAAATGTAATATTTTATTGCAGATAAATATTATTAACCTTGAAATGCTGAGCAAAAAAACAAATTAATAATAATAATATTTGGATAATTTGTATAGCGCCGTTTTTGTGAAAAATCACCTCAAGGGCGCTGTACAAATTTTAATTTCTACTTAGTATTAATTCCTAGTTTATATAAATATACAGCATCATACTTACCTGGCAGGTCACTTCTGTCAGGACACAATCACCATATCATAATAACTTAAAATTTAGAATAATTTAATTTTTTATTTATTTTTGTTTCTTTTTATAACCTCATTATAACCTCTGAGCAATAATATACAAGAGAGAGCGCTGTAGAGAGATCTGTAGTCTTTTTTACGAGGTTTACCGGACTCGGCTAGACCTGGGCGTGGCTAGGACTAGGGCTAGGGTATTTATACATCCATTCATAGCACATGTCGACATAATGTTGTTGTTTATACGTATAACCACTTTATCACAGTATTGTTAAAAAAATATAACAATATAAAAATGTAACATAATATTAAATATCAACAATATAACATTTTAATTTTATTTTTTAATAGTGAATACTGCACAAGAGTCCCAACTGCTCCCAACCGCCTGGAGCCAGTGAGACTATGGCATCCTTGATTGGGATATGTTGTGAGGCTGAAGGTAGTAGGGAGGGGAAGAAGATGGGGAAGATGGGGAAGAGGAAGGTTGGGAAGTAAAAAAAAAACCACCAGATTACCGGAAAAGTGACACATATATATTTTCTAATTTAAATAGATGAGATCCTTGAGACGTTTGTACGTAAAACCATGTATGACCGAATTAAAAATGTGGATTTCCGGAAAGAATGCAAGGCAATGTGAGCGTAATGAATAGGATCAAGAAAGGGACGCTTAGATGGTTTGAGCATGTAGAGGAGTGTGAAAAGAATATACGATGCGAAAGTAAATGGAAGAAGAAGTCAGGGCCGCCCGAGAAAGGCATGGCACGATCAAGTGAATCAAATACTTGAATCGGGCCATGTGAAGAGTCAGAATAACAGAAGAGTATGTATGAGACGATGTATGAATGTGAATGAAGCAAGGAGTGTGTGCCAAGACAGAGTTATATGGCAGTCCGTCCTCTCTGCCTACCCCTGCGGGGAAACGGCGTGATGGTTAGTTAGGTAATTAGTTATAATAGATGTCTAAAAGAAGCGTAGTAATACGATAAGTATATTTGTATGCATGAACAGTGGCGTCTCGTAACTATTGGGGTGCTAGTTTTAAGGGTTAAAAGTACAAAGTTATTTTTATTGTTGAAAGATTAAAAAAAAAAGTGTGACTTTCAGGAATTTCAGGAGTTTTCGGAAATATCAGGCGCCGCCCCCTGCCTACTTTGACCAGTCACGCTGGGATCTAAAAACAGTTGTGCAAATTTCACGGCGCTCGAGCTCAGCGTTAGATATGATTAAGATTTTGCTGAGACACGGCCTTTTTGACGGCCTCCGTGGTCGAGCGGTTAAGACGCTCGACTGCGAATCCACAGGTCGCGTGTTCAAATCCAAGCGTGCGCAAATAAATTTGATTTAATTAATAAATGTGATTTTATATTTAATCAAAATAAAGTAATGTATACTATGTTTTTGGCACGTTCCAGCGTGGTGGATACTCTAAGTATCGCCCTGGTGAAATACCACCATTCAGAATCAAAACGTTGTTTGAAATGGCTTTAGCCGTGTTTGGTGACGAGATCTGAATAGCCAGGTACTTCCCAACCGCCTTCTACCCCATTTCCTTCCCTCTACCCTACTCACAACACACCCTGATGTGGGATGCCATAGTTCCACTGGCTCCAGACGGTTGGGGGCAGTTGGGACTCTTGTGCAGTATTTATTAATAGAAAAAGAGGTGGCTGATATCTTCAATAAATATTCATTTAATGTAATCAAACAAATACAATGTATGGCATACTTATATTTACTACTCATTCTTACTTTTCGTATGACCAAATAACTTTCACTTGTGTATCAATGTTAAATGTCCTATTATATGTAAAAAAAACCCACTATAAGGGAGCAAACAATTATTTTAATATATACATAGTTTATCTGTGGAACAATAAACAACGACTTCGCTTCCTACGCGGAATCTCATGGAGATTGGGGCGAGAGAAAGGCGATTATTCAATGTATTATGAAATTATGAAGTTGAACGAACATTAAAAAATTCTTCATTACAAAAGGGCAGGAAACAATTTGATTTAATTAACATTTAAAAAATTATTGACTGTATTACTGAATCATTTTCTTTGTTTCAACTTATTTAGTTCAACATTCCTTGACGTAGAGTCAGAAACAATGAATCGCTGCTCCTCAATCATCATTATACTAATTATGGGTATCATTCTCAACTGCCCAGAATATCGAGTCTTGTTAACTCAAGACATGGTCTTTAAGTTTTTGGTACACTGCTAAATGATTTTTTTCGTTCTTTACGATAATAATCTTAAAAGAATTCAATTTATTATGTCTAACATCATTGACTCTACCAAACCTTGGTCAGGCTTCGACTTGAATGTTCTATCAAATGTATATATTTTTGTAATTGTTTCATTAAATTATTATTTATGTGCTGTTCTTTCTCTGTTGCTCTTTTTTTCTCATTTAGTGTTGTGTATTTTTTTAAATTGAACAACGGTCCGTTAATATCCGACCGGTCGGTAGCTGAGTGGACAAACGCGTCGGCGTCGTGCGTTCAATTCCTCTGCTGGCTAAGTCCTCCATCATTACACGAGCAACATCTTCCGCTTCTTATGATGGTAGTAGGAGTTTTTCAAATATTGTCAGGTTATTTGTAATCCGGAAATGTTTGTCTTTCTTTAATTTAAAAAAAAATACAAACAAATCACCAATTGCACAAATAAAAAAATATTTTTTTTTAGAAAAAATCTTTATTGGCCCTTCTTCCACGTGTATTTTATACCTAATTGTTCCGTCAAAGGATTAAATTTAATTTTAAAATAGCTAAACACATTTTTTTATTACAGAATTATACTAATTCTACACAATTTGCTAATTATAAATATTTAAAGAATAATACCTTTTCAGGGTTGAACTGATTAAGAAAAACGAAAACATAATAACATGACTAAACTGAAAACCGTAAAAGTATTTTTACAATAAAAGTGGCTTTAAATTGCCTCTTAAATATTTTATAAAGAGACTGATTTATTTTATGTATTGAAAATAAAGACAACGATAATGTTGGCAAATAAACCAATTTAAAAAAATAATCTTTGGAATGTCGGATTACTACAAGGTACCTTCCCTCGTACCTTGCTTACTGTGGTTTTGTAATAACTCACTTGTGTTTAAAAAAATTAAGTTTTTTCAATGATGCTATCATTTCAGATAATGTACTAATGTATTTTTAAAAATTGTATGTTAATTGGTGTAAGTGGTTTTTTCTGTAATAACCACTTATATTAGGAGAATGTTTTTTTTTCTCCCTCATCACTAAAACAAATTTGATTAAGAAATGTAAAGATTTTTTGTCGTTTTATTCTGCTTCCATATGGCTGAATAAATTTCCTTCAAAATAAAAATAGAATTGCATGAAGTTTTCCTGTAAATACAAAATGTAATTTCACTTCGAAAATCGACTTGTACCGAACTTGCAATGTAAAATACTAGATTATTTTGTTAACAAATGTGCGAACAATCGGTATTAAAGGATAAAAACTCCTGGAAAGATAATGATGAATGCCCGGTGCCTATGGGACACTCCGGCACACTAGAGGTTAAATTAATAAATTTAAAAAAAAAAAAAGAAAAACTTAAGATTCTTAAAAAGATTACTACACAGTAAAGATACGAAGAAATAATCAAACATTATTTTTAGGTTTTTTACTTTTATTTAAACAATAATTATTATTATTTTAATTTTAAAAAACAGTTTTTTAGTTAAAAGCTCTGCGATGTAATTATTTTTACGCGTGACAGCTGTTTCGCCTTCTGAGGGCATTATCAAAATGCCCTCAGAAGGCGAAACAGCTGTCACGCGTAAAAAATAATTACATCGCAGAGCTTTTAACTAAAAACTGTTTTTAAAAATTAAAATAATAATAATTATTGTTTAAATAAAAGTAAAAAACCTAAAAATTAAAATGGAGTTCTACAAAATAAACTTTAAAACCATAAATAAATAAATCAAACATTAGTTTTCTACAAGACATTATAAAGGTACTTGTGGTAAGTAGGATTAAGCTCCTGGCATTTTCCTTGGGGGTTGCTGGGTTGTCTAAGGGTATGTGGGCAGGCTCTCCTGTTGCCTACCGCCGGCCGACGTCCGCCATGCTCTTGGGCAGGGCCAGCAGGGAGTTGATGATCTCGGAGTTGCGCTTGGTGCCGGGCCTGCTCAGGGCTCCCAGGGGCGTGGGCCCCCCGTCCATCAGGTAGTTTTGCAGCATGCCGTATAGCTCCACTGCCAGCTGGAAACAATCATGCGCATGTTTTGGAATTGTTTTTAACTAAACAATGATGATGATCAAAATAAATAGGAGTGGTAGATACTCTACGTATCGCCCTGGTGAAATACCACCATTCAGAATTGAGTTAAGCCCTGTTTCTTTTTAATAATATTTTATTTATTTGAGTCCCAACTGCTCCCAACCGTCTGGAGCCAATGAGACTATGGCATCTTCAAATTGGGTATGTTGTGAGGTTGCAGGTAGTGAAAAAGAGAAGGAGATAGGAAAGAGGAAGATTGTAAAGTGCCTGGCTATTCAGATCTGGTCACCAAACACGGCTCAAGCCATTTCAAACAATCTTTTAATTCTAAATGGTGGTCTTTCGCCAGGGTGATACTAAGAGTGTTTACCACTTTGAAACGTGCCGCAAATATACAATGTATTATTTCATATGAATTAAATGTGTTATGACACATATTTATTTATTGAAACGTATTTGCGCATGCTGGGTTTGAGACCGCAACCTCTGGATTCGTAGTTGAGCGTCTTACCATTCGGCCACACAGGCCGTCAAAGCCGTTTGGTGATCAGATCTGAATAGCTAGATACTTGTCAACCTTTCTCTTGCCATTTACTTCCCATCCCGACTACATTCAGCCTCACAACATACCCTTATTGAGGATGCCATAGTCCCATTGGCTCTGGACGGTTAGGACTCTTTAATGTTTGTCAAACTTAAAACAAAAACTTTCAAAATGAGTCATCGAAAGTGCGTCTTATTTTTATAATTGCCAGAGTTATCAAATGACTAGTTGTTGATGATTTTTTAAATGTGAATACCGAGTCTGTGTGACAACTGTTATGAGTCTGTGAGACTATGGCATTCCCAATTGGGGTATTTTTTTAATATTATTTTTTTTTATATTAATACCGCACAAGAGTCTCAACTGTTCCCAACCGTCTAGAGCCAGTGAGACTATGGCATCCCCAAATAGGGTATGTTGTGAGGCTGAGGGTAGTGGGGAGGAGAAGGAGATTGGGAAGAGGAAGGTTGGTAAGTACCTGGCTATTCAGATCTGGTCACCAAACACGGCTCAAGCCATTTCAAGCAACGTTTCGATTCTGAATGGTGGTCTTTCACCAGGTCGATACTTAGAGTATCTACCACTCTGGAACGTGCGCAAATGTTATTTTTATTATATTTATATGAATTAAATGTGTTATGACACATATTAATTAAATAAAAGTTATTGGCGCACGCCGGGTTTGAACCCGCGACCTTTGGATTCGTAGTCGAGCGTCTTACCACTCGACCATGGAGGCCGTCAAATGGTGGTATGTTTATTTTGTGGAGGGGTATGTTTATTTATTCACTTTATTCTGCACGCCCGAGAGGGCTTTTACATCAAAAGGTTTGCAATTGACAGTGAAAAAATAAGAATTATATGCACAAACAAAATACGGAATGGTGTAGAGTAGTAAAAAATAGTGTTTGAATACACAAAAAGATTATTGATTAAAGAAATATGATGTTATAGCCTTGTTGAGAGGCTAAAGGAAGTGGAGAGGGTGAGAAAAAAAGTTGAAAGGCACCTGTCTTATCAGATCTGGTCACCAAACACGGCTAAAGCCGTTTCAAACAACGCTCCGGCCCTGAATGGTATTCTTTCACCAGGGCGACGATTGGCAACGATTCCGAAGGTCGTGAAGGTGTTTGCTTACCTCTCTGTCCAGGTACCTCTCGGGCCAGTCGGGGGCGGGGGCGGAGCTCACCGCGGGGGCTCCCGCCAGCAGGGCGCTCAGGCTCAGGAGACACAGGGCGGCCAACATCTTCACTGGTTTCTTTGGAAGAAAGATAATCAAATTAGCAATAAGATAATTAAAGGTCTTATCTACATTACTCCTGAACTCAGAACCAAATATTCTTAGAAGACAGATTGCAATCTTTAGAGCACAGACGTCAGGTGGGAATGTTGTCTTTGTTCTACCGGTATTTCAATGGAAAACGCTTCGAAGAACTTGCGCCATTGATCCCTTTGGCAGCAGTGCATATCCATAACTAATAGCCTTCCAAAAGCCCTAAAAGAAGCCTTAAGCCTTGGCACTTTTCGTAGGATTTGTACTGAATACGAGTATGTGAAGAAAAACCTATGATTTTTATACGTACGAAGATTAAAATTTATATCTACATACGTGCATAGTAACCTTATGTGCTTCGTCCTATTGTGAAATGTATTATTTTTTCCTTACTAGATGTGTAAAGAAGTAATTTGCAAACATCGAAATAAAAATACAAAAACAAACTCGCCAGACTCATCATTAATACACGATTGACATTCGATACATGAGAACGGATATTTCTACGACTAATTCTGTGTTCAACAGCTCGGCTGTGTAATAATTTGCCGACTTCTGTGTTTCCTCCCTCTTACAACATGGGCATCTTCAATACCCAGGTTCACTCTTTCCTTTCCTCAAAGAGACCCTCCACACAGCAATCCCAAAGATGACAGACCCCGAGGGAAATTATTTTCCTCAGGGCCTCCTGTGTGAAAGGAAAACAGAGAATACAACTCAGCTTTATGACTTGAAAAAATGAATACATTTTTTTTATCTGTACTGCAAATTTAATGTTTTCATTGCTTAACTGTGCATTTGTATTTTTAGTAATTCTCCTGAAGGTATTTTGAACAATTGAGGAGCTTAAAGGCAAAAGCAGCAATCTACAAAAACAGTTCTGTAGCATTGTCAATTTTCGAATAATTATTATAAAGAAACAGAAAATTTTGCGTATTTTTGTAAACATTAATGAAAGGTGTAGGTTTTGGCGCAAAACGAACAACCTGAAAGTGTGTTGGCCAGAATGTGTTAATGATGAATGTAAATAAGTTCAAGGTGTTTGAAAGAGAGTAAGAGAACAGTGTGCAATATAGTTGCGAATGGTGAATTCTCGGAGCAAGTGGATGAGTTTGTGTATTTAGGAAGTATGTTCTAGAGAGACGGAAAGGCTGATAAGAATATTAAAAAAGGGTGAATGCAGGAAACTCTATTAATGGAGGACTGAACGCTGTTGACGCAAATAAAAAAAAATGACAAAAGAAGCGAAGCTAGCAGTCCACAATGGAGTGCTTATACCAACCCTGATGTATGGCAGTGAGGCATGAAACTGGCAGAGAAAGCATGAAAGTAGACATGATATCCCTGAGGCGTATGTGCGGTAAAACTATGTATGATCGTGTTAAAAATGTGGATATCTGGAAAGAATGCAAGGCTAATAGAAGAGTAATGAATAGAATCAAGAAAGGAACGCTAAGATAGTTTGGGCATGTAGAGCGAATAAACAAAGAAAGAAGTGTGAAAATCATACATGACGCGAAAGTTAATGGAAGAAGAAGTCGGGGACGCCCGAGGAAGACGTGGCACGTTTAAGTGAAACAAACACTTGAGTCGGGCCATGAGAAGAGTCAGAATAACAGAATAGTATTATGAGACGATGTATGAATGTGAATGAAACAAGAAGTGTGTGCCGAAACAGAGTTGTACGGCGGTCCGTCCTCTCTGCCCACTCCTGCAGGAAACGACGTGATGGTTAGTTGGTTAGTGTACATTAAACTGCGAACAATTTGAAACAATAATTTCTAAATGTATCAACATATTCACGAAAGAAAAGTAAATAAAACGGTTATAAACTTTTCAAGAAATAATTTAGGATGAAAAAGATACTGCCTTCGCTTCTGCACCCCTAATTTCAAATTATTTCCACCAATTTCGAAGGTTGTATTACACTAACCAATATAAAGTCGAGAAGAATATGAAGACGCTAGCGTCTAGTAGACTTGAAAGAGCTGAGAAGGTAACTGAAGAAATGATACTTGTGCGTCCCTTATATATTCTTCTTGCGAGAGACCCCCCTGTGGGGGGAGGGAGGAAGAACGCCCCTCATTACGTTGCTAATACGGAGCACGATATTAAATCCGTTGCGAAATTATAATCATAATAAGAATTTTCCAGATATTGAAGCGGTGTGCAAAGCCTCCAATCTCCGCAAAGGTGATGTAACATAATACGATGAATCAAAGAAGATACTTTAGTACCATATCAAATTTAAATATATTATAGTCGAACATGGTTATGACGTTCACGGTAATAGCGAGGTCACGGCTATAATGAGCAATTACTTAATGATACGTTGGTTCGGGCTTATTTTCATACAAAATGTCACTTCACTGATATAACGTCCAAATAATATTGTCAACTCAATGCGCCCGGGTATGAAAAAAAAACCCTAATTATCGAAAAAGTCGAATAATGTCATAAACAAGACATAGAAAGCCACCCGTCCGACAAGGCGGTGAACTTTCCGTAAATCACGTTAAGCAGGGTTTATAATTCCTGATAGTTGTCACTGTAAGAAACAAAAATGACACTATGTAAAAGTGTCATTTAAAATAAAAGTCGTACGATTTTTTTTCTTTGCAATTATGTTGCCTTTTTACAAATTCGTTTGTACTCTATGTCTTATTTGTATCTGGTTTTCCCTATTTCTAAAAAAAAATAAATTTTAATAATGTGCAAGCTTTCATACCCTGGCATAAATATCGATATTAGTAGGTGGGTACTTTTTTTTACCTACCTACGTTTATAACGAGTAATGGCTATAAGAAGCAAATTTGGTTAGGCCCTTCTCCCTCGTTATAACCAAGTTCGACTGTATGTTATAAATGATAATATTGTGTTTTAAGAATCATTTCCTTACAATATTTACATTTTTAAGTACTAAACACGTTAATTGTGTTCAATAGTATTTCCTTTTTTCTGCTTTAACAACTTTGTTCATACCTGCTTTTCATCTGCTGTGCATGACGGCCTGCCTGGTCGAGTGGTAAGACGCTCGACTACGAATCCAGAAGTCGCGGGTTCGAACTCGGCGTATGCAATTAAAAAAATAAAAATAATATGTGTCATAACACATTTGACTGTCATAAAATAAAATATAGTATATTTGTGGTACGTTACAGAGTGGTAGAAATTCTAAGTATCGCCCTGGTAAAAGACCACCATTCAGAATTGAATCGTTGCTTGAAATGGCTTTAACCGCGTTATGTGACCAGATCTGAATAGCCAGGTACTTTCCAAACTTCCCCTTCCTCATCACCTTCCCTTCTTCACTACCTTCAGCCTCACAACATACCCCTATCGGGGATTCCATAGTCTCACTGGCTCTAAACGGATGGGAGCAGTTGAGACTCTTGTGCTGTATTCACGCTAAAAAAACGGACTTTTTCCACCCTTAGCTTCTAGTAAATTGTTTGTTTTTATTTTGTTAATGTACACATGCACTGTCATACCCATTAACGATAATTTTTTAAATGATTTATGATAACGAAAATGATTTTAGACAGTTTTCATTTGCATACCCATGTGCACATTTTATATTGAAAAAAATAATGACGCCCAACATTGAGAATGCAACTTGCAACCTTTCTACTTAAAGTCAAATGCGTAAACTAAGTTAAATATTTTTGTTATGAATACCGCACAAGAGTCACAACTGTTTCTAACCGTCTGGAGCCAGTGAGACTATGACATCCCTAATTTGGGTATGTTGTGAGGCTGAAGGGAGTGGGGAGGAAAAAGAGATAGGAAAAAAGGAAGGTTGGGTAGTGCCTGGCTATTCAGATCTGGTCTTTGTGCTTTAAGCTCAGCGCTTTAAGCTCTGTGCTTTAAGCACTGAACTTTGAGATTTAAAATTAAAGCTCTGTGCTTTAAGCTCTGTGCTTTAAGCTCTGTGCTTTAAGCTCTGTGCTTTAAGCTCTGTGCTTTAAGCTCTGTGCTTTAAGCTCTGTGCTTTAAGCTCTGTGCTTTAAACTCTGTGCTTTAAGCTCTGTGATTTAAGCTCTGTGCTTTAAGCTCTGTGCTTTAAGCTCTGTGCTTTAAGCTCTGTGCTTTAAGCTCAGTTCTTTAAGCTCTGTGCTTTAAGCTCTGTGCTTTAAACTCTGTGCTTTAAGCTCTGTGCTTTAAGCTCTGTGCTTTAAGCTCTGTGATTTAAGCTTTGAACTTTTAGCTCAGCGCTTTAAGCTCTGTGCTTTAAGCTCTGTGCTTTAAGCTCTGCGCTTTAAGCTCTGTGCTTTAAGCTCTGTGCTTTAAGCTCTGTGCTTTAAGCTCTGTGCTTTAAGCTCTGTGCTTTAAGCTCTGTGCTTTAAGCTCTGTGCTTTTAAGCTTTGTCTCTGTGCTTTAAGCTCTGTGCTTTAAGCTCTGTGCTTTAAGCTCTGCGCTTTAAGCTCTGTGCTTTAAGCTCTGCGCTTTAAGCTCTGCGCTTTAAGCTCTGCGCTTTAAGCTCTGCGCTTTAAGCTCTGCGCTTTAAGCTCTGCGCTTTAAGCTCTGCGCTTTAAGCTCTGCGCTTTAAAGCTCTGCGCTTTAAGCTCTGCGCTTTAAGCTCTGCGCTTTAAACTCTGCGCTTTAAGCTCTGCGCTTTAAGCTCTGCGCTTTAAGCTCTGCGCTTTAAGCTCTGCGCTTTAAGCTCTGCGCTTTAAGCTCTGTGCTTTAAGCTCTGTGCTTTAAAGCTCTGTGCTTTAAACATCTGTGCTTTAAGCTCTGTGCTTTAAGCTCTGTGCTTTAAGCTCTGTGCTTTAAGCTCTGTGCTTTAAGCTCTGAACTTTAAGCTCTGCGCTTTAAGCTCTGTGCTTTAAGCACTGAACTTAAAGCTTTGCGCTTTAAGCTCTGCGCTTTAAGTTCTGCGCTTTAAGCTCTGCGCTTTAAGCTCTGCGCTTTAAGCTCTGTGCTTTAAGCTCTGTGCTTTAAGCTCTGTGCTTTAAGCTCTGTGCTTTAAGCTCTGTGCTTTAAGCTCTGTGCTTTAAGCTCTGTGCTTTAAGCTCTGTGCTTTAAGCTCTGTGCTTTAAGCTCTGTGCTTTAAGCTCTGTTTTTAAGCTCTGTTTTTAAGCTCTGTGCTTTAAGCTCTGTGCTTTAAGCTCTGTGCTTTAAGCTTTGTGCTCTGCGCTTTAAGCTCTGTGCTTTAAGCTCTGTGCTTTAAGCTCTGTGCTTTAAGCTTTGAACTTTAAGCTCAGCGCTTTAAGCTCTGAACTTTAAGCTCTGCGCTTTAAGCTCTGCGCTTTAAGCTCTGCGCTTTAAGCTCTGCGCTTTAAGCTCTGTGCTTTAAGCTCTGTGCTTTAAGCTCTGTGCTTTAAGCTCTGTGCTTTAAGCTCTGTGCTTTAAGCTCTGTGCTTTAAGCTCTGTGCTTCAAGCTCTGTGCTTTAAGCTCTGTGCTTTAAGCTCTGTGCTTTAAGCTCTGTGCTTTAGGCTTTGAACTTTAAGCTCTGTGCTTTAAGCTCTGCGCTTTAAGCGCTGTGCTTTAAGCTCTGTGCTTTAAAAACGGAAAAAGGGGCTATAGAGAAGAACAGCACATTCATGATATTAAATGAAGCAATGACAAAAATAGGACATTCAAATCAAAGCCAAGGTCAAGTCAATGTTTTGGTAGAGTCGTAAAGAATGACAAAAATCATTTAGACTGCTACCAAAAATTTCAAGACTATGGCTGAAGTTGACAAGTTTCGACATTCTGGACAGTGGAGAATTACACACATAATTAGTAGAGTGATGATTGAGGAACAGAAATTCATTTTTATTGGATTTGCAGTCGAGGATATTTACCCTTTTACCACGGAAGCAATCAAAATGCAGAATAACATAAAAAATACCTACTCTTACTAGATAAAAACAATATATTTATATATGTATAAAAAAAATAAATTAGTTATACATATTTCACTTTGGTTTGATATCAGAAGTATTACCACTGTTTTATGGTGTCGATTTGTTCCATGGTTTGATAGGGTTTTTATTTTTTGTTATTCCACCCTAAACTGATATTCTTTATTAGTCTACAGTCCAATTTTTTTTTGGTCTCAACTAGCGTTGGGAAAACTTTAATGTTTCACTAATGTTTCACGAACTGCTAGTTCTTTAGAATGAACCCTTCGCAGTGGACACTTCAATTGAAGACAAACTCACCAAAAATAGTACTAGTCGGTAAAGATTTGAAATCTAAAATTGCTAAATGAACAAATATTCCACTCCAAAAAAGGACATTCAAATAAACAAAAAAATCCTCTAAAAAAAAGCACTGGTTGGTAGAGATTTGAAATCGAAAAGTACAAGTAAATTGACCCGAAATCCTCCCCAAAAAGTACTCGCAAATCAACAAAAAAAATTGAACTGGGGAAGAACCAAATCTTACCTTCAATTGAAGTGTGCGCTGCCGCAAAATGGAGAAGTTCTTTGAAGTCTTTGAATTCGAACTTCATTTGTAGGCTTTGAAATTCAACTTAGTTCAAAAATAGTTCTTTGTAGTTCTTTGTAGTCTAACTTCAATTGTAGTATTTGTTCAATGAAAGATGAATGAAGTTTGAACTGCCGCAAAATGAAGTAGTTCTTTGTAGTAGTTCGCACGGAGCGGTCACAACCCTAGTCTTAACTCGTTTCAATTTATAATTTTATTCTTTGTATTTTTTAATTTTTGAACTATTTTTATTTTTTATATTGTAGTATATTTCCGTGTAAACTAATAAAATTTATAATTAATCTTTAATCACCTCCTCAGTTGGCGCTTTGTCTTTTTCAATTAATATTATCTGTCTCTTATTCTCTGTTCCTCTGTTATAATTAAAATGTAATTCTATTATTTTCTCATTGTTCTGTTATTTTATTTTATATTTTGTTCTCCCTCTGTTTGAATATATATAACCGCACACTTTGTGTATTTTTCTTTGTTCAATTTTATACCCTTATGATGCTTAGGCTAACCGTCTTATACAAAGTTATTTATTTTTGTATATGTGTTACTTTTTTTCTTCTTTTTTTTAATAGTGAGTACCGCATAAGAGTCCTAACTGCTTCCAACCGTCTAGAGCCAGTGAGACTATGGCATCCCCAATCGGGGTATGTTGTGAGGCTGAAGGTAGTGAGGAGGAGAAAGAGATAGGGGAAGAGAAAGGTTGGGAAGTACCTGGCTATTCAGATCTGGTCACCAAACATGGCTGAAACTATTTCAAGCAAAGTTTCGATTTTGAATAGTGATCTTTCACCAGGGCGATACTTACTTACGAGTATCTACTACTCTCATCTTACCTTTTATCATTCCTCGAATCGATGGCTTTTAAAGGGTGAAAACCGAATAGAATGAAAAATAAAATCTTCGTTTAGAATTGAAATCCACTAACCGATGCATTACGATAATATTGTATCGAAGAGGGATGATCAACAAAAGGGGGAAAGTTTACGTAAATAAGATTGAATAATAAAATGTTTTTTTTTTCCATTGTACTGAGCTGACAGATACGGGGTGAGCAATCGATTAAACTTCAGTTGCAGGCTTTTCGGGGGGCGCCCAGCCAGCCTTCTCCCCTTGTTATATCCTCTAGCGTAAGAAACTCACATTTAAAACATCTAATAATAATGTCAGTAAAGGTTGGGAGAGGGCGGATTTATGTCTCTGATTCACCATGGAGAAAAAACGTGTAATTACTTCCATATGAAAACGTAACTTGTATAATGTAAACTCTGCGTTCAACAGTTTCTTCGGGCAGGGAAATATAAATAAAGTAATTTAATAAGAAATATGAATGTAAAGCTGTCATTTCAACGTTCTGTGCTTGCCCCTGTGCAATTCACAACTTGCCATATTAAGGAAATGCAATGCATTTTAAATTCAAAAGCAAATAAATGTTTTTATTTCTCTGCGCCTACATAAATTGTTTTACGCAATCTTCACAGCACCAAAGCTATGTAGATTACGGAATCTTTTTCTCCCAGTTCTTCCGGTTATAAAAAAATAAAGATAGAACTAACTAACTTTCCCCGCAGGCTGATATTTTTGAACCGCCATAAAACTTCACACACACTTCTTGCTTCAATCACATTCATACATCGTGTCATACATACTTTTCTGTTATTCTGACTCTTGACATGGCCCGACTCAAGTATTTGCTTCACTTGATCGTACCGTGTCTTCCTAGGGCACCCCCGACTTCTTCTTCCATTCACTTTCGCGTCATATATTCTTATCACACTCCTTTCTTCGTCCATCTGCTCTACATGCCCAAACCATCTAAGCGTCCATTTTATAATCATATTTATTACGCTTGCATCAGCTTTACATTATTTCCAGATATATTTAATCTCCTTCAACGGAAGTAATCTTCCCAACAAACCTTCCATTGAGATGCTTGGTGTAACCTTAAGTGACCAGTTAAGGCACCGGGGCTCCATCGAAGCCAGAGTAAAGTTAGCCTCTCAGAAGTTGGGCGTGTTGTACAGGGCCCGCAGATACTTCAATAGTACACAACTGCTGACCTTGTACAAATCGCAAGTACGCCCCACTGTTGAATTTGGCAGCCACCTCTGGTCTGGAGCCCCTAAATACCTGAAAAAAAACCCTTGACTCTGTGCAGAAACGGGCGGTCCATTTGATAGATACTCCTATCTTAACAAACGGATTGCAAACTTTGGAGCACAGACGTCAGGTGGGAATGCTGTCCTTGTTCTACAGGTATTTCAATGGAAGATGCTCCGAGGAACTTGCGTCATTGATCCCTTCGGCACCTGTGCATAGTCGGGAAACTCGCCAAACGCACGCCCAACATTTGTACGCGGTTGACATTCAATACATGAGAACGGGTCGCTTTTACGACTCGTTCTTGTGTTCAACAGCTCGGCTATGGAACGATTTGCCGGCCTCTGTGTTTCCTCCCTCCTTCAACATGGGCCTCTTCAAGACCCAAGTTCACTCCTTCCTTTCCTAAAAAACCCTCCACACAGCATCCCCAAAGATGACATAGGCCCTGAGGGAAATCGTTTTTCCTCAAGGCCTCCTGTGTGGAGTTATTGTAAAAAAAAAAAAAGATATCCACATTTAACACGGTCATACATGGTTTTACGCACATACGACTCAGGGATCTCATTTCTGCAGCATTCAGTCTACTTTCATCATTCATTTCTCAATTCCATGCCTCACTGCCAAACATGCGGGTTGGTATAAGCACTCCATTATGGACTGCTAGGTTCGTTTTTTAACAGTTTTTATTTGTGCCAACAGCGTAGTCCCCCATTAATGGAGCTTCCTGTATTCACCCTTTTTTCAATATCTTTATCATATATCTTTATAGCTTATTTTTTCTGTAATGTCAAAACACAGCTCTGCGTTATATTGTGTCTCGAATTACAGTAGCCAGGACGTAATATAAAATATTATCTAAATTTTAAATATGTGATTTTCAATTATTTAATTTTATACACAAATGTATGCATTTTTTAAAAATCCCCTAAAAAGTTTGCCAATTCCATGCCCTAATGCCATACATTTGGGTTGGTATAAACAATTCAATTATATACCTCTTGAATAAGAGGTGTATGCACTTTACCGGTAACATATAGTTATATACCTTATCAACTTCAGAGTACCTCAGCGAGCAACTCGGCAAAATATACTTTTCTGCAACAATAATGTCACTACCAACTACCACATACATGCACCCATTTCTCGCCTACATGCACTCGGGAATGAATACGCCTCAAATATTGATATCTTTTATATGAATTTGCCAAAATTTAAAAGACTTTTGAACGAAATATTCACTTATCGTTAATGTATTGGAACTATTATTATTTTTTGTATTTTTATTTTTTTGCTATTCATTTCTCAAAACGTTTTACTGTATTATTTCATGTATATCCTTTTTAAACTGTACTCATGCACTTACTTATGTTATATTACTATGTAAAAGCCCATCAGGGCGTTAATAATAAATAAATATGTATTTATTTAGATTGACTGACTTATCTTATATCTATTAGTGACGGATCTAAAAAAAAAATATGTTTGAAATGTTATTCCTTTATTTTATTAAATTAGCAGATTAAGGCCAGGCGCGCACGGGTGACTTTAGTCACGGCAACAGTTTCGTCACCATCTCCAAATCTATTGGAGTGTATGGAGGTCCGCGCACGCAGCGACGTGACATCAGGGTGACTTTTTAATTCCACTGGCCGGCGACTTCTGAGTGACGAAACTGTCACCGTGTCTGTAGAGAGTACTTTTGTATGGGCGCTCGCGCACGGGTGACTAAATGTCATTCGGTGACTCATCCGCCTGTTTGAAATCTATTGTCGGAATGAAAGGGTGAAGGGGGTGACAGTCACTCACCGTGTGCGTGTTTGATTGGAAGACAGTGACGAAAGTGTCGCCGTGACAAAAGTCACCCGTGCGCGCCAGGTCTAACATAAAAGATAATAACAAAAAAGGAAAATATAAGAAAAAATTAGTAACAACTTTCAAAACGATCTGTATGCAGTGAGATAACTCTATTGCATTGTTTATATATCTTAACATAACATTAATATTAGAATGTTAAGGGTAAAACGGATCCGAAAAAAGATGTATTTTTTAAGGAAAGAAAGAATTAAGTGAACCTTTGGAATTCTGTTCAGAATGATGAACTAAAGACGATTAAATGAGAAAATCCTCTAAAAGTAACATTTGTAAAAAAAATACCACTTTGCGGGTAAAATGCGATTGTTGGGGTCGGAAATTGGAGGTCGTTTTCTCAGGCTCAATACGACCGAATGAAGTGAACCTTTAAAATTCCGTTCAGAATAATGCATTTTAGATAATTAAATGAAAAAAAAAAAAAAAAAATGGCCACGGGCGTAATGCAAGCGTTGGGGTCGGAAATTAGATGCCGTTTTCTCAGACTCTATGAGACCGAATGGGGTGAACCATTAGAATTCTGTTCAGAATGATAAACTTAAGACGATTCAACGAAAAAATCTTACAAAAGTAACATTTGTTAAAATAATACTATTTTGCGGGCAAAATGTAAGACTTGGGGTCGGAAATAAGTTGCCGTTTTCTCAGGCTCTATGGTACCGAATGAAGTGAACCTTTGGACTTCATTTCAGGGTGAATAACTAAAGACGATTGAATGAAAAAATCTTACAAAAGTAACATTTGTTAAAAAAATACTATTTTGTGGGCAAAATGTAAGACTTGGGGTCGGAAATTATATACCGATTTTTTAGGCTCTATGAGACCGAATGAAGTGAACCTTTGGAATTCTGTTAAAAATTATGAACTTAAGACGATCTAATGAAAAAATCCCCAAATATTTTTTTTTTTCTTAAATGGCAATTATCGGGCAAAATGCAAGCGTTGGGGTCGGAAATAAGATGCCGTTTTCTCAGGCTCTATGAGACCGAATGTAATGAACGTTTGGAATTCTGTTGAGAATGATGAAGTGAAGATGATTGAATGAAAAAATCCTCCAAAAGTAACATTTGTATAAAAAATACCACTTTGCGGGCAAAATGCGAGTGTTGGGGTCGGAAATTACATGCCGTTTTCTCAGGCTCTATGGAACCAAATGAAATGAACCTTTGGAATTCTGTTGAGAATGATGAAGTAAAGACGATTGAATGAACAAATCCTCCAAAAGTAACATTTGTATAAAAAATACCACTTTGCGGGCAAAATGCGAGTGTTGGGGTCGGAAATTACATGCCGTTTTCTCAGGCTCTATGGGACCAAATGAAATGAACCTTTGGAATTCTGTTGAGAATGATGAAGTAAAGACGATTGAATGAACAAATCCTCCAAAAGTAACATTTGTATAAAAAATACCACTTTGCGGGCAAAATGCGAGTGTTGGGGTCGGAAATTACATGCCATTTTCTCAGGCTCTATGGAACCAAATGAAATGAACCTTTGGAATTCTGTTGAGAATGATGAAGTAAAGACGATTGAATGAACAAATCCTCCAAAAGTAACATTTGTATAAAAAATACCACTTTGCGGGCAAAATGCGAGTGTTGGGGTCGGAAATTACATGCCGTTTTCTCAGGCTCTATGGGACCAAATGAAATGAACCTTTGGAATTCTGTTGAGAATGATGAAGTAAAGACGATTGAATGAACAAATCCTCCAAAAGTAACATTTGTATAAAAAATACCACTTTGCGGGCAAAATGCGAGTGTTGGGGTCGGAAATTACATGCCGTTTTCTCAGGCTCTATGGGACCAAATGAAATGAACCTTTGGAATTCTGTTGAGAATGATGAAGTAAAGACGATTGAATGAACAAATCCTCCAAAAGTAACATTTGTATAAAAAATACCACTTTGCGGGCAAAATGCGAGTGTTGGGGGTCGGAAATTACATGCCGTTTTCTCAGGCTCTATGGGACCAAATGAAATGAACCTTTGGAATTCTGTTGAGAATGATGAAGTAAAGACGATTGAATGAACAAATCCTCCAAAAGTAACATTTGTATAAAAAATACCACTTTGCGGGCAAAATGCGAGTGTTGGGGTCGGAAATTACATGTCGTTTTCTCAGGCTCTATGGGACCAAATGAAATGAACCTTTGGAATTCTGTTGAGAATGATCAACTAAAGACGATTGAATGAAGAAATCCTTCAAAGGTAATATTTGTTAAAAAAAAAACATTTCGCGGACGTAATGCAAGCGTTGGGGTCGGAAATTAGATGCCGTTTTCTCAGACTCTATGGGCCGAATGAAGTGAACCTTTGGAATTATGTTAAAACAGATGAATTAAAGACGGTTGAATGAAAAAAATACTCCAAAAGTAACATTTGTGTAAAAAATACCACTTTGCCGACAAAATGCGAGCGTTGGGGTCGGAAATCAGATGCTGTTTTCTCGGGCTTTATGGGACCGAATTAAGTGAGCCTTTAGACTTCTGTTCAAATTGGATAAACTCAAGACGATTGAATGAAAAAATCCTTCAAAGGTAACATTTGAAAAAAAAAAACCACCACCTTGGGAGCAAAATACGAGCGTTGGGGTCGGAAATTAGATGTCGTTTTCGCAGGCTCTATGGGATCAAGCAATTGATAATTGCATTAATAACATGGGATTAGTTTAAAATTAGTTTAAAATGAATGTTATTGTTAAAAAAAGTCTTACAACGTCGACGTTCGTCACCAATTTGATTTTGATTTGCAAGTAGCCAGATACTTTATTGGATTATTTCTATGTCTTTATTTACAGTTATGCCAGTATTTTATAATAATAATATCTACGCTGCATACGTTTCAAATTCATGTGCATTTCCAAAAAAGTTTCTTGCAAATAAATGTGGAACAACGCCCTTAACCTAAAAACAATCGATAATATGTGTTATTGTAACATGATTTCTTCAATAAAATACACGAATGTACCGTTTGAATAAATCAATAAGTGTTTATTGAAATATCTCAGTTGTATTTAAGCAAATGGTTTAAGCGTTTCAATATCGTGCATCAATACTTTTTGGTAGGTACGCCACTGCCCGCAATATTCGGGGATAATTCGGGGGCCGCTGTTGGCGGGTTCAAGCAGGTACCAGGCGGAGGTAAAACCTGCGGATCTGGTTCCGCGGTGGCAGTGACCTCCCCACAGCCTCCCGACTCCGCGGGACATCTCGCGGGCCATCTTATGTCATCTCATGCATCTTCCGCAGCGTCTACACTCGACACTGGGCCCATTGCCCAATACGAGACAGTCAAATCACCGGGAGACGAGGAATCGAGACCATATGGACAAAGAACTACGCGGGACCAATTCTTCAGTTATTTTTTACATTCGTAAAATCGGTCCAATTTCAATTGAAGTGGCGCCAAGGGATTTCGCATTCGTTTCGCATTAGATGACGTCATATAGTTGAAAATCTCGTCAGAGCCAAGCCGGAGCGTTTATATTTATTGATCATATGATCATTTCTCAAGATCGAGTTAAGAATATCACGGTAAACTATTGCATAATAAAACTTATTTTATAATATTTAGAATTGACTTTTGTTGTTTTATTCGAAAATATTTATTTAAGCTTACAATATTTTTGGTTAGAATTCCTCATTATCGATTGCTGACGGCCTCCACAGTCGAGTGGTAAGACGCTCGACTACGAATCTAAAGGCCGCGCGTTCTAACCCGGCGTACGAAAATGACTTTTATTTAATTATTTGTGTCATAACACATTTAATTCATCTAAAAAATATATATATGTAGTATATTTGCGGCACGTTCCAGAGTGGAAGATACTCTTAGTATCACCCTGGTGAAAAAGCACCATTCAGAATCAAAGCGTTGCTTGAAATGTCTTTAGCCGTGTTTGGTGACCAGGCTTGAATAGGCAAGTACTTCGTGACCTTCATTTTACTCATCTCATTCCCCTCCCTACGACTTTCAGCCTCACAACGTACCCCAATTGGGGATGCCATACTCTCACTGGGTCTAGATGGTTGGGAACAGTTGGGACTCTTGTGCAGTATTTACAACATTGTAACGGTGTCAATTGAAGTCACAACTGCATCCTTTACACGGGGTCCATGTGCAACGTTCTGCAGCATTCGATGTCCACTGTGCGGTGCATTGCGGTAGACAGGATGACGGATAATGCCCCGCACTGTGGGAAACGTTGATATTAATTGGCAAAACATTCTTATCGATTATATTGGCGGTGGTCCAATGTTTGCCGAGGGAATTGATAATAAGGAAGCAGAAAAAAGCTCACATTGAAGGAAAATACAGCAACGCCTTTATCTGCACATCTTATTAAATTTATTCCTTACCTCCCGAAACGCAATGCATGCCGAGGGAGTTGTACATTAATGTTACATTGAATAGAAAAGTTTTAACTGCTGAGCTATTAAAAGTTTTAACAACATTTTACTGTCGCGGGAAAGGCAACAGGGCTGAAGCGCCATTTTGAGAAGTTTATGCGAGAGCATGGCACAATCAAGTGAATCAAATACTTGAATCAAGTCATGTGAAGAGTTAGAATAACAGAAGAGTATGTATGAGACGATGTATGATTGTGAATGAAGTAAGGAGTACACGTACAGTACATGCCAAGACAGAGTTATATGGCGGTCCGTCCTCTCTGCCTACCCCCGCGAGAAAATGGCGTGAAGGTTGGTTAGTTAGTTATACGAGAGCACTTTAAAGTTTTTTTTGTTTTACCATAAAATTCATAGGTCTTTAGCACCTGGTTTGATTTAAAAATAAAAGTTAACTCAGGTAACTCAACGCTCTCACTGAGTTACCCAAAGTGACGAAAAGCTTAAAAAAACCCAAATTTATAAAATATATTTTGGATGGCTGAGGGCCACAAAAGTCTTCAGAATCAAACGAGAGTCAGAGCATTTGATGCAGAAAAAAGAACTGATCAAAACTACTTGTTCAACTATTTTTTTTACCAAAGTGTAGCTTAAACTTTGACCGGTCGGTAGCTGAGTGGACAAACGCGTCAAATTCCCACCTGGGCGTCGTGGGTTCAATTTCTCTGCTTGTTAAGTCCTCCATTATTGCATAAACAACATTTTCCGCTTATTAATCATAATAACATTGAAAAACTCCTACATCAGGCAGTAGGAGTTTTTCAAATATTTTCAGGTTATTTATTCGTAACCCGTGAATGTTTTTTTTCTTTTATATCTTTATAAGCCTTTTTGGTTTTCCAGCGCCGATAACGTATGTCTGATTCAGACCCGCAGCGAGGTATTTTGGCACCCGGACACTTAAGTGCGAGGGCACATTAATAAAAGTGCCATGTGCATATTAGTAGTCAAAAGTTGCCTAGATTATTTTTCCAGCTAATGTAGTGCTCAACAGAGGATTCAAGATCAACAAAGGTAATACTCCTGTCTTATGAATTACCTTCTTATGAATTTATTCACACTATCACAAAAGAATCCTGCTGTGAACAGAGCATAAGGCCAGAGCATTGCCAACATACAGAGCCTAGCAGAGTTCAAATGGGTCTTAAAAACCAAATTGTTTAAAAATCCTACATACAAAACGTAACTTATTAAAATTGAATTTATTTAAAAACGTCCTTAATTTGCTTTGTTTCGGTTTTCTCCTTACTTGTATCCTTACAACTAAATATCCTTACTGTCGCTGAAAACCATATACTCATTGTCATAAAATATTTTTTTGTTCTTTCGTTACTTGTTAGAGTTTGTACACTGTTTGCAACTTTAGAATCGCTTACTTATAATACTTGAATATTAATGTTTTTAAGTACCAACATGTTAACTGTCCTCAATCTAATTTCCTTTTCTTTTATTTAAAAATGAATTTACACGTTTCATCTGGATTTTTATTCCCTTAGCTTCTAGTAAATTGTTTTTTTTTTTAAATCTGTTAATGCATTGTTATACCCATATCTGAACCTTTTTCTCTCATGATTTATGATAACGATCATGATTTTAGATAGTTTTAATTTGTATACATACTGTATATTATTTTCTCCTTGTTAGTTAGTCTTATTAGCCTAATAAATTTAGTACGAAGCGCACTTGCGGTGAAATATCACAAAACTGCGCTATATAAGTTCCCTGTTATTATTATTATAAGGCGACAAATATTAAATAACACTGTGGAGAACGGATAAAAATGTTACAATATTTTCAGGTACAGATCTGAATTGTGACGCAGGATCGATGGGTGTTTTAATTTGAATACCTTTTTAATTTATTTATTTAAAACTGTCATAAAAGCAGTTATATTATGGCTTGCCGGGATTAGATTATAACATGACAACCCAAAAGTAAAGTTTTACCTTAGAAAACAAAATGGTTCGAAGTTGTGTTATATTTGACGGAGCGGTAAGACGCTCGACTATGAATCCAGAGGTCGCGGGTTCGAACCCGGCGTACGCAAATAAATTTTATTTAATTAATACATGTCATAACACATTTAATTGATATAAAAAATATAATGTTGTATATTTGCGGCACGTTCCGGAGTAGTAGATACTCTAAGTATCGCCCTGGTGAAAGACCACCATTCAGAATTGAAACGTTGCTTAAAATAACTTTAACCGTGTTTGGTGACCAGATCTGAATAGCCAGGTACTCCCAACCTTCGCCTTCCTCATCTCCTTCCCCTCCCCACTACCTTCAGCCTCACAACATACCCCTATTAGGGTATTAGGATGCCATAGCCTCACTGGCTCTAGACGGTTGGGAGCAGTTGTTAGTTGCTCTTGTGCGGTATTCACGTAAAAAAAAAAAAATAGTTATACTTTTTCGCTTGATTATGTTGAACTTTAAATACTGCCTTAAATTGCCTGGTACCATTGGTTGCTTTTATTGTCCCACTTAAAAAAATCCACAACAAATCATTTCCAAATATTATTTTGACAAAGAATTTGTAAACAATTTGTGAACACGTGATTCGAGATCATCACAAAATCCGATAAAAAAATCTTTGATCCTTTGACGAACAGGTTTTTAATTGAATTGCTTAGCTTCAGATCATAAAACGTATTGGGTATGATATACGAGGAATTATTAAATATTTGAGATACGACAGAAGCAGGGTGACGGATGAAAATCGGGAGGGGGTGACCTTGGGAGGCAAGGTCGGCACCACTCCACAACCAGAACCCGTCCAGGACATATTGCCCTCAGCTATCAAGAGGACTAAACCCTCCACATATATTCTATACAGCCAGGAACCAAATAGCCTATTCAATATCCATATATAAACCCCTACTCCAATGCCTCTGGGGCTGGGCTGAATGTTAATAGTTTGCAATTTGAATAATTCGCTACAAAAAGGAAGTCTTCGTGACCTTTAAAGCCTCGAATACCGATGCTAACAGGATTATTAATTATTCTACTCGAAGTGGTTTGAATAATCTGTTGATCACTTGGAATTTGGATTGGTCATTCGCAAATCAATAAGATGCTTTAGAAGTTGGGTTAGTTTAATTGAGAAGTTCTACACTCGGTAAATAAAATCACTTTATTTAAACACATAAACGTTTTAGTGTCTTTTTTTGCAGTAATCTAATGATTTAAGGAAGAAAGGAATACATATTTTCGTAGAAAGCAATCACTTTGTGGTTTGACATATTTAAAGAAATGAAAAAAATAACTTTGTATAAGACCACGGGTATTATTTTAATTTATATGACCGACCGGTTACGCTTAGTCTAAGCATAATTAGGGTACAAAATTAAACGAAACAAAAAATACGGAATGTGCGGTTATATATACATACAGAGGGAGAGCAAAATATAAAATAAAATTACAGAACAATGAGAAAACAAAATAATAAAAAAATAAATTATAACAAAGTAACAAAGAGAAAGGGACAGATAATATGAATTGAAAGAGACAAAACGTCAACTGAGAAAGTGATTAAAGAATAATGATACATTTTACGAGTTTACTGGAAATATACCTTATATTAGACTACTTGACTAATTTACCTGATTCATAAGAATATGACTATTATTTATTTTAAGACTGGAAATAATTTTTTTTTTCATCATTGAATTAACTTTTTTAAAAAATCGTGTCGATAGTATTGATTTATCCATTTGCCGTAAAAAATATCAAAACCAGAACGAATCAAACATCCAGTCAATCCTAGTTCGTAAAAAAAGATAATTTCTACCTCAATCATTTAAGGCTCGGCACCCAAAATGGCACTAAACGTCACTTTGTAGCATTCTAATACAAGCGATACTGCACATGTATAAATTTTACATGGGCAGTCAAGAAAATGTCTAAGGTTGCCGGTGAATAATTTTTTTAAGCTGTATTCATTTAAATTCATTGAAAAACGTACTAAAATGTCATTAAAAGGTGCAGTTTGAAAACTAGCGCGGCCATTTTCGAACGTTTTACCTAAAATTCCAGTATGCATTTCATAAATAATTTAAAAGATTACTGTTTAAAAATTGTATTCACTGGAAACATTAGACATTTCCCTTACTGCTTGTATAAAATTAACAGATAAATCATTTGTAGTATTATTTGCATTAGAAAACCAGAAAGTGTGTATTTTTGGGTGCTGACCCTTAACGACCAGTATTCTGGATAGTATAAACGGTTTCAGCAAAAACTGCAGTTTTGGCGATATAATTTTTCTCGAGGAATCGAAGAAACTTTGATAAGCAGGAATCGTTGACTTTTCAGTTTATTGACAGAACTTTAGGTATCTGTATACAGAAATTTACATAATATTAATTCTGGAAACTTATATTAAGATTAGGGGCGAAGCATTCAACTCAGTTCAAAAGCATTTGTATGAGGTTACCTACTTCAGGGTGACACACTGTCACCCAGAGAATGTCATCTCATTTTGCAGAGTCATTGACTAAGATTTTGACTCCTTCGACTCTCCGAACAGCATCCAAAGCTGCAAGGCCATTTATTTATGACTGCAACACTTAATTATTGGATTACCTACGAGCGAATGATCTCTAATGAACCTAGCGATAAATCCCGCGAAAGATGGCCAGCTTTAAACTGGTAATTTTTTTGCAATAATTTGTGTGAATTTTCGGTTTCGTGTAAACGTGATAAACTCAACGAATGGGTGTTTATGGGAGCATGCCGATCGCACGATTAATTTGATCATTCACATATTGGAACGTGAGTACTTTATGGAGAAAAAAGTTCAGAGTTTCGCCCATAATTATATAAACTATCCCGGCGCATCTAAGCTAAATTATGTATAAAAAACACTTAAAAAATGAAGATCTTGTGTTTTAAATCTGGTGAATCATTTAGAGCATGTTAAGAAGAATTACAAAAAGTTTTATCCATTTTCCGTGACAACATTTTTGCAACAAAAAAGTCTGCAAATATTTTTTAAATGCTTTTTTTTACAGTACCTCACAAGAGTCCCAACTGCTCCCAACGGAGGATGGATCGAAAGAGATGAAGAAGAGGGAGGTTGAGAAGTACCTTGCGATTCAAATCTGGTCACCAAACACGGCTAAAGCCATTTCAAGCTACGTTTTGACTCTGAATGGTGGTCTTTCACCAGGACGATACTTACAATATCTGGAACGTACCGCAAAAATATTTTATTTTATTTCATGTGAATCAAATGTGTTATGAATCATATCAATTGAATAAAAGTTATTTACACACGCCGGGTTTGAATCCACGCCCTCTGGATTCGTAGTCGAGCGTCTTACCACTCGACCACGGAGGCCGCCGCATACGAAGAACTGAAATTAGTAAATGTTATCGATTTAAAAAACTATTCTATCATGATGGTATCTAAATAGATGCACATATACAGAGTTCTGTCACTATCTCTCGATGTACGTACAAGAGTGACCGTTAGGTACATAACGATCTACATACTCATAATATAAAATAACTTTTTTTACACACCCTTTTACAGTTGCCAATTCAACGATTATCTCATAACATGTGGATAAGAATTAACCTCTCTTATATCTTAACCTTTTTGTTTTTCATTGTTAACATTATTTGCGTTATTATTTCATATATAGTGCGTCACACTACTTCAGTTTGTACTTATATAACTCCTTCGGATACATAATACCTTGTCTATATGCGAGGTGTACATGAATGTTTAATTTTATTTTTGTACACTATGCATGTATCTACAATATTTTTATATCATTCATCTCTTAATGTATTTGGTGAACAACTGTTTTTATGAGATATTGAATAAATTAATAAATAAATATCAGTGAAAACCTGATGTTTTTAGAGGAAGGCGATGATTTGAAGGATAAGAATGGTCCTATTGCGAGCACCGGGTTCAATTTAGAAAAGGTTGTACAACAAGTTTTATGGATAATAAATTAACATTATAGATTAAGACCCAATAAAATGCAAATATTTTAAATATTATTTTTTTAGAATTGACAGGAGCATAACCAATGACAAGAAACACCCTTGTCAACCCGATTTTGAACCGGATCCACATTATTCTCGCACTTACACATTCATACTGCAACATACATTCAGCCATTCTAGGAGACAGTAACGCTGCAACACCTTGACAAGCCCTCTCTGTTTCTGGTCGCCCGGACCAGATGGCGAGCATGTCGTTATGTTGCACTGTACCGCTCTCTTTTTTCATACTCTCTGTTAGACAAAGTACATCCAAACATTTAGCTATCATTATATCACATAGTTCATTCATCTTCCTTTCCATTCCTCCTCTCACATTCCACGTGCCAATTCGACATTGTTCACGTTCCGTCCTCTTCTTTGCGTCCTCTTTTTTACTTTTTTATTTATGGAACACAACCAAAATATTTACATAACAGCATCAGATGAAATATATCATCGCTGGAAAGGCAAAAAGGCTGATGCGCCATTTTGGGAAGCTTACACCGGAGCACCTTACAGTTTTTTTTTGTAAAACAATAAAATTCATAATTCTCAATAGATAACTCAATACTCTCACTGAGGTACCCGAAGAGACAAGAAACTAAAAAAGTCCCAAACTTGTGTCGCTTGAGTCAAGCCTTCTCCCAAATGGTAAATATATTTTAGATGGCTAAAAGGCCGCAAAAGTCTTCAGAATCAAACGAGAGTCAGAGCTTTCGATGCAGAAAAATAACTGATCCAAAACCTGCATGTTTAACTCATTTTGACCAAAGTGCCGCTTCAGCCTTTTTGCTTTTACAATCGGCGTGTTAATATTTCCGATAAATGTGTTACTCAATAAAGTTTATAAACTATTGAGTTTCAAACAAAACATTGTTTATTTATCTAACTGACATTAATGTGGATATCCGGAAAGAATGCAAGGTTGATGTGAGCGTAATGAATAGAATCAAGAAAGAGACGCTTAGATGGTTTGGGCATGTAGAGTAAATGAACGAAGAAAGGAGTAAGAAAAGAGTATATGATGCGTAAGTGAATGGAAGAAGACGTCGAGGACGTCCAAAGAATCAAATACTTGAGTCGGGCCATGTCAGAATAACAGAAGAGTGTGTATGAGACGGTGTACGAATATGAATGAAGCAAGGAGTGTGTAACAAGACAGAGTTATATGGCGGTCCGTCCTCTCTGCCTACCCCTACGGGAAAACGGTGTGATGATTAGTTAGTTAGTGTACATTCAACTACGAACATTGTCCATCAAAAATATTCCTTTATCAATGGTTTTAAAAACCATATTGCTGGTAACCGTTAGGCATTTTCAACGACGGGTTTCAGGAAAAGTTAAATTTTAAACAAAGGGTTAAACGGAATCCCTTGGAAACCCGCAGGATCGTAGCATTGGTTACCAGGGAGGGATGACGGGAAGGAGGTCACGAAAAGCCCAAGGACGACGGTTCCCGGAGGGTATTGCTCCTTCCAGAGGTCATTGTCAACCGCCGCCGGGGCCGTTGACCGATCTTGTCGCCGAAACGCTTCGAGCCGAAATTCGGGAAACATCGCAAACGAAAAAAATTGCATAAATTTTAATATCTCACATTCGAGCGCGCGAATTACCATTTTAATTTCCTGCAAAGGAAAATGACGAATCAATTGACAATAAAGGAATGCTGATCCGCCCAACGGCATTGTGCGGCCGCCATCAATGTCACGGTCCGAATGAATACAAGGTAAATTATGAATATAAGATTCGAGATATAAATCGAGAAGATTGAGAGCAACTAAGAAGGATTTTGGTGACAACCGGTGTAATTTATTGTTATCATCTACACCAGGGGTCGGCAATAGCGGCTAGCAACATGAACTCCAATTTCACCTAATCTCAAGCAGCCTTATAACTTAGCTAAGTTACGTTTTAAGGCTGCTTAACTTAACTTGACACCTTTCGACACAGATGCTGGTTCACTCCGGATACAGTTAATAGATTTTAAAAGAAAGGAACTGTGGAGCAACAGATTCACAGATCTGACCAGACGGTTTGAAGAACTCGAAAGAGAGAAATCTAATTTAATTTCTCAGCACAAGTGGACAGCTATAAAACAACTGCCTAAAATAGAAACAATAATATTTGATACGTGGAATAGTTTGCCTGATACATGTGACGCGTTAAAAAAACTAGCTTTTGGTATTCTAACAATCTTTGGCTCTACATGTATACGCAAACAAACATTCTCCAAACTATTAACCAAATAAAGTTAAAAAAAACTTAGAAGCAGAATAACGGATGAAAATTTACAATCATGTATCCAATTAAAAATAAGTAAACTTTGTCATGAAGCACTCACATTGTGGTGAGACATAATTAAATTTGAAATAAAATTATCTTTGTTTTAACACCACTTTATTGGATACATACACCAACCGGTTTCGGCTCTACCTGAACCTTCTTCAGGGTTGAATAAATATGTATTAGAAAAAAATGTATATGAATATGTTTTTTTTTTTACGTGAATACCGCACAAGAGTCTCAACTGCTCCCAACCGTCTAGAGCCAGTGAGACTATGGCATCCACAAAAAGGGTATGTTGTGAGGCTGAAGTTAGTGGGGAGGGGAAGGAGTTTGAAAGGAAAGTTGCGAAGTATTTGGCTATTCAGATCTGGTCACCAAACACGGCTAAAGCCATTTCCAGCAACGTTTCGATTCTGAATGATGGTCTTTCATCAGGGCGACACTTAGAGTATCTACCACTCTGGAACGTGCGGCAAATATACTTTTTATTATTTTTACATGAATTAAATGTGTTATGACACATATTAATTGAATAAAATTTATTGGCGCACGCCGGGTTTGAACCCGTGACCTTTGGATTCGTAGTCGAGCGTCTTACCACTCGACCACGGAGGCTGTCAAATTGGTCGGTGTATGTGTTCATTAAATATGTGTTAAAACAAAGACACTTTTATTTCAAATTTAAAAATAAGTAGCTATTTGCCAGATATTAATTTCAAAATAATTTTTTTTTAGATAAAACATCTTAAACCTTTTTTCCCTAAAAATCAATATCCTATACATATGTATATTACATATATGTGGCTCTTTGGTACCTTTTTTATCCTGTTTTCATGGCGATTTGGCTCTTCTTATTTGATAAACTGCCGACCCCTGATCTACACCTATCTAGATTCTGTGTTTTTTGACTAGCTCGGCGGAAAGGCCTTGTCGAAATTTAAGCGTAATTAATCGCCGTATAGGGCTTTCGTAATTGGCCACATTTTAAATCTAGTTTTACCAAATTATACTATCCGGTTTTCCGCCAAGGTCGTTGGGTTTTTAATCTATTTTATGGATGACTTCTCACAAAAAATTACACATCCAAGACGAGCTCATTTAGAACGAGATTTTCAGATATAGCTACGTGTAATATAAATATTTAAATTACACGTATATATTATATTTGCCCTTTGAAACAAAGCAAAACATACTGCCAATGTCACCTCTTTGAGCTTGAAACGGCTCTAGCTGTACTTGTAAATAGATCTAAATAGCCAATTAATAGCTAAGGCCGGTTAGATTAGGTTAGGTTAGGTTAGGTTAGGTTAGGTTAGGTTAGGTTAGGTTAGGTTAGGTTAGCTGAGTGAACAAACGCGTCGGATTCCCACCCGGGCGTCGTGTCGTCAATTCCTCTGCTAGCTAAGTCCTCCATCATTACACAAGCAACATTTTCCGCTTATTATGATGGCAGTAAGAATTTTCCAAATATTGTAAGGTTATTTGTAACCCGGGAATGTTTGTCTTTGTTTAAAAAATAATTATATATATATATTTAATTATTATTACACATTAATAAAATATGATTTTATTAATGTGTTACCTTAGTATTTCCCTTTGTCTATTGTCTTCCTTCTGTCTTTCAACATTCCCGAATTAAGGGTGTCGTAGACTGGAACTGTGAAGTGGGAATCTTGTGAGGTGTCACATGAAAAATCTCACAAATACGTAGATAAAGAAGGAAAAGCAACAACAGAGAAGAGACCGGAGGATTTAGGAAAATTTTAAAATGTGAATACCGCACCAGAAACCTAACTTTCTGGAACCAGTAGGGCTATGGCATCCTCAATTAGGGTGTGTTGGGAGGCTAACGAGCGTGATGGAGGAAAGGAGATAGGAAGAGGAAGGTTGAGAAAGTATTTGGCTATTCAGATCTTGTCACCAAACACGGCTAAAGCCATTTCAAGCAACGTTTCTATTCTGAATGGTGGTATTTCACCAGGGCGATACTTAAGAGTATCTACCACTCTGGAACGTGCCGCAAATATATTTTGTAATATTTTATATGAATTAAATATAACATTTAATTTCGTCACAATGCAATGAACAGCGCCATTTTTTATTGTACACATTGTTCTTCTTTTTTAATCGTCGATTCTAGGCCCGTTTCAGCATTTGAACAAATTATAATCATCTGACAAGCATAACGAAGCGATCGTTATGCTTTTCAGCTGAAACGGACCGACAATCGGGGTTTAACGGAGACCGATCCAATGTTAAAAAAATGATTACATTGAATTGTGAGGATGTCAGATGTGACGATGTCAGATGTGACGATGTCAGATGTGACGATGTCAGATGTGACGATATCAGATGTGACGATGTCAGATGTGACAATGTCAGATGTGACGATGTCAGTTGTGACGATGTTAGATGTGAAGATGTCAGATGTGAGGATGTCAGATGTGACGATGTTAGATGTGAGGATATCAGATGTGACGATGTTAGATGTGACGATGTCAGATGTGACGATGTCAGATGTGACGATGTCAGTTGTGACGATGTTAAATGTGAGGATATCAGATGTGACGATGTTAGATGTGACGATGTCAGATGTGACAATATAGATTTGACGATGTCAGATGTGACAATGTCAAACCTAAAAAAACACGACCTTAGTACAGTTATCCGAAATCCAGCTTGGGGCATTGACCTCAGCGTTTGATTTATCAATGTGCATCATTACTTATCTTCTTTATATTTAAAATAAAACACGATTAAGTCAATAAAAAAATAATAGCTTCCCCATGCGCGTCCAATCGATAAATAATATTTTTTTCATACATAATTTTCTTTAAATTCGCAAACATTCTGCAATAAAAAAATGGCGTCTAAAATAAGAATGGCGCTATCCACCTGAACTGATTTATGTATAACCACTTAAAGTGTTAACAATAAAAAAAACTATATTTAATACAACTTATGTGTTGTGAATGATTATTCCGTCTGTATTAAGTGTAATTTTATTTTTATAAGAAAACTGTCTGAAGCCAGTGAGACTATGGCATCCCCAATGGTCTTTCACCAGGGCGATACTTATACATCTATCACTCTGATTGTATAATAGAGAGTTCCAACTGCTCCCAACCGTCTAGAGCTAGTGAGACTATGGCATCCCCTAATAGGGTATGTTGTGAGGCTGAAGGTAGTGGGGAGGGAAAAGAGATGGGGAAAGGGAAGGTCGGGAAGTACCTGACTATTCAGATCTAGTCACCAAAATGGCTGAAGTCATTTCAAACAACGTTTCAATTCTAAATGGTTTTCATTAGGGCAATACTGACTGCATCTTCCACTTAAATCGAATCGAATCGAAACTTTGATTTAAATGGTTTTAGTTGTCTTTGTTGACTAGATTTGAATAACAAGGTACTTTCTAACCTACCTCTTCCCCTTCTCGCTCTCACTCACTGTGACCTTCAGCCTCGCGATATACCCCAATTGGAGATGCCTTAGTCCCACTGGCTCCAGACGATTAGACTACTAAAAAAGTACCCAAAACAAAGCTCATAACTTTGGCACAGTGGACGAAAAGTTTTAAGTTCTATTTTATGTAAATGTATCTTTCGATGTGGCATTAAGTCTACTTTCATATTTCCTCTGTCAGTTCCATGCTTCACTACCATACATCAGGGTTGGTATAAGCACTCCATTGTGGACGACTAGCTACGCTTCTTTTGTCATTTTTTTATTTGCGCCAACAGCGTTCAATCCTCCAATAATAGAGTTTTCTGCATTCACCCTTCTTTCATTATCCTCATCAGCCAGGGTTTGCCACACATACGCCTCAAGGATTTAATTTCTACAGCTGTAAAGATCGCTGATGCGACCGACGGAATGCTCCTTGGGTAAGGCGCGCTTTTGTTCGGGGATGTTGAATAAAATATAATCACTCTCCCCTGAATACTTTTATTGGAAGCATTTTTGTAATATTATAATTAAACCTTTAACTAAACATGGTTTATTACTGCACAGCAGTGAGATGAGAATAGTGAGTGTAGAATGAATAGTAAAATAATAGTGGTGAGTGCTTTTACAGCAAAGCTCTGGTTTTATACCTGCATGGTCAAACTAAACGTATTAGAGTCCAAACATGTGGTCTATGTCATAATGCATGTTAAAAGGAATTTTAGAAAGCGATGTTAGGATATAATTTACTAGACAGAAAGACATTAAAGGATGCAATTATGATACAATAAGAGATTGGTAGTAATGTTTAGTGACATGGGTAAGTTGCAGATGTTCTAAATTGGTTGGCACATTGCACAGCATTCAGTCTACTCAATAAAAACGATTATACAATCTCCAAATGATTAAGTCCCATAAAGCCTGCAAGCACACTTGCATACAAATCAAACAGTTTAAAAGACAATAAATTAAAACCAAATATATCGGATTACGCGCGAGGTCCGCTCGAGGAATCAGAATTGCACGAATAAAGAGTTATGAAGGAAATAAAATGTTACGATGCTACAAAGAAATTTGATGCAGAGAAAAATTTCAGGTTTCGACTCCACGCTTTAAAGCTTTAAAAACTTGGGAGGGGAGGGGGAGGGGGGTAGCTTGGGTGGGTTTTTTATTTCCGTGTTTTGTCAATTTAATCTCCAATGTTTGAATAACTCACGGCCATAAAAATATACTCATGTTTTTTTTTTAACTGTCTGCAGCCAGTGAGACTCTGGCGTTGCCGATCGGGGCACGTTGTGAGGCTGAACACACTCGGGAAGGGAAGGAGACGGGGAAGAGGAAGGTTGGTAAGTAACATTTTTCAAGAGTCCCAACTGCTTCCAACCGTCTGGAGCTAGGGGGACTATGGCATCCCCGATTAAGGAATGTTGTGAGGGTGAAGGTGGTGGGGGAGGGAAAGAGATGAGAAGAGGAAGGTCGGTGAGTAATTTTTTTGTTAGTGAATACCGTACAAGAGTCCCACTTACTTCCAACCGTCTGGTGCCAGTGGGAATATGACATATGCGTCACACTACTTCAGTTTGTACTTATATAACTCCTTTGAATATATAATACCTTGTCTATATGTGAGATATACATAAATGTTTAATTTTTTCACACTATGCATGTATCTACAATATTTTTATATCATTAATCTCTTTTTTGGTGAACAACTGTTTTTTCATGAGATCTTGTTAAATAAATAAATCCCTGGGAAGGAGGTCGTGAAGGGAGTCGGGAAGGGAAAGGAGATGGAAAAGGGAAGGTTAGAAAGTACCTGGCCATTCATATCTGGTCATCAAACACTGCTAAAGTAATTTAATTCGATTCTGAATGGTGGTCTTTCACCAGGGCGACACTTTGATGCATTCATTCCAATCATTTCATGCTTTGGAAGTAAGTACGAAATTAATCTACATTTTTACGAAAATGTTGCCACAATCATAATGCAAGATAAAATAGGTATGTAACAACCATAATTTTTTTAATTTTATTTCGCACGTGTTTTTGGGCGCACTCTCATTTTTTTTATTAGCTTACACGGTATTCGTACAGGGTGAACATGACGTTTATACCCTGCTCAATTATTTTTTTTAAATCGACAAGATAACACATTCCCCAATGGGTTCAATACTTTTAAGGATTGGCTGGGCAGGAGGGCCTCTGACTCCGGCCCAAGAACCTGTTCCCGCATTAGCACAAATATACAAGGACGAAAATAAACAAAAAAGGACATTGCCCCTTCGTTATCCATTTCGTTTCAGGCCATAAACGTAAACACTGCTCTTTGTCGCTGTATTTTTCTCTTTGTAACACGCCACTGGAAACACGAGAGCAGAAGTTCGAAACATTTGTTAATCTATGGTAAATTTACACTGTTAACATTTTTTTTCTAAAGGGAGGTTCTGATTTCACCCAAACTAGAGCATTGATTAACATAGATTGACTAAATAACCATCACGCCGTTTTACCGAAGGGGTAGGCAGAGAGAAGATGTACCGCCTTACAACTATGTCTTGGCACATACTCTTCTTTGCTTTGTTTACATTGAAACATCGTTTCATACACACTATTCTGTTATTCTGACTCTTCGCGTGGCCCGATTTAAGTATTTGATTCACTCGATCGTGCCATGTCTTCCTCGGGTGTCCCTGACTTCTTCTTCCATTAACTTTCGCATCATATATTCTTTTCACACTCCTTTCTTCTATCATTTGCTCTACATGCTCATACCATCTAAGCGTCCCTTTCTTGTTCCTATTCATTACGCTTACATCAGCCTTGCATTCTTTCCGGATATTCTCATTTTCAACACGGTCATACATGGTTTTACCGCACTTACGTCGCAGAGATCTCGTTTCCACAGAATTCAGTCTACTTGCATCCTTCCTCTGCCAGTTCCATGCCTCACTTCCACATATCAGGGTTGGTATAAGCACTCCATTAGAAACTACTAGCTTCGCTTCTTTGGACAATTTATTATTAGCGCCAACAGCGTTCAGTCCTCCATTAATCCTGTTTATCTTGGATTAAAAAATAAAAATATAGTGAATACCGTACAAGAATCCCAACTGCTCACAATTGTCTAGAGCCAGTGGGACTTTGGCATCCCCAATCGGGGTATGTTGTGAGGTTGAAGGTAGTGGGAAATGGAAGAAGATGGGGAAGAGGAAGGTTGGAAAGTACCTGACTATTTAGATCTGGTCACTAAACACGGCTAAAGCCATTTCAAGCAACGTTTCGATTCTTAATGGTGGTCTTTCACCAGGGCGATACTAAGAGTATCTACCACTCTGGAACGTGCCGCAAGCTCACTATAACTTCTCTGAAAAGGTAAAAGGGCTTAAGCGACACTTTGGTAAAAATCTTTTTTTTTTCTGCACGAATGCTTTGGCCTTCGTTTGATTCTGAAGACTTTTGTAACATCTAAAATATATTTACAATTTGGGAGAAGGCTTGACTCAAGCGACACAAGTTTGGGACTTTATTGGCTCTTGTCGCTTCAGGTAACTCACTGAGTTAATTTTTTCGTCAAAATCTAACCAGATACTAAAGACTTATGAATTTTATTGTACAGCAAAAAAAATAAATTATGTGCACTCTGGTAAACTTCCCGAAATGGCGCTTCAGTCTTTTTGCCTTTCCGGAGACGATATTTTAAGTTTTGTGATAGTTTACCTCAAGTGCGCTTCACACTTAATTACCCCACCTAATATAACAACGTGAAAATAGTATAATATAACAAATTTACCTGCAAATTAACACTATCGAAAATTATGATCGTTATTGTAAATCATGAAAAAAATGTTAAGATATGTGTATAACCTCAGAGCAATAATATACAAGAGAGAGCGCTGCTGTAGTCAGTTTTTATAAGGTTTGCCGGACTCAGCAAGACCTGGGCGAGGCTAGGACTAGGGCTAGGGTATTTATACATCCATTCACATCACATGTCGACATGATGTTTTGTTTATTCGTTCAACCACTTTTTCATAGTTTTGTTTTTTTTTTAATAACACGTAACCTAATAAACCGTTGAGTTATCTCAATTTATTTCGCGTATCATTACGTGTAGGCGGAGTCAACGGAGACGCGGGACACGAAGAACACTCTAACAATACTTTAAAGCGGTGTGATAATTTGGGAGATTTTCTTGTATCTTTTTTTCTCATGGTGTACGACGTAAAAACCCGGAGAAAGTGATTTATCCCGAATTTGTATAGGTTGGGTAAAAAGAATTAGCTCTCTCCTCATGTATTGTTACTTCAAGTGTATAACAGTAGATGTGTACATCAACAAATTGTACAATTTACTAGAAGCTAAGTGTGTAAGAGGTAAAATTCCTAAAATGGCGCTTCAGGCCTTTTGCCTTTCCGGCGACGATATATTATTTTATATGAATCAAATGTGTTATAAATAATGATAATATTTGAATGATTTGTAAAGCGCCGTTTTTGTGAAAAATCACCTTAAGGGCGCTGTACAGATATTATTTTCTATTATTAGATATTAATTCCTAGTTTAAAGAGAAAATATACAGGAACATTCTTACCTGGCAGGTCCCATCAGATGGACACACTTATTAACTTAAAATTATAATTATGATTTTTATATTTTATTTTATTTTTCATTTACTTTTTTCCGATTTAGGGGATGGGAGCGAAATTATAAAAAGACTCTTTATGATACATATCATTTAAATAAATTTATTTGCGCACGTAGACAATTAAAAAAATTAAGCATCAAGTACGTTACTTTATATGATGTTAAAAATGTTACAGTTATGTTTAAACGAATGCTGAAAGGTTCTGGATACCTGGATACTTTTCTACCATTGTCACTGTTGACTTTTCTCATCAATAAGTACCACGAACAATGATTCGTTTCCGATTCTTATTACCCTAAGACTCTAAGGTCGGTGTGTTTTATTTGACTTCGTCAAAATTCAAATGTTGTTATCACCATTTTGTTTTTTTTTTTAAAATTTATTTCATATTTGAACGGCCCCGTTAAACGCTGATTGTCGGTCCGTCACAGCTTTTGAACAAATCGTGATCGGCTGAAAAGAACAACAGTCATGCTGTTATGCTTGTCAGCTGATCGAAATTTGTTAAAATGCTGAAACGCGTCTGGAATCGACGTTTAACGAGAATCATTTAAATGGCATAAAAACTAAATGGCATTACAATTGTGAGGATATTAAATTTTGAATCATCTAAGAGTTGAGATGCCCACTTGTATCTGCCTTCAGATAAAGGCATTCTCGCAATACTCGCAGAGGTAGAAAAGTTCTAATTTACTAATCTACCCTTCTATTCATTGAATTATCTAATATTGTTTTTTATGTAATAACACGTTAACTCTCTTTAATATTATTTTCTCTGCTTTAACAAATCAGTTAATGTTTATAAATACTTTTCATTTAGAGTTTTTACACCCCTTAGCTTTTAGTAAATTGTTGATGTACACATGCACTGTTTTACCCTTAGAGTATACAGAGTGGTATCTACCCAAGGCAGTTTAGTCAGTTTTTGATGATTTTTAGCGGACTCGGCGGACCTGGGCGTGGCTAAGACTAAGGCAAGGGTATTTATACATCCATTCATATCACATTTCGACATAATGTTTTTGTTTATTCGTATAACCACTTTTTCACAGTATTGATATCAACAAAAATATAGCATCTAACCTAAAAAACCGTTGAGTTGTGTCAAGTTTAGTGGCAAAATAAAAAAAATGTGGGTGGAGTCCCGCGGTGACCCAGCAGCCCAAGATCAACGTGACAGTACATAGAAGCGGTGTGTTATATTTGCTGTCTCTTTCTCTCTCATGGTGTACGACGTAAAAACCCAGAGAAAGTGATTTATCGCAAGTTTGTATCGGTTGGGTAAACATAATTATATCTCTCTCCATACGTTCTTTCTCTAAGGTTATACCCATATCTGAACATTTTTTTCATCATAAAAAAAAATATATAGTGAATACAGCGAGAGAGTAAAAGTCCTAAACTGCTGCCAACCGTCTACAGCCAGTGGGACTATAGCAGCCCCAATTGAGGTATGTTGTGAGTTTAAAGGTAGTGGGGAGGGGAAGGAGATGTGGAAAAAGAAAGTTGGGAAGAACTTGGCTATTCAGATCTGGTCACCAAACACGGCTAAAGCCATTTCAAGCAATGTTTCGATTCTGAATGGTGGTCTTTCTGCCAGGGCGATACTTAGAGTATCTACCACTTTGGAAAGTGCCGAAAATATATTATTTATTATTTTATATTTGAAATGTGTTATAACACATAATGATTAAATAAAAGTTATTGGCGCACGCCGGTTTTGAACCCGTGACTTCTGGATTCGTAGTCGAGCATCTTACCACTCGACTACGGAGGCCGTCTTTAATGATAACGATCATGATTTTAGATACTTTTATTTTGCATACATATTTGTTATTTATATATATATATTAATTTCTCGTTGTTATATTTTAGGTTAGGTAATTAAGTGTGAAATGCACTTGAAGTGAACTATCTCAAATTTGCGCTATATAAATTCACTGTTATTATAATAATATTATGCGAATCAGCTTCTTATAATAATATTTTGGACAATTTCGGTCGATTCTACTCACTCTTTACTTATTATGATGATTAGTCTGCCAGAATTTGAAACCGCAAACGGTTTGTTTGAGGAAAAAATAAAAATTGTGGTCAACAGATAACAAAATTGTCTGCCATCACAGCATGCTTTGCCGCTGAATCACCCAAGATACACCTTTTCTAGGAAAATGATTCCCAGTTCTCTAAATCCTTTGTCAATAATTAAATTAGCGATGACTCATCGTTCAAAGTCCCGTTATAAAATCTTCTCATAGATTCAGCTCTCTAAAAACTGTATTATTAAATTATATTAAACTCCTGACTGGTTAGTAGCTGAGTGGACAAACGCGTCTAATTCCCACCCGGGCGTCGTGGGTTCAATTCCTCCGCTAGCTAAGTCCTACATCATTGCACAAGCTACATCTTTCGCTAGTTAATAGCTATAAGTCTAAATTGTAAGTCGCTAGTTGAAGATATTAGTGGTAAGCCATTAGTGATAAATCTTAATTGTAAGTTATTGGTTATAGGTTTTGACGGCCTCCATGGTCGAGTGGTAAGACGCTCGACAACGAATCCAAAGGTAGCGGGTTCAAACCCGGCGTACGCCAATAACTTTTATTTAATTAATATGTGACATTTAATGTCTCAGAGTTGTAGATACGCTAAGAATAGCCCTGGTGAAAGATTACCATTCAGAATCGAAACGTTGCTTGGAATGGCTTTAGCCGTGTTTGGTGACCTGATCTGAATAGCCAAGTGCTTCTTCCCAACCTTCTTCTTCCCAATCTCCTTCCCCTCCCTACTACCTTCAGCCTCACAACATACCCTATTTGGTGATGCCATAGTCTCACTGGCTCTTGACGGTTGGGAGCAGTTGAGACTCTTGTGCGGTATTCATATGGCAGTAAGGATTTTCAAATATTGTTATATGCATTGGTATTCGTAACCCGAGAATGTTTGTCGTTCCTAAAAAAACAACAAAAGATTTAATAATACCAAATTTCCAAACTTTATTCCACTACTATTGACCGGACAGGTTTCACCTTATGACGGGCATCTTCAGACTGGTACAATTTCAAGTAAATCTATTTTATAAATAGTATCAATGTCCGGAACGGACGCTTTTCGAGTCTTTAATATATAGTACATTTAAGGAACATTCCAGTATGGTAAATACTCAAAATTTTGCCATGGCGAACGACCACCATTCAAAATTTAATAATAATAATAAAAGTTTTGTTCCAGAAGGAATGCAGGAGTAGTGCAATGTAATACCTTCCATAATTGATAATTGTACATAGTAATAATAATAATAAAATAAAAGTCGTAATGCACACAATAATAATAATAAAAGAAAAAGAAACAAAAATTCAAAAGAAAATAAATAAATAATGAAATTGAAATATAAATGGAGGATATTAGGTCTCATCTCTGCAAAACGCCATCAAGGGGAGTTCATCCTGGCAGCGTTTAACGTTGCTTGAAATGGCTATAGCCGTATTTAGTGACCAGATCTAAATTGACAGGTACTTCCCAACCTTCCTCTTCCCCATCTTCTCACTCTCTCCATTACCTTCATAATCTCAAAATACCTCAATGATAGGGGGATACCACAGTCTCAATGGCCTGGTTCAAGCCAAGTTTCGCCCTGGCGAAAGACCACCATTCAGAATCGAAACGTTGCTTGAAATGGCGTTAGTCATGTTCAGTGACTAGATGTGAATAGCCAGGTAATTTTCAACATTTCTCTTCCCCATCTCCTTCCCTTCCCCACTGCTTTCAGTCTCACAACATCCCTAATTGCGGATGTCACAGTTCCACTGGACGCACATGGTTGGGAGCAGTTGGAACTCTTGTGCTATATTCACTATACAAAAATGCAGCAACCCGGGCGTCGCTAAGACTAAGGCTAGGGTATTTATCATAGTATTTATACATCCATTCATATCGCATATCGACATAATGTTTTCGTTTATTCGTACAACCACTTTTTCACAGTATTGTTATCAACAAAAATATTGCATATAATCTAAAAATCGTTTAGTTGTGTCAAGTTTAGTGGCATAATAAAAAATGTGGGCGGAGTCCCGCGGTGACCCAGGAGCCCAAGATCATCGCGACAGTACATAAAAGCGGTGTATTATATTTGTTGTCTCTTTCTCTCTTATGGTGTACGATGTAAAAACCCGGAGAAAGTGATTTATCTCAAGTTTGTATAGGTTGGGTAAAAAGAATTAGCTCTCTCTCCATACATCGTTACTCCAAACATGAAACTAATAAGAACCTGCACGTATTACGTAAAACGAGATCCATATCTCACTCGTCTGGCTATGATTACTTTGGTATTTGAAAAAACTCTGATGTCGTATCTATTTCAAACCTGTTATACGTATAATCTGTTAACAATTTGACGTATTCCGTCGGCTGGCGGCTATTTCTGGTGACTTTGACCGTGACATTCACCGTAGCGGCGGGTTCGGCGTGACATAACCGAGGGGGAGCGGTCACCTGGCTCGCCGTGTTATTAGATCAGTGCGGGCTCGCTGGCAACGCGAATAATCATGCCGAAAACCCGCGGCGCACTGCAGACACGGCCGTGTCACCGTGTCGAGCGTGCAATATACACTATTTCGGCAAATCGTGACGCGCGTGTCGCGAAAAACTGCCTGCGGCGCGGTGGCCGATGATGGGGCGAGACTGTTGAACTCAAATAGCTAAATCGTTGGCAGCATCCATGGTCGAGTGGTAAGACGCTCGACTACGAATCCAAAGGTCGCGGGTTCAAACCTGACGTGCGCAAATATTTTGTATCTAATTAATATCTGAGTTATGGAGTGACAATGTATGGAGAGAGAGCTAATTGTTTTTACCCAACCTATACAAACTTGCGATAAATCACTTTCTCCGGGTTTTTACGTCGTACACCATGAGAGAGAAAGAGACAACAAATATAATACACCGCTTCTATGTACTGTCACGATGCTCTTGGGCTCCTGGGTCACCGCGGGACTCCCCCCACATTTTGTATTATGCCACTAAACTTGACCCAACCAAACGGTTTTTTAGGTTATATGCTATATTTTTGTTGATAACAATACGGTGAAAAAGTGGTGACACGAATAAACAAAAACGTTATGTGGATATGTGCTATAAATGGATGTATAAATACCCTGGCCTTAGTCTTAGCCACGCCCAGGTCTGCCGAGACCGGTAAAAATCATAAAAAACTGACTACACTGCCTTGGATAGATACCATTCTATATAATCTAAGGTTTTAACACATTCAATTCATGTAAAATAATACATAGTATATTTGCGGCATGTTCCAGAGTGGTAGATACTCCATATATAGTATCGCCCTGGTGAAAGACCACAGTTCAGAATCGAAACATCGCTTAAAAATGGCATTAGCCGTGTTTCGTGATCAGATCTGAATAGCCAGGTACTTCCCAACCTTCCTCTTCCCCATCTCCTTCCTCTCCCCACTACCTTCAGCCTCGCAACATATTCCCAATTAGGGATGTCATAGTCTCACTGACTCTAGAAGGTTGGGAGCAGTTGGGACCCTTGTGTGATCACGATTTTTTTTTGTAAATTGCAAAATATTTTTTCAATGACTATCACCAATTTTTATTAATTTTTGTTATTAATGTGATTTTAAGGCATCGGAAATTGGGTTTAATTAAAATAACATTTATAAACAAGTACAAAATAGATAAAATCTTCCAATTCATTTTCGATTTCAAAACAATTTGCAGTTACTGGTTTACAGTCTACAGAGTGAATACATATATTTTATAGTGGGACTATGGAAAACCCGATTAGGGCATGTTGTGAGGCTGGAGGTAGTGGAGGCAAGATGAAGGTTGAAATTATTTGGTTATTCAGATCTGGTGACAAAACTTTTTAAATTTTTTTTTATAGTAAATACCGCACAAGAGTCCCAACTGCTTCCAACCGTCTAGAGCCAGTGAGACTGTGGCATCCACAATTGGGGTATGTTGTGAGGCTGGTGATAGTAAAGAGGGGAAGGAGATTGGGAAATACCTAGTTGTTCAGATCTGGTCACAAAACACGGCTAATGCCATTTCGAGCAACTTTTCGATTCTGAATGGTGTTCTTCCATCAGAAAGAATATCAACCCTTCTGGAACGTGCCCGTGAAAAAGGAAAGGAGGTGGAGAAGAGGAGGGTCGGAAAGTACCTTGCTATTCAGACCGGTCGGTAACTGAATTCCTCTGCTAGCTAAGTCCTCCATCATTGCACAAACAATATTTCCCGCTAACTAAACTAAACTATTCGTAACCAAGAAATGTTTGTCTTTCTTTAATAAAAAGATCTAGTCACAAAACACGGCTAAAGCCATTTCAAGCAACGTTTCAATTTTTAATGGTGGTTTTTCACCAAGGCGATATCTATTATACATGTATATACATATACATATATATTATATTACGTGCGTTAAATGTCTTATGACACAAATCAAATATAATATTTTTTGCGCACGCCGTGTTTGAACCCGTGATCTCTGGATTCGTAGTCGACCATCTTACCACTCGACCACTATTTCGTAAGTGGCTATACGCTTCGGGATAAGGTCTGCGAAGGGGGTTGGGTTAGGAGATAAAAAAAAACCAGAAGCCGAAGTATCAAAACAAAAAGGTCATTGGCTGTTTGCCGAATACACAAAAAACTAACAGTTTTTCCTGATATTTCGAGTTTATTAATATTATTTTAAACGTGTAAGAAACCAGTTTTTTTAATTGACCGTTTTAGCAACACAGCTTTTGAATTCGCCAGAAATATGGTAGAATAAATCGCCTTATATCTCAACAAATTACAACATAATGTTATAATTTAATACAATAAATAACGAGAGATAACTGTTTTCTCGTAGAGTTAACTGTTTTTAAATAAACGTTGATTTTTTTATGTAGGTTTTTTTCAACATTTGTCTCGTATAAATTTATCTTATTTTCGGTTAATAAAATTAAATAATTAATCTGTTTTTGAATTAGAATTAACGTAAGCTTTTTATTTTGATATTAATTATTGAACCAATATAAACAATCTTCAAAGTTAATATATATATATATACACATATTTATATATATATATATATATATATATATATATATATATATATATATATATATATATATATATATATTTACGTTAATACCGCACAAGAGTTTCAACTGTTCCCAACCGTCTAGAGCCAGTAAGACTATGGCATATTGTGAGGCTGAAGCTAGTGGGGAGAGGACGGCTAAAGCCATTTCAAGCAACGTTTCAATTCTGAATGGTGGTCTTTCACCAGGGCGATACTTAGAGTATCTACCACACTGGAACGTGCCGCAAATATACTATATTTTATTTTACACCAATTAAATGTGTTATAACAAATATTAATTAAATAAAATTTATTTGCGCACGCCGGGTTCGAACCCGCAACCTCTGATTCGTAGTCGAGCGTCTTACCACTCGACCATGCAGGCTGTGAAACAGAAAAAGCCAGAAACGGAAAGAATGACGGTCGCGACCGAGACTCGAACTCGGAACCTTTATCAGTAAGGAGTGACGTCATAATATATATATTTTTTAATGTCTACCAACATAGGCTGCCATCTTTGTTATGGTATACAAAGCTCTACCCTAGCACATATTGAATACCTAGATGGTGTTTTGGATAAACCGTCTTAATATTGAAAAAATATTAATTATTAAATTTTACACATTAGTAAATCACACCAGAATTAAAACAAGAATATTCTGCCCTGATGATGGACACTGCAAGGCTGTCCGAAATGTTACACGTACACGGTTTACAATCAAACCACCAGAACGGGTCGCTTCTACGACTCGTTCTACGATTTTCCGGCCTCTGTTTCCTCCCTTATACAATATGGGGTTCTTCAGGACCCAGGTTCACTCCATCTTTTCATAGAATAACAACCACACAGCATCCCCAAAGATGACACGGGAAAAAAGCCACAAATCCATCACGGTAATACTTTTAGCCGTGAGACTCTTAAATCTTATACGAATTAAGATATAATTTACCTTACTTCGGGCACACATACACGCCCATGACACACTTATATGTATATCAGTATGTTGTGCATACTTATATGTGGAGGTTAGCGACAATATCTTCCTATTATTTATACCCGTTTTGTCTCAGACTATATATGGAGACCTTGAAGTAACAATATATGGAGAGAGAGCTAATTATTTTTACCCAACCTATACAAATTTGGGATAAATCAATTTTTCCGGGTTTTTACGTCGTACGCCATGAGAAAGAAAGAGACAACAAAATCCCCCAAATTATCACACCGCTTTAGAGTATTGTTAGAATGTTATTCGTGTCCCGCGTCTCCGTTGACTCCGCCCACACGTTTTGATACGCGAAATAATGATCATAACTCAACGGTTTATTAGGTAACATGCTGTATTTTTGTTTATAACAATACTGTGAAAAATAGGTTATGCGAATAAACGAAAACATTATGTCGACATGTGCTATGAATGGATGTATAAATACCCTATCCCTAGTCCTAGCCACGCTAGGTCTAGCCGAGTCTGGCAAACCTCATAAAAACTGACTACAGCAGCGTTCTCTCTTGTATATTATTGCTTTGAGATTGAGTACTTACCTTTAAGAATGTACCTTTGTTAATAAGTAATATATTGAATTGTTGGAGCAATAATTAATAGATTACTTCTATAGCGCCGTTTTCGTGATTATAATTGGGTCCGTAGCAGAAAAGGTGTGAGAGGTCATCGACCCGCTAATTGACACCTGTTTTTATCTCTGCAACGACAAGTGAAACATTAGTTCCAGAGAAGTGGTCCAAGTTTGCGCCCCCTGGGCAGGTACCCAATCGATCAACTAATTGAGTTATGATTGTATTTATCACTTATGCTAGTCACGTAATATTTATTTAAAAAATATGAATATATTTCAGTATATTTACCAATTTATTGTGCGGTGTTTTGTGTGGTTTAAATATTAGAAAAATATTAAAAAAATACGTATAACGAAAATATGAAACCAAAAATTAAAATAATTTGATCTCGACCGAAAATCTAATTCGGAAACTATGCTCTATTCGGGAGTAACGTCTCTGCCAATTGAGCTACCGAAACCTTATTAGAATTCGGCATTTTAATTGATTTCACACTGCCTTGAAGATTTTTTTTTTCAATTTCTAGCGATATAGGCTTCCATCTGTGTAATGGCATACAAAGCTCTGCCCGAGCACATTTTTATACCTAGATGGTGTCTTGAATAAACTATTCATTTTTATTTTACGAAGATTTTTTTACTTACAAAATCTGAAATTAATATTTTAAAATGAGAATTCACTGTAAAGGTCATCAGATCAAAAGTTTTTAAGCATAACATTATTGTAGGTTACAACAATGACGTTACATATATAGAGACACGTTGTAGCGCTCTCAAAGTGGCAAGCAATAATCACGCTAGTTGGTGTGATCGGTGTTTAAGCCGTTTTAGTACTAAACGGTCACGCGTCGCTTGAGGTCGTTTCAAGCAAGTATGGAACGCGGTCCGAACTTCAAATCTGTTTCGTTCTATGAATGTCTATCTTTGTTTATTTATTCATGTATGAACATGACCGATATTTTAATGATGAATTTACTGGTAACGTGTGTTTTGCTTGCCACATTTTGTGTTAATATTCTAAGGCTATAACGTGTCTATATATGTAACGTCATTGGGTTACAATATCAAAGCTTACATTCAAATAATATAATAGAAAACACATAACGAAAGCGACTGTTCATCTAAATTGTATTTTTGCACCCTAATTCACATCGGGAGTGAAGAAGCTCCCGGCCAATAGCATCGTTCAGACAGCCCACGGCTGGCGCATGAAGTATTCGCTACTTGCAAATAAATTAATAAATAGTTGAACATTCCCAATACGAATGAGTCATAAATTAACGTTCAACATATCCAATCACTCTAAAAACAAAAATAAGGTTTTATATAATATTGAAATTTTCACTTATTTATGGAGAGGAACTTTTAATAAAAAATAAAAGATAAATATTTTATAGTGCATCAAACTTTGTTATAAAAGTTGACTTCTGACAAATTAAAAATGCCAAAGCCATTAATATTGACGTCTTTAAGTACTAACACGTTAACTGTTTACAATATTATTTCCTTTTCTTTGCTTCAACATTTTTTTCATATTTATACATTCTTTTCATCCGGAATTTTTGCACTTAGTAAATTGTGTTTTTAATCTGTTGATGAATACACCGGTTAGCAGCTGAGTAGACAAACGCGTCAGATTCCCATCCGGGGGTCGTGAGTTCAATTCCACTGCTGGCCAAGTCCTCCATCATTGCACAAGAAACTTTTTCCGCTTATTATAATGGTAGTAAAAGTTTTTCCAATATTGTCAGATTATTCGTAATCCGGGAATTTTTGTATTTCTTTATTTAAAAAAAATACATGCACTGTTATACCCTCAGAACAAAAATATACAAGAGAGAGCACTGCTGTAGTCAGTTTTTATGAGGTTTACCGGACTCAGATAGACCTGGGCGTGGCTAGGACTAGAGTTATGGTATTTATACATCCATTCATAGCACATGTCGATATAACGTTTTTGTTTATTCGTATAACCACTTTTTCCCAGTACTGTTTTAAACAAAAATTTAGCATGTAACTTAATGAACCGTTGAGTCATGTTTATTTATTTTGAATATCAAAACGTGTGGGTAGAGTCAACGGATACGCGGGACACGGAGAACATTCTAACAATACTTTAAAGCGGTGTGATAATTTGGGAGATTTTTTGTCTCTTTCTTTCTCATGGTGTACGACGTAAGAACCCGGAGAAAGTGATTAATCCCAAATCTGTATAGGTTGGGTAAAAAGAATTAGCTATCTCTCCATATATTGTTACTTCAAGGTTATACCCATGTCTGAACATTTTTTCATGATTTATGATATCGGTGATTTTGGATAGTTTTAGTTGGCATACATATCTGTTAAATATTATTTTTTCGTTGTTATATTAGGTTAGGTATTTTTTGGGAAGTGCAGTTTTGTACATTAACTCTACGCAGGAGGCCTTGAGGAAAATAATTTCCCTCAGGGCCTATGTTATCTTTGAGGAAGCTGTATAGTGGGTCTTTTTGTGGAAAGGAAGAAGTGTACCTGGGTTTCGAAGAGGGACATGTTTTTGCAATAAAATTGGCAGTGAGGCATGGAACTGGCAGAGGAAGGATGAAATTAGACAAAATGCTGTGGAAATGAGATTTGTGAGACGTATGTGTTAAACCATGTATGACCAGGTTAAAAATTTGAATATCCGGAAAGAATGCGAGGCCGATGTAAGGGTAATAAATAGGATGAAGAAAGGGACGCTTAGATGGTTTGTGCATGTAGAGCGAATAAACGAAGAAAGGAGTGTCAAAAGAATATATGATGCAAAGGTGAATGGAAGAAGAAGTCAGGGACGCCCCAAGAAGACATGGCACGATCAAGTGATTCAAATACTTGAATCGGGCCACGTGAAGAGTCAGAATAACAGAAGAGTATGTATGCGACGATGAATGAATGTGAAGAAGCAAGGAGTGTGTGCCAAGACAGAGTTTTATGGCGGTCCGTCCTCTCTGCCTACCCCCGCGGGGAAACGGCTTGCTGGTTAGTTTGTTACAATAAAATTTACAAGTCTTCAGTACCTGGTTGGATTTTGAAAAAAAAAGTTAACTCAGGTTACTCAATGCTCCCATTGAGTAACCTGAAGCGACATAAAGCTAAAAAAAGTCCAAAACTTGTGTCGCTTGAATCAAGCCTTCTCCCAAACGGTGAATATATCTTAGATGGCTGATAGCCACAAAAGTCTTCAGAATCACACGAGAGTCAGAGCATTCGATGCAGAAAATAAAATTGTTCTAAACTGCATATTTAACTTATTTTTGACCAAAGTGTCGCTTCAGTCCTTTTAAATTTCCAGCGACGATATGTTCATAACATTGACCTTATGATCACAATGCAAAATATAACGAGAATGCAATTAATTTCAATGATTGTCGATGCACGTATGTTACCGTATTACTAGGGATGGCGTGTTAGTTTAAAAAATGCAATTATTTGAAATTAGTATTTAAAATATGTTAATATGAGGAATATTCTTTTTCACGAATAATTATATTTTGCTGTTCTGCTAGTGATGGGATATTATAAGAAAATATATTTTTTAAATGGTGTTTCAGCCGGGGTGATACTGAGAGTATCCACCACTCTGGAAAGTGCCGCAGATGTACTATTGAGCATAATCCAGCACATAAAGAATACAACAATAACACAAAACCAGATTTTTTGGCAGTCGTTAACTAATAAATCGAACAGACTTTAGAATATTAATACTGTCGGATGAACTAATTAAATATGACTAGATGTTTTGGCAGACGTTAGCGCCCCACACGACGATACATCGAACCATGTACGGCAGATTTTAGGATATTAATACTTTCAGATGAACTAATCAAATATAACTAGATATTTTGGCAGACTTTAGCGCCCCGCACTACGATAAATCAAATCATGTACGACAGACTTTAGAATATTAATACTGGTAGATGAAATAATTAAATAAAACTAGATGATTAGGCAGACCTTAGCGCCCCAAAACGGTTATAAATCGAACCATGTAGGATAGAATTTTAAGATATTAACACTATCAGATGAACAAATTGAATATGACTAAATGTTTTGGCAGACGTTAGCGCCCAACAACGGCGATAAATCAAACCGTGTACGAAAGACTTTAGGATATTAATCAGATAACAATAGCATGGTAGGAAGATAATAAATACTGCAATTAATACAGAGTAAGGAGGGGCGGGAGGCAGAGGGGAGGTGGGCAGGTATACAGGTGACACGACTGGAGGTGTCGTCGTAATAGCGCGAGAATGAGGCGCAGACCGCGGGGATGAAAAGGTTAACAACTCGTAAAAAGCAGTTTTAATTCGTATTCTTCAAGCTGAATTAACTAGTTAAAATACATCACTAAATAATTCTCGGACGCTTCTTACACACGCTTCAAACCAGGGGTGCATTCTTCAAATCGCAATTAAATAACTCGATAAATAATTTCGTCCGTTTCTTGTTTACGACGGAACAGATAATTTCTCGATTTTTGCAACAACTGTTACTCCATGGTGGAATTCCATTTGATGATTTAATAAAACGACATTTTAGACTTTATCCACTTTTTTATTGAGACTGGACCGGTTTCACAGCTACGGTCAACCAGTCTGAAGATGACTGTAACATGTTGAAACCGGTCCGGTATTAATAAAAAACAGTGGAAAAAAGTTGAAAAAAAAATTGTATTATTAAATCACAAACAAAAAAACTTTTTTTTTTTTTAAAACATACCGCACAAGAGTTCCAACTACCCGGCTTGACAGCTTCCGTGGTCGAGTGGTAAGACGTTCGACTACGAATCTAGAGGTTGCGGGTTCAAACCAGGCGTGCGCAAATAAATTTTATTTAGTTGATATGTGACATAACACAATTAATTCATATAAAATAATACACACTATATTTGGGGCACGCTACTGAGTGGTAGATACTTTAAGTATTGCTCTGGTAAAATACTACCATCAGAATCATTCATATGTAATATTGGAAAATAAGATCTGCACAGCGCCCTTGAGGTGATTTCACAAAAAACGGCGCTATACAAATCATCCAAATATTATTATAATTACATTTTGTGTGTTGGCTTTATTCTTTTCTGGTAGTATGATTTCTTTGCATGCCCTTGTATTATATTTGTGAATTGTAGATAATTTTGTCAGAAAAATGTTTTGGTAACAAGTTGTTCTTCATTTTATGTATAAACATCAATGTGTTTAATGTTAGCATCTGTTTTACTGCTAGCCAATTTCGTTCCTCTGACATTTTAGTTACTTTTATGGGATAATAGTACACACACACATATACTCGTATATATAGTGATGCATATAGCAAAGACGAGAAATTCTTCTAGACGTTGGCTGTCGGAAGTTTAAAGATTTGGGTAGCCATGCAAATCTGTTTACCAAGTTATGGCCTCGGAGTATCAGGGTATCATATCGGCGATGGGATGTTTGGCATACTTGAACCAGTAGCCTCGGCTCCGGCGGCTAGACCCGAAGGAGTAGCCTAAATGCCAATGGGCCACCTTGAACTTGTCTGATTCCATCGTCTTCCCGCCCCTCCCCCCGCCCTTCTCTCTCTCAGCGAGAGAGATCAACACGTGCGACGGATCGGTTGAAGCTGGTGGACCCACGCGCTAAAACGTCATCACAACCCTCTTAGAAAAACGAATAACTCTTTGAAACGATACGCATTTTTGAGGAGCTGTTTTATTTTAGTTCTATCAGTTTCTACCACGCTATACCAGTCTAGGCAGCCTGAATAGATAATAGACGTATCTTAGCTGGAGATTTGAGAGTCTAGTGATTTTCACGTGGAGTAAAAACTTCAGCGAGTTTTTCAGCAAAGGGATGGAAAATTTTCAATTTCATGAAAATTTTTATTACAAATCTGTGAATGTTAAAGTATTTTATAACTGTGTTGGTAATATCATCAAATATTCATTCCTCGTCTTCTTTTGGTGATCTCTACTATTGCAGGTTGGCTAAGCGAGGAGATATTTAAAAGGGAAATCCTCTCCATTGATGATAGAATATCGCCACAATGGCCCGAATTTTACTCGTACAGTATTTGTATTAACCTTAGAGTAGATAGAGTGGTATCTATCCAAGGCAGTGTAGTCAGTTTTTGATGATTTTTACCGGACTCGGCAGTCCTGGGCGTGGCTAGGACTAGGGCTTAGGTATTTATACATCCGTTCATAGCACACGTGGACATAATGTTTTTTTTATTCGTATAACCATTTTTTCACAGTATTGTTGTCAACAAAAATATACCATATAACCTAAAAAACCGTTTAGTTGTATCCAGTTTAGTCGCATATGGAAATATGTGGGCGGAGTCCCTGGAGACGCGAGATACCAAGATCGTCCTTACAGTATATAAAATTGGTATGTTTATTTTGTTGTCTCTTTCTCTCTCATGGTGTACGACGTACAAACTCGGAGAAAGTGATTTATCACAAGTTTGTATACTATTAAAAAGTTTTTGACCTTTGTAAAACACGATGTAGACTGAATAAGAGTCCATTCCGGACACTAATAGTACATATGTCATAGATTTGTTTAAAATTGTACTAGTCTGAAGATGCCCGTCATAAGGTGAAACCGGTCAGGTCTTTAATAAAAAATAGTGGTATAAAGTTAAAATTTTGGTATTATTAAAATAATAAAAATAGAGTTCCACCACGAATTTTTCAAAATAAGAAATAATAAAAGGTCGAAGGGTCAAATAAGATATATTATTAGGGCAAACACGATTTATGTTAGTTATGTAAATTAAGACAAAAGATAGCAAGGAAATTCCCTGTTGTAAAAATGTTATCTTCTTCATAATATCTTTTACATAATACTTTAAAATCTGTTTTGCCAATGAGGTGGGCTCGTTTATTTCATCTTAGTAATAAAACCAGTTCCAGAAAAAAGTCCGAGGATTAATAAAATAATGATGTCTCATGTTATTGAATTCAAACATTCATAAGCAAAGGTAGGCAGGTACTTAAAAACGATGTTATGGTTATTAATGTGTACGAAACAAGCCACCTTTTGGCGGACAAATAAAACATTTCGAAACAGGTAGATACTCTAATGAATTACTCGAAAAAACTGCACTTAAAATTGAAGCAGTAATGCCAACGAAACATTAATTTGTCAAATTTATAGATTTGGTATTATGGCCTGATGCTTTAATAATAACAGGTACCTATTTAACTGGACGAGACATTGTTAAGATTTATTTACTCGTGGAACCTGATTGCCATAGACAATGTGACATAATAGACAATGCTTACAAGGCTGTTAGAATCGTTGACCTTAGGAAGGTTGCCTTTATTTTTCTAGCTAAATATTGGAAGAGTAGCTGAAACCAAGAATTACGATAGATCTTCGTAATATAACGGTGAAACCTTCTAAAATGTGTTGCTTTGTGTACCACCGAAATTTTAAAATAGAAAATGCGCAGATAACGCGAGAAAACTGACTGTTTTGTTTATGAATGTATTTTTATTTACTTCTAGCTTGCGTTCCACAGACTGCAGCGGGCTGACCAGGTGGAAAGGGTATCCGATCATAAGACACCGAAAATCATCGACCAAGTGGGTTCCCTGTGAAAACGACCCTAAGGCAGACCGAGGAAACAGTTGTAGCGCAATAAATTACATCAAGTAAACGTATTACACAATTTTATACGCACAACCCTATCATAATCCATCATTAAATAAGTTCGTAGGATGACATATTATAGTTGGTGCCACTATTGACAAATCCATATGCTTTTTAGTAAGTAAGTAGTTTTTAGTATTTCGTGTGTTGGTAAAGCATTGCTTTTTAAGGCAAAAATACAATTCAAGCAAAGCAATGGCTTGACAGGTGTTATTCTGACTCTGCTCGATCGAGACAAATGATTTGCTGATTTTAAGCGCGGCCGTACGAACACCGGTAATGCTGAACGCTCTGGTCGCCCAAATTCGGCAGTTGTTCCAAAAAACATAAAAAGTCAACAAAATAGTTTTGGCCGATCGTAAATTGAAGTTGCGTGAGATATCTGACACCTTAAAGATATCAGAAGGCAGTGTGTTCACCATTTTGCATGAAAGTTTGTCCGTGAGAAAGCTCTGTTCGAAGTGGGTACCGCGTTGGCTCACAGTCGATCAAAAACAACAACGCGTCGATGATTCAGAGCGTCACAAGTCGATCGCAATAATGGAAAAATTGCACAAACCGCACTTTGAATTGCTTCCCCACCCATCGTATTCTACGGGTCTGGCTCCCAGCGATTAATGCCTGTTTGCAGACCTAAAAAGAATGCTTCGGGGAAAGAGATTTGGCTCCAATGAAAACGGATTGCAGAAACTGAAGCCTACAAAGATAAATTGTTCTACAAAAAAGACATCGAAATGTTAAAGAAGCATTGGAAAGAAAGTACCAATCATGAAGGAGACTATGTTGATAAATAAATACAATTTTTGCCTACAAGTTGTTATTTTATCAGTCGTTCTACGAACTTATTGAGTGGTGTGTTACATGGACGTCACTACTGAGAATTGGCGTAGAAGACAGAATCTGGTCGGTGCGCAGCCCGCCGAAAAACAGCTGACAACCGGTTTCATGGGGTAGAATCGCTTGCCGATGGACTCGCAGAGATGAGGGAGGAGAATTAACGGGTTCGATTTAGAAGATCGGTACACCGAAATTTCCTTCTTGAAGTCGTCATTGGTGGAAATGAAGTAATTCTGCAGATGTGTGGCAAACCCTTTCAACATTTTTCATGAAGCCTATTTCCATAGAGAGGTCTTAAAAAAGTACTTGATTAAAATTATCAGTTTTTAATTTTATTACTATTTAAAGTTCTAGGCGGTGATTGATCTGTAGACCTCGTCCTTCAAAATTCAGAGTTAGAAGCCCAAAGATCGTACATTAGATTGAACAGCAAGTCCTGATTCCGAACAAGATGACCACAACAAGATGGGCGGATCCATCGCTGACCATCAATATTATAATTAAGACTTTAGTTTCGGTTCCAAACCTGTTTAATTATTCTAACGAAATATCTTCAAGGATGCATACTATAAAAATAACCTCCTAAATAAGTATATCAGAGCTGTGAAAACACATAACCAGTACCTACGTGAGATCCAAATGATAATTATCGCGCGATAGTGTGTTATTTTCGGCATTTTTCGGCGAATTGAAAACAAGTTTTTGATAACTTGTACAGTGCTTTATAACACTTGGTTGATTATTAACTGAATTAGTAAACTTGTATTGTATGGCGTACAGATCCAGTAATCGACCTTGTACTTTACCAGTGTTAACACTGTTAGTGGACATATCGTCACTTAAATTACCGTTAATTTTAACTTTATTTTTTCTATTTCAAAGACAGTTTTTGAATAATTTGTTTGAAGGACCTCTTGCACCACATTCCTTAATTGTTAAAAGTATTTGATAGTCCAGTGTGTCAAAAGCTATTTTTAAATATTATCCTGATATATGTATTGTTTATTAAAGCAAGAGAATGACGGATTTTGGGGTCGAGTAGTTAAGGCACTCGACTGCGAATCCAGAGGTCGCGGGTTTAAATCCCGGCGTGCGCATATAAACTTAATTTAATTGATACGTGTTATTTCACATTAATTTAATTGCTATAAAATAATATATAATGCATTTGCAGCACGTTCCAGAGTGGTAGATACCCTAAGTATCGTCCTGGTGAAAGACCACCATTCAGAATCAAAACATTGCTTGAAATGGTTTAAGCTGTGATATGTGACCAGATATGAATATTTAGGTACTTCCCAACCTTCATCTTTCCCATCTTATTCCCTCTCCACTGTCACCCTGGTTAAAGACCACAAATTAGAATCGAAACGTTGCTTGAAATGGCTTAAGCCGTGATTTATGACCAGATATCAACCTTCCTCTTCCTCTTCCTCTTCCTCTTCCTCTTCCTCTTCCTCTTCCCTCTTCCTCTTCCTCTTCCTCTTCCTCTTCCTCTTCCTCTTCCTCTTCCTCTTCCTCTTCTCTCTTCCTCTTCCCTCTTCCTCTTCCTCTTCCTCTTCCTCTTCCTCTTCCTCTTCCTCTTCCTCTTCCTCTTCCTCTTCCTCTTCCTCTTCCTCTTCCTCTTCCTCTTCCTCTTCCTCTTCCTCTTCCTCTTCCTCTTCTTCCTCTTCCTCTTCTCTTCCTCTTCCTCTTCCTCTTCCTCTTCCTCTTCCTCTTCCTCTCTTCCTCTTCCTCTTCCTCTTCCTCTTCCTCTTCCTCTTCCTCTTCCTCTTCCTCTTCCTCTTCCTCTTCCTCTTCCTCTTCCTCTTCCTCTTCCTCTTCCTCTTCCTCTTCCTCTTCCTCTTCCTCTTCCTCTTCCTCTTCCTCTTCCTCTTCCTCTTCCTCTTCCTCTTCCTCTTCCTCTTCCTCTTCCTCTTCCTCTTCCTCTTCTCTTCCTCTTCCCCTGTTCACCCTTCTGATTGGGGGATGCCATAATCTCACTGGCTCTAGACGGTTGGGAGCAGTTGGGACTCTTGTGCGGTATTCACTGTAAAAAAAAAAAAAAAAAGGTTGAACCTCGTGGAACCCAAATCTTACAAAATTACTAAAATGTGTTTCATTTAAGCATTAACAATAACAAATTGCAAATAGAAACAATTAAAGTCCGAACATCGCATGCCAATAAAAGCAGCACCTTAAAATATCTCGAAAACTTCTGTGGAAAAGATCGCACTTAAGATCTCATCAAATTATAATATACACCAAAACATTATTTTGATATCGAGGCCCCCCAATAAACACACCCCCTGAGGCTGTGCCCGGCCCCCTGGGGGGATTGTTTATGGAGCCCCTGGGGCCGAGCCCTGCCGGGGAAGCTTTTTGTAATTTACCTGCTGTCAACATTAGTACTCAACTCAATAGAGCTGGATCGATATGGTAATTATATTAGTATTGAAGTAACAATATATGGAGAGAGCTAATTATTTTTACCCAACCTATACAAATTTGGGATAAATCACTTTCTTCGGGTTTTTACGTCGTACACCATGAGAAAGAAAGAGACAAGAAAATTTCCCAAATTATCACACCGCTTTAAAGTATTGTTAGAATGTTCTTCGCGTCTCCGTTGACTCCGCCCATGCGTTTTGATATGCGACATAAATGAACACAACTCAACGGTTTTTCAGGTTATATGCTATATTTTATGAAAGAGGAAGGTTGAGAAATACCTGACTATTCATATTTGGTCACTAAACACGGCCAAAGTTATTTTTGAATGGTGGTCTTATAGGACAATATAACTAGTATCTTGCACTCAAAATCGATCTTTTCTAAAACAGCCAAAACGACTCTCAGTTTGCAAGATTGTTTTTCACGCTTTGAAATATCCAATTGACAGTCAAATTATAAGACTAGAAGCTATACTCTGTGTTGCATATTTTTCAATTGTGTAAAATGATTTAAAAATTGTGTTTAACTATACAGAGACCGTATAGTGACAATTGGTTTCGACTTTTTCTTTCGTTCAGCATTATTTTTTTTCTGAATTGGACGTAGTTATGCAATGAAACTGAGAAAAAAACGTTTGAAAATATGACGATAAAAAATCATTAATAAGCTTAATCGGCATTTGCATAGTAATAGTTTTTTTCTTTATGAGCATTATTATAAATTTAAAATTTATAATCTATCACTGTGTTAATTAAAAACAATGTATTTCTTATGTTATCCTACATTTTATACTGTTTTTAATTCAAATATCTGCAATGTGCGTTAGCATTTTTTTTTTACCAAAAATTTATAGCATTTGGAGCTTGGTTTTCAGCAGATATGCTACTCGTATTAACCTTTAGGAAAACATATAAAACTCGATTTTGTCTAATTGTGGGTTGGATGCTTTCTGCATAACTACGTCTAATTGAAATTAGTATTTGAATAATTTGTATAGCGCCGTTTTTGTGATAAAAAATCACCCAAAGGGTGGTGTAAAATTGTAAAGTTAACACATACGTGAAATTGACATTTAAATCCAAGCATCAAAATTAAGTCAGGTAGTAATATTAAAATTAAACGATAAAAAAAAAACTTTTTTATAATAATAATAATAATTGGCTGATTTATATAGCGTCGTTTTCGTGACAGAGATATCACCTCAAGGGCGCTTAAATTTTACATTAATTTTACTTAAGTTTACATCTACCATTACTCACCTTTAATAATAACAATAATAGTGAACTTATAAAGCGCTATTTGTGATATTTCACCTCAAGTGCGCTTCATACTAAATTAATTATGCTTACAAGACCAACTAACAAGGAGAAAATAATTTGTATACAAATCAAAACTATCTAAAATCATGATCGTTATCATAAATCATGAGAGAAACAGGTTCAGATATGGGTATAACAGTGCATGTGTACAACGAAAGGTTAAAAAATAATTTACCAGAAGCTAAGGGTGTAAAAATCCAGATGAAACGTATGAATTCATATTAACATATTTGTCAAATCAAAAAAAAAGGAAATTAGATTGAGGATTGAGTTAACGTGTTGGTATTTAAAAACATTAATATTCAAGTATTATAAGTAAACGATTCTAAAAATGCAAAAAGTGAAAATATAACATGATTTAATAAAACAAATTTATAACTTTATTCCATTTTTATTTAGAAACAAATAAAAGTGGAATAAAGTCATAAATTTGTTTTATTAAATCATTAAAATGGAATTCCACCACGAATTAACAGTTTCAAAATTAGAAATAATAGAAAATATAACAAGTATCAAAATAACAATAAATATTTTATGACAATGACTTTAACCATATTTGCGTATTTACGCGACCCTTTTTAAAGAATCCATCTCTTTAAATATAATCCACGAGGACCTCAAATCATGTTCAGCGCGGTTCACGAACCACCGGCATAAATAAACAAGAAATATGATGAGTTAAAAATAAGCCAAAACAGCAGATTCCTTTTTCAATGATGGGTCTAATCTTCGATTGTTGTTTACCTGCGTATGCGGCCATTGGCACTGCCTTCGAAGGCTTCAAAATCATATATTTTGACTTCCAACAGATGCTAATTGAAGCGGCAAACATGTTTTGCTCGCGCCAGGCATTTCGGGGGAGTTGGGATGGAAAAGGGACACTAGGAGGGCGTGTGAGGAGGTGGGGAGGACTGAATTAGACCGTAATGTGCTTGGACGGGTTTGCGAACGACCTTCAGACCTAATTTTTATGTTTTCTTGACCCTTATAAAATTACAATCAAATTTGCATATACAAATTTAAAAAAAAAAAGCCTCCTTTTATTTCTTCTTTGAATTCAGAACCTCAAATTTGCTTACAAATAGTTTGAATTAATTAGATTCTGAGAGCTTTCGGTGTACCTTTAATTATAAAATACATCATTTTATAAAAATCAATCTTATTAATAAACTTCCAGAGTGCTAGGTTCCCCCAGATAGCAGTATCGCCTTGATGAAACACCATCATTCAGAATCAAAACGTTGCTTGAAAAAACTTAAGGCATATTAAGTAATTAGATTTAAATAGCCAGGTATTTCCTAACCTTCCTCTTCTTCATTACTTCGCCTCCTAACTGCTTACAGCCTCACAGCATACCCCAATTGGGGATGCCATAGTCTCACTGGCTCCAGGCGGTTGGGAAAAGTTGGGACTCTTGTGCGTTATTCAGTTAAAAAATAGTTACTCTTAACCATAAAGTAAATAACCTTTTTGTATTTCCAACTAAAAACTATCGAACAGCGAGCTCTGGCGTTATGTTATTTGCACAGATTTTTCAGTCTAAAATGTCATTAATTTCAGGTCGCAACGTCATTTGTTTGGAGATGTGAAAAAATATCAGTTAAACTGTTAATAATAAAAAAACAGCATATCGTCGCTGGAAAGACAAAAGGGCCGAAGAGACACTTTGGTAAAAAAATTAGTTAAAATGCAGTTTTGATCAGTAAAGTTGTTTTTCTACATCGAATGCTCTGACTCTCGTTTGATTCTGAAGACATTTGTGGTCCTTCAGCCATCTAAAATATATTTACCATTTGGAAAAAAGCTTGACTCAAGCGACACAAGTTTGGGACTTTTTTTTAGCTATTTGTCGCTTTAGGTAACTTAGTGAGAGCATTTAATTACCTGAGTTAACTTTTTTTCAAAATCCAACCAGGTACTGAAGACTAATGAATCATATTGTAAAACCAACAAAAGCTCTAAAGTATTCTGGTGCAAACTTCCCAAAGTGACGCATCAGCCCTTTTACCCTTCGACGATGATATTGCTTTTGTCATATTTTTGAATTGTAACAATTTTTTAAGTAGTTTTTTTAACTGTTTTGAATCTCAGTCGAAGCTGGGTAGAACCTATCAGTTTGTAATATGTTAGGCGATTCAAAGAACTGTGCATTGTTTTAGCGGGACAACCATATTTCATTTTGACATGAACATTAGACATCGGTTATTGGATAGAGTTGAAAGAACAAATAAAAATTCTTTTGTGTAAGTAATCTAATGGATGTGACCTTTCCTTGTTGACTTTGAAGCAGATGTCCCCTCGCACTATCGTAGTGGGTTAAGGAAATGTTAAGTAAATAAATAAAGTACTTATTTTGTAAACTTGCCTTTTTTGAAAGATAACTAAGAAATGAAAACAATAAAATTTTAAAAAAATATCCGCACACGAGTCCCAACTGCTCTTAACCGTCTAGAGCCGTTGAGACCATTGCATCCCCAATTGGAGTATGTTGTGAGCTTGGACAGACAATGTATGGAGAGAGAGATAATTATTTTTACCCAACCTATACAAACTTGCGATAAATCACTTTTTCAGGGTTTTTAGGTCGTTCGCCATGAGAGAGAAAGAGACAACAAAATACACACACCGCTTTTATGTACTGTAAGGACGATCTTGGTCTCCCGCGTCTCCGGGGACTCCGCCCACATGTTTTCATATGCGATTAAACTCGACACAACTAAACGGTTTTTTAGGTTATATGCCATATAAAAAGTGATTATACGAATAAACAAAAACATTATGTCCACATGTGCTATGAACGAATGTATAAATACCCAAGCCCTAGTTCTAGCCACGCCCAGGTCTGCCGAATCCGGTAAAAATCATCAAAAAACTGACTACACTGCCTTGGATAGGTACCACTCTATCCACTCTAAGGTTGTGAGGCTAAAGATAAAGGGGAGGGGAGGGAGATGGGAAAGAGGAAGGTTGAAAATTACATGGCTATTCGGATCTGGTTCAGCTAGCATTTGGATGGATCGGGTTTGAATCCCACAGCGGGAACCGTACCCTTTTTAGCACGTGGAAAGTAAGATATTGGCCCCATCAATCTTAACGCTGCCAGGGTGGACTCCCTCTTGATGGCGTTTTGCAGAAAAGAGACCTAGTATATCCTCCATTAATATTTTGTTAATGTATTATTTTTTGTTCTTATGAATTTATGTTTATTTTTCTTTATTATTGTGTGTATAACATATTTATTTTATTAAAAAAAAAAAAAAACTAACTAACCATCACGCCGTTTCCCCGCAAGGGTAGGCAGAGAGGACGGACCGCCATACAACTCTGTCTTGGCACACACTTCTTGCTTCATTTACATTCATACATCGTCTCATACATACTCTTCTGTTATTCTGACTCTTCACATGACCCGATTCAAGTATTTGATTTACTTGATCGTGCCATGTCTTTCTCGGGCGTCCTCGACTTCTTCTTCCATTCACTTTCGCATCATATATTCTTTTCACACTCCTTTCTTCGTTCATTATTTTTATATTATTATTATTAGTATGTATTATTATCAATTACGGAAGGTATTGCATTGCATTGCACTTCTCCTGCATTCCTTCTGGAATAAAACATTATTATTATTATCGTTACATTGGTAAAAGCCAACCATTCAGAATCAAAACGTTGCTTGACATGGCTTTAGCCGTGTTTGGTGACCAGATCTGGAATAGCCAAGTACTTCTCAACATTCCTCTTTCCCATCTCTTTCCACTCTTCACAACTTTAAGCCTCACAACATACCCCAATGAGGGATGCCATAGTCTCTCACTGGCTCTAGACGGTGGGAAGCAGTTAGGACTCTTGTGCAGTATTCATATTTTGTGTTTTCGTAAATATACGCACCACAATGGCTTTATTGATGCAGTCTAATGACGCTATCCAACCTCCGATAGAAGCGAAACGTGGAAAAGATCAATGATTCCCCTTTCGTGTCAACGTTACTCATTCTTGACTGAAAAAAAATCATAAATTAATAATTACACATTTTTAAAACAATAAAGCGTATCTTGTTAACATGTGGTTTGAGGCCATTAATGACGATGGGAATCATCGATAAAATCGATTTATCACTGAGTTTAGGGGCCGTCATTACCGGCTTATGGCGAAATAAAACGGAAACCCATAAATTATTACAACATTTTAGGGTTAACGACCCTAATTCATGTGTCGCAGATAAAAACACTTTAAATATTCGCCGGAAAAATAAACGCGATTTTAATGGGAACTATTGATGGTCAAAATTAATTACGTTTTGTTGCGGGATTTTGAGATTGGCTGTTTAATTTATAGATTCGGCTTATCGAGCGAGCGCCGCCTGTGACCTCCACCCAGTGGCGTGTAGATAGTTTTTGATCAGGGAAGGCAGTAGGAAAAGCAGCGAATTCATTATTGATAATAGAGATAAGTACCAACAGATGTCACTGATTGCTATTGGATTTGTTCTATTAAAGCACTGCCTAGGCACTAACAAAGATACTAACACAAAAGCGCCACTTGAACGCGCAACAGCTCACGGCATACATATTTTGTGTAGTCTAGTGAACCTAGAATAATCTACTCTGACGTTGGCGGCGTTTGAGCATATATAGTTCCTGCTTTTGGCACATTATTATGTGGGGAGCTCGCGGCGGTGCGATTAGCTGAATTTGACGCGTATTTTTGAAAGTGTAGATTTATTTTTGCAATAATTTCATATTTTTAACCCAATATTATACACATTTTTATGCGAGTACGGCAGGGTAGGCAGTGCTTATGTACCTTTGATGAAGTGCACGCCTCTGCTTACACTGATAGTTTGGTTGTGACCTCTTCTGTTGCGCGCGTCGTTTATGAGAAAGAAGGAGAGGTTACAACGGATCTATCAGTAGCGTGCCTATTTATTAATTTATTTACGGTCAATGACCGTTTAAAACATTGTTAATATTTATAACAGAACATATATATTCGAGGAACACATCAAACACAGTGATTATCCAGAAAAAAAGACCAAAGAGCAAGCAGATTTTTTTTCAGTACATATCGCACAAGAGTCCTACTCGCAATTGTCTGGAGCCAGAAGGACTATGGCATCTCCAATTGGGACCGGCGGTATTCACTATATGTGTTATTTCACATTTTAGTTCAAATGAAAGAATAAACGGTATATTTGCGGCACTTTCCAGAGTGGTAGATACCAAGTATTGCCCTGGTAAACGACCACCATTCAGAATCGAAACGTTGTTGATATGGCTCTTAGCCGTGTTTCGTGAACAGACATGAATAGCCAGGTACTTTCCAACCTTCCTCTATCCCATCTCCCTACCCTCTCCTCTACATTCAGCCTCACAATATGCCCCGATTGGGGATGCCATAGTCCCACTAGCTTTAAAAGGTTGGAAGCAGTTGGAACTCTTGTGGAGTATTCATCATTAAAAAAATATATACTCGTATATGGAGACCATACAGGTGAATTATATTCTAAATATAGACAGTTCATTCGATAAAAAGTTTTCAATCATTCAACTGCCTCTAAGAGCCAACTAAACGATTCGGCAAGTTGTTTTAAGGTTTTGCATTTATCAGTTGGGGTAAGAATCGTGTCGTATATCAGGATAATGAAAAAACACTTAACGCCGAGGAATATTTCTCACAATATAATAAAAGGGAATTCTGTATAAGAGTCCTAACTGCTTCCAACCGTTTGGAGCCAATAGGAAAGCCAATGGCATCTGAAATTGGGGTATATTATGAGGTGTAACCTAATGTAATTATAGGGTAAATCATGAGGCGCCCTTGAGGTGATTTTTCACAAAAATGGCGCTATACAAATTGTTATTAAGGTAATTGGGAGGAGATGGGGAAAAATAAAGTTGAGAAGGACCTGGCCATTCAGATCTGGTCACTAAACTCACTTAACAAGTCATTTAAAAAACACCACATTTTCAGAAGCTGATATTTTCCATTTATCCACAGGTCAGTTTACTAAATGCATACGAGACATAATCAAATAACAAGGTTCATTATTACCTCCCTACCACTGCTGTGCGTTACAGATCTAAGATAATTATGTTATTTATTTGTCTCTATTTTGATTTATTCACAGTATGTTGTGTTTCTTTTTATTTATTTTTTTCTTGTTTATATTAATCATCTTGGGTTACATTCTATGATGTATTATACAGTTTTATTCAACTTCTTCTTTGTATGATATAAACTTTAAATTGTTTTACCTAACGTGTTTTAAAAACTAAACGAACAGAACTTTAGTTTTATTGTTCTATTTTTCAATTTTTATGCATTAAGTAACTAATATATCAAAATTTATATAAAACTGAAATTTTTGCCAAAAAAAATAAATAAGATAAAGATTTTAGAATGTTTTACGTATTCACATCACATCACATTTGAAATTATATAGTCGCCGGAAAGGTAAAAAGGCTGAAGCGCCATTTTGGGAAGTTAACTAGTTAGTTTTTTTTACAATAAAATTAATCCTGGTTGGACGTTCAAAAAAAAATTAAACTCGGGTAACTCAATGCTCTCACTGAAGCAAAAAAAAGTTCCAAACATGTGTCATTTGAGTCAAGCCTTCTCCCAAATGGTAGATGCCTGAAAGGCCACAAAAGTCTTCAGAATCAAATGAGAGTCGGAGCATTCGATGCAGTAAAATAAACTGATCAAAATTGCAAATTTATTTAGATCTTTCCCTCCTTAAGTACGAGAATTTTCTCAATTAGGGAGGTAATTATCATTAACTAGAAACTAGACATTGTATATAAACTGATATAAAATTATACCTACTGTTAGTATTAAGTAAAAATGTTTATTTTTGTACAATTGATTAAATAAAATAAAACATTTTTTTTACCAAAGTGTCGCTGAAGCCCCTTTGCCTTTCCAGCGACGATATTATTATTCCATTATTTGAGTAATAATCATTACTTCACATTAAAAACCATTTACGTTAGGTGTATCAAGTTGAGTTTCCATCGGCTTTATCAAAACACACGCCCTCGAGGCATTTTGACATAATTAATATTTAACTGACGGTTTTAATATCAATGACAATATTGCTAACTATACCTACCTTACGTAGCTTGTTCGTTTGTAAATTTATCTTACGTGAAAAACAAATAATACTCTTAAATGCGAGATATCAGGGAAAAGTCATCTGTTAATGCATCTGGAAACAATATAACAACAGAGAAAAAGTATTTCGTACAATAATTTGTGTTTATAATTTGCTTTACGAATCAATGAAGATATCTAATGACTGTATTCCTAAAGTATCGTATGTTCTAGATGCGTCTGGTACTTATCACTTCCACATCTCTCGGGTCTAAATCACGTGGTGCGATGGAACTTTGATTGATGTTTCATTGTCAATAACATGCTGCCAACATAATGATACCTTTTTATGGCAACTTAAACTATCCCAACCTAACCTAGTTTATTGTAATGAAACTCCGCGTGTTGTTGGAGCACTTGTGGGTCATGCTGTTAATTACAATTACTATAGTGGTAGACATGAAACTAATAAAACAAATATTTAATTTTATTATTATTATTTCTTATTTATTTAAGAAAGACAAGTGTTCCCAGGCTGCGAATAATCTGACAATATACGAATTCCACCGCATATCGAGAGGAAAACGTTGCTTGATCAATGATGGAGGACTTTGTTGGGCATAGAATTAAACCCGCGACGCCTGGGTGTAAACCCGACGCTCGACCGACGAAACGATCGAAAAAGCACATATTTTATTTGAAAAATATGTAAAAATTGTTATTAAAATTTTTATGACCAACAATCCAACAATCAGGGTACAAAATTAAACTAAGTTTAATTAACTAAGTTTAATTTTGTACTCTGATGATGGTAAAACTAAGCGAAACCAATCGTGTAATAATAATATTCGTGGTCTTACACAAAGTTATTTTTCAATTTCTTTAAATATGTCAAACCACAAAGTGATTGCTTTCTACGAAAATATAAAAAAAATAATATGCACTTTCAAATTCCCATGAAGTAAAAAAAATAATTGATAAAGCTATAAGAAATAAAACCTCATACCTACTGGATAGTCAATTAATATATTTTGGCAATTAGTCATTAACTTACAACGTGGGTATTTCTTTGTCACACAAAATTAGGTAAACACGCTTTTTCCTTTCAGGGTGACCGACGTGAATTATCAGAATTGCAGGTGTGAAGTTATGTGTTTCATTGAGTCATCATATAACACTATAAAAATAGACTTTTTTATTTTTTCTAATTTTGAAACTGTTAATTCGTGGTGAAAATCCATTTTAATGATTTAGTAATACCAAATTTTTAACTTTTTCCACTATTTTTTTTATTAAGACCTGACCGGTTTCAACTTATGACGAGCAACTTCAGACTGGTAAAATAGTATGATTAAGTTAATAATTTGGTATTATTAAATCATAAGAATAATATAATGAAAAAACAAGGTTATTATTTCCAATTTTGCATTATAATATAAAACTTCAAATGAAATCCTTTTGCCCAGGGTCTTACTTGGTTTTATTCCCATCAGGTAGTTATAAAATAATTGACACCACATGACTTTTTATACATTAATAGAATAAGCCCAAGAATCTTGTAATATACAAGAGTTCAAACGGGTATTAAAAATCAAATTGTTTAAAAAATCTTACATGTAAAACATAACTTCATATTTCTTTTAAACGTTCTTAATTTAGTTAGTTTTGGTTTTCTCTTTACTTGTATCCTTATTATTCAGTGTTACTAAAAATCATTTACTTATTGTCATAAAATATTTTCTTGTTATTTTGTCATTTGTCATAGTAAAAATGTGCTCATATTCTCCATAAAAATGGTCATGGCAACAGATCAAATAATTTAAAAGCACTAGAAATAAAGAAAGCGATTGAAAATAATATTCAGTCTTAATAATCAGTAAAATGTGTCCAGTAGTTCAATATTCTCATTAGTCTTTGATCGCCTTCTCAGTTGACGTTTTGCCTCTTTCATTTTATATTATCTGTCCCATTCTCTCTGTTCCTATGCTACGATTAAAATGTTATTCTATTATTTTCTCATTGTTCTCTTAATTTATTTTATATTGTGTTATCCCTCTATATGTATATAACCGCACACTTTGTATTTTTCGTTTAGTTTAATTTTGTACCTTCGCTTAAGCTAAGCGAAACCAGACGGTCATAAAAAAAAAATAATATCTATGGCCTTTTAGTCAAGTTATATATAAAGGTTTATTTCCAGAGATGCCAACTGGGGACTAAAATAAGGTCTACAAAATTATAAATGTAACCAACACAATTTAGGGAGTGGAACATGTTATATTTTTAATTAATTGTACCAGAGTGTCACATGTAATCCTACATCTATGTTTCAATTCATGTTTATCTGAATTCGTTGATGGTTGAACTTTAAGACTGGATTCTTATAATAATACCAAAACATAACTCTAATCGCTAGACACGTAAAATTAACATCAGAATCGTACATTGTTGTGTCATACTGACCAAATCAAGATGGAATCAGTTGCAAAATAGAAAAACTGGGTACCTAAACTATTTTTAGAATATATCCAACGAGGCATTTTTAAAAAGCGAATTGTTTTTATGATTATTTAAATTTATTTTAATATCTGGGTAGCATTAATGAAATGGATTTTGATTTGCTTGTCTCTCTGGGAAGAATTCCCGTGTCGAGAGAGAATATTACACTAATAAAACATAGTTAATTTCATAGATTCGTACGATGTAAAATTTTCTAAATTATAACTGACAAACGTTTTCAAAAAAATATCCAACATAAAAAAGAATCTTTTAAAATGTCTACTTAAAAGGGTATCTACATATAATGTATTTTTGCAGACCTGTTATTATTGATTGATTATTCTGGTATTTTTAATGAAATAATTTTAAACTAGCAGATAAAAACCCGCTTCCGTGAGTTTTTGCCTCTAGGCCCCATGGGCGGCTCTTTTTTGGGCTGCACCCAATTCAAGTGTTGCTGACCATTTAAAGGGTTTATCCCTATTGTAAGACTAACAACTGCCAATTCATGGTATAGCATGCTTACTTGAAATATTTAGGTATATAAAAATGATATTATCGATCATATTAGCGCATTTAATAACTTAATTAAAAACGCATTTATTATGTAATTCATCGCTTATTTACACATAAAACGAATTCATGTTAAAATAAACATTTTCGACTAACGCCATCTGTGGTAGCGCTTTTGAGTCTATCTGAGCCGCTGTCGGTCTAATTTTGACACACGTCAAAGACGCTAGTTACTGGTTTAGTCACGACACACACATCAAAAGGAACATAGTGAGTAAATCGTGAATGATCGTAATTGTAAGAAAATTTAAAACTTTTGTATGTATGAGCAATTTTTCCATCGAACGTGGCAGAAGACGGCTTACGGTATTAATACTATCAGATACGGTATTAATTTTGACACACGTCAAGGACGCTAGTTACTGGTTTAGTCACGACACACACATCAAAAGGAACATTGTAAGTAAATCGTGCATGACCGTAATCGGAAGAAAATTTCAAACTTTTTTATGTATGAACAATTTTTCCATCGAACGTGGTAGAAGACGGCTTACGGTATTAATACTATCAGATATATATATATAATGGAAAAATTGTTCATACATAAAAAAGTTTGAAATTTTCTTCCGATTACGGTCATGCACGATTTACTTACAATGTTTCTTTCGATGTGGTATTAATATATATATATATTAATACCGCATAAACGAGTGGCAACTACCCGAAGCCGATGGAACTATGGCATCTTCAATTGGGGTATGTTTTAAGGCTAAAGAAGTGGGGAGGGCCTAAAGGCCTAAGATGGGGAAAAGGGAGGATGGGAAGTACTTGGCTATTCAGATCTGGTCACCAAACACGGCTAAAGCCATTTTAAGCAACGTTTCAGTGATATTGGAGTACCTATCACAAAGCGCCGCCAATATACTATATATTATTTTACATTAATTAAATTAAAAATAACAAATGCACGTACTTGCACACGTCGGGAATCTAACCCACAACCTCGGGATTTGTAGCCGAAGATCTAACCGCTTGGCCATCGAGGTCATCATCGGAGTCACGTATCATCAAGGTCCAGGTTCGTTCCTTTCTTTCCTTAAAAAGTCCTTTCAAACAGTTAAAGGACTTTTTAAGATGAGAGACTGTGAGAGAAATAGTTTTCCTAGTGGTCCCATGTGTGGAGTTAATAACTAAATATTTGACCGGTTAGTAGCTGAGTGGACAAACGCGTCAGATTCCCACCCGGGCGTCGTGGGTACAATTCCTCTGCTAGCTAAGTTCTCCATCATTGCACAAGCAACACCTTCGGCTTATTATGATGACAGTAGGAGTTTTTTTTAAATATTGTCAGGTTATTCGTAACCAGGGTATGTTTGTCTTTTTTTTAATAAAAAATAAATAAATAATAATAATAACATGTCATTTTCTGAGCTGTCTGGAAGAAATCAAAGCAGTAAAACCTCGCAAAAAGTTAGCTCTGGCGTCATGAAATCTGTCCAAATTTTTCTATTCCGAATTTCTTGAGCAACACCGCAATTTTTCGCAGGTAACGTCAAAAAGGGTCAAAGGTGAAAACAACATATCATCGCTGGAAAGGCAAAAGGGTTTAAGCGACACCTTGGTCAATAATGAGTTATACGAGTTATCAGTTGTTTTGTCTACATCGAATACTCTTTGATTCTGAAGACATTAGTGGCCCTTCAACCAACTAAAATATATTTACCATTTGGGAGAAGACTCGACTCAAACGACACAAGTTTGGGACTTGTTTGGCTTTTTGTCGCTTCAAGTGACAGCATTGGGTGAACTTCTTTTCAAAATTTAACCAGGCAATGAAGACTTATGCATTTTATTGTAAAACAAATAAAACTTTAAAGTTCTCTGGTGTAAACTTCTCAAAATGGCGCATCAGCCCTTTTACCTTTACGGTGACGATATGTGTTTTATTAACGTTAGGCTTACAAACAAAGGTTCTATAATCGTTTGAGCTAGAAGGTAAAAGTTCATAAACAGGAATGGACACTCACAAAGAGATGGTCGATATTCCTGTCCCGGTCAAAAGGAACCGGTTCCAAGCCGGTCACCGGAACCGTCGATATTATTTCTCCGAGGAACCGGTTCCTTTTTTTGGCAATAAAAATCGATATTGTTTGTTCGAGAAATCGGTTCTTTTTTTGAGCAAATTAGGCTTTTGTCGGAAAAAACCTTATGACGAGAAAACGGTTCCACAGTTGCAGTTCTTTTCGTTTTCTGAATTTTGCTAGCAACCCCCCCCCTCATAAAAATTTTTTGGTGCCAGAATTTTTTTCCTGATATAAAAATCTCTCGGAGGAACTTTCCTGGCACCAGGAAGCGGTTCCAAAAATAACTGGATAAAAAAACAGTTACCGGTTCCTCGCCGGTCACCGGTACCTGGAACCGCAGGTACACCCAATTCGGATATCGACCATCTCTACACTCACATAAGTCACGCGTTGAGTCACGCCAAAATAATTCTAAATTTGCTGATAATTATACTAAATATCCATTACGATATCCGAATGATTTTAACTGAATTTAAAGTTTCCTCAAATATTTTCCTCAACCGCAAACGACCAATGAACAATATTTTACAGTATCAATACCGTAAAACGTCTGCCGTACACTCGCTGTGAAAGAATCGACGTGCTAGCTTCAAACGAAAGTGCTGCCATCTTTGACATTCAAAGAGAACTATCGACGTAGAAGACAATTTATCCAGATTTTGGTTCATTCGATAGATACATTTGTCCTCTAGAAAGGGGAATTTTTCAAATATAAATATTATTATTATAAAGTCATGTCCTGATCATTTTTCCATCTCTCGGGCGGCCGCAGTCGGAATTTGTCGCGATGCGCACTTGACGTAGCGCCGTGTATAGTCTGTTTTAGAACTTATTGCTCGTATTTGAGATTGTTTACATTAACTCGAAATAAAGTAAACATTAGGATTAACAATCAAATTAATCATCGGCGTTGGATATATGTTTGTTTATTCTGTTATCTAAACAGTTTTGACACAGTGGACCGTATTCACATTACGTCTTTGAAGTGATTAAATAATTATTTTAATATCTTTTGTGTTTTGAGAAGTGCGTTTCTTACATTAGTTTATCTTGACGTTCATAAAGTATTACTTGTTATTTTATTGTAATATTAAGTGGACATTTAACTATTTTATTATGGATCAAACTAGAGATAATAATTTGTTTGGGAAAGATGATGAAATAATGAACTTTATAATGAACAGTGATTCAGAGGATAATAACAGTGAGAGTGGATCAGATTCTGAAGTTGAATTATTATCCGAAAATGAGTCCGTTCCATGTGAACCTAATATTATTCCAACATTGTTAACCTTTCCGCAACCATCCACAAGTTGCTTTTCATATGATTGATATGATATTATTAAATTCTCATGCCATATTTTTAACAGTAACTGGAAAAAAACCATCTTTAGCAGACTTTCAATTACAAGTCATTACACGAATCCTTCATAAATTCAAACTGAAACAGTCTAAAACTGGGCGTCCAACAACGTCATCAGATCATCCGCTGCGATTAAGTGGAAGACACTTTCCTAAATTCATTCCTGCAACACCAAGTAAAAAAACCCCATATCGAGCTTGTCATGTTTGCTCACAGTCGCAACGACGTCAAAAAAAAACGCAAGGAAACAAGAATAATGTGCATAGAATGCAATATTCCATTATGCTCAACGCCTTGCTTTGAAGAATATCACACCTCTTCTAGGTATTAGAATATGCCACATATAATTTGTTATGTTGAAACTTATGAACGAACTCATTGTTGATAGTGAATAAATACATGGAAAAACACCTAACACTTAAATAACAATTTATAATGAAGTGATATTAATATACACGACAACGTTATTGTCAATTAGTTTCAATAAAATTAATAATATTTTTTGTGTAAAGTGACGCAAACAAAAGTAAAACAGACTATACATTATGTTACGTAGTATGAAAATATTGACTTGGTGTAGTTTATTATTTATTTACGTAAGAAATAAATGCGTTGGTGAGAGTTTAATTGTTTTAAAGCATTGTTGACATTTCAGCTTATATCATAAAAAAATGTTTGTGCTTCTTATATGAAGGTAAGACTTTATTTATATTTATTTTAACACAAATCGTCGATTCTAAAATAAACCCCGCACAGGGAGTAAGATCGCATGCTCCAAAGTCCGCAGGACATGGCCCGACTCAAGTATTTGATTAACTTTATCGTGCCGTGTCTTTTTCGGGCGTCACCGATTTCTTCTACCATCCAACTTCACGCCATATATTATCCTAATATTCTTTGATTTGTTTATCCGCTCTACATGCAAAAACTATCTTAATCTCATTTATTACAGTCTTTATTTCTTTTCGGATATCCACATTTTTACCACGGTCATATATTGTTTTACCACACATACGCCTCAAGGATTTCATTTCTACAGCATTCGGTCTACTTTCATCCTTCTTCTGCCAGTTCCATGCCTCACTGCCGTATGGCAGTGAGGCATGGAATGAGGCATGGATCGAGGTTGGTATAAGCACTCCATTGTGGACTGCTACCTTCAATTCTTTGGTCAATTTTTCATTTGAGCCAACTTTCCTCCATTAATAGAGTTTCTTGCATTCACCCTTCTTTCAATATCCTTATCAGCCTTTCCGTCTCTCTAGAAGATACTTCCTAAATACACAAACTCATCCACTTGCTCCAAGTATTCATCATTTACAACTATATTGCACGATGTTCTCGTACTCTCTCTTTCAAACACCATGACTTTAGACTTACTTATCTTAAGTTTTGCACGTGCTAATTAGTACCCAACACACATGTATGTTTTTTAAAAAAATTTTATGGTTAAAATATTAGGTACCTGTTTTTTATATTCAAACCCAGGTTCTTGTTTCTGCAGTTTTTTTTAAGTAATCCTGGCTTGGTAGACATACATTGAAATAGTAAAAAAACGGTTTGAATGGTAGCGCATAAGAAAGAACAAGTCCACAATGTTTTCCTTTAGACGCGAACGAAATGTTTAGGATATGATTGAATCGATCGAACTACGTTAAATATTGTCCACCTCAAGCGTCTGAATTCTTTGTCTTTCGAGCGAAAGCTAGTTATGCGTACACCTGAAAGTTAGTCACCCGCACAAGCTCGTCTGAATGAATACATATTTAGCGTCGGGAAAAACTTCAAAGTTTTGTGAACGCTTCACGAACTGCTAGTTCTATAAAATGAACCCTTCGCGGTGAACACTTCAATTGAAGTCGAACTCGCCAAAAAATACTACAAGTCGGTAGAGATCTCAAATCGAAAATTACTAGCAAATCAACAAAAAATCGTGCCAAAAAAGGTACTAGCAAATCAACAAAAATAGTTCCTCGCCAAATCTTTGTAGTCTTTGAAGTCCAACTTCAATTGAAATATGAACTGTCGCAAAATAAAGTAGTTCTTTGTAGCTTTGTAGTCTACCTTCAATTGAAGTATTCGCACAATGAAAAATGAATGAATTGTGAACTGCCGCAAAATGAAGTAGTTCTTTGTAGAAGTTCGCACAGAGTGATCACAACGCTAAAAATTATATTTATATATATGTGAATACCTACCATACGAGAGTCTCAACTGCCTGGGGGCAGTACGACTATGGTATCCTAATTTGGGGTAAATTGTGGGGCTAAAAGAGTAAGAAAATGAAAGATATGGGAAGAAGAAGAATAGACGTCAGGTAGGAATGCTGTTCTTGTTCTTCCAATATCTTAATGAAAGATGCTCCGATGAACTTACGTATTCAGCACCGGTGCACTGCCGAGAACCTCGCCAAATGCACGCCCTAGATTAATGCAGGTTGACATTTGATACATGAGAACGGATCGCTTCTACGATTCGTTTTTGTGTTCAACGGCTCGGCTGTGAAATGATTTGCCAGTCTATGTGTTTTATCTCTCTTACAACATGCGGCTCTTCAAAACGTAGGTTCACTCCTTCCTTTCCTCAGTTAGACCCTCCACACAGCATCCCCAAAGATGAGACAGGCCGTGAGAGAATACATATTATTCAAAACTCAAACAAAATAGATATTGTCTTATTTTTGAGAGTTTGAGATTTTACGAATAATCACAGTTCATAATGGAGATCCACACAGCATCCCCAAAGATGTCACAGTTTCTGAGATTTTTATACATGAGGGAGAACGGGCACTATCCGTGGCTCTACCCGACGAACTTTCTCCTGGGCACGCTCGGACTTCACTCCTTACAGCTCAGGAGAGAGGGGTATGCCGTCACTCACTTCTTCAGACTGCTGCGAGGCTATATTGTAAACCCTGCTATTTTGGAGCGCGTAAGTCTCTATGTTCCTGATGACTATCTAAGACAGCGTCTTCATAGATTGTTCTATCTTCCTACCTGTAGGACCAACCTGCCAATGGTTCTGCCGGTGGGGAGAAGTATTTTGCTCCTGAACAAAATCTCTTCCGATATCGACTTATTCCATGTCAGTGAGGAGAGATTCAGAAGTGAAATCCTATTGATTCTTGAAAGAATTTCTCCTCATTGACCTGATCATCACTACTGCCTGAAATTTTATTTTTCTTGCGTATCTACATGGTACCTTAATTTGTATTTATTTTGTAAAAATTAAATCTTATTTCTTATATGCATTAAATTTTGACGGCCTGCATGGTCAAGTGGTAAGACACTCGACTACGAACCCAGAGGTCGCGGGTTCGAACCCGGCGTGCGCAAATAAATTAAATTTAATTAATATGTGTCATAACACATTTAATTGATATAAAATAAAATATGGTATATTTGTGGCACGTTCCAGAGGGGTAGATACTCGAAGTATCGCCCTGGTGAAAGACCCCCATTCATAATTGAAACGTTGCTTGAAATGGCTTTAGCCGTGCTTGGTGACTAGATCTGAATAGCCAGGTACTTCTAAACCTTCCCCTTACTCATCTCCTTCCTCTTTCCACTACCTTCAGCCTCACAACATACCCCTATTGGGGATGCCATAGTCTCACTGGCTCTAGACGGTTGGGATCAGTTGGGAGACTCTTGTGCGGTAGTCAAGTAAAAGAAAAAAAAAATTGTCATGCATAAGGAATTGAATAAAGAAATTATTATTATTATCATAGGCCCCAAGAGATATTATTTCCTTCAAGGCCTCCTGTTTAATTAAAAAAAAAATATATCATGAAACTAGGCACTTATATTTTACACGAAATATATTTTCAAAAACCCTTTTCGAAAAATAATTATGCAAAGAAACATTCTTTGCTCTTGTTGGGTTTTGATCCACGACATCTGATCCCAGAGCAAGCGAGTCAACCCCTTTGCCACTGAGTGTGTCATCTCCACCCTGGTTAGTAAGAATTATATATGGTGGCCCAAAGCAGGGTGGCAATACCACTGCGGGAGGAGTGAAGTGGGGAGGGGGGGGAGGTGGCTATTCACGGCGCCTCCGTATATAAGGGCCTCACCTGGCGGCGCGCGCCAGACCCCGTTGCGGCGGGCACTAAACCTCACCTGAAGAAGGTAACCTACCTCTCCGCTCAGTCACCCAGTGGCTGCTATCAAGTATAAATTAAGCCAATCATTAAATTACACAACGGTCCGAGTCGACCCCAAGTGCCGTGTCCTCTGTGTAGGTTCAGTTCTGCAGTGATTTTTCCGAAGATTTTCCCGCGCTAGGGTGAGTACATTTTCTTTTTTTTCATTCTGTAGTTGTGGTCGAAAATCAGACGGTGGAATAGTTGTTTATTTCTGCAAAATTCACAGAAATTTTCATTAGAGCAGAATAGTGGACTCTCTGAAAAAAAAATCATTAGTTGATTTTGTTTATAAAATAATGCATGTTATTAAATTAAATATTGCATGTAAGTAATCATGCCTAACTTAAGTAAACATTATCCATAAACAATGATGGATCGTGAATTTTTAGTGTGGTAGAGTAGTAAAGATTGAAAAATTCGACGGTATTGATGTTGTTGTAGTTGAATTTTTTTTTTCTAATATATTTTTTCTTCGTACAAAAAATACAAATTAAAACAATCTTTTATTTTTTTCGGTAAAAACATTAATACATGTGTTTTTGTACAATATTAGCATTCTAGCGAATTAAAAAGCTACGCGCCACCACTGCCTTGATAAAGACGGTAAATATTATTTTTAAAGTTCCACAGCAAGGATACTTTTTGTATGGAGACCTCGACGCACGGTCGGATAGAAAACTCGTCGGTTATCGGAACTTAAAGTTTGAAAAAAAAACAACTAAATAATATTTTTTTTAGTTGCCCAGTTTTGTTACAGTACGAAAAAAAAATTGTAGGGTGATCAATAAATTAAGAATTTTTTTGTAATGAAAGAAATGATTGTTTGTATTAATTAAAATTGATGAACACATTCTAATTATTCATAATATTCTGGTACCCTCTCCGATCAGAGGCTGGCTATCATCAGGACACTATGGAGTAATTGTAAAATGACAGAAGTAATTTGAAAAATTGAACACTTTGAAATAACGTAGAGAAGAACCTATATTCTAGTTGCCATGGAAACAAACTTAGATAAATCAAAGAGGAGCACATTTTCATTTTATGAAGTATCATTTTTATTGAAGTACTCATAGTATCGCCTTGGAGAAAATCCACCAATAACAACCAAAACGTTGCTTAAAATGGCTTTAGCCGTGTTTGCTAACCAGATCTGAAGAGCCAAGTACTTCTCAACCTTCCACATTCCCATCTCTTTCTCTTCTTTACTAATTTCAGCCTCACAGCATACCCTAATCGAGGGATGCCATAGTCTCACTGGCTCCAGGCAGTTGGGACTCAAGTGCAATATTCACTATTGAAAAAAAGTACATATTTTTAGAAAAATAACAGTAAGAAACTATACAGAATGTAAGGCTGTTTTTTTAAATCATGCTTTAGCATTAATTATTTAACTCCATGCATAAAAAGGCAATACTTTTGATAGATTTATCTATTTTAACGAACCGATTGCAATATTTAGAGCAAAAGCGTCAGTGGGAATGCTGTCTTTATTCTACCGATATTTCAAAGGAAGATGCTCCTAAAAAAACTTACGTCATTTAGCCGGGAAACACACAAACGCGCCCGAAATGTGTACAATGTTGAAATTTGTCACACGAGAACGGATCGTTTCTGCAACCCGTTCAATAATTCGGCTACGCGGGTCTCTTAAAAAATCAGATTCCCTTCTTCCTTTCCTCAAAAATACCCTTCATTCCCTCAGGATCTCCTGATATTAGAAATAAATAACACTGTAAGATTGTTCTCCATAACATCATTAGTTATTATTTACATATCCATTTATAGATATTTTTGTATTATTAGATGTTTGAATAGATCAAAGAGTGAGAAACTCAATGCCAATATAAACTGGATCCATCATTCAATAAGTTTTTATACGTCCAACTCGATTCCTCTCGCCTTTCTGTTTAGCATATTTTTTAATAATTTATTATCCTTATATAACAAGTCTTTTATTTTTTATTGGTAGTTTATGTGTTTAGATATGTCGCCCAGTCGATAAAAAGTGTGTTTTTTTACTCATCAAGCGATAAACATAACTGTATTCCAAACAATGTTGACAATTTTATATTGTTTTACCCAAGTGTATATTTTTTTGTGGTTTTATAAACTCGTTTGGCTTTTTATTGGTCAAGTAGGTATTTAAATTTTAAAAAATGTTTTTCTTTTTTAAATTATCAAAGTATCAATTTTTACCGGTTTTAATGAGCTTCTAGCCCGTAGAATTAATAATAGTAATAATAAAGAAAATGAAATAATAACTTTGTATAAGACCACAGATTTTATTTGATTTTTTATGACCGACCGGTTTTGCTTAGCCTAAGCATCATCAGGGTACAAAATTAAACTAAACAAAAAATATGTAGTGTGTGATTATATATACTGGCACATACAGAGGGAGAACACAATATAAAATAAGAGAACAGTAAGAAAATAAAAGAATAACAAAATTATAACAAAGTTTTTAGTTTTTCTTTGTTACAATTTAAATGTTATTCTTTTGTTTTCTTACTGTTCTCTAATTTTATTTTATATTGTGTTCTCCTTCTAAATGCACACTATGTATTTTTGGTTTAGTTTAATTTTGTTTTCTGATGATGCTTAGGCTAAACGAAACCGGTCGGTCATAAAAAGTAAAATAAAATCTGTGGTCTTATTTCTTATTTCATAGGCTATTATTTCATTTTCATTAAATGTGTCAAACCACAAAGTGATTGCTTTCTACGAAAATATAAATAATATTTGGATAATTTGTATAGCGCCGTTTTTGTGAAAAATCACTACAAGGGGGCTGTACAAATCTTTATTCCTAGGCTCCATCTTATTACTAACTGCATTTAATTATGACATATCTATATTCATATTTATATAACGTACAGAGATAATAAACAGCGGCATACTAAACTAAGAATTCTTTTCAGAAAAACACAAATATTTTGTTTTTTTCTGGTTTGGAGAAAGATACAGTTATGCACTCGGATAACATGATTTTGGCAAAATTATAGTTGGTATTTATTTAAATTATTTAATAATGTTTAAAACGTTAATATTTAAATGGCAAATTACAACCACTCAGTTGTATTGCTGGACGTTGACACACACATTCTGATCATAGAGATA